>JARWIR010000029.1:9918779-11181425 GCA_029959085.1 Nemophila menziesii
GAGGTTACAGTTGTGGCTCAGACATATGAGGGACGTTCCAACCCAAAATACTGAGCTTCCCTAACATAGTCGAGGCTTCCTGAAACAAAGACACTAGGTCCGGATAACAAAGAGTTTTGCTCATGGTGGCACTATGACCTCAAATTTGTATAACGTCTGAGAGTATTCTTATGACCTAAGAGTTATGGATATTTTATACTATATAATTACCACAATGCGGTTTTAAAAGAGATATTAAGTGTACCCATTTTGAGATAAGAATGGAGTAATTTTAGATATTGTAGACACATACATCTGTATGCGGAGGGTGCATACTTTATACCTAATGTGGGTGCGCATTGTAGACCACTGTGGGGCCATTGTGGAGGATACAACCCCGTGTCAGTTGTACTTGAGCATGTTTCCCGATCTTTCTGTTTTTCATGTTTGAACCCCATCTTAAAGGGTCCCACACACCCATACCTTTGGGAATGTATAAGAGGCAAATCGCATGATGTGCCTTAATTAGGTATGGTTCAAAAGTTGTCACCACTACTCATAAGGGATTCGATTTTTTGCAATATTCGAACCCCACTTGTCAGCAAAGAAATTCACTATAAGTATATTCTTAATTTTTGTTAATTGAGTTATGCCTCGAGCGCTTGATCTTATGGCTCTTGATTCCATACATTGTGTTCCATTTCGCTTATCATCGTTTATGGTGCAATTGAACTAATAATACATTAAAAAAACCAAAAATAAAACCAAATCAAGAGTAAATACCACTTTTGCCCCCTGGGTTTATACCCAATTGACAGGTTGCACCCTAAGTCTTAAAATGCGCCTTGTTGCCCCCTAAGAGTTGCTTTTGTGCCCCGTTACCCCCTGGGCGTGTTTTCCGTCCATTTTTTCTGTTGAATCCGACGTGGCATTTCCATGTCATATTCTTTTTTAATCCTAATCTTAATTCATTATTTAATTAACTTAACCCCTCTTTTTAAAAGGGTAAAATAGGTTTTTTATAATAATTTTAATATTATTAAAAAAAACAAGTAAATAATAAAACCATCCCCCCACCCCACCCCCACCCCACCCCCCCGAGACACCCCTACCCCCTTCTTCTTCTTCCCCATGCTTCGTCTTCTTCCCCATTCGACCTGGTTCTTCTAAAAAAAAAATCTGCACATAAAATCTCAAACTCATCTCTTGATTTAAATGCCTCAAATTCATCTTCTTCACGTCATAACCCTCCCCCATTTTCATTGAAAAAATGTGAAACATAAAACCTCAAACCTCAAACTCACTGTCTATGGTAAAAGCTTCAATCCCAAGTGCAATACATTGGGCATAAATGGACGGAATTGGGTTCTTTGATGTTGTATAAGTACACACAAGTTCAATCTGAAACTAGGTCCTTCGATTGTGTATGAATACAATACACACAAGTGAAATCAATTGGCACTCTCAGTGACGATTATTTTATAGGTTAGAGAGAATATGAGAATTTGGAACCCCCCTTTCTAGAAACTTTCATCGATGACTTAGCCTTTGAATTCTTAAATGACGTAGTAGTTTCTTACCTCAATGGAAAAACTGTAATTATTTAAGGACATTTGGGGTGTTGGTGTTACCAATTTTTTCTCAGTAGCATTCAATTAGAATGGCATTGTTAGAGTGAAGAATGATGAGTTTGAGTTCTTTAGAACAATAAAGTTGTTTTACCTAATAGGGATTAGAACAATAAATAAAACTTTGCTTGATTTTTTTTTCTTTTAAGAAGAGTTGCAGGTCGGGAAGAAGAAGAAGAATGGGGAAGAAGAAGGGGAAAAGAGGGGGGGGGGGGGGGGGAGGGGTAACTTAATTAAAGGATTAATTAGTATTAGGATAAAAAAAAATTGTGACATGGAATTGCCACGTCACTTTTAACGACAAAAATGGACGAAAATAGGGACCAGGGGGTAACGGGGCACAAAAGTGACTCTTAGGGGGCAACAAGTCGCATTTTAAGACTTAGGGGCAACCTGTCAATCGGGTATAAATCCAGGGAAAAAAAGTGTCATTTACTCCAAAATCAATAACTACTCACTCTATCATATACTAGTATGTACTTTTGAGCATATTTTTTTTCTTTGTCATTAATTTTAAACATCTTCTCATTGTCATTTACTTTTGAGCATATTTACTCTCAAATAGAAGATGAGTCACCAAAAATACAAGGAAATGATATCTCGGAACATGTTAAATCACTCATATATAGGAGACATCACAACTTCACATAAGGTTTATAACACTGCTTAGGAGGGTGGTCTGGTCAAAGCTTAGAAGGACCAGCATTGTTGTTGGCAATTATTTTTCCTTTGTAAGATAATGATTTCCTTCCCACGGCGATTCCTCAACTAAGCGCAATAGAAGAAAAAAATGTTGAGCAAACCAGGACGTTTTAGGATATAAGCTTTGATGTTTGAGGATTTAAAACTCACACTCCTTATCCAATTTGTGTTTGAGGAGCCAGGAATAAAGTTATGATTGCATCATCACCAATGTATCGAAACATCACGGCAGATCTGAACCACCATGGCATGCCAATTCTCGTGTGTTACCTAAATATAATCATATCCGACAAGTCTCCTCATATATGCCATCCATGGGCATCATACCAAAGTTCCTCCTTGGGTGATAGCAAGGTAAATAAAATGGACGGGACCAAAATTTTATATTTGGGGGTCAAGGAAAAGGTTTAGAAAAATTTGAGGGGGCCGAAGCCTATTAATTTTATTTTTTATTTTTTTATAAAGGTAAAAAAGTGGTTTTTGAAAAATTTGGGGGGGCCTGGCCCCAAAACTTATTACCTGGGTTCGTCCCTGATCATCAGTAGGAAGTTTAAATGAAGAAGATGAAACGAAACATAACACGTCACTAGCCGAACCAAACATTGCCCTTTGGATACAATCTATACATTTAACTACATAGTAAAGTCAAAACAATTCACAGCCATAAACCAAACATAACACGGCTAAAGTTGAAAACTGTTAATAGAGATTTATCGTGCTATAGTTCACAACATATGAACGCAGCAAACAGTCCTAGCGTTCAGAATAATATGAATGCAGTATGTATGTATGTATATATGTATATATATTGCCATTACTTTCACATTGTCACAATTTATATATTTAGGCAGAAGATTTGAACTAACAATTAAGAAACTGGCGATCTTTCCTGCCAAAGATAAAAATAAAAAAACAGAAAAAGACTAATTCCTCGCATGGTAATTAAAGAGTATCTTGGGTTCTCTGCTATGTGTAATTGTGTCACTTGAGCTTTGTAAGTCCATTGGCATTACGGGTGGTAGAGAGATCCTTGTTTCTGTGACGAGTTGCTAGAGAGCAAGGTTTCTTATCATTCGGAGATGCATGACAGCTCTTTCCCCTTGTTAAATTAGGTGATTTTGCACGTGTCACAGGTAGCTTTTTAGGCTCAGGCTTTGGTGGAGGTCCTTCACGGTAAAAATCAGGAACTGGATTTGCTTTATAGGTCATGGATTTTCTAAGCTGCTCTATAGCTGCTTCTTCCTCTTCCTTGATCCGTGCTAGATATGCTTGTTTCTCTGCCTCTAAAGCTTTGTGTTTCTCCTCTAGCTTCTTGTAATACTCCTTACGTCTTTGAAGACGTTCAGCTGATCTGAATGTAGGACCCACTGGAACAGTCAATTTAAATTTAGTACTACTTCGAACACTATGCATGCTAGATGGAGTATATGGGGAACCCATAGAGTCATTATCTTCTTCATCATCGTATTGTTTCTTCATAGTAGGAGAATCTAGCTGTGTAACAAATTCAGATTATTAGCCAAACCCAGTTTTAGAATGTAATTAAAGTGTCTATATTCTATTTCAATACCTTTGCAGTATTTGATGAAGCATCAACAGGCATAATATTAATGGGTGGTGGTGGTGGTGAGGTTGACTTTTCAGTTTCATCTTCCATATTACTACTTTCATCACCTTGAAGAAGATCATCTTGTTTCTCTTGGAGTTCTTCTTCATTATGATGAGTTTGATCCTCGGTCTCTTTGTGATCTTTTGTTTCGGGAGCTTTTTCCGTTGAAATTCTAGGAGAAACATGAACTCTCTCAAGACCCACACCACCACTATTTATTACCACACCATTTATCACCATGGGCCTCTTGGTCCCAACTTGTAAATTTGCAAAATCCCTCCCCATTTGCCTGCTATAACTTGCAAAAATACTTGGCTTTAAGAGTCAGAATAAATATAAAATAGGGCTATTAAGCCTATTATAAACCACAATCACCTAGATGATTTAATTGAAAAATACAAGAATGTAATATGTATGAATTCCTGTATAAAGAGTAAGGAGCAAATGGTGTAAAAATCAATCTTATTCAAATACAATCTTTTCCGCTAAAAAATACAAAAAAACATATAAATTCAGCTCAACAATCCTTATTTTTCACATTCTACATTCCACATTCAAAATTCAAATACCCATCAAAAGAAGAGAAACAGATCAAACATGCATAATAAATGGGAAAAATCTTTAATTGCAAAGGCATACAAATAAAAAGAAATGTGGAAAAATAAGGCAAAAATGCTTATAAAAATAGAACATTACTCTCTGCAGCTTTATCTTCCGATCTGATTTTGTGACAAAATCTTCAACACACACCTCAACGTGAACCCAACTCTCTATCTCTCTCTCGTATTTTTTCTCTTTCTCTCTCGTCTTATTGCATTGACATTGTACAACTTTAGTCCTCCGGTTGTTTCTTGGTTGGTAGCAAATCATAAAGCTCCGTTTTTATCGGTATGATGTCTTAAAAATGTCCTTTTCTTGTATATAATAGTATTTTACTATATCCGTTGAAAAGAAAACAAATACGACCGTACGACGTCACGTGTTATTTTGACTAAATTTAAATATATATATTTTTTGGATATTTTATTTGTGATGATTTAATTTAGGATGTAGATATTATTTTAGAAATATCTAGGAATTAATTATTCGATTTTTATTTTTATTTTAGTATTTTCTTATTTTTTGTCTTGATTTGAGAATTTATTATTTTTAAAGTATATGGTTAATTGTTTTGTTAATTGTGAAGCTTTAAATATATATGAAAATTAATTAGATGCCAAATTAATTGCAAGAGATAAAGGAAAGAAGATAATAATAGAAATTGAAGATAAAAGAAGGAACAGATATAATAGGAAAAAAAGTTGCCAAGTAAATATGAATTTCAACAGCTATGTCCACAAAAGTGATCATAACTCAAGATTGGATAGGAATTTGAAAGAATGGTCTGAAGAAAAAGTGTATAGCTAACCAGGTGAGCTAGCTCATCTGGCCAGGGCCCTGTCTCTCAACTAAGAGGTACAGGGTTCGAACCTCGAAGGTGGAAGAAAGTTAAAAAAGGAAGGTTGTTGGCCAGAGCTCTATTATCTCATCCATGAGGTCCAAGGTTCGAACCCCGAAGGTAGAAGAAAGTTAAAGAAGGTTGTTGGCTATGTTAATCTAGATTATCAATTGAGAAGATTTGTAATAGCTAGTCTAAAAAAAAGTGTAAAAAAACTTGATGTTTGAGCTTCATATATAGTTTGATTTGTCGATCGAAAAAAAAAGTGTAGAGCTTTCAGAGAAGATCAGTTTCGATGTAAATAACGCGTCAATAGGAGCAATACTGAAAAAGTTACGACTAAAACAAGACAACAACAGTTTCTTACCTTTTCTATATTTTAGGCTACAAATTTGCTTTCGAAAAGAAGTCTAATTGCTTGCTTTCTACTCCAAAAAATCCAAATTAGGGCTTCCTGGACTTCTATAAATACACCCTTTAGCTATTGTAAACATGTCCTTACTCAGTTCTAAACCTTAGTCCAATCCTTAGTCATTCAAGAGAGCAAGTTGATAGTATGTATCTTTCTTTTAGTTTTATTCTTTCTAGTATGAACTAATTTTCCCATAGCTTGGGTTTTGCATATGTATAATCTATGAATTCTATATTCTTCTATCTATGTTTCTTTGGGAGAACTACTTTAAATTGATTCTAGTTTCTTAACCATATTTTTTTATGTGCTTTGATATATTGTCTGTCTTAAACCTGATCAATTTAGCGTAGAAAACGTTGAGCATCATTCCAATGATTCTTGGATGGATTTGATAAGAATTGACTCAAAAAATTAATAGAGTAGGTGAGGTCAGGTCTGGTAATTGTCAAGTATAAGAGCCTACCTATCAACATTCTATAAGAAGAAGGATTTTCCAATGGATTATCAGGTTCTTGTTTAAACTTTAAAGTTGATTCCATAGGGAAAGACTGGCTTTGAGCCAAGGACCCCACACTCATATAATATATCTAGAGCAATTTTTCTTTAGCAAAGTGAAATCCCTTTTGAACTTCGAGCAACTTATATACCAAGAAAGAATTTCAGTTCACCTAAGTCCTTGATGGTGAATTCAGAGTGAAGAAATGTCTTTGGACTATTGATTTCTGAGATAGAGCTACTTGTCACAATTATGTCATCTACATAGACTAGTAGATCAATAAAATATGAGCATGATACTTTAGTAAAAAGACTATAGTCACTATCAGAGCAAGAGAAGCCATAGTGTAGTAATTCAAAGGAAATTTTGGCAAACCATTGCCTAGAAGCTTGTTTAAACCATATAGACTTTTGGTAAATTGACATACTGAGCAGGGTGGAGTTGTAAGACCATGAGGAATCTTCATGTGTACTTCTCCATTTTGATCACCATGAAGAAAGGCATTGTTGCAATCTAATTGATGTAAATTCTATTTATTTTTTGAATCTAGTGCAATCATTAGTCAAATGGATAAAAGTTTAGCTACAAGGGAGAATGTGTCAAAAAAAATCTAGACCTTCTTGTTGATTATATCCCTTAGCTATCATTATTTCTTTGTGTCTCTTAAGAGTACCATCTGCTCTATATTTTAGTGTAAATCCCCATTTACATCCAATAGGTTGCATATTATCTTTTAGAGGTACAACCTTCCAGCTGTTATTACTTTCTAGAGCTGGGATTTCATTTTGAATGGTTGTCATCCATTTAGGAGAATTGGAAGCTTGTTTGTATGTTTTTGGTTCAGTTTGAACACTTATAGATGCAATAAAATGACAATATTTATTTGAAAGTTTTTTTTACTGAGAAATTCTTGTATATGATAGAGAGTACCTTGTTTCTCAGGAGCATCTTGACTTAGAGGATATTGAGAAGTGCATAGAGATGTTGAGTGACATATATAGTCCTTAAAATAAGCAGGAATCTGTCTAGTTCTGGTTGGTTTGTTTGGTTGTATATTTTCAGTGGTGGAGGGGTTATGTTGATGTTTTCTTGTTGTTTATATCAAAATATGTATTGGTTGTGGGTGGAAATAGGAAAGTGTGAAGGTCTGGAGATGGATTTGTATTAGAAAATGGAAAGATTGTTTCATAAAAAACAACGTTCCCGCAGATGAAGGTTTTATTTGTTTTGTTGTCCAATAGTTTATAACCTTTTGTTGCTAAAGGATAGCTCAAGAAGCACATTTGATGGCTCTTGGGTCAAATTTTGTTCTCCCTTATTGAAATGTTGATGCATAGCAGAAAGAACCAAATACTCTATGGTGAGTCAAGGTGGGAGGCTTGTTATATATTACTATATATGGAGAAAGATTGTCTAGTAATGGCATAGGCAATCTATTTATGAGATGTGTTGCATTTATAATGGATTATAACCAAAATCGTATAGGTAGCTTAGATTAAAACATCAATGCTCTAGCTTTGGTTAATAGGTGTTGATGTTTTCTTTCAACAAGTCAATTTTGTTGAGGAGTCTCAACCCAGCTGAGTTGGTACCCAATTCCCTGTTTAAGTAAAAAGTGTATAAACTGAATTCTAGTTCATTGTCTGACCTTTGTTTAATTTTAACTTTAAATTGAGTTAAAATTAGATTGTAGAATGTAAGAAGACGAGTGTTCACTTCTGACTTATTAGACATTAAATAAACCTAAGTGCACCTTGATAAATCATCACAACTGTTAAGAAGTATTTATGCCGTGAGCGGGAAGTCTCCTTAAATGGACCCCATATATCACAATGGTTAACTCAAACATGAAGCATTTCTTGATTGAGATACAAAACACTAATTTCTTTTATTTTCAAAGTGATAAGTTTCACAAACAGTATAGTGCAATAAGGAAATTGAAGAATCTATAACTTTAAGAGCTTAAAGCTTTGCTAAGGAGGAATGGCCTAGTCAGGAGTGCCATAGATCAAACTTCTGCGTAGAGGTTGAGAAAGAAGAAGATGTGTATATGGGTGTTTATAGGTAGTAGAGTCCATTCTTTTCATACGCAATCCCAATCATCCTCTTGGTCTTCGAATCTTATAATTCACAATGTGAAGGAAAGAAAAAAACTGAGACTTTTGAATCTTTAGTTAGTTTAGAAATGGAGAGTAAGTTGTATTCAAACAGTGGAACACATATTACATTCTTCAAGATAATGTGATGATCGAAATGTATGCTTCCCCTATGAGTAGCAGAAACCACATGACCATTAAGTAATGAGACAAGAATGCTAACACTAGAATATTCCTTAGTGTAAAAGAAGAAGAAAATATGAGATGATTTGTTGCTCCTGTATCAAGTATCCAAGAAGATGAAGATGTAGATGCACCTTCTTGAATGGAGACATGATGTATAACTGATACATTGGTTGAAGGAGTATGAGCCAAGGCCATTAACTTCCCAATTTTGTCATGTGTAAACTCATATGAGTTGAGGGTTTTGGGTTCATTATTACTTTCTTCAGCTGTCATAACAAAATGAGCTTTTGGATAATGATGAGTAAGAACTCGTTTTCATTTAGGACCAATCCAGCCAATATTGATAATTATGGATTTAAAAACATTTGTCAACTATGTGCCCAAGCCACAATGAGTGCATATCACTTTCTTCCTTTCACCATAGAAGTTTGGTTTTGGAATATTCTTGACATAGAAAGCTTGAATTGAAGTAGTATCAATGTTATTTGTGAGTAAATGCTGACTCACTTCTTGAAACAATATTGCAAAATCCAAATTAATCTTGGGTAAGAATCATTCAATCATATTAAGAACTTGATAACAAAATCATTCTTCTGCCTTTCAATAAGAGTGTCTAGCAATTTACAGGTACATTGGTTCATGTGTTCACAAGAACATATAGGCATAGGACGAAAGTTAGCATATTCATCCCAAAACGACTTGAATTTTGCAAAATTTACTGAAATTGAAATGGAGTTTTGAGCAATAGAACTCAGAGATTTTTCAAGATGAAAAACTCTTGTCCCATTGCTCTTACAAAACCTTATTTTAATTTCATTTTGAGATCATAAGAAGAGTTTACATATAGTAGACTACCTCTAATTTCTTTAGAAATTGAGTTTAGAAGATAAGAAAGTACCAAGTTATTTGCACGATTTTAAGTTGAGAAGAGTGATAAAATTGTTAGAGAGGGTTGATGAATGTCATTGTTGGTAAAACCCAGTTTGTTCTTGACTGAGAGAGAGAGAGAGAGATTTGCATGGATCGTGCCCATGAGAGGTAGTTATCGCCTGTAAGGACCTCAGAAACAAGTGAAGTTTCTGTGTTTTCACTTGGATGAAGGTAGTATGGGCTGAAAAAACCTTTAATAATGAGAGCATTATGCGTCATTGTTTGTTGAAGATGTAGTATTTAAAAAGGATATTTAACAAAAGCCATTAACGCTAAGCAAGAAAACAGAGAATGAAGAAAGAAGAAGAAGATGAAGATGAAGAAGGAGAGAGAGAGAGAGAGAAGTTTAGGATAGTTTGATTTTCATTACTCAATCAAATGTGTTAAGAATTATATATATAACTAACTAGTTCGTATCTATACACTGTATCTATATACACTAGCTGGCAAAGGATAAAAAACATCTATACTAACAAACTTACAACTACAAAATAGTTATTTGCAGTTCAGTCCTTATTCTTCTTCTTTGGTCGAAATATGCTCCAGCTCTCTTTCCAGATGCGTCAAGTAAATTAGTGTCTCCCTCATAATCTGCAATACTAAAAGAGTATGTTTAATAAATAATATAGTTGATGAGATTAGATAATAATTACCTTATATTCTGCAACAACATCATTACCTTTGAAAGTTTCTCGGAAAAAGTTTCCATTTTCATCTCTTTCAATGAGAATCTCTTTAGGCTTTGGCATGCAAGTATTTATTAAGTGCCTCAATTTTTTCATTGTATAAGAATAAAGTTGTTGCCTCTCCGTGTCTGAACCTTGAATCATCTCCATCTGCAAATATACTAATTAGTAATTACTAATATTTGAAAATCCATAAGTTCCATAATAAATAAAATACCTTCATATTTGAGGTTGTTGCAGAATTATCCAAATGATTATCATGTGCTCCAAAGAGATATAGAACCAAGAAGTGCCAATAGTCCAAACAAACCTACAACACGAATGAATGACAATAAGAGGCTATTATACAAAAAAGTGATGATGCATAATAGGGAAAGGTTACCTTATAAACAAACGATTACGTCCTCTTGCGCGGTTTCAAGAACCCAAATTTGTTCCTGCAACAAACAATCACTCCTGAATATCATTTCATGTATAAATTATCAGAAAAATACCTTGTAAAATGATGTTAAAAACAAGGCCAGATTTTGGAAAAAGACCTGAAGAAAAAAGAATCAAGTGTAAGTTTGTGTTTGTGATTGATGAAATACGAATTCGTCTTCATTTGATTCAATAAACATGACCTTCTTATCACTTGTACCCTCAGAATAAGCTGTGGGTATATGGGTACTCAGTGGAAGGATGGTCTGTAAAGAAAAACAAACAAGCATCATTTTAGATTCACCACATAACAAAAAATAATCATCTTAACAAACTTGCAAATGAACAATGAATTTATTGTACATATTAATAACAAACTGCATGTCATAGAAATCCTTATTGGAGAGAAACTGAAGAAAAATGTCGATACCATCAGATTTCTCAGCGTCTTCGATACATTCCTTATTGGAGTTCTATATGAAAAAAAGGTTAATTTTCCTTCACTATTTTGAGTAATTTGATTCACATAATAAGGGGTGGTTATATCTTGGGTTCTTCAATTGTTCATGGAGTATCCAAGCTGGTTGATGATGGTGGAGAAGGGACCATGAATGGCAGTGGTTTCCTTGTGCAGAGAGCGGCTTGGTGGTAAGGCCGATTGGAGTGAGCTATTTTGAACCTTAATTTGGTTTCAGTTAAGGATGGTGGAGCGCGACAAGAAGAAGAAGAAGGAAGATTAATATAAAAAATTATGACGTGTAATTGCTGTTGACCTCACACATAGGTGGATCAGACGTGATGCTGAGGTGGCAGTGACGTGGCGCAAGATAGGCTTGACTAATGGTCAACTAACAGAAATTTTAAAGAAGGACTAACGGTGAGAAAAAATGAAGTTAAAGGGCCACCCGAGGACTTTTTGAAGATAAGGGGCGACTTCTGCACTTTGGCCAAAGATAAAGGGTTTCACGAGGGATTTACCCAATTTTAATAAAGAGTCAAAAAGATAAATTATTCTCAAGCCTAAAAAAATATGGAAACAAATCAATTAGTTTCAATATTATGGGGTGCTCGGGTTAAATCTTCCACTCGACTCGGGAGGGACACCTCAATAACAGAGACCTTCTTAGTGATGACCAATGAAAAAAATTAGAGTCATATAGTAATTAAAAAATTTAATCAAATAGACTCTTATAAGTAATTATCATATAGTTAAGATATTAATGAGAAAATTAGAGATTTATTCGTTTTACCTTGTAAAATAGTTGTATATATAGTTGAAATGTCATGACCAACAATCTTCTTATTACCTGAAATATATGAAAAATTGTATAAGGAAATACAAAAAATTAAATGTTGATGATTTTCTTTTTCTATATACATTTCATATAACTGTCATTTATAAATTATTATCATTTTTTCACCTACATCTTGGATAAAAATTCATTTTCACCTTAATAATGTTTATACTGCAAATATTTTACTTAGTGACAACATATACTATTATCAAGTTAACAATTCATCAGCCAATCATGATGATACAAATAAATTAATCAATAGATCTCTTATCGAATATCAAAAATTTACAATGATAACGATTATACAAAAAATTAAGGAAAACACCCTTTTGTGAGTTAACTCAAATGACAAATGAATATATATCTAATTAAAAATATAGATATAATACAAATAGACAAACCAAACTATGTAGATATAGTTATTAGATATATAATTACTAAAAATAATCAAATATATTAAATACATTAAAAATTATTAAGGAAGATGGAATGATACCTGGTTTAAATGGTGGATAACAGCGATATCCACCATTTCCGACAAAGCGCGACATTACAGTAGCATTCGTAATTAGTCAACAGATAATCATATGATTAGGATTAGTATGGATTATAGAGAAACAAATAGTTTTAGATGAGAGAAGAGAGGGTCTGGTTTGAGTAAGAGGATAAAAAATTGTAAAGAAACAAATAGGTTTAGACGAGAGAGGGGGGATTTTAATTTAGGTTAGAGGATAAGAAATGAAATGGGAAAATGGCCGAATAAGGTTGAGTAGGTATATATATTTTATATCTATAGTACTCGGGCTGGTCGGGTGCACCTAAGTTTTTTTTTTAAAATTTCCCAGCCCAAGACCCAAAGGCTCATGTCCGTGTTTTTTTGGACTAATGGTCGAATTGAGGCCTAATCTGACACCAGGTTGGGCCAAAAACTCAGGTTGGGCCACTCAATACTTATCCGTAGAGACTACTACATCGATTTCACAAATAATTAGATTGCCTAATATTATTATTAGCAGATATAATAATACATACCCATATTCTTAACTTTACATCCACTAAAAATAGTAACTAACTAACTAATCTAATGTCACGAGTCTTTTCATTGTAATAAATGGTTATGATTGATATGTAAATATTGGATGGAAATATTACCCTAACAAATAAGGTGGAATAATAATAATATTACTAAGGAAGGTGAAGAGAGTACATGTTTATTTTTATACATAGGTGGTCCGTGCATGTCTTTTATATTCTTACTAAGGAACAAATGTAATGATGACGTGTCTTGGGAAAAGAGAAAACAAGACATGCACATATATTTACTCAAATATCAAAATAATTAATATTTAATTACGTGAAAAGTGACAGATGGAAAAACATAAGGAGTACCTAAATGATCGAATAATCCTATTACAACTACGGAAAGAAAGGGTAATACAATCATGCTTAATTATAAGTAACAAAATGGGTCGTGTTTGGAGAATACGAGTTTGGGATCTTCTACACGTTACAAAGCTAGCCCAATCAATAACAAAATTTAGACGAAGGTATCATGTGATGATTTTGGGATTTGTCTTTCGCTATCTCTGATAGCCAAGGCCCTATCCACATTACTTACACCACTTGGAAATAAATTAAAAATCACAGGTGGGCATGTTAAAAATTAATTTCACCGCGTTTTATTTTCCTTCTCAACTCAAGAAGTTTACTTTCTCTTTGTCTTTCTCGCCAATCTTCCCTAACATTCCTACGTTATTCATATGTGTTCATTATAGCAAACGATATTGTTCAAAATGATAACATACTGAAATTTGGGGAAATTGCCTTTTTGAGAATAAGTTCTCCTTTTTTCCCGATGTCTTGACATAACCCTCTTCTTGGGAAGTGAAGAATAATTGATCACTTTCCTAGTAATTTTTTAATGAGGATAATACCTGGATCTTTTTATAGTTTTGTTCTAAAAAATTTAAGACATCTTAATATCTTCTTTGCTACTAAGAATTGTAGTACGTGGAGCATTTACTATATCATCGATAATAGGGAAAACATTCTCGGCATGATGAAATTATTCCAAACAATGGAATTTGGACAATCCATGAGTTTTACAACGAAAACAAACTTTTATTGCAACCCTGAATGACTACTCAGAAAACTCTTGAAAAAACATATATGCCTATGTTCCGATATACGAGGGTATAAAGTATACCACCCAACATGTACTTTAATTTCTTCCAAAGTATTCAAAGGGTCGACTACTAAGATATCAAGATTTTTCCTATTTTATACAAATATCGTAAAAGTCCGATTCAGGGAACAAATTTGAGATTTAGCCTACAATAGGCTTAGATGAGGTATTTCTACCCCATGCATTTGGTGAAAATTTACCGAGACTTAAATAATATAATTATAACAAAATATGTATGAAGGGACTGAAGGGGTATCTCATCCATATGTCGAAACATCGAAAGATCAGAGTTATTTCATCTTTGTAACCATCACAAGCTTTTTGAGTCTCCCCAGAATCCTAATTTCTCTACTACGACCTACACCTTCTGAAGTGAGTAAAAGATATATGGTTTCTTTGGATAATAAACATTCTACTTGACTAACCTCAAGATCTAAACTTGAATCCAGACAAGGCTTACCTAGCTTCTTTGACAAAAAAAATATATTTCTTATTAATATAAACACATCTATCATCTTTATAGAAGGGTTCCCTGAATCCTCATATAAGTGAGCGCTTAAATGTTAATCAGATTAAAGCATTTCAGAAATCAAAGGTATAAGTTATGTGAATCGTGACAAAACCGTTCAAGAAATCGTATTAGTAGTTCTTGCAATTCAAACAATATTGACCAAGAAATATTGGAGGATGAAGATATAAATCCAACCAATGATTGTAGTTTAACTGTATATGAATAGTCAAACATAGAAGAATAGTGTAGATATGAAAAAAAATCACATATATTTTATTATACTTTTATCAGGCACGATGTAGAGAAACCTTTGATGAATAATTAGACAATATTTTCTTTTATTTTATATGTAATAAATTTGATATATATTATTCTATATCTTTAGTTTTAAGCGCCGTGCTTACAAATTTTATATTAGAGTAATTTCAATATTGTTTTTCAGATTAATCTTACTGTAAATAACAAATTTGTTATGACAAATGAAATCAAATCAAATCAATTTAAAACATAAATAATTTTGATGTGATTTATGCATTTTATTTTTGAAAACATATATGTTGATGGGATCTAGATGTTTTGATGGGAATCGAGCAGTGATGGGATTTTTATATGCGTGATGGGACTATATATGTTAGTTATTGGTTTTCAGATGTATTCTCTTAACGAGATCTATTTGTTTGACGGGACCCAAGTAGTTGATGGGACTTTATTTTTTGTGATGGGAATTTATACGTTAGCTGCTGTAATTTAGTTGTTTTCTCTAGATTGGATCTTTGTGTATTGATTGGACTCGAGTAGTTGATGGGACTTATATTTGTGATGGGATTTTATACGTTAGCTGATGTGATTTAGTTGTTTTCTCTTTGATGTGATCTTTGTGTATTGATTGGACTCGAGTAGTTGATGGACTTATATGCGTGATGGGATTTTATATTGATGGGATTATTTGCAGAAATGTATTATCGAGTTATAACATTTAACATATTAAATAATATACATGTATGTCTCGTCTAGAGTTTAAATCTTCAATTGACGCCATATACCAAATTTTGAAGAATCAAGGAATCACAACTCAACATATAAAGGCGTGTAGACATCTTCTTTGCTAAAATATCATAAAAGCATTGCATCGAATCGAAGATGAACGTAAACAAATAAAAAAATATAATGTTGCAGTTTCAGAATTAATATCTTTTTACTGTGCAAAATCAGGAGGATTTAAGGTGGCACGAAAGATAATTCCATTAAAAAAATCAGATATTACATTGATTCTTGGACTTGAGTGCGGGGATGTTAAAGTACCTTATAGAACTAAGCTCATCTTGGTTTCATAAGATATTTCCGGAAGAGAATGGAAAAGAAATGGTATCAAATCTAGATATAAAGTCTCAAATTGAAAAGTTACTTCTAATCCAAGATCAGAATGAAGAAGTGTTAGCAGACTTTGCAAAGCTGATGTTTGTTTATGCGTTTACTACAATCTTATACCCAGTGAATGGTTCAAAGACATTAATTAGAAGTTGCAAAGTATGGAAACTATTGGTGTACGATAAATCAAATGATGGATTTATACATTACAATGGACTACCAGGAAAAAAGTCAGTAATGATTTTAGCAAATGAGAATGCAAACCATTTAATGAAAATTATTACACAAGGAAAAAGATTTGACGAATTGACGCATGAGTATTGTTCACACCAAAAAGCATCAATGTATAATTCAGGGTTGTACGTTATGTTATATGTAGAAGACTTGTACACAAAACAATATGTAGGAGGTCAATATAAAGCAGCAGAAGCTGATCTATATAGAGATAAAATAGTAAACTAATTACTTTATGACACTCCTAAGGCAGCAGCAAAAAGTACATGAAATAAACTACAATGAGAGATTTGTTTAGATTGTCTCAAAAGTTTATAAGTATAATAATTCAATAAATAGTTTAGAATATGTAATCATAAAGTTTGTGATGGGATTAAAGTTTTGCTATTATTTTCATAGAACAAAACTTTATATAAATAGATTGTTTATATGTCAAAACATTTCTCTAAATCCCAAAACTGTATTAGATCCCATCAATAGGTGTGACGGGAGTTATATGTTAATTGATGGGATTTATATGCGTGATAGCATTTATATGTTGAGTTCATTGCATTTGGATGTTATCTCTTTGATGGGATCTAAATGTTTGATGCAACTTAAGTAGATGATGAGATTTATATGCAGAATGGAAGTTATATGTTACTTGATCGGATTTTTGTTAGCCAATTGTATTTATATGGTGAGTCCCATCACCTCAATTGAGTCCCATTGTTGGTTCCCATCACCCCATGATGATTCCCATCACCCCATGATGATTCCCATCATCCCAATCAAGTCCCATCCCCACAATTGAGTCACATCCCCACAATCGATTCCCATCCCTACAATTGAGTCCCATCACCCCAATTAAATCCCACTACACTTGCTCTAGTATTACTTGATCAGATTTTTGTTAGGCGATTGGATTTAGTCAAGATAGAACATATAAATTCCATTAAGGGACGAATTCAATCACCCCCTCTTGAGTCCCATCACCCCAATTAAGTCACGTCACACCCGCTCTAGTCCTATCACCGCAATTGAGTCCCATTGTTGGTTCCCATCACCCCCTGATGATTCCCATCTCCCCAATGATTCCCATCACCCAATCGAGTCCCATCCCCGCAATTGAGTCCCATCACCCCAATTAATTCCCACCACACTTGCTCTAGTTTCATCACCGCAATTGAGTCCCATCACCGCAATGGGTTGTATTCACCATCCAATGTTTGATGGGACTTTTAGTATATCAATGGGAGTTATATGTTAGTTGATAGGATTTATATGCATGATAGCATTTATATGTTGAGTTCATTGAATTTAGATGTTATCTCTTGATGGGATCTAGATGTTTGATGATGATGGGATTTATATGCAGCATGGGAGTTATATGTTACTTAATCGGATTGTTGTTAGCCAATTGGATTTAGTCAAGCTAGAACATATAAATCCCATCAAGTGATGATGTCTCCTCATTTGTGATAGATTTATGTTAGGGTGAGACATCATTTTTAGTGTTTTAGAAGTCAATAATGTCGATTTTCTTGAGTTTTAGTGCACTTTCCTATTTTGAGTCTTGATTTGTAGAATTATTATTTTTAGAGCATATTGGGTTAAATTGTTTATTTAGTGTGAAGCTTTAAAGATAATTATGGAGATTAATTAGAGTCCAAGTCAAAGACAACAACTTATGGAAAGAGATTTGCATGGTAATTGGAGATAAGGAAATAAAAGCTACAAAGATGGAAAAGGAAAAGCTGCCTAAATCTAGGATTCTGCATACACGTCCAAAGATGTGGGTTTTTACCTAAGAAATAGGCCGAATTTGGAGATTTCCTTCTTTAAGGTCAAGATAATTCTGTTGCGATTCTTTTGGTATCTTATGGAGCTCAAACCGACCAATAACGAAGAAGATATGCTCAAAACGGTGTAGCAGTGTTTATCTTTATTTCCATACGAATTTGAGTTGGGCTAGAAGTCCAATAACTTACCTCTTCCTCAAGAAAACGAATTAGGTCTTCTAAACACCTATAAATACACCCTTATATCACTTGTAAATCATCCTTGCCTCATAGTAATTAGTTCTTAAGGTTTTATTCTTCCAGTTTATTGTAGAGAGCAAGATGATGTCTTTTGTAATTTCTTTTAGTTTATTTCCATCAGGTATGAACTAAACTTCCCATAGCTTGGGTTTTGCATATGTATAAACTATGAATTCTAATTCTTCTATCTAAGTTTCTTTGGGAATTATATGTTTTAATCTGGTATTAGCTACTTACTTTATATTTATTTATGTGTTTTGATTTAATGTCTTTCCTAGAACTGATCACTTTAGGATTGTTTTAATAGTAGTTAGATGGTCTCCTTGACAGGGTGTTTAACTATTGAACCACCACATAATGTCTAGTGTCGATAGTAGTTCTGACAAAACATGCTTCTAACTAGATAGTCATTAGGGTTTGTTTTAACCACCATATCACCAATTGATTGTAGTGTGCTGGATAGGGCCTTAGTGGCGTTTGATAAACCTATTTGAGTCCTCGTCTTGGTTGTGCCGTAGCCCCCTTAGTCGCTCTCAAGGTCTAAGGTATGGGAATTTAGAATCCTGACTAAGTATACCAAGAGCTAATATTCTCCCTTATGAACTAGATCTATAGATAGAATTAGAAGGATTAGTGCATACTAGCAAGACCTATGCTATATCTCCCATCTCATAGTCTTAATCTTTTACTTTATTGTCTTTATTTTCCTAGTTTTAATTAGTTTACTTCTTGAATCTCGAATTTTACTTGCTTTAATTTATTTGTCTTCTAATTATTTACTTTTACTCGTTATTTCTACTCACGCGATTAACACACTTAAGTCCCTGAGAACGAACTCAACTTACTAACTAAAACTTGCATACGTCCTGTAATACTTGCAGTACTGTGCCTGTCTAGGGTGAGAGTGTGTAGTTTCTTGGCTTATTTTAATCTTATTTTTATCACACCCTAGGCACCACCAAGTTTTGGCGCCGCTGCCGGGGACTTGTGTCTCGTTAGCGTGTGGGTTATCTATTTCGAGTAGTAGTTTTTAATTAGTTTTTACTTTTTAGTTTTTAGTTTAGTTTTATTTTTCCAGATTTATGCTTGTGGTTTGCTTTAGTGTTTTTCAGGTTTCACAGTGTTTAATTCTTGGCCTCCTTTATCGGAGCCTGAGAGGAGCTTCAGACCTTACAACAAACAAGTTCGTGAGGAAAGAGCCTTGAGAAGAGTAATGGCAGCCCAAGATCCACCACTTGGTGTACCCCTTGGTGGAGTTCAGAATAATCAACCAGGTGGACAACAACAAGATCTACCACCTGGTGTACAATTACCAGCAGGAGGAGGTAATGGGCAGAATAACCTTAATAATCAACAGAACCGAGTTGAACAAGATCTTCCTGGCCTTAACGTACCATTCCATGTTCAACCAATCGGTTACCGCCCTCCTGAGATCCCGAATATCAAATTTAGACCCGATCCGGGTATGCTCAGTCAATTCCAAAGTTTCGGACTCTATACTGGTACAGCAATACAAGATCCGGTAAAAGCGATTCAGAAGTTCATGTAGATTTGTGATGCCTACATTACTCCTGGCATTACACGCGAGCAACTGTATTGTCATATGTTTTCGTTTTTCTTGACCGGAAGAGCTAGCGATGGGCTAGAAAGACAACCACATGGAACCATTCACTCTTGGAGAGAACTTCAAGCCGCGTTCTTTAACCGATTTTATCCGAAGAGCATGAGACTTAAAGATCAAGCCGAGCTTGCGAGATTTTTCCAAGAAGATGGGGAAACAGTGGGAGAAGTATGGACAAGGTTTCAACAAAAATTAACAAGATGTCCACTCCATGGTTATACACCTGCTCTACAACTTGCTATGTTCTATGAAGGTCTTAATGATAAAGGTAGAGAGAAGGTGGATAACATTGGAAAGGGTAATTTTGTGTCCATGAATCACAATGAAGCTTCCGAGGTGTTGGAAAATATCATGGAACAAGAAAGAAGTTGGCCTTCAACGCGAGCTTCTATAGCAAAGACCCGAGGAACGCTTCGTTTAGATGCAGAAACTGCGAACTCAGCTCAAATATCCTCGTTAGAAAATCAAATCAAGGAGCTGAGAATCGCGATGGAGAAGAATTTAGCCGCTACAAAAGTAGTACAAGAAGCACAAGGTTGTCAACAATGTGGAGTTAACGATCATACTTGGGAAGAGTGCGAATCAAATCCGCAATCTGTTTACTTTATATCCAACCGATGTGGTAAGCCAAACCATCCGGGTATGCAGTATTCAAATCCACAAGGGGCCGCTAATCCTGGTCATTATCAACCGCGCCCACAGAACAACTCTTTCCAACAGAGAGGTCAGTATCAAAATCAATATCAGAATAGACCTGCTCCTCCACAACAACCTGCTCAAGACGCTTATACCGATTCACTAGATCAGAAAGCCTTACCTCAGTATCCGCAAGAAGGATCTATGGACAATCAACAGATAGTACAAGCTCTAGATCATTTGAACACGACTATAAACGCTCAGGAAGAGAAGGTCCGAGGACACAATGCCATACTTCAGATGTTAAGTACTCAAGTAGAACAGTTAAACAAAGTGTTAACAAATGTAGTAGAACAAAAGGAAGTAAAGGCAATCGAAGGAGGTGAAAACAATGTTGCGTTCGAAGCTTGCAAGGCTATATGCCTTGAAATTGAAGAAGCAAAAGAGGAAGCACCGCATGCTGCCATTAGTGCCGTGGAAGTTCCAAATACTGAAGAAGAACCAACCAAGTCTAGCCCCGTGGAATCTGACTGTTCTGAAGTTTATGTGGAGGACGATCAAGAGAAAGCCGAATTTATAGAACTACTGAGGAAGATGCAAGAGGAGATTCGATCAGTAGTAGATTACGCAGCTGAGTTGGCTAAAGAGAAAGAGGAAGAAGCCTCAAAAGAGAAAGAAGATGAAGTTGCACCTGCTGTGCATAAAGAGAAAGAAGAAGAGAAGGTGGAATCGCCACCTATTGTTCAATCAGTGTCATCAACTATGCCTAATACAAATCCTAAGGATGACACTGTACTCAAGACATTTGTGGAGGCGTATCAACCTAAAAATATCAACGCCCAGATGCTTGAGATTGCGAAGAGAGGACTTACACCGCAACAAGTGTTTACGCAAGTTATTCCTGAGAAAGAGGCGAGTGTAGAGATCCCGAGAGAAAATTTGAGAGTTTCGAGAAGAAGTGAGAGAGAGCTACCACCAAAGCTTAAAGATCCGGGAAGTTTCAACCTTCCTATTCAATTACATGGTATGCTCAAGGTGAAAGCGATGTACGATGTGGGTTCTGGTGTGAATCTTATGCCTAAGTCCGTGTTCGAGAGACTTGGACTTCAGAAATCAGAGAAAACTCCAGTGAAGTTGCAGTTTGCTGACAACTCAGTTAAAAGGACATGGGGAACAGTGGAGGACGTCTTAGTCCGAGCAGGTAATATCGCCATCCCTACTGACTTTATTATTCTTGAGTTTGATGCAGATAAGTAGGTTCCGATCATACTTGGACGGCCTTTCATGGCCACAAGTCAAAGTGTGATTAACTTCCAAGATGGGACCATCACCATTCATGGTAAGAACGTATCCGAGACCTTCTATGTCTTGGGTAAGAAACCGAGGAAGTTGGATCCCACCGTTCCTATCATCCACAGCCTTTCACATCACAAAGTCCCTCCTGAGAAGATCCACTTAAAACCTGTGGATACTGAGCCAAACATTGAGTTTGGGGTTGGCCATGAAGTTCTATGGAAATCTCACAAACGCGAGAAGAGGCCACGAAGTTTCAAAGACTCGTGGATGGGACCATTCATTGTCACTAAGGTTGTTTCAGCCAAGGTGATAGAAATTCGCCCCAAAACAGGGGTCAAGCGCAGATTAGTTGACGTTCATAGCCTTACTCGTTGTTGGGGAGGCTATATTCGCAAATCTTGACAGAGGTAACACGTCTAACTTTGTAAGACGTTAAACAAAAGTGCTGTACGGGAGACAACCCGTAGTTTTTTTTAATTTTTATGTTTTTAATTTATGTTTATTTTAGTTGTTTTTAATTTATGTTTATTTTAGTTGTTTTTAATTTATGTTTATTTTAGTTGATAATGCATATTTGAGAAAGGTATTAGTGTTTTTGGTGTGTAGGAATTGGAGAAATCGAGTTAGGGAAGAAAACGAAAATTGTTGGAGCACAAAAATGACCTGCGCGGACTACCCCACGGTGTACCCCCTATACCGCAGGTATGGTCCGCGGGGTGAAAACCCGTGCCACGGGTTGCACCGCGGGTTCTATCCAGAAACCGAGAAAAATCGACCCGCGGACTACCCCATGGTCCATGCCATGGTCCGCGAGGCACAAACACGTGCCACGGGGTAGGTCCACGTGTATTTTGACTTAGCACCCCCGCGGTACACCGCACCATGGTCCGCAGAGCCAAAACGCGTGCCACGGGGTCCTACCACGGGTCTCATCCAGTGAGCAAAAATTTTCGAGCAACAGAAGCTGCGGTGTACCCCGCGGTACACCCATGGTCCGCAGGGGTAGTCCGCACGAGCCGCCAGAGAGAGAAAAGAAAGGGTTTCAAGTTTATAAAGAGATCTAATGCTTATTATTCCGAATTTATTAAACCTTAAGCCTCTTTCTTCTCTCCAAAACTCTACTAACTCCATTGAAGCTCATCAAAACCTTTACCAATCACCAGAACACTACCCAATCATCAAGAAAAACACATCAAATCTTTTCTCCACATCATTACAAGAGAGAATCAAACACCCAATCATCACCAAATCCATTCAAATTGAAGAATCAAAGAGCCAAATTTTCAAAATTCATCCTACAATTTCTAAAATCCAAACCAACCCATTACAAATCCACCTCACCCATATAGAAATTCATCATCAATTCACCTATCCTAGGCCAAATCAAGCTTGTTCATCCATTATTTCACAAGTTCAAATTTCAAGGGTTGCTAAAGCTTTGAGTTGGGGGTTAATTGAAGATGACTAATAGAACAACAATTTTATCTAACAAGAGGGAGGTGAAGAGTAACAAGGGATTGGATTTAAACAAGAAGAAATCAATTGACAAAGGTTCTAGTTCTAAATCAAAGGGTAAAGAGAAAGTTGAGAAGAGTGGGATACCTTTGTTTGATCGTAATGGTAAAAAGCTTTATTATTATGCAAAGGAGAAAACTCAACCTCGACAAGATCTTATACCTATAGAGAAAGTGGATACTTCAAGGGCCCTGAAGATTTCTGCGGAGAAACAGTTAAAAGAACTACCTTTTGCTTATAAGAAAGTATTCAAGGAAGAAGTTGGAGATGGAGAATACAAGAGATTCTTAGAGCTTGGTGAGAAATTGGGTTGGTCTACGTTCATGGTAAGACGTTCTGAACTATGTCATGAGTTAGTTTTGGTGTTCTATTTGGGCCTCTTTAGCCGAGATAGTAAAGGTTGTGTTCCGATTAGAGGAAAGTTAATTCCTTTCACAGTTGAGGAGATTAGAAACCACTTCAAGTTTAAGAAATTGAAAGGTTTTTGCAAATTTGAAGAAGCGGTGGCTAAGCGAAAAATCTTTGATGAGGAATTACTTTTTGAGCATGTTTTAGACAAAGAGAAAGTGCAATCACATAAGGGAGAATTGAAGGCACCTTGGCCTTACAAATATCTTCAACCGGATGCTAGAATTTGGCACAATTTCCTTGTCCCTAACATTTTCGGAAACACACGAACTTTGGATGTGACTATGAAGTACGCTATACTGTTGGATTGTATTTTGAGAGGAGAAGAAGTTGATGTGGCACAGTTGATCTATGAGGAGGTGATACAATTCTCGGTCTCTCCTAAATCAGTGTATAATGTTAAATTTCCTACTATGATCACGTGTCTTGTGCGAAAAGCGAATGTAGTATTGGGTGAAGAAGAGAAACTCGAATTTAAAGGGAGTTATATTGATAATGCTTGGATTAAGGATATCTTTCGAAGAGCGGGTTCTACGCAAGTCTCGAAAGAAGAAATGGAGCAAAATTGGCAAGAGAAGATGGAGGAGCGTTTAACGAAATTCGAAGCAGCTCAAACTTCCTTAGTCAATGATGTGGCACAAATCAACGCTAATCAAGTGCACATCATGAAACTCCTCGAGAAATTAACGAAAGGTCCAGCAAATCCAACCTTGGATGTCAATGATACGAGGCAATAGCCTCGAAAGTATGTTTTCTTTCTTCCTTACCATTTCTGTAAATATGTCTATTTGCTAATTTTAATTTCTGTTTTTCGAGTCTTTTTTGAGTCGTGGGGACATGGCTCATTTTTGAGTTGGGGGTGTGGGGATTCGTTGTCTCTCATCTCCATTTTTCTGTTTTTAGGTAGAAATTAAAATTTTTGATACATGGGAATTAGATGTAGAGTGTGTTTAATAGCTTGAAAGCATAAGCTCAGTGAATTAATGATAGTAAGTGATATGTTTATGAGCTATATATTTGTATGCTTTGAGTATTTACAGGAAAACACACGTTGATAGTAAAGAAAAGATTAGTGAGCAATGCGATAGAAATTATGTTCGATCTCAGGGAACCTTGAGAAGTGTGTAGGCCGTGAGATCCAAGCTAGTGGAAAAACCATTTGATGAAAGTGCTAAGGGTAAGAAATTTTTCTAAATTACATAGTGTAGAAAGTGATCAAGGCGGTTCTTTTATATTTTGAAGCCTTTGAAGCCTTTTTAAACCTTCTCACCTTGTGATTTTGAATTTATATGCTATATCCTTCTCAGCCCCTTCTAGCCTTTCTAAAGTTTTTTTTTATTGAAACACGTTATAAGCCATATCCTTTAGATTATAGGACTTTTCCATATGACCCGCACTCGAATCGCGATGCATAGACAGTTGTTCTAGAGCTTGAGTTTGGGGTGGTGGGTCCACCATTATGGGAATTGTTATTTGGATGGGATTTTTGAGCTTATTAATTGTGCTTGGTGCTTTATATTGATGATGTTTCACATATTTTTATTGTAACCATTTGCCGGGGTAATAGTGAATGAAAAAGAAGCTACGAGCTAATTTTGCCAACACGGGCATTAAAAGAAAAAATATATATATGAGAAATTAGCGTGATATCTCATCATTAAAAGAGAGTCATAGCTATAAAGAAATTGATTTGAAAAGAACCGAAAATATATATATTCGGACCGGCAAAGTGGATTTTATGTGAACATCTAAAGCTTTAATTGGGTTATTGGGGATGCTAAATTATGCATCAAAGAATTCATTGGGTTGAGTGAGAAACATTTTATGAGAGTAACTCAAGCTCTAGGGCGATTCGTTGATGTCTAGTGAGGAGAGAGCCAAAAGCTCACTCAGAATTATCCAAATATACTATCATACCGTCCCTAAGCCTACATTACAACCTTAAAGACCTTGTGATTCTTTGCTATGTAATCAAGAAGTGATTGAGCCATTAGAGAGTAGTTGAGTGGATCTTTGGATACTAGTGAGGTTTGAAATCTATAGCTCTCTTGGGGAACTGAGTAAAGTCCCAATCCTTCTTACATTGCGAAACTAATCTGATCTTGAATTCAAGCCGTGTTGACTGTGGATATGAGAAGTGTACAAGTATGTAGTATATGAATAGTATTGCATGAAATTTTATGAGTTATGTGCTTTAGGATTATTCTATATAGTCTGCTATGCTTTTTCCCATTGTGTTGAGAATTTTATAAATGTGTATTTATTGACTTCCCTGTGTTTTTATCTTTATTGTATCGGGACGATACAACTTTGAGTTGGGGGTCTTGATGTCTCCTCATTTGTGATAGATTTATGTTAGGATGAGACATCATTTTTAGTGTTTTAGAAGTCAATAATGTCGATTTTCTTGAGTTTTAGTGCACTTTCCTATTTTGAGTCTTGATTTGTAGAATTATTATTCTTAGAGCATATATGGTTTAATTGTTTATTTAGTGTGAAGCTTTAAAGATAATTATGGAGATTAATTAGAGTCTAAGTCAAAGACAACAACTTATGGAAAGAGATTTGCATGGTAATTGGATATAAGTAAATAAAAACTAAAAAGATGGAAAAGGAAAAGCTGCCTAAATCTAGGATTCTGCATACACGTCCAAAGATGTGGGTTTTTACCTAAGAAATAGGCCGAATTTGGAGATTTCCTTCTTTTTGGTCAAGATAATTCTGTTGCGATTCTTTTGGTATCTTATGGAGCTCAAACCGACCAATAACAAAGAAGATATGCTCAAAACGGTGCAGCAGTGTTTATCTTTATTTCCATACGAATTTGAGTTGGGCTAGAAATCCAATAACTTACCTTTTCCTCAAGAAAACGAATTGGGTATTCTAAACACCTATAAATACACCCTTATATCACTTGTAAATCATCCTTTCCTCATAGTAATTAGTTCTTAAGGTTTTATTCTTGCAGTTTATTGTAGAGAGCAAGATGATGTCTTTTGTAATTTCTTTTAGTTTATTTCCATCAGGTATGAACTAAACTTCCCATAGCTTGGGTTTTGCATATGTATAAACTATGAATTCTAATTCTTCTATCTAAGTTTCTTTGGGAATTATATGTTTTAATCTGGTATTAGCTACTTACTTTATATTTATTTATGTGTTTTGATTTAATGTCTTTCCTAGAACTGATCACTTTAGGATTGTTTTAATAGTAGTTAGATGGTCTCCTTGACAGGGTGTTTAACTATTGAACCACCACATAATGTCTAGTGTCGATAGTAGTTCTGACAAAACATGCTTCTAACTAGATAGTCATTAGGGTTTGTTTTAACCACCATATCACCAATTGATTGTAGTGTGCTAGATAGGGCCTTAGTGGCGTTTGATTACCCTATTTGAGTCCTCGTCTTGGTTGTGCCGTAGCCCCCTTAGTCGCTCTCAAGGTCTAAGGTATGGGAATTTAGAATCCTGACTAAGTATACCAAGAGCTAATATTCTCCCTTATGAACTAGATCTATAGATAGAATTAGAAGGATTAGTGCATACTAGCAAGACCTAAGCTATATCTCTCATCTCATATTCTTAATCTTTTACTTTATTGTCTTTATTTTCCTAGTTTTAATTAGTTTACTTCTTGAATCTCGAATTTTACTTGCTTTAATTTATTTGTCTTCTAATTATTTACATTTACTCGTTATTTCTACTCACGCGATTAACACACTTAAGTCCCTGAGAACGAACTCAACTTACTAACTAAAACTTGCATACGTCCTGTAATACTTGCAGTACTGTGCCTGTCTAGGGTGAGAGTGTGTAGTTTCTTGGCTTATTTTAATCTTATTTTTATCACACCCTAGGCACCACCAAGTGACGAATTCGATCACCCTAGTTGAGTCCCATCACCCCAATTAAGTCACATTACACCCGCTCAGTCCCATCACCGCAATTGTTGGTTCCCATCACCCCCCGATGATTCCCATCACCCCAATAAAATCACACCACAATTCCTCTAGTCCTATCACCACAATGGGTTCTGAAATATAATTTGAATTTAACTGCTGGTAGGGTTTAGCAAATTTTCAACTGTGTATAACTATATTTGTTTCGATTTAAAAAACAAAATCAATTGTGATACTTACTGTTTCTATTATGAATCAAAATTTTTAAAACAAAAGTATGTTAATCATAAATATCAAGGGTACAATAAGAAAAGAAATACGAAATAGTCTAAAAATATTACAATTTTCTTCTTTTACGTCATTTTCGTTCATCTGTTGGATGATTGTGCATCTTCGACCAAGATTTCGTCTTCTTTGTTCACCTTATTCATTAGTATCCGAATTTTGTTTTCTAGCATTGTTGTGTAACGTTCATATGTTACATTTTCATCATGTTCTTTTGTGTATGACTTCAAAATTCATTTTTTTCTTTTTCATCTTCCTTCATTTTCCTTTTCATATCCTTAATTCGTTTTTTAGTCAACTCATTTACATCTCTTAATTCTTTCATTTTATCTTGTAATTCATAGATTTTCTCATCTTTTGAAACTAATTCATCAGTCAACCATTTCATTTCATTTTTCATCTCCTTCAACACATAATCTGTGTATTCAATCCTGCTATAAATGCGAAAGCAAAAACGTGTTACACTATAAAGGGATTAATCACACCAAGCTATTGTATGCGAAAACAATTTTTACCTGTTATGATTCTCTATTACAGCAATGTATGCTTCTTTTTCCATACCTACAATTTGTCACAACAATTGAAACAATCAGATAAATACAAAATCCCAAAATCCCGTAATTACTGAAAGTTATAACTATTAGATCCCATCATAACTGAAACTTAAAACTACTAAAAAAACCCATTGACAGACTAAAAATCCCATCATCATACTTCATCCCATCAACAATGTTTTATCCCATCAAAAATTTGTTAATCCCATCATGGAAGGAACACTAATATAACTGAAATAATACTATCCACTACGTTTAGAGTAATTAGCAGTTAACAAACATGTAACCATTAAAATCCCATGAGTACATATACTAATGTTATTAATCGCATATTTTAACAAAAAAAAGGATAAAAATCGATGCGATTATGCAGTAAATGTAATACGTTATCTGATAGAAGATCTATGGGATTATGCAGTAAACATAAACCCTAAAATAGTTAATGTCAACAAAAATTGAAAAAATCATCTTCAAAAACATTAATTTCATAAAGCCCACTTGAATACAATCACAACAATGACTCCCATAACTTCGAATGAGTCTCATCACTTCGATGAGTACCATTAAAACTCTATAAACATGAATGTGAAAAAAATAGAAGAAATCAACTTCATCGATACTGTTAAATTGTAAAATAATAATGAAACACAAAAAAGATTCAGATTTCTTACCTTTTAAGATTCCCGATTTTGTTTGATGGGATGCCATGGACAGAGCTGCAAATCTGGATCTATACTTCATGATCTTTAATCCTCTTGTATTTATAATTGGTCATCTTTGTGTGAATTTCTTTTTATTCTGCATCTACTAGTTGATTGAGGTGACTTTCTTGTGAAAATGTAATAGATTTGGCCAACATTTTTATGATTTTTCTGTGATAGATCGTGAGTATCAGAGAGAGATAGAGAGAGAGAAGAGAGAGAAGAGATAGAGAGAGTATTGTGTGGAAAATGTGTGGTGTGTGAAAAATGAGGAGTCTGTTTGAAACGTTATGTTTTATTTTCTATTTTATGTTTTTCTTTTGTTAATTGTATTGTAAGGGTAAATAGGTAATCTAGTTCTAATTAATTAAATGATGATTCTTTGGGGCAAGAATAATATTAGTTTGATTATTTGGGGCATTGACCCTTAAAAATATATGAAAATTAATTAGATGCCAAATTAATTTCAAGAGATAAAGGAAAGAAGATAATAATAGAAACTGAAGATAAAAGAAGGAAAATATATGATAGGAAAAAAAATTTGCCAAGTAAATATGAATTTCAATAGCTACGTCCACAAAAGCGATCATAACTCAAGATTGGCTGGAATTTGGAAGAATGGTCTGAAGAAAAAGTGTAGAGCTTTCAGAGAAGATCGGTTTCGATATAAATAACGCGTCAATAGGAGCAATATTGAAGAAATTACGGCTAAAAAAAGACAACAACATTTTCTTACCTTTTCTATATTTTAGGCTACAATTTTGATTTGGAAAAGAAGTCTAATTGCTTGCTTTCTACTCCAAAAAATCCAAATTAGGGCTTCCTGGACTTCTATAAATACACCCTTTAGCTATTGTAAACATGTCCTTGCTCAGTTCTAAACCTTAGTCCAATCCTTAGTCATTCAAGAGAGCAAGTTGATAGTATGTATCTTTCTTTTAGTTTTATTCTTTCTAGTATGAACTAATTTTCCCATAGCTTGGGTTTTGCATATGTATAATCTATGAATTTTATATTCTTCTATCTATGTTTCTTTGGGAGAACTACTTTAAATTGATTCTAGTTTCTTAACCATATTTTTTTATGTGCTTTGATATATTGTTTGTCTTAAACCTGATCAATTTAGCGTAGAAAACGTTGAGCAGCATTCCAATGATTCTTGGATGGATTTGATAAGAATTGACTCAAAAATTTATAGAGTAGGTGAGGCCAGGTCTGGTGATTGTCAAGTATAAGAGCCTACCTATCAACATTCTATAAGAAGAAGTATTTTACAATTGTTTATCAGGTTCTTGTTTAAACTTTAAAGTTGATTCCATAGGGAAAGACTGGCTTTGAGCCAAGGACCCCACACTCATATAATATATCTAGAGCAATTTTTCTTTAGCAAAGTGAAATCCCTTTTGATCTTCGAGCAACTTATATACCAAGAAAGAATTTCAATTCACCTAAGTCCTTGATGGTGAATTCAGAGTGAAGAAATGTCTTTAGATTGTTAATTTCTGAGATAGAGCTACTTGTCACAATTATGTCATCTAGATAGACTAGTAGAGCAATAAAATATGAGCAAGATACTTTAGTAAAAAGACTATAGTCACTATTAGAGCAAGAGAAGCCATAAAGTAGTAAATCAGAGGAGAGTTTGGCAAACCATTGCCTAGAAGCTTGTTTAAACCATATTGACTTTTGGTAAATTGACATTGAGTAGGGTGGAATTGTAAGACCATGAGGAATTTTCATGTGAACTTCTTCATTTTGATCACCATGAAGAAAGGCATTGTTGAAATCTAATTGATGTTAATGCTATTTATTTATTGAAGCTACTGCAGGTCATTAGTCTAATGGATATAAGTTTCGCTACAAGGGAGAATGTGTCAAAAAAAATCTAGACCTTCTTGTTGATTATATCCCTTAGCTATCAATATTGCTTTGTGTCTCTCAAGAGTACCATCTGCTCTATATTTTAGTGTAAATCCCCGTTTATATCCAATAGGTTGCATAGTATCTTTTAGAGGTACAACCTTCCAGGTGTTATTACTTTCTAGAGATGAGATTTCATTTTGAATGGTTGTCATCCAATTAGGAGAATTGGAAGCTTGTTTGTATGTTTTTGGTTCAGTTTGAACACTTATAGATGCAATAAAAGTACAATATTTATTTGAAAGTTGTTTTTACTAAGAAATTCTTGTATATGATAGAGAGTAGTTGTTTTTTACTGAGAAATTATTGTATATGATAGAGAGTAGTTATTTTTTACTGAGAAATTCTTGTATATGATAGAGAGTACATTGTTTATCAGGAGCATCTTGACTTAGAGGATATTGAGAAGTGCATCGAGATGTTGAGTGACATATATAGTCCTTAAGGTAAGCAGGAATCTGTCTAGTTCTGGTTGGTTTGTTTGGTTGTATATTTCAGTGGTGGAGGGGTTATGTTGATGTTTTCTTGTTGTTTATATCAAAATATGTATTGGTTGTGGGTGGAAATAGGAAAGTGTGAAGGTCTGGAGATGGATTTGTATTAGAAAATGGAAAGATTGTTTCATAAAAAACAACGTTCCTGCAGATGAAGGTTTTTTTTTGTTTTGTTGTCCAATTGTTTATAACCTTTTGTTACTAAAGGATAGCTCAAGAAGCACATTTGATGGCTCTTGGGTCAAATTTTGTTCACCTTATTGAAATGTTGATGCATAGCAGAAAGAACCAAATACTCTATGGTGAGTCAAGGTGGGAGGCTTGTTATATAATACTATATAGGGAGAAAGATTGTCTAGTAATGGCATAGGCAATCTATTTATGAGATGTGTTGCAGTTATAAATGGATTCTGACCAAAATCGTATAGGTAGCTTAGATTAAAACATCAATGCTCTAGCTTTGGTTAATAGGTGTTGATGTTTTCTTTCAACAAGTCAATTTTGTTGAGGAGTCTCAACCCAGCTGAGTTGGTACTCAATTCCCTGTTTTGAGTAAAAAGTGTATAAGCTAAATTCTAGTTCATTGTCTGACCTTTGTTTAATTTTAACTTGAAATTGAGTTAAAATTAGATTGTAGAATGTAAGAAGACGAGTGTTCACTTCTGACTTATTAGACATCAAATAAACCTAAGTGCACCTTGATAAATTATCAACAACTAAAAGAACTATTTGTGTCGTGAGTGGGAAATCTCCTTAAATCTCACAATGGATTAACTCAAAATATGAAGCATTTCTTGATTGAGATACTGAACACTAATTTCTTTTATTTTCAAAGTGATAAGTTTCACAAACAGAAGAGTGCAATAAGGAAATTAAAGAATCTATAACTTTAAGAGCTTGAAGCTTTGCTAAGAAGGGATAGCCAAGTCTGGAGTGCCTTAGATCAAAATTCTGTGTAGAGGTTGAGAAAGAAGAAGATGTGTATATGGGTGTTTGTAGGTAGTAGAGTCCATTCTTCTCATACGCAATTCCAATCATCCTATTGGTCTTCAAATCCTGTAATTCACAATGTGAAGGAAAGAAAGAAACTGAGATATTTGAATGTTTAGTTAGTTTAGAAATGGAGAGTAAGTTGTGTTTAAATAGTGGAACACATAAGACATTCTTCAAGATAATGTGATGATCCAAATGTATGCTTCCCCTATGAGTAGCAGAAACCACATCACCATTAAGTAATGAGACAAGAATGCTAACACTAGAATATTCCTTAGTGTAAAAAGAAGAATAAAATATGAGATGATTTGTTGCTCCTGTATCGAGTATCCAAGATAATGAAGATGGAGATGTACCTTCTTGAACAGAGACATGATGTATAGTTGATAAATTGTTTGAAGGAGTATGAGCCAAGGCCATGAACTTCCCAATTTCTTCAGGTGTAAACTCGTAAGAGTTGAGTGTTTTGGGTTCATTATTACTTTCTTTAGCTGTCATAACACAATGAGATTTTGGATAATGATGAGTAAGAACTCGTTTCCCTTTAGGACCACTCAGAGATTTTTCAATATGAAAAACTCTTGTCCCATTACTCCTACAAAACCTCATTTTAATTTCATTGTAGAGATCATAAGAAGAGTTTACATATAGTAGACTACCTCTAATTACTTTAGAAATTGAGTTTAGAAGACAAGAAAGTACCAAGTTATTTGACCGATTTCAAGTTGAGAAGAGTGATAAATCTGTTAGAGAGGGTTGATGAATGTCGACATTGGTAAAACCCAGTTTGTTCTTGACTAAGAGAGAGATTTCCATAGATCTTGCCCATGAGAGGTAGTTAGCGCCTGTAAGGACCTCTGAAACAAGTGAAGCTCTCGTGTTTTTACTTGGATGAAGGTAGTATGGGCTGAAAAAATCTTTAATAGGGAAGCATTATGCATCATTGTTTTTTGTAGATGTAGTATTTAAAAAGGATATTTCAGGAGTGCGAAAGAATTTTTGTCTGATACCATGTAAAGTGTCATATTTTTATGACATATAAAGCCATTAACGCTAAGCAAGAAAAAAGAGAATGAAGAAAGAAGAAGAAGATGAAGATGAAGAAGGAGAGAGAGAGAGAGAGCAATTTAGGATAGTTTAATTTTCATTACTCGATTTTGTATCTATACATTGTATCTATATACACTAGCTGGAAAAGGATTAAAAACATCTATACTAAAAAACTTACAACTGCAAAATAGTTATTTGTAGTTCAGTCCTTATTCTTCTTCTTTGGTCGAAATATGCTTCAACTCTTTTTCCAGATGCGACAAGTAAAAAATGTCTCCCTCATAATCTGCAATATTAAAAGAGTATGTTTAATGAAAAATATAGTTGATTAGATTAGAGAATAATTACCTTATATTCTGCAACAACATCATTATCTTTGAAAGTTTCTCATAAAATGTTTCCATATTTATCTCTTTAATGAGAATCTCATCAGGCTTTGGCATGAAAGTATTCATTAAATGCCTCAATTTTTTCATTGTATAAGAATACAGTCGTTGCCTCTCCGTGTCTGAACCTTGAAACATCACCATCTGCAAATATACTAATTAGTAATTACTAATATTTGAAAATCCATAAGTTCCATAATAAATAAAATACCGTCATATTTGAGGTTGTTGCAGAATTATCCAAATGATTATCATGTGCTCCAAAGAGATCTAGAACCAATAAGTGCCAATAGTCAAAACAAACCTACACAACACAAATGAATGACCATAAGAGGCTATTATACAAAAAAGTGATGATGCAAACTAGGGCAAGGTTACCTTATAAACAAATGATTTATGTCCTCTTGTGCGGTTTCAAGAACCCAAATATGTTCCTGCAACAAACAATCACTCCTAAATATCTTTTCATTTATAAATTATCAGAAAAATACCTTGTAAAATGATGTTAAAAACAAGGCTAGATTCTGGAAAAAGGCCCGAAGAAAAAAGAAACAAGTGTAAGTTTGTGTTTGTGATTGACGAAATACGAATTCTTCTTCATTTGATTCAATAAACACCACCTTCTTATCACTTGTACCCTCAGAATAAGCTGTGGGTATATGGGTACTCAGTGGAAGGATGGTCTATAAAGAAAAACAAACAAGCATCATTTTAGATTCACCACATAACAAAAAATAATCATCTTAACAAACTTGCAAATGAACAATGCATTTCTTGTACATATTAATAAAAATCTGCATGTCATAAAAATCCTTATTAGAGAGAAACTGAAGAAAAATGTCGATACCATCAGATTTATCAGCGTCTTCGATACAATCCTTATTGGACTTCTATATGAAAAAGAAGGTTAAATTTCCTTCACTATTTTGAGTAATTTGATTCACATAATAAGGGGTGGTTATATCTTGGGTTCTTCACTTGTTCATGGTGTATCCAAGCCGGTTGATGATGGTGGAGAAGGGACCATGAGTGACGCTGGTTTCCTTGTGCAGAGAGCGGCTTGGTGGGAAGGCCGGTTGGGATTAAGCTATTTTGAACCTTAATTTGGTTTCAGTTGATGATGGTGGAGCGCGACAAGAAGAAGAAGGAAGATAAAAAACAATTATGACGTGTAAATTCTGTTGACCTCACGCTTAGGTGGATCAGACGTGATGCTAAGGTGGCAGTGACGTGGTGCAAGATAGGTTTGACTAATAGTCAACTAACAAAAATTTTAAAGAAGGACTAACGGTGAAAAAAGTTAAAGGGTCAGCTGAGGAAATTTTGAAGATAAGGGGCGACTACTGCACTTTGACCAAAGATAAAGGGTTTCACGGGGGATTTACCCAATTTTAAATAAAGAGTCAAAAAGATAATTTCTCCTCAAGCCTAAAAAAATATGGAAACAAATCAATTAGTTTCAATATTATGGGGTGTTCGGGTTAAATCTTCCACCTGACTCAGGAAGGACACCTCAATAACGGAGACCTTCTTAGTGATAACCAATGAAAATAATTATAGTCATATAGTAATTAAAAAATTTAATAGAAAAGAGTCTTATAAGTAATTATCATGATATATTAAAGATATTAATGAGAAAATTAGAGATTTATTCATTTTACCTTGTAAAATAGTTGTATATATAGTTGAAATGTCATGACCAACAATCTTCTTCTTACCTAAAATATAAGAAAAATTGTATAAGGAAATACTTAAAATTAAATGTTGATGATTTTCTTTTGTTATTCATATTTTATATAACTGTCATTTATAAATTATTATAATCTCCCCACCTACATCTTGGATAAAAATTTATTTCCACCTTAATAATGTTTATACTGCAAATATTTTACTTAGTGACAACATGTACTATTATCAAGTTAACAAGGCATCAGCAAATCATGAAGATACAAATAAATTAATCAATAGATCTCTTATCGAATATAAAAAATTTGCAATGATAATGATTATACAAAAAAATTAAGGAAAACACCCTTTTGTGAGTTAACTCAAATGACAAATGAATATATATATCTAATTAAAAATATAGATCTAGTACAAATAGACAAACCGAACTATGTAGATGTAGTTATTAGATATAGAATTACTAAAAATAATCAAATATATTAAATACATTAAAACTTATTAAGGAAGATGGAATGATACCTGGTTTAAATGGTGGATAATGGTGATATCCACCCTTTCTGACAAAGCGAGACATTACATTAGCATTCGTAATTAGTCAATAGATAATCATATGATTAGGCTTAGTATGGATTATAGGGAAACAAATAGGTTTAGATGAGAGAAGAGAGGGTCCGGTTTGAGTAAGAGGATAAAAAATTGTAAAGAAACAAATAGGTTTAGACGAGAGAGGGGAGAGTTTGATTCAGGTTAGCGGATAAGAAATGAAATGGGAAAATGGACGAATAAGGTCGAGTAGGTATTTATATTTTATATTTGTAGTACTCGGGCTGGTCGGATGCACCTGAGTCTTTTTTTTTTTAATTTCCCTGCCCAAGATCCAAAGGCTCATGTTCGTGTTTTTTTGGACTAATGGTCGAATTGAGGCCTAATCTGACACCAGGTTGGGCCAAAAACTCAGGTTGGGCCACTCAATACTTATCCGTAGAGACTACTACGTCGATTTCACAAATAATTAGATTGCCTAATAGTATTATTAGCAAATATAATAATACATACTTATATTTTATGTTTACATCTACTAAAAATAGTAACTAACTAACTAATCTAATGACTTGAGTTTTGTCATTGTAATAAATGGTTATGATTTATATGTAAATATTGGATGAAAATATTACCCTAACAAATAAGGTGGAATAATAATAATATTACTAAGGAAGGCGAAGAGAGTACATTTTTATTTTTATACATGGGTGGTCCGTGCATGTTTTTTATATTCTTACTAAGGAACAAATGTAATTATAACGTGTCTTGGGAAAAGAGAAAACATGAAATGCACATATATTTACTCGAATATCAAAATAATTAATATTTAATTACATGAAAAGTGACAGATGAAACAACATAAGGAGTACCTCAATGATCGAATAATCCTATTACAACTACGAAAAGAAAGGGTAATACAATCATGCTTAATTATAAGTAACAGAATGGGTCGTGTCAGGAGAATACGAGTTTGGGATCTTCTACACATTGAAAAGCTATCCCAATCAATAACTAAATTTAGACTAAGGTATTATGTGATGATTTTGAGTCTTAACAAGTTCATCGTGCTATCTTCGTAGTGAGCTGAATCTTGGTGAATCAAATTCCTCCTATGGGTTCTTTCCCTTTTTAGTTGCTTTGTGTTTTGATAAAGTTTACTTTTTATTTAATTACATTTGACCCGTGCATCTTTTACCGCATGTCGAGTATTTTCTAATTCATCCTCTAAATGCTCTTTAGGCTGGGACTCACATATAAATGTTTGAAGAAATAAGACTCTAGACAAAATATGATGGAGTGCCTCATCAAAAGAGAACGTGGAAGGTATTTTTAAATATCCCCAAGGCCTATAGTCCTGTAACAATAACACTAAGTATATACACTAGAAGAAGTGAGTTTGGTTTTGTTTCTAGAAAATGAAGAATCATGACCAAATGGTCGATGTAAACTATTAGTTTCGACATATTGCTAATACCACTTTCTACAAAACCCAAGTCAAAGTGTTGTGTGTTTATAACAAGTACACGATGAAACCAGCTTGGAATCGTTGACATAAAAATAGAAACCGTATCCTAAAAATAAAGAAGGAATGTGTATCACTGATCACATGGGGTAAAAATGAAAGTTATTTCACTGTATTATATATACATATAACTTAGTAGCATCCCATGTACTATAAATATATAATAAACATTTTAGGAAAAGATAATGGTTGAATAAAACTGTGAAATCCATAAAGTTACAAAAAGTCTTAAAAAGAACAAACCAAGAAGACGCACAAAAATAATGTAAGTTGGAAAATTATGTAGTGGGAAACTAAATAGTCACAAAGAAGAATTGTAAGGCATATTTAGAATTATAACTGGATAATATAATCATTCACCGTCAATAGGTTTGATGGGGGAAAATGAAGAGCTTAAGGCTATAGCAGGATTTTTGGAGACTTAGAATGAAGTTAAAGGCAATGTTGAGCCCAATTCCTTGTGTTGAATGAATGCGGTCATACAACTGACATACATGAAGGATGAAACCCAATTTTTCCCATCTTTTTTAAATTCCCCAAAATTTTTAAACTTCTCAACAACCTTTGGTTTACTATCGTTGAGAACGAGGGGTTGACGATCCGGTCCCTTTTATATCTCTAACATCTTGGAATTACATAATTTAATATTCTTCTCCGCTTCTTCGCCAGCCTTCAAATTCCAAAATAGTCGTGTATTCTTAGAAATAACTCTGACTGGACTTGAGATAAGGCTTGATGCTATCGTACACAGAATTCATCACTTCATAATCCTTAACAAGCTTACTTTTCTCTTTTCGAAGATCCACAACAATTCGTTCTGATGACTCATGAGCTTATTTGAGCACTAAAATTGATAATATATAGACTTATGCAAAGCATCAAAAGAGATATGCTCGTGAATAAAACTTTTCTTCCTAGCTAAAACTTGTTTCTGTTTCAGAAACCATCAGATCAAGTTGGGAGAGATAATTCGAGCATGACCTTATCTAAAAAGCAAAGGAGAACAAACTGTAAAAAATATATGTGTCTATGTGTATGTCAATCTAAAACATACGACTTTCTAAGCGAATTCAGAAAAGACATGTTTACAACAAGTTTTTAATAGCGACGAGGCATCAGAAGACTTTCCCAAAGAGATTGCTAGCAATTTAACAAACTAGGCCAAAGGGTTATTAGTCTTTGAAGTAGAATCATTCGAGACTCAGGGAAGTTTAGCTTCTAATATAGGGTTTATCTAGGTATAAGGTTGCTTCACATTCAAAGTAAGAGTATTGAGAGGTCTCTTAATTCCTTTCTTCTGACAAAGAGACAAGGATAAATCCTCCTTCTTCTCCTTATCCTTCCTTTTGTTCTTCAACTTCTTCTTCATAAACATTGACCAACAAGGAAGGATTTGCCTCTATAAGGAAGGTTAGCCAAGGCCCCATCCACATTACTTACACCACTTGAAAATAAATTAGAAATCACTAGTGGACATGTTCAAAATTAATTTCACCGCGTTTTATTTTCCTTCTCAACTCAAGAAGTTTAATTTCTCTTTGTCTTTCTTGTCAATCTTCCCTAAAATTCCTACGTTATTCATTGTGTTCATTAAACCAAACAATAGTTCAAAATGAAAACATACTGAAATTTGGGGAAATTGCCGTTTTTAGAATAAGTTCTCCCTTTTTCCCGATGTCTCGACATAACCCTCTTATTGGGAAGTGAAGAATAATTGATCATTTTCCTTTTAATTTTATAATGAGGATATTACCTGGATCTTTTTATAGTTTTGTTCTCAAATATTTAAGACATCTTAATATCTTCTTTGCTACTAAGAATTGTAGTACGTTGAGAATTTACTATATCATCGATAATAGGGAAAACATTCTCGGCATGATGAAATTCTTCCAAACAATGAAAATTGGACAATCCATGAGTTTTACAACGGAAACAAACTTTTATTGCCACCCTGAATGAATTATCAGAAAACTCTTGAAAAAAAATATATGCCTATGCCCCGACATACGAGGGTATAAAGTATACCACCCAACATGTACGTTAATTTCTTCCGAAGTATTCATAGGGTCGACTACTAAGATATCAAGATTTTTCCTATTTTATACAAAGATCGTAAAAGTCTGATTCAGGGAACAAATTTGAGATTTAGCCTACAATAGGCTTAGATGAGGTATTTCTACCCCATGCATTTGGTAATAATTTACCAAGACTTAAAGAATAAAATTATAGCAAAATATGTATGAAGGGACTGAAGGGGTATCTCATCCACATGTCGAAACATCGAAAGAACAGAGTTATTTCATCTTTGTAACCATCACAAGCTTTTTGAGTCTCCCCAGAATCCTAAGTTCTCTACCACGACCTACATCTTCTGAAGTGAGTAAAAGATATATGGTTTCTTTTGATAATAAACATTCTACTTGACTAACCTTGAGATCTAAACTCGAATCTAGACAAGGCATACCTAGCCTCTATATTTCTTATAAATATAAACACATCTATCAATTTTATCAAAGGGTCCCCTGAATCCTCATATAAGTGAGCACTTAAATCTTAATCAGGTTAAAGCATTTCAGAAACCAAAGGTATAAGTTATAGGAATCGTGACAAAACCGTTCAAGAAATCATATTAGTAGTTCTTGCAATTCAAACTATAATGATCAAGAAATATTGGAGGATGAAGATATAAATTCAACCAATGATTGTAGTTTAACCGTATATGAATAGTCAAACATAAAAGAATAGTGTAGATATGAAAAAAAATCACATATTTTTATTGTACTTTTAACCAGGCACGATGTAGAGAAATCTTTGATGAATAATTAGACAATATTCTCTTTTATTGTATATGCAATAAATTTGATATATAATATTCTATATCTTTAGTTTTAAGCGTTGTGCTTACAAATTTTATTTAAATTTCTCTTTAATTTACGTATTTAAATATAGTATGTCAAATATAAATATAAGAAAACAAGTTGAGTGCTTACATTTTTTTTTTTATAAAAGAAGTTGTTTCCCTATCTACTTAATTGCTTTTATCTTTCTTCTCTAATTATGGCTTGGAAAAAGAGATATAAGAAAAGTAGAGTGATATGTATATATACATATATCATAAGCTTGTTTCAACTTTATAATATGTGATAAATTATAAGCTTGATTGAATTCTATGCATTGATGTACTTTTAAGAAATTTTTGTGCATTTATATTGGATTTTAATATGGACGCTATAGATGAATTAAGATATACGCTATAGATGAATTATCACATGTCTAAAAAGCAATCTTCTATTAATACAGTCGTAGTTCTATTGATTATATTAGATGTTGGTGTCGCCTAAGGTGTGATAAAATAATGATATAAATAAGTGCAAATAAACACCCTAGGCTGAGCATGGTTCTGCAAGTATTATAGGACGCATGTAAGTTTTAATGATAAGAAGATTCGTTCCTAAGAGACTACGAAGGTTAGGAAGAACTTATGCAAATATTCAAGTGCAGATATAAGAGCTAAAACAGATAATACGCAACAGTAGGGTAGTCAAATAAACAATAAGAAAATGTAGGAGGAGAATAAGAACAGAACACAATGAATGATCCTAGAGAAAAATATCTAAAAAAGTCTCATGTAGTAATGCTCAAGAAATAATGCACAAGTATGCTTAATATACACGTAATCAACAATCCATAAATTCAAGTCCAGATTAATTTCGCAATGCCAGAAGGAGAGGTCTCAACTTAGTTCGGGCTAATGGATATAGGTTGTTTATAGGTCCTAATATAGCATCCAGTGATCCACTGACCTACTACCTAATAAATATGGAAAGCTCCAAGATAGAGCTCACGAAAATGGAGAGAGAGAGAGAGGAGAAAAAGAAGCTCATGTAATTTACAAGAGAGAGAAAATGCAAAAGAATATATATATGAGTCTAAAAAACATTTGAGGGTAGAAAGGTAACAGGGGTTTTTGGTTTCATGTGTTAAAAAGTTTCTGAGGTCTTTAGTAAGAAGAGACTCTAGGTGGGGGTGCTATCTTGAAGAGGGGGGTGTGTTCAAGACCCTAAGTGTCATTTTCTCTTATTATTTTCTCCCTCTCCTCCTTCTATAACTATCAATAATTTCCAGTCCGACCACAACTACCGACCACTGTCGATCACCGCCGACCAGCGCGGACCACCGCTGGAAAATGTTCTGAGCATGAAAAAAAGTTACTGAGCATGGAGTACTGAGCATATAAAAAGTTCTGAGCATGGAGTACTGAGTATGAAAAAAGTTACTGAGTCTCAGAAAAAGTGCTGAGTATCGGAAAAAGTTGTTGAGTATTTGAATTTTTTTGTTGAGTCGCTTTAATGAGCATGCTCATTTTCTCAGTAAATTTACTGAGCATGCTCGTATGCTCAGTAACTTTACTGAGTATGAAAAAAAATCAATGAGTATTTTGGATTATCTAAATGCCCAGCTAGATCTCTATAACAAACAAAAAATATCACAATTAAAACAATCACATACCAAGATAAGAATTATTATATTTGCATTTAAAACAAATTAAAAGATTAAAAAATAAATACACACAAAATGATATTTATTTTGTAGTCATGTCATAAATAAAAAAATGTTGAAGTTGTACTAATCAAAACACGTTTTGAGATATCAACAACTGATATCACCTTCACATTAACTTCACGCTCTTCACATTAACTAATCAAAAATCTTTTGAAGTCTTCACCCACCGCCATATCAAATTAACACAGGCCCAATCAGTTGAGGCCCATTAAGTTCATGCTCTTCTTAAATCTTATGCTCTGTTCTCTCGATTCATGGAGGCGTGGTGGTGATTTCTGATGAATTTGTCGATGGCTTAACCTTCTCTCCGGTCTCGTTTTACGGAGGCTTGGTGGTGATTTCTGCTGAAATTGTCGATGGCTTTCCAAAACAACATATATACATAAACACTCAATCAATTCCCACGTCAACATCATCACCATCTTTGTGTTAAACTCTACCACCACACCATCAATTCAAACGTCGGCATTATCACTTTAATTTACCACGTCAGCATCTCTTAACTTGAAGAAGTAAAGGTGGCTGAAGAAGGTGAACAAAGATGAGGCAGATAGGAGACGATTCTGATTAAGGCGGTCCCCAACGACGCTTATTCTCTGAGATTTTGCAATGCAACACCATTGGTGGAGCAGATCTCACGGCGCTAGCGACGGCTTCTTCTCGGAGGTGCGACGACTTGGAGGCCAGTAACAACTTCCTTAATCGCACCACCAGATCTGTAAAATCGGGCGCCCTCTTCTCCGGCTTCACAACTGGAGATTTGGTTTGCCATGGCTTTGTGATGTTTCGACGGAATCTTTTAGAGAAAATGAGAGTAAAAGATAGGAGAGAGGGAGAGTGTTTAGGGTTCTAATAAATTCTGATAAAAATTAGTATATATAGGGGAACAAAAAACAAAAGAGGGTAAAACGGTAATTGAATTTTTGGCCTATAGTGTTAATTTTTGGTTTTGACCTTTAGTAAGAAGATAGAATTCACCCGATCTTGTTGGGTTATAAGGGTGTGTGTTCAAGACCCTTTGGATAATTTTTTCTGTAAATATATTAATTTTTTATTTATCATCATCATTGTTGCTGGACGGTCAACTACGAGAGTCAACGACTGTCAATTTCGGTCTTCAATGGTCAAATCCGACGAGTTTTTTTATTTTTAATATTTTTTATAAATTTGTAGGGTGTCTGTCGGTCAACTACGTCGAGTTTATTTTTATTTTTATTTTTATTTAAAAAAATTGGGCCAACTGCCAGTAAATTCTCTTAGCGACTTCTGGTGGTCAACTCCCGCAAGTGTTTTTTAGCCTTTTTAAATTTTAGGATAAAAAAGATATATCGATGCGATATTTTTCGATATTTTTTGATATTTTTTAATCTTTTTATTTTTTCAACTCCGGCGAAATTTTATACCGGAGATTGTACCAAATTACAAGTACAATAGTGTAATTGCTTCAAGTACAATATTGTAGTTGTAGTTTTGGTAAAACTATAGCCGGGAAGTCGTCGGCGTTTTTTTTTAAACCCCAAAAATTTAATGTTTAAAAAAATAAAAAAATAAATCCAAAAAAAATTCATAGTGATATATTTCAATCCGAAAATTGTAAAAAAAAACTCGACAGAGTTGTCTAACGTTAACCCCGGTCGCCTAAGGAGTTGACCGACCGCCGTCCTAATATTGTTTTTAAAAATTCACTGTATTTGATCGACGTTGACTTTTGATAGCGATGGTGGTGATGAAATAAATTATTGTTTTTTTAGTATTTGTTATATGGGGTAATTAGAGATAAATGCCTCCTTAATGATGCCTTTAATTTTTTTTAAGCCTCTAATTTTCTTATTTAGAGATAAATGCCTAATAGAACAATTATTTATAGAAAACATCCCCTTTATATTTTTTATACCTATACTATCCTTATTATTAAATATATTATTTTATTTTTAATACAATATTTATTTTTAAATCTTAAACAAATAATAGGGTATTTCCACCACCACCACCACCACCACCACCACAACCATCACCGCCTCCACCTTCACAACCACCACCACCACTACAGCCACCACCACCATCACCACCTCCACCACCACCACCACCACCACCTACTACTAATTTCATCACACGCGCGCGTCCGTGAATTTTTTTTAAAATCGTCATAACTAATTCAAAAAAAATCAAAAAAATCGGAAAAAATCATATTTGGATAAATCAAATTAATATTTACGTCTATGATTTTTTTTGGAATTTTCTGAATTTTTTGGTTTTTTTTTAATTTTTTAATTCGCAGAACAAATTCCATGTTTTAAACAGTGAATTTCGTGTGTGCTGAAAACAAATTCCTTATCTCAAAACATGGAATTCCATGTTCTGCGAATTAAAAAATTCAAAAAAATTCATAAAAATCAAAAAATTCAAAAAATTCTGAAAAAAATCATAGACGTAAATATTAATTTGCTTTATCCAAATATATAATTTTTTTATTTTTTTTATTTTTTTGAATTAGTTACGACAATTTTAAAAAAATTTCACGGACGCGCACGTGTGTTTATTAGTTTTTGTTTTGTTTTTTCTAATTTCTTTTTTGTAATTGTTAATTATAAGGGTAGTTTGGGATGAGACGTTTTTCTATAAAAAATCTTATTCTAGGCACCTTTTTTTTAATAAGTTTTTTAATAAGCATTAATCTATAATTGACGCTTGTTATATACAGATTTATTATTCAAAAACCTATTTTAAAAAAAAAATTATTTTGGCTTACTTTTAGAAAAAATTAGTAATTAAGTCTAATTATGGAATTACCTCTAATATATAAATTTAAAATATGTAAGATATATTTTACCATACTTACTAAAATTGTAGTATAATTTTACAAAATTTGGTACGGATAAATATTTAGTATGTTAAAATACAATAATATCTATTTTATTTTATAATTTTGCTAAAGATATTCTAATTAGAAGCCCTTGATTAAACTTTAAAAAAAATTCAAAAAAGATTGTTTTAAGAGAATAAAGTTATTCTATCTCAAGACACTTCAGATCAAAAGAATTTTTTCCTAATTATAGTTCCTTATTCTATTTTTTTTTACCCATGTTCTAAAAATCGGTCTAGGCGGTGCCTAGACGCTAGAAAGTAGTGTAACTTCCAGAATTGGTCCAGGCGGTCTCTAGGCGGTCCTAGAAGGTCCTAGGCGGATCTAGGCGGGTTTAGGCGGGTTTAGGCGGCGCCTAGGCGGACCCAAGCTGACACTAAAAAAATAAAAATAAATCTATTTTTTGATACAAAAAATTTAAAAAAATTATATAAATTTCTTTTAAAAATTATATAAACCTAAAATAATCTATATTATATGGGACAAATCGAAAGTCAAAGAGTGGTCAAGATTTCACAAGAGATAAAATATGTGACACCTCTAAAGGTTAAGATTGTGCCAAGTGTCAACAATATTATCATTCTACATTCTATTATACCTAACTATTACCCCACTACTAATACCCCACTACCACTACTAAACCAACTTTTTTTTATAAACCTGCTAATATTCTCATGTGTCAATCTAACTTTTTTTAGATTTTGATATTTTTTATTTATTATAGGTATCTCACCAATTCCAAAATTATCAACAATGCAAGAATCTTCTCTGTCCAATAATTTTTTAATGATTTTTTAATGTTCATATAAGTTTTTTAAATTTTAATTATGTATATGTCTAATGGAAGATATATTCTAATAACATGAGACCAATAATTTTTATTTTTTATGTAGTATTTTTTCGTACGAAGATTCTTCACCATCAAGACTTATGTACTACCAATTGTGCATCGTCTAACTATTAAAAAAATATCAGTACATAGATGTTAAATTTACACATATTATTTTTTAATTTGTAAGTTTTCTATTTTTTTCTTTCATATGTTCGACATTTAAGATTACTATTATTTTTTACTCAATATAGTTTCTTATGTTATATTGTTTAACTAGGTTTGTCTTATATGGTTAACATGGTTTTGACTTAAAGTGAACTGGATTTATTTTCTACATTTTTTTAATAATTTATTGATTAATGAACTAAAGTTATTGACTAGGCAAAACCATATGGACGTTAACATTAAGTGGAAGCAACGATAACTTCAATTTTCAAATTGAATGACTGTAGTTTCCCTTATATTATGATCGTGGTTATGTGTGACTAATAAGAATCATGTAGGGTTATAGAATTAGTGAAAGGTACATATATATTAAGTATCTAAAATTGTGACACATTTAATTGATTTGCAACAAAATTTAATGTTTAAGTATATGTGATATGATTTATAATTTTTGTGATTGTGGTTTTGTATGCATTCAAATTAATTTTTTATTGAATGAATAAATGTCATATAATATTTGTTTTGGGTATAATATTTGTAGATAAATAGTTTATAAGAAAATATTTTAATCTTTGTCAAAAAAGATGCGATACCTTATTTTTTTATATATGTCGTGCGAGGTTGTTCATCTTTTTATATTTGTTTGATGATTTTTTTGTTCAAAATGTATCATTTAAAAATATAACTCACATTTTTTTTAATGTGATACTTGTAAATATTTTAATGACTCAATGTAGATTTAAGGATTAACTATTAACATTGGACACTATTTGCTTCTATCAATTGGAATAGTAGAACATTGTTATATATATAAGAATGACATTGTTATATATATAAGAATGACAGATTAATAATTTGATTACCCAATTATTATTTATAATAAAATTATAGAATTATAATTTATATATCCACCATTTGTTAACTCAACTATGTAACAAGCATGTCAGCAAACCTAGGCTCACTCAGAAATATTGAAGTTATAAAATTATCAAATCTACTCTAACCTTGGTCAACCGTGATATTAGTCAAAATTTGATTAAAGGATCTAACATTGGCCTACCACAATTTTACCTATAATGTAATTAAAGGATCAAACAATATCATGAAATCCATTTGTGTAACAACTATTTGAGCATTTCGAGGCTCACTCAAGAATATATAAGTTATGAAATTATAAAAATCTACTCCTTTCTTATTCAATCGAGATATTGATTAAAATATGATTTAAGAATCCAACATTCCCAAATTATTCATATTATACAATACATAGTAAATATATTTTTGTTTGAATTAAATATCTTTTATTTCTTTTGATTATAAAGATTTACTCAATGCTTATAAAAAATATATGAATATAATTTTTTTAGAAATTACACTATAATTATTCTATTATTAAATAAACTTTCTGTTTATGTATTTTTGTATATGTAATGAATTATGCATTATTTAATCAAATTATAAGGAGATAAAATAAGAAGTCCATTATTTTTATTTGTTTAATTAAAAATAGTTCAATTTTGTATAGTGCCCTCGGGCACGGGTTATATCTAGTATTTAAATAAATTATAAAACCGTCTAGCAAGAAAACACCTAGGCTCCGCCTAAACGTTAGTGGTCGACTGTCCACCTAGCGCCTTTTAGAACACTGTTTTTTACTACAAAATTAAGTACTAAATAAATAAGAGGTTATAAATATAAGTATATTGCACTATGATTTAGGATGGCCTATTTTTATTTATATTTTCCAAAATATAGGTATATTGCAAAAGGTAATAAGCTAAGGGACTAAATATAATATAGGTTATAAAACCCTTTTAACATGAAGTATTTTAGGGTGAAGCGGCTATTCATCTAAAAAGATAGCATTACACGTTCAAAAAATAGAAAACTGAAGAAAAAGAATTTAGCTATAGATATGAAGATGTCGATGCTGATGAATTTACCTGAAGATCTATTAATGAAAATACTCATCACATTCCCTGTGAAATCATTGTTGCGTTTAAGGTGCGTTAGTAAATCTTTGTACATTTTTCTCAAAAACCCTTACTTCATTAACCTGCATATGAAGCAACAAAGTGAATGCATTATAATTAGCGATACGAGTCAAACATCCTTATCCTTTCATTCGTATGAATCGCTCAACGAAATCTCACCTCATTTGGAGGTACCTCATATGGATTTTTGGTCGTTCGAGTATTATTGGTCGTGGCCTTGCAACGGATTATTAGTTTGTGGCTCCTTTGATACAAGTTCAATAGTCTTATGTAATCCAGGAACTAGGGAATTTAAACTTCTTCCTACAATAGGAACTTCATATTGGAGAGTATGCTCAGTTGGATTGGGTTTTGATTCAAACAAAAACGATTACAAGGTCGTTACTTTTAGGAAGAAAGATAATCATTACAAGTTGGAAGTATACAATCTGAGTAGTAATTCTTGGAGGCAAATCAACCATGACATGCCATCTGTAGATAGTGAGGTTGGAATACCATTCAATGGAGCATTGTATTGGGCTGCCCATAGAGAAACTTGGGCTGCCCATAGAGAAACTGTTGATTTTTTTCTTTCTTTCAATGTGAGCACTGAAGTGTTTCAAGAAGTGGTTGCTCCTCACACTCGTGGAATTATTAAGATTCCAACACTCATAAATGATTCTCTTGCTTTTTTTGCATACACACCATTTTTCCGTTCAGAACCAATGTTTATCGATATATGGGTAATGAAGGAGGGATCGTGGGTGAAACAAGTCAGCATACATGGAAATACCAATATAAAGGGTTTTGGCTATCCTTGTTTATTGTGGAAAAATGAAGCCATACTCATGCAAATCAATAGCTTGAAACTGAAAGTGTGTACCCTCGACACTCAAATAATTTCTGATACAGGAATAATGTCTTCTCGTAACGGGTCACTAAGAGTCATGGTTTACAAGGAGAGTTTAGTTACTATAAACTGAAATAGTTTGTATAATTTTCTCCTTTACATTTGTGGCTCCTAGATCTTCTTAGTGTTAGTTATATTTTTATTGTTTGAATGTCAAACTATATTATTAAACCATTAGTTTTTGGTCCATGTCTGTTGAAACTTGTTTAATCCATCATCCATCTATCTAAATAGCTGAATTAAGTTCCATTCTTTCTAATATAAAGTTTTTTTTCTTTTTTGTGTGTTATCGTTTGAGTGTTAGCTTTTCTATTGAAGGTAATGGGAGATACATGTGGATTAATGAGAATAAAATTGTGTAGTTCGGGATCCTAAAGGCACCATAGTGTATACGGGGTAATAATTAGGAGTTATATATATTGCTAATTTGCATAACACAGTGACCAATGGTGCAATTACCCTTTTATTTTTTGCTGCAACATTCCAAGATTAAAAGACCAAGCGTATTACTCTATTTTAATTTTTCCCCTACCATAATGAATTATCTGCTAATAGCTGAAGTTCATACTATTTTTATTTTTAGCTTTTGTAATGATGTAATGTTTTGTTCTATTTTTTTCTCTATCTATTTCGGTTTATTTGTTGTAACAGAGGATGATGATCGAATAGTAGGGAGAAATTACTGAATTCTAAAACGATGAAAGAATTGTTGGCCTTGACATGGAATGTAAGTTGTCAAGATAAAGAAAGGAGGCCAAATTTTAGTTTCCGATCCTTGGATTTAATCTCTCGCTCAAAATTACCCAGGATCAGCTCTGCTTTTAGTTGTACTAATGAATACTATTAAGCTCTGCTTTTAGTTGTACTAATGAATACTATTAAGTAAATATTGAATTATAGGTCCCAATATTATGCAAAAGTGAATTACTAGTTCATATACTATTCAAAAATCTCACTCTATAAGTCCCTATATTGTTAAATAAATTCACTTTAGCTAGGTTTGGCTTTTGAGGCTTTTGGGGAGTGCCTTAGATTCTGGACTAAATTTCTTTTTAGGATGAAAGATGGTATATTTGTGCTCAGGTTTCATATCTATTGTTTCAACTTTAGGCCTTGATCTGCGCCTTTTGATCGAATCAGCATTAAATGGTACAATCGAGCCGTCCGCTTTATACGGAACTATCGCAGTTTGCTCATTTTCCATTTTTTCTTTATCATGGTTAATATTTAACCCGCTCAGTTTCTTAATCACATGAGTAAGCAAATCAAAGCATTTTTCCTTCACTGAAACTGTAAATTTTTTACTGTCAATAGTAATTTACTCCCTCCGTCCCAAAAATAATGTCCACATTACTAAATATGGTGTCCCAAAAATAATGTCCACCTACCATTTCAAGACAACTTTTTCTACTTTTTTCCCTTATTACCCCTACTTTTCTTTTGATTTATAATTATTTGAATTATTATTTTATACTTGATTGCATTTTCCTAGGCATAGGAATAGGTGTGCATTATGACATTTATTAGGGGTATTTTTGTACATGTAGGGTTCAATAATGACATTTCTTAATCTGTGTGAAAATGCTAAGTGGACATTATTTTTGTTTTTGGGACGGAGAGAGTATATTTGATTATTAATATTTTAACGTTCACATATAGGTTTACATACCTGTCATAGCGGTGGAGCAGTTTTGTATATTGGAAAGTATTGGTTTCTTTGTTTTAGCGGCCCCACACCTCTTTTTGTTTTCTGATGTCATAGTCTTTTTATGCTCTCTGATTTGTTTAGATTAGTGATGGCTTATCCAGTTCACAAGGGCTAGACGATTCTGGCTTTGAATTCAAGAGTTTGCTTTAAAAGTCTCCTTCTGTATAGGTATAACATATGTTTTACCAGGGATCTATAAGCTGCTGCACTTATTAGCTTCCTCGAGGTGCTCTCTGGTGTATACAAACCTGTTTCTTGTGATCGCCATTTGTTGTGATTAAATAGGGAATCTTGGACCTCCATAAATAAGTCTCTCTATTATACAAAAAAAAATGTATTTTATCATATAAACAACAAATTATTAATACAAAAAAAAAAAAAATCAGAGCTTAAAACGGGGGAGGGGACAAGTTAAAATTCTAAACACCTGAGGGATCGTCCAACATTTTCTTAATAAGACGAGCACCAAACTGGAAAATCTTTTTCTCAAACTTCCTTTATGTTATTTTTTATCATCAAATTAAACTTTTTCATTAAATGGCTCTAACACACAAAACTTTACAACATATTCAAGACCTTTACAAGCACAGGTCTCAAATTTGACAACTAGTAAACTATTACTAACATCAACTTTAACATTTTAACTTAACATCAAACCTTTATGTTTTCTTTATTATATGGTGAAGCAGTAATGACCAAATGTGATTATAATATAAAGTGAAGGGTACTAATAAAATAATGGAATCTTGGAAATATTTAAGAGCAGGAGACTTAAGTTTTAATCAGCTGATGAAAGATGATAAAATCTTGTTGAAGCAAGGAACTAGGGAGTATGTAAGTTACATGTGTTGTTTCCATGTAATGGCTTGACTTAAGATTAACGTTAGTTTACGTGTAGTAACTAATCACTTCTTAGAATATAAATTCTTCTGGTAAACCATGACTTTTAGTAACGCATAATAATTAGTCATTATTTGTATCTAACTAGTGTAAACCTATTTTTTCTTTTATTAGGAGAAATAGCAGTTGTTATTTAGGTTGCCAGATATAAACTATTAATGAAGTTGTTTGACAAGCCAATTTGATCAAATTTAACAATTCAAATATCGGAGTTAATTAATTTGTAATCTTTTATTTTTAATATATTTGAAAGCGTTTGGAACAAAAATGATAACTTGGTCAATTTTCTTAGCTAGCAAGCAAGCAAAATAATTTATACAAACGTTTACCTAAAAAAAGAAAAAGTCAATATATTCCATCTTCTCCATCAGAACCTTAAACTCATCTCTTTACTCAGCCAATCTCCTGCACAAAGAACCGCCACCACACGGGGATCATCAACAACACTAGACCGTTCGAAGTATCGAAATTGAGGTAAAATATTGAAACTCTAAAAGATATTAAGGTAAAATATTTTACCTTATGATCAGTACAACTCTGATATATAATAGCTTTTTGTGGGGTCCATGATCTTTTCCGGGACTATTGGAGTGAGTAATTTGCATTTTTCGATTTTTTTGCAGTAAATTCCAATTTGGCACAACGGTTGACTATTCATCTAAAGATATCTATGGGAGCACAACTTCAAAATATGGAAATATTACAGGAGAAGAAAGATATGCTGATGATTTTACCTGTAGAAGTAACAATGAAAATACTTTTGACATTGCCAGTGAAATCATTGTTGTGTTTAAGGTGCGTTAGTAAATCTTTAAACAGTTTCCTTAAAAACCCTTACTTCATTAACCTGCATATGAAGCAACAAAGTGAGTGTATTCTAATTAGCACTAGGGGTCAATCATTTTTCTCCTTTCATTCGTATGAATCACTCAATGAAATCTCACCTCATCTCGAGATACCTCATTTCGATTCCGACGGATTTTATGTTTCGTGGCCTTGCAACGGATTGGTTTGTGTAGCATCTACAAGTACAAAAAATATAGTCTTATGTAATCCAGCAACTAGGGAATTTAAACTTCTTCCTCCATGCCCCTTCCATGACATAAAGAGTTCAGTAGTCTCAGGTGGATTGGGTTTTGATTCGAACAAAACTGATTACAAGGTTGTTACCTTTACGTATAATTCGGATTTCAAGTTTCAAGTATACAATCTGAGTAGTAACTCTTGGAGACAAATCGACCATGATATGCCACCTACATATAATGCTAATGGAGTACCATCCAATGGAGCACTGCATTGGATTTCCCGAGGAGAAACTCTTGATTTTATCCTTTCTTTTAATGTGAGCACTGAAGTGTTTCAAAACATGGAATTTCCTGATGCTATTGATGCTCACCCTCGTAAAACTAATAAGCTTCTCACAATCATAAATGATTCTCTTTCCTTGTTTGCATTCTCACCTAGTTACCGTGTAGGACCAAAGTATTTGGATGTATGGGTAATGAAGGAAGATTCTTGGACCAAACAGGTCAGCATTCATGATATTATGTTCAATTATTTTATATGTCCTTATTTGCTTTGGAAAAAGGAAGCCATACTTATGTCCATCGATGAGTTTAATCTGAAAATGTTTACCCTCGACACTCAAATCATTTCCGATACAGGGATAATGTCTTCTGGTAAAGCACAAACAGTCAGGGTTTACAAGGAGAGTTTAGTTTCTATAAAGTGAAATAATTTGTACAATTTTCTTTTTTACATTTGTGGTTTAACCGTTTTTATAATTGAACCAAAATTATTGTGATCACTAGATCTCCTCAGTGTTAGTTATAATATGTTTGTTTGATTGTCAATATATTATTAATCCATCCGTTATTAGTCTTGGCATGTTGAAACTTGTGTAATGCATCATCGATCTATCTAAATTGCTGAATTAAATTTCATTGTTTTTAATATTATTTATTTCTTGTGATTTAGTCATGTTCTTGATATTTGTTATGTAGAAGGTTTACCTCTATTATTTAAGGTGATGAGAGATACGTGTGAATTAATGCGAATAAGATTGGGTAGATCAGGTTCCTAAAGGCATTGTAGTGTTTACGGGGTAATAATTAGGAGTAATATATTTGGCTAATTTACATAACACAGGGACCAGGGGTGCAATTACCCTTTTGTGTTTTGCTGCAGCATATCAAGGTTAAAAGACACAAAGCGTATTACTCTACTTTAATTTTACCCCTATCCAAAGGAATTATTTGCTAATAGCTGAAGTACATTCTATTTTAGCTTTGGTAGTGATGTAATGTTTATTTCTATTTTTTTCTCTATCTATTTCGTGTTATTTGTTGTAACAGAGGATTATGATCGAACACCAGGGAGAGACTATTAAATCCTACAACGTTGAAAGAATTATTGGCCTTAGCGTGTCATTTAAGTTGTCAAGATAAAGAAAGGAGGCCAAATTTTTACTTCCGCTCCTTGGATTTTAATCTCTTGCCCAAAATAGCCCAGGATTAGCTCTGCTGTTTGTTGTACTAATAAATACTATTAAGTGAAGTTGCATTATAGGTCCCAATATTATGCAAAAGTGCATGACTAGTTCATATATAATGCAAAAATCGTACTCTAGGTCCCTATATTATACAAAAGTATTCACTTTAGGTCACAACTATTAAAGTTAATGAGTATATATGAATCTAAATCCACAACACGAAAACTACACTAAATGCATCGTAAAGTTTTTAATACTGCATTTACACTCTAAGCACATATATAATATAAACCTGTCATTTTTTAGGGTATCTGACATCACCAGAAGAATTTGAAACCGTTAAGAATCATGTTAACAAATTTTTAAATCCACTACTCCATGTCTAAATTATTAAACCTATACCAAACCCGAAACTATATACTATAAAAGTGAATTACTGAGTTTGTAAGTAATTTCTGGTGCCAAGTAAAGATTATGAAAAATTGGGGGGTGAATTTGTATTTTGAAATGTTCAACCATTGTAGATTTGCAAAATGGGGGATATATTTTGTCATATCCTTTTACTGATAACATAGTCTTCAACTCTCAGTTTTGTAAGCATTCAAAGTTAACGGATGTACTGTCAACTTGAATGAGGGAATATAAAATCAAATATGTATTTTTTCGCACTGACATGGGTAAAGAAATATAACATGCGGAGTAATTAAAAAATTAATATAAGAAAGGGTTTAAAAAGTCATGATATTTTCAGTTAATTTGGATAAAAAGTGTAAGATCAAATTTCTTTTTTTGTCCTTGACCTATAGGTCATTCTCCGGAATGGTCCTCAAATTATTAAAGTGTTACCCAAACAATTCTTGAATTTTTTTTCACCGTCGTTGGTCCTGCATCAAATTCCATCCAATTTCACTGTAAAGTTTGTGTGGTATCGAATACTTTGTTACCCAAATAGTCCTCAAAGTTTTAAAGTTCCCCAAAATGGTCCCTGAACTATTCCCTTTTACAGATTCTTTCCTCGAACGTCTTTGCCACGTGCCACTGAACGGTCAAAATCTGACACTTACCCATGGGGACTAACCAGGGAAAAAAATGAAGTTCAAGGACCATTTGAGTAATTTTAGAAGTTCGAGGACCAAAAAGGAAATTTGCTCAAAATGTAACGGAAGGAGTACCTAGCAAAAAACAAAAGAAAATAGTTTAAGGAGTTTTGAAATGCTTATTTTAGTGCATAAACTAAGTGCCCGTTTGGGATTGTTTTTCAAAATAATCACTTAAAGTGATTTTAGATTCATAACAATATTTTAGACTCTTAAAATCACTTTTTGGAAAAGCACAAGTGATTTTGGATGTCAATTTTTTTTTTTAATATTTTTTATAAATGTTTTAATTTTAATCAAAAAGCGCTTTTAGCTCCAAAATAATTAATCCCAAACGGACTCTAAATCAACTATTTGGAGTGGTTTAAAAGCACTTAACCCATAATCTAATATGTCATTCAATATTATATTCTTCAATCATTATTTAAAATTGAACATGGCCATTCATATTAGAATGATGGTCAGGGATATCTTATACAAAAAAAAATTATATGATAAAAATAAAGTAACCGGCAAAGTAGAAGTTTAGAAATCGTCTTGAGTGCTTATTGGATAATTTTGGGGACGCTGAATTAGTTCGTCAAATGGTTTGAGTGAGAACATATTGGAGTGTAAACTCAATCTCTTGGACAGATGTTGATGGTAAGTGAGGAGAGAGCCAAAATCTCACTTCAAATTTACCAAATATACATACCATACCGTCTCTAATCTAACGCTAAAACCATAAAGTCCTCGTGATTCCTAGATACATAGTGAATTTATGATCCTACTAATAGGGTGTAATCTAAGTGGAGCATTCAAGGGGAGTAAGGATCGATGAACACCCTATAGCCACCATCTTGAGATAAGTAGTAAGTGTAACCGTATAGCATTGTGAAATTAATTTTGGATTGATATTATTTGTGTTTGATTTTTTCATGACATGTGTATGTGTATATTAATTCCTAGGTCATACTATATGAGATTTATTTTAACTTGTGCTTTGAATATTATCACTAGACTCTTCATTTTTGCGTTTCACCTAAGGCCGATGTTTTTATTTTACTTTGTCAAGACGACAAAGGTTTGAGTTTGGGGTCTTGATATCTTCCGTTTTGTTCTAAATATATTCCCTTAGAAGACATCATTTTTGGTGAATGTTAGCCTTTTTTGATAGACTTTTATACTTATTAAGTCATATTACACTTTATCCCCTTGGAATTATGTTATTTGCATTTTTAGAGCTTTTGTGCGTTAATTTGTTTGTTTTTAGTATACATTTCTTAGGTCCATGGATGCTTTGGAGCACCAATATAATGAGGAGAAACGAGAATTAAAGTCTTAGATCGAGCGGAGAGGTCAAAAGCAAGAAAAGATTACCCGAAGTGTTGACTAAAAGAGATGAAAATCTGAAATGCTGTCACTAATTGCTGATTTCGAGCCAATTCAGCACTGATTCAAGCCTGGAGATCTCAAAGAGAAAGTTGCATCTTTGAGTTAGAGAGATTTGAGGACTAGACTCGGGTGATTTGGACGTGAAACGAAAAAGTTGTGGTTGTTTTACTACAGGTTGTACAGCAGTTATGGGATTCTTAAGATGGACTTTGGTTTTTTATCTTTTGACTTATTATTCTTAAGTAAAACCCCAATCCAAATTAGAACATTATAGATAGTCTTTTAGACCTCCTTTTGACACACACTTCATACAATTCAATTCCACACTTCATTATTTTCAAGTCTGAGCAAAAAGACAGAGGAGAAAGTTAGAGCTGGAGAATTTCCATTTTTCCAACAACAGCCAATCTAATCCTTAGGTTATTTATTTCATTTCTGTAATTTAAGATAATGTCTTTTATTAATTTATTTTTAGTTTTTAGTTTGAACATGAGCTAATTTCACAAGTACTTGAGAATCGCATTTATGGGTGAAGCCTAATTTATTTAGTTAATATTTTTCTGAATTTGGGATCGTATGATTTAATCTAAATTGAGAATTTTGTATTGACTATTATTTTGTGATTATTTACTATTTCTGACTTAGTTAATTAGAAGGTGTTAGTAATTAGGCTATTCACTCTAGTGGCAAAGTGATCACCTTGACGGGGGGATTTAATTACGGACCTAGGTGATAGACGTGTGGTATTCGTCAGTGGAACTGACGGGCTTGACTAACCACGCAGCCAATTGGGTAAAAGGCTTCAACAATCGAAAGTAAGTATAATCCCCCTGACGGGGTTCATAATACCGTATGATAGCTCCTAAGTCCACCCTGATGGGGGTTAGGAGATATTAGAGTCTCAACTAGTACATAAATACCAGTTTAGCCCTTAAACGAAAGCATTAATTAAATAGATTTAGGTGAATACCTTGTGAGACTCAAGTACCTCTCTCATTCTTGCGTCCAACTATTTACTTGCATTATTTCTTTTCAGTTTAGCAATTCATTACTTATTTTATTGCATCATTAGTTATAGATCAGAACCAAACAAATATCTTATCATTTTACTTTTTTGTTTTAACAATTACTCCTACTATTCCGATTAATACCAGTGTTATAACTATCTGTCCCTGAGAAAAAATCTGCATTATTTACACATTACTTGGAACGACCCCTGCACTTGCGAGCAGTGTCCCTCTCTTTAAGGGTGGTGATTTTATCACACACCAGGAGACACCAATTGTAGACAATGTTAAAAAGAGTTAGAGCAGTTGATACTTTTAGATTCAGAAAGAAATTCGAGTTTATCCTTGCTTCAGATGACTTTACTCGATGTACTAGATGGCCTCATCTCTTACCCAGCTGTTGAAACTTCCGATTCAAAGCCTGTTGTGACTTATAGGAGCATATAGGATGACTTTTTTGATGCAGGTCTAGAATTTGATATTATTGAGGTGAAACCAGAGATAGAGATTGAGACAAAAGAGAATGGGGCCTTGGAATCCAATGATGCTAATGAAAATTCTCATCTTGAGAGCGAATATAGTATCTTCAACTTTTGCTAATTTTGGTTTTTGTCCACCTGCTTAGCAAATATGTACTTTTTAAATAATAAAAGGTCAAAAATACCCCTGTATGTTTACAAATAGTTACAACTCGCCCCTTCTGTCACGAGTTGAAAAATAAACCACAAGGTGTTTTAGATCTTTTTCCGAACCACAAGGGGTATTTGCCTATTTACTTATTTGGTAATTTACTTATAAATAAAATAGTATAATCTTTTTCTTTCACTAATATTTTTTGAAGCAGGTAATAATTAGAAACCGAGTGTTCCAAATTAAGAAAAGAATTTTTACAAGGAGATAGGTAGAATTGAAAGGTATAAATTCATGAAAATGAAGAAAGATGTGCATTTATATGACAATGTATTAAAATGGAAGGACTCAGCTTGTGAAGAAGCTTTTCATAATGTGAAAAAACGTTATTGGGCTGAAATTAACGGTCTTCCATGTGATGAATATGAGTTACCAGATCCCGATATGTATTTAGATGTTATAGATTTGGATTCCGAGATTTCCCCTGAGTTCATGATTTGCTTCAGTATAATAAATTGGTGGATTCGATAAACTTAGCCCATTTCTGCAAATTGTACATTAATAAGACTTAAAAGAATATAGGATATGCAAAAGGATTACACAAAGTGTGCAGAAACTAACCTTATTACGCAATAAAAACTGCTCAACTTTCCATAGCTTTGGCCAACGTACAATGCCACCTGTATTCTCAAAGATTAATAAAAGTCAATGTTATATGATGTTACCAAAAAATTGAGCTGAAAATTATCTAAATAGTCCCTGAATTATAAGTCTTTTCAGGTCTGGTCCTCAATTTTCGATGGTGAAGCCAAATATTATGTAGAAGATGCATTATAGGGTCTTTTATTATGTAAAAATCCCAATATAGGTTCCTCTATTATGTAAAAATAATATTATACATATCAACGCAAAACAACCGTTTTTTTTTTTTTTTGAAAAGTTTGGAGGGCCAAGTGTAAATTGACACAAAAATTAGAACGTTTCTAATTAGAGATAGGATAAATCCCATCTTATTTTTATAATACATATGAGACAAATCCAATCCCAGACTTGTAAATGGAGATGGGATAATATCTATTTCAGTCTTAGCATTGAATACGTGATAAATCTTATCTCAGACTTAGAAAGAGGATGAGACAATTTCACTTCAGCTTTAACACTGGAGATAGGACAAATCTCATCTTAATTTTAAAATAGATGCGATAAATTCCATATCAAGTCTTCAAATTAGAAATACGACAAATCTTATCTCAATCTAAGAATAAAGATAAGACAAATTTCCAACTCAATCTAAAACTGTACATGAGACAAATCTTATCTCAGTCCAAATATCTTCCTATTTTATCAATTGTATCATATTTCAAGTTTTACCCGTCTATCTATTCAGCCTAAGTAAGAACAAAAAACACCAATCTATGAATTTTTTGGCTAGAAATAATGATAGATACCACCCCAAATCACATCAACTTTTATAACCTCTTAGGTCGGTCTTAAGTGAGTCAATATATAATTTTTTTAGTCTAGTCTATCACACCACTATACGTAATGTCTTTAGCGACCACAGTTGTGTTAATTTAAGTGTGCCAATATATAATTGAAAGTTGACACCAAAATGGAAAGTTTTAATCAGAGATGGGATAAATCTCATCTTAGTTTTACAATAGAGAAGAGACAAATCCTATCTAATTCGATGGAAATGGGACAAATGAGACAAATCTCATCTTAGGCTTAGAATGGATATTGGACGAATTCCATCCCAAACTTAAATTTTGAGATGAGATAAATCTCATCTCAATCTTAGAATGTAGATGAGACAAATTATATCTTAATCTTAAAATTAGAGACGGGACAAATCTTATTTCAGAGAGATGAGATAAATTCCATCTTACTCTTAAAATTGGAGGTGAAACAAATCTCATCTCAGTTTTAGAATGGAGATGAGACAGGTTCCATCTCAATCTTAAAATTGGAGATGGAACAAATCTCATCTTAATCTTAGAATAGAGACGAGACAAATTCCACCTCGGCCTTAAATTGGAAATGAAAAAAATCTTATCTGAATCTCATCTCAATCATAGAATGGAGATGGGACAAATTTCATCTCGTCCTTAAAATTGAGAATGAAACAAAACTCATCTCAGTCTTAGAATGGAGATAGGACAAACCTCATCTTGGTATTTAAATTAGAAATAAGTCAAATCTCATCCCAATCTTACAATGGAGATGAGACAAATCTTATCTCGATCATAGAATGAAGATGAGACAAATTCTAATCTTAGAATGGAGATAGGACGAATCTCATCTCAATCTTAGAATGGTGATGGAACAAATGTCATCTCTATCTTAGAATGGAGATGAAACAAATTTCAACCCAATCTAGATAATGTTTGATTTATATGGGAACATAATGTTTGATTTAAACACATATGTAATGTTTTGATTTAAATGAGAATAAATTTTTAGTCAAAGTCCACAACTACAATAAAGGTATTTTTGTAATATCTGAACCTAAAATATTGTGTAATCTATATAGGAAGTAGGTTTGTTATTTTAATTTAAAAGGACATTGACCTTAAGATTAATCTTTGTCATATTTAGGTAATATTTTTTTTACTTTAAATTATTTAATATGTGTGTCAAAGTCTATTAATATAGAAGTTATGGTAATATATAATTCACAAAGAAAATGATAAATATTTTGTAAAGAAAGAGAATAAATATATATTTTTTACAAAGAAAGAGAATAAATAAATATTTTTATATTAGTATAAAAAAAGCTCCCTATGTATTAATATTATTTTCAAGCCCTGGAGACTGTAAAAATAATCAATTAGTTTTAACAGATGCACGAAGTACAAGACACATGTTAATTTGAAAAAAAATTTAAATAAAAATCCTTTTGATCGACTTATTTTTGTTAATTTTAAATAAGGAGTCAAAAAGATAATATATTCTCAAGCCTAAAAAATACGAAAACAAATAAATTAGTTTCAATTTTTTGGGGTGCTCGGGTTAAATCTTCCACCCGACTCGTGAGGGACACGGCAATAACGGAGACCTTCTTAGTGATAACCAATAAAAAAATTAGAGTCATATAGTAATTACAAAATTCAATAGATAAGAGTCTAATAAGTAATTATCATGATATAGTAAAGATATTAATGAGAAAATTAAAGATTTATCATTTTACCTTGTAAAATAGTTGATATATAGTTGAAATGTCATGACCAACAATCTTCTTCTTACCTGAAATATAAGAAAAATTGTATAATTTGTAAACAAGATACAAAGGAAATACTTAATATTAAATATTGATGATTTTCTTTTTTTATATACATTTAATATAACTGTCATTTATAAATTATTATCATCTCCCCACCTACATCTTGGATAAAAATCAATTTTTGTCTCAATAATGTTTATACTGCAAATATTTTACCTAGTGACAACATATGGTATTAACAAGTTAACAGGACATCGACAAATCATGAAGATACAAATAAATTAATCAATAAATCTCTTATCGGATATGAACAAATTTACAATGATAATGATTATACAGAAAAATAAGGAAAACACCCTTTTGTGAGTTAACTCAAATGAAAAATGGATATATATCTAATTAAAAATATAGATCTGATACAAAAAAACAAACCAACTATGTAGATGTAGTTATTAGATATAGAATTACTAAAATTACTAAAATTACTAAAATATGTATAATATATTAACACTATTAAGGAAGAAGGAATGATACCTGGTTTAAATAGTGGATAATGGTGATATCCACCATGTCCAACAAAGCACGACATTACAGTAGCATTCGTAGTTAGTCAACGAATAATCAGAATTAGGCTTAGTACGGATTGCAGAGAAACAAATTGGTTTAGACAAGAGAAGAGAGATTTTGCTTTGAGTTTGAGGATAAGAAATTGTAAAGAAACAAATAGGTTTAGACGAGAGAGGAGAGAGTTTGATTTAGGCCAAGGATAAGAAATGAAAGGGGAAAATGAACAAATGGGGTTGAGTATATATATATATATATTTTTTTATATGTATAGTACTCGGGCTTGTCGGGTGCCACCTGAATCTTTTATTAAATTTTCCAGACCAAGACCCAAAGACTCATGTCCGTGTTTTTTTGGACTAATGGTAGAATTGAGGCAGGATTAATTTTATCATTTTTGGGCCTAATCTGACACCAGGTTGGTTGGGTCATTCAATACTCATCTGTAGAGAATAGAACGTCGGTTTCACAAAAAATTAGTCTGCCTAATATTATTATTAGAAAATATGATAATACATACCCATATTTTAAGTTTACATCCACTAAAAATAGTACTAACTAACTAATCTAATGACAATCATGTCATTGGAATAAAGTTTACACCAGGTTGGTTGCAGTTATAATGGATTTTGACTAAAATTCTATATGTAACTTATATAGAAACATCAATGCTCTAGCTGTGGTTAATAGGTGTTGATGTTTTCTTTCAATAAATCCAGATTGTTGAGGAGTCTCAACACAACCGAGTTGGTGTACAATTCCATGTTTTGAGTAAAAAGCGTCTAAGCTAAATTCTAGTCCACTGTCTGACCTTGGTTGTTTGATTTTAACTTGAAACAGAGTTACAATTAGATTGTAGAATGTAATAAAACGAGTGTGCAATTCTGACTTATTAGACATCAAATAAACATAAGTGCGCCTTGAGAAATCATCAACAATTGTTAAGAAGTATTTGTGACCTGAGTGAGAAATCTCCTTAAATGGACCCCATATATCACAACGGATTAACTCAAAACATGAAGTGGTTCTTAATTGAGATACAAGAAACACTAATTTCTTTTGTTTTCAAAGTGACAAGTTTCACAAACATTAGAATGCAAAAAGGAAATTGAAGAATCTATAGCTTTAAGAGCTTGAAGCTTTGTTAAGGAGGGATCACCAAGTCTGGAGTGCCATAGATCAAACTTCTGAGTAGAGGCTGAGAAAGAAGAAGGTGTATGTATGGGTGTTTTTAGGTAGTAGAGTCCATTCTTCTCATACGCAGTTCCAATCATCCTCTTGGTTTTTTACTCCTGTAATTCACAATGTGAAGGAAAGGAAGAAACTGAGATATTTTAATCTTTAGTTAGTTTAGAAATGGAGAGTAAGTTGTGTTTAAACAATGAAATACATAGGACATTCTTCAAGATAACGTGATTATCCAAACGTACGCTTTCTCTATGAGTAGCAGAAACCATATGACCATTAGGTAATGAGATAAAAATGCTAACACTAGAATATTCCTTAGTGGAAAAAGAAGAAGAAAATATAAGATGATCTATTGCTCATGTATCAAGTATCCAAGATGATGAAGATGGAGATATACCTTCTTGAATGGAGACATGATGTACATCTGATACATTGGTTGAAGAAGTATGAGCCAGGGCCATTAACTTCCCAATTTCTTTAGGTGTAAACTCGTACGAGTTGAGTGTTTTGTGTTCATTATTGCTTTCTTCAGCTCTTATAACACAATGAGATTTTGGATGATGATTAGTAAGAACTCGTTTGCCTTTAGGACCACTCATTCCAATAGGATAATTATGGATTTGAAAACATTTGTCAATTGTGTGCCCAGCATAGCCACAATTAGTGCATATCACTTTCTTCCTTTCACCATCGAAGTTTGGTTTTGGCACATTCTTGACATAGGAAGCTTGAGTTGAAGTAGTATCAATATTATTTGTGAGTAAACGCTGACTCTCTTCTTGAATCAACATTGCAAAAACCAATTTAATCTTGGGTAATGGATCCATTAGTAAAATTTGACTTCTAACCGCAGAGTAAGAATCATTCAATCCTATTAAGAACTTGATAACAAAATTATTCAGCTGCCTTTCAATGAGAGTGTCTAGCAATTTACAGGTACACCGATTCATGTGTCCACAAAAACATATAGGCATAAGACGAAAGTAAGTATATTCATCCCAAAGCAACTTGAATTTTGCAAAATATTCTGAAATTGAATTAGATTTTTTAGCAATATAAATTAGACATTTTTCAAGATGAAAAACTCTTGTCCCATTAATCTTACAAAACCTCTTCTTAATTTCATTGTAGAGATCATAAGCAAAGTTTACATATAATAGTCTACCTCTAATTTCTTTAAAAATTGAGTTTAGAAGCCAAGAAAGTACCAAGTTATGTGCACGATTCCAAGATGAGAAGAGTGATAAACTGTTAGAGAGGGTTGATGAATGTCGCCATTGATAAAACCCAGCTTGTTCTTGATTGATAAAGATTTCTATGGCTCGTGCCCATGAGAGGTAGTTATCGTCTGTAAGGACCCCGGTAACAAGTTTAACTCTTGTGTTTTCACTTGGATGAAGGTAGTATGGGCTGGAAAAATATTCAATAATAGAAGCATTATGTGCCATTGTTTATTGTAGATTTAGTATCTAAAAAGGATATTTGAGGAGTACGGAAGAATTTTCGTCTGATACCATATAAAGTGTCATATTTGTATGACACCGAAAGCCATTATAGCTAAACAAGAAAACAGAGAAAGAAGAAAGAAGAAGGAAATGAAGAAGGAGAGAGAGCAGTTTAAGATAGTTTGATTTTCATTACTTAATCAAATGGGTTTACAATCATATATATTGCTAACCAGTTTGTATTTATACATTGTATCTATATACACTAGCTGGCAAATGATTACAAAAAGCTATACTAACAAACTTACAACTGCAAAATAGTTATTTGTAGATCAGTCCTTATTCTTTTTCTTTGGTCGAAATATGGTCCAACTCTTTTTGCTCTAATGGTGAGCTTATACTCCAAGAAAGCTAGAGGAATGCTTTTTAGGCTTGACTATTGCCACGAGGAGTGAACTTTTTGAATCTAATAAGCATCCATGTGATCTCAAGCTCAAGATTGTCTTCTCCATTTAAAATTCCTGTTGCAATGAAAGACTGATTGAAAAATTATCTTCCCCGCATTTAGTGGTCTGTCCTCCGCTGAATCATATATTTCAACACAATCAGTACAATTTCCGTAAAACCTTATTTGAATGGATATCATTTTTGACTTTGAGATACATCTAAGTAATTATAACATATTTTTTTTGCAAGTTTTTTGTATATTTATATATTTTTCTTTCAACAAAAAGTTTATATATTTATATATCAAATAAATTATATTCCCCTTAATCCATATTAGTAATTGTTTTACAAAAAAAAAAGTTGTTTTACAATATTATAAGTTTTAAATTTCTAATACACTATTAATTATTATTTTTCACTATATTATCCTTCATGGCCTTAAACTTTTCAACAATTCTTTCTCTAATATTAATTTCTCCATCCTATGCAGTAAGGTTTATCTTATCATTTTTAAGTATTTTTTTTTACTTTAGATTATTTAATATATGTGTAAAAGTCTAAAAGAACTTTTAATATGGAATAGATATAGTAAAATATAATCCACAGAGAAAATGATAAATATTTTTATAAAGAAAGAAAAGAAATAAATATTTTTTATACAGAAAGAAAATAAATAAATATTTTTATATTAGTATAAAAAAACTCCCTATATATCAAAATTGTTTTCAAACCTTCAAGAATCTTCTTAAAATTTATTAATTTTAACACATACACGAAATATAATACACGTGTTAGTTTTTTTTTTAGACGCAGACACGTGTTAATTTGAAAAACAAAATTATAAATAAAAAATCCTTTTGATTGACTTTTTTTGTTAATTTTAAATAAATAGTCAAAATGATAAAATATTCTCAAGCCTAAAAAAATATGGAAACATATCAATTAATTTCAATATTATGGGGTGCTCGGGTTAAATATTTCACCCGACTCGGGAAAGACACAGCAATAACGGAGACCTTCTTAGTGATAACCAATGAAAAAAATTAGAGTCATATAGTAATTAAAAATTCAATAGAAAAGAGTCTTATAATTAATTATCATGATATAGTAAAGATATTAATGAGAGAATTAGAAATATATCGTTTTACCTTGTAAAATAGTTGTATATATAGTTGAAATGTCATGACCAACAATCTTGTTCTTACCTAAAATATAAGGAAAACTATATAACTTGTAAACAAGATACAAAGGAAATATTTAATATAAAATGTTGATGATTTTCTTTTTTTATATTATTATCATCTCCCCACCTACATCTTGGATAAAAATTATACTACAAATATTTTACCTATTGACAACATATGATATTATCAAGTTAACAAGTCATTCAGCCAATCATGAAAATACAAATAAATTAATCAATAAAACTCGTATCAGATATGGACATATTTGCAATGATAATGATTATACAGAAAATTAAGGAAAACACTCTTTTGTGAGTTAACTCAAATGACAAATGAATATATATCTAATTAAAAACATAGATCTAATACAAATAAACAAACCCAACTATGTAGATGCAGTTATTAGATATAGAATTACTAAATATAATCAAATATATTAAATACATTAAAACTAATTAAGGAAGAAGGAATGATACCTGGTTTAAATGGTGGATAATGGTGATATCCACCATTTCCGACAAATCGCGACATTATAGTAGTATTCGCAATTAGTCAACAAATAAGCATGATTAGGCTTAGTATGGATTGTAGAGAAACAAATAGGTTTAGACGAGATAAGAGAGGCTTTGGTTTGAGTTAGAGGATAAGAAATTGTAGAGAAACAAATAGGTTTAGACGAGAGAGGGGAGAGTTTGATTCATGTAAGAGGATAAGAAATGAAATGGGAAAATGGACAAATGAGGTTGACTAGGTATATATATTTTATAACTATAGTACTCGGGTTGGTCGGGTGCCACCTGATTCTTTTATTAAATTTCCCAGCCCAAGACCCAAAGGCTTATGTCTGTGTTTTTTTGGACTAATGGTAAAATTAAGGCCTAATCTAACATCAGGTTGGCCACTCAATACTCATCTGTAGAGACTACTACGTCAGTTTCACAAATAATTAGATTGGCTAATATAATTATTAGAAAATATGATAATACATACCCATATTTTAAGTTTACATCCACTAAAAATAGTAACTAACTAACTAACTAACTAACTAATCTAATGAAAATCATGTCATTGGAATAAATGGTTATGATTTATAAGTAAATTTTGGATGGAAATATTACCTTAACAAATAAGGTGGAATAATAACAGTATTACTAAGGAAGGTGAAGAGAGTATATGTTTTTTTTATACATGGGTGGTTTGTGCATGTTTTTTATATTCTTACTAAGGAACAAATGTTATGATAACGTGTCTTGGGAAAAGAGAAAACAAGTCATGCATATATATTTTCACGAATATTAAAATAATTAATTTTTAATTACTTGAAAATGACAGATGAAACAACATAAGGACTACCTCAATGATCGAATAATCCTATTACAACTACAAAAAGAAAGGGTAATACAATCATGCTTAATTATAAGAACATAATAGGTCGTGGCTGGAGAATACGAGTTTAGGATCACACATTGAAAATCTATCCCAATCAATAACTAAATTTAGACGAAGGTATTGTGTGATGATTTTGTGTCTTAACAAGTTCATCTTGCTATCTTCGTAGTGAGCTGAATCTTGGTGAATCAAATTCCTCCTATGGGTTCTTTCCCTATAGTTGCTTTGTGTTTTGACAAAGTTTACTTTTTAATTAAGTGCACTTGTTAAGAGCAGCTTTTAACGCATGTCGAGTGTTTCCTAATTCATCTTCTAAATGCTCTTTAGGCTAGGATTCACGTATAAATGCTTGAAGGAATAAGACTTGAGACAAAATATGATGAAGTACCTCATTAAAATAGAATGTGGAAAGTATTTTTGAATATCATGAAGGCCTATACTTCTGACATAATAACACTAAGTATATACACTAGAAGAAGTGAGTTTAGTTTTCTTTCTAGAAAATGAAGAATCATGACCAAATGGTCGATGTGAACTATTCATTTCGAACATATTGCTAATACCACTTTCTATAAAAACTCGAGTCAAAGTGTTGTGTGTTTATAAGAAGTACGTGATGAAACCAACTTGGAATCGTTGAGCATAAAAATAGAAGACTGTATCCTAAAATTAAAGAGGGAATGGGAATCAATAATCAAATAGGGTAAAAACAAAAGTTATTATACTGTATTATATTTACATATAACTTAGTAGCATCCCACGTGCTATAAGCACATACTAAACATTTTAGGAAAAGATAATGGTTGAATAAAACCGTGAAACCCATAAAGTAACAAAAATTCTTATAAAGAACAAACCAAGAAGACGCACAAAAATAATGAAAGTTGGAAATTTATGTAGTAGCCAGTAGGAAACTAAATAGTCACAAGAATAATTCAAAAGCACATTTAGAATTATAACTGGATTATATAATTATTCACCGTCAATAGGTTTGATGGGGGGAAATGAAGAGCTCAAGGCTATGACAAGATTCTTGGAGACTTAGAATGAAGTTAAAGGCAATGTTGAGCCCAATTCCTGTGTTGATTGAATACGGTCATACAAATGGCATACATGAAGGATGAAACCCAATGTTCCACATCTTGTTTAAGTTCCCCAAAAGTTTAAAACTCCTCAACAACCTTTGGTTTACAATCTTTGAGAACGAGGGGTTGACGATCCAGTTCCTTTTGTATCTCTAACATCTTGGAATTACATATCCTAAGATTCTTCTCCGCTTCTTCGCCAGCCTTTTTCTATGATGATAATTCAAATTCCAAAATAGTCTTTTATTCTTAGAAAGAACTCTGATTGGTCTTGAAATAAGGCTCGATTTTATCGTACAGAGAATTCATCATCTCATAATCCTTATCAAGCTTCCGCTTCTCTTTTAGAAGATCCACAACAATTTGTTCTGATGACTTATGAGCTTATTTGAGCATTAAAATTGATAATATATAGACTTATACAAATCATCAAAAGAGAGATATGCTCGTGAATAAAACTTTTTATCCTAGCTAAAACTCGTTCTGGAAACCATCAGATCAAGTTGGGAGAGATAATGCAAGCATGACCTTATCTAAAAAGAAAAGGATAACAAATTGTTATACATATATGTGTGTATATGTGTGTCAATCTAAATTATACGATTCTCTAAGCAATTAATAAAACACATGTTTACAACAAGTTTTAATAGCGCTGAGGCATCTGAAGACTTTCCCAAAGAGATTGGTGGCAATTTAACAAACTAACCCAAAGGGTTATTAGCCTTTGAAGTAGCATCATTTTAGACCCAGGGAAGTTTAGCTTCTAAGATGGGGTTTATCGAGGTATAAGGTTGTTTCACATTCAAAGTAAGAGTGCTGAAAGGTCTCTTAATTCTTTTCTTCCGACAAAGAGACAAATATATACCTTCTTCTTCTTCTTCTTCTTCTTCTTCTTCTTCTTCTTCTTCTTCTTCTTCTTCTTCTTCTTCTTCTTCTTCTTCTTCTTCTTCTTCTTCTTCTTCTTCTTCTTCTTCTTCTTCTTCTTCTTCTTCTTCTTCTTCTTCTTCTTCTTCTTCTTCTTCATCATAAACATTGACCAATTAGGAAGGATTTGCCTCTATAAAGGAAGGTTGAATTTCCCTTCGCTATCTCTGATAGCGAAGGCCCCATCCACATTACTTAGACCAGTTGGAAATAAATTAGAAATAACTGGTGGGCATGTTCAAATTAATTTTACCGCATTTTATTTTCCTTCTCAACTCAAGAAGTTGTACTATCTCTTTGTCATTCTCTTCAATCTTCCCTAACAGTCCTACGATATTTGTATGTGTTAATTAAAGAAAATGACATGGTTTAAAATGACAACATACTTGAATTTGGGGAATTTACCTTTATAGAATAAGTTTTCCTTTTTTCTCGAGGTCTCGACATAGCGTTCTTCTTAGGAAGTGAAGAATATTTGATTTGTTTCCTTGTAATTTTATAATGAGGATATAACCTGGATCTTTTTATAGTTTTGTTTTAAAAAATTTAAGACATCTAAATATCTTCTTTGCTACTAAGAATTGTAGTACGTTGAGTATTTACTATATCATCGATTATAGGGAAAACATCCTTGCCATGATGAAATTCTTCCATATAGTGGAAATTGGACAATCCAGGAGTTTTACAATGAAAACAACTTTTATTGCCACCCTGAATGACTACTCAGAAAACTCTTGAAAAAAAAATATGCCTATGTCCCAACTTTCGAGGGTATAAAGTATACCACACCACATGTACTTTAATTTCTTCCGAAGTATTCAAAGGGTCGACTACTAAGATATCAAGATTTTTCCTATTTTATACAAAGATCGTAAAAGTCTGATTGAGGGAACAAATTTGAGATTTAGCCTACATTAGGCTTAGATAAGGTATTTCTACGCCATGCGTTTGGTAATAATTGACTGGGAGTTAAAGAATAAAATTATAACAAAATATGTATGAAGGGACTGAAGGGGTATCTTATCCCCATGTCGAAACATCGAAAGGACAGAGCTATTTCATCTTTGTAACCATCACAAGCTTTTTGAGTCTCCCCAATATCCTAATTTCTCTACCACGACCTACATCTTCTGAAGTGAGTGAAAGATATATGGTTTCTTTTGATAATGAACATTCTACTTGACTAACCCCAAGCTCTAAACTCGAATCCAGACCAGGCTTATCTAGCCTTTTTGACAAAAAAAGATATATTTCTGATAGATATAAACACGTCTTTCATTTGTATAGAAAGGTCATCCCCTGAATCCTCATATAAGTGAGCGCTTAAACCTTAATCAGGAGAAAGCATTTAAGAAATAAAAAGATTTTTCCTAGATGAGGGTCTCCCATATTCTGGAAGATTTTAAGCCAAATGTCTTAAAAGTATCATTTTTTAGGCCAAACGTATAAAAAATGTCATTCTTATATACTATTTCACTAATTTCTTTAGTTATTTCATATATTTTTAAAACAATTTGAAAATTTTAGATATATTGTTTACTCGAAATATTAATTTTAAAATTTATGAAATATCCAACTAAATAAAGTGAAATAATCTAAACATGACAATTTTAAATATATTTGATTTAAAATAATATTTTTAAATATATTTAAACTAAAAATAATCTAAAAATTATTTTGGTATTTGCTTTTTCTTATATTTTTAAAAAAGATCTATAGCTGAATTAGTGGTTAGATTTTTAGTGGTAGGATCAAATTTGGTTAGAGTTAAAATAATTTGGATTCAAATGCCTTCTTTTCTATGTATTAAAATAAATTGTTTTATATTTCCTCTGGTTATTTATTTGAAAATATTCGGTGCACTTTCCATTAAATTGGCGCCCTTTTCACACAAAAAGTAAAAAATGGTGTTTCCTCGTAAACGGCCGGCGAAATGGACCAACGCCACCGCTCAATCACCACCAACCAAAATCCTTAAACCTCAACAACAACAACAACAAAATAACGCCGCTTCACCGCAACAATCAGTCGATACAATGGTGACAGTGTTAGCTGACGCCGGATGCACACTGATAAACCCTATCGGACCACCTTGCCTCCCTTCAGACCTCCACAAATTCCGCTTCCACCTCAACAGCCGATTTTCCGATGACTCTTCTCTACGCTCTGATTTCCTCCTTGCATTCTCTTCTTACATCAATTCTCCCCCCACTAATCTTCGCCGGTACGTTTTTACTTTCTAAATATTCGTTAAAATTAATTTTCGCTTCATAAACAACTGAGTTCATTTACACCCCTGCCTGCTTTGTATCTTTTGAGTATTGATTCTCTACTCAATTCAGCTTCTTCTAAGTTGTGTAGAGTATGGTACAAATTATATAGCAGTAGGTCTTGATGCACTAAGTATTTTGACTTATATAGCACACTTAATCGAATATTCAGTTCATTTGATATGTCTACACATAGTAAAGATACATTGGATTAGATCGATTAACTCACTTGAAAACTACAGGGTTTTGCTACCTTCAAACTTTGAAAGTAATGGGTTAATGAGATCTGAAAGCCTAGTTCGAGCCTTACTTCTTGTTCCTTCAATCCAATTAGAGCTTCAAAATATTATGATGGAGAAACTTCCAGAGTATTTTGATGGTGGTACTTTATCATCTCTTAATGAAGATGTTGCAAGGTTAATATTAAACCAGTTTCGATGGCTTGACTTTCTTGTTGACTCTGAAGCATTTACAGAGAAACTTTTCCAAGTCTTATCAGTTTGTCCACTTCACTTGAAGAAAGAGATCATTGGATCATTACCTGAAATTATCGGTGATAAGTGCAATAAGACTGTAATTGACTCACTTCACTCGATGCTTCAAGAAGATTCTTCTATTATTGTACCTGTCTTAGATTGTTTTACCAATCTAAACTTGGACGATTTGTTACAACAACAGGTAATGATCATTTTCTAATGTAATCTTTTGCTTAAAAATGTAAATTTATATGATTTTATTTTAGGTGATTTCCATAGCATTATCTGGGATTCGAACAATTGATGTGGAACACATGCCATACTTAGTGAGATTCTTACTACTTTCTGCTAACACATCAAATGCTCGGAGAATAATTTCTCAGATTCGAGAACAGTTAAAATTTGTTGGAACTTCTAATATACGCATTACACAACAAAGTAAACTTAAAGGAAAATCAGTAGGAAATAATGCAGAAGCTTCGATTCTCCTTGCCTTGAGATCGAGTTTGCAATTTAAAAATGTGGGTTGTATTGTAAATTTGTAATTTTGTAATTTGTTTTATTAAATGGTCAGTATTTAACCTAGACTATGCTATTTACAGATACTATGTCAGGAGATTTTAAAAGAACTTAAAAGTATTGAGAAAGCTCGGGATCACAAAGTAATCGATATATGGTTACTTACACTCATATACATGAACGGTGATTCGTTACAGAAAGTTGTGGAAAAATTATTAAAGAAGAAAATTATTGAAGGTTGTATTGAAGCAGTAATGTTTGAAGAGTGTATACATGGGAATAAGGATTTAGCACAGGTACAGTGTTTTGCTAGATAAAATTATTTGACCGAAACTGATCATATTGTATGACTTAAACTAGGATTATCTTTCAACATTCCTATCCATGTCCGAATATTTATTGACATGTAAGGAACAGAAGGCACGGGATTTTGGAATTCACATGTGTATATGTCTTTTTGAAGAATTCATTGATACTTATTCAAGACAAGAAGTAAGTTACTTTATTATTTTAATGCACAAAAATGATAATATTAGTAATTATAATAATTTTTTATGAAGGTTTTAGGAGCATTAGTGACACATGTTGGGTCTGGTATTATTTATGAAGTAAATTCTGCTTTAGAGGCCATACTTTTGCTGGCTTTAAAGCATTCACAGGAACTAATTCCTATTGGTTCTCATTTAACTGGTATGTCTATTAATGCAGTATTATTAGTATACAAAGGTAATAATAATATTAAGTAAGTTTAATGTGTTTGTTTGAGTAACATTTAGGTATTTTGGACTATTTAGAGGGTTTCACTTCTGAAAGTTTGCACAAGGTTAGTTTCCACTTTATGCAACTATTGAAATCAAAACTTGATTTTTTTTTCTTTTTTTTTTTGCATTTACTTGACAGGTGTATGAAATATTCAGCATTCTTGCACTTTCAGCTCGTTCTAGTGCAGAGCATTTTAAGTCTGCTATTGCAAATGAACTTCTGATGATTGTAAGAAAGCAGGTAAGTGAAGTTTCAACTTAGTCTAATCTGGACCGTTCATAAAGTTGGTTTCAGATTTGTTTTGTTTTATAAATGGGCAGGTAATTAATCCTGATTTAATGTATAAAAGAATGGGTCTAATTGGAACAATGAAGATTGTTTGCCACTTTGGGGATTCAAAGAATAAACTCAATCCATGCTCATCTCAGGTCATGATTTATATAATGTTGAAACCTTGCACTCTTATACATATCTCATATTGTTAATAATTTACAGAAGCCAAATTTTGAAGAAGCTTTGGAACTGTTAAAGACATCTTTAGAGTCATGCAAACAGTCACCTTTATCATTAATCTTGTTTTACGAAGAATTGGTCAAAATTTTGGAAAAAAGAATACTTCATCCAGCTATAATGGAATTGTAAGTTACATAATTTAAAGTTTTAAACACAAACATTTGAATTAGTTATTAGAGATTAAATTATAAATAAATGTGTTTTTGTTCTAGGATTGGGAGACATGTAGGAGAATTTGAATCTACATTCTTATGTGATTTAGAAAATGGGCAGTTACTAAATAAAAACTCATATTGTGGACTTGAGGGTAAATTATACAATGAATTGGATAGTTTAAAATAATATATATGCTTAAAATTACTTTTCGTAATTCAGGAGAACTTTGGATGAATCTCGATGGAGATATTTCACCTATATGCTTAAATATTCTTCCACTTGTTTCATCTTCTATAAGGTAATATTAATATATATCATGTTATGGTGTTCAAATTCTAGTTATAACTTGTGAAATTTATGCAGATCTGCAGAATTATTACAAATTCTTCCTGCTAATTTTGTTTTACTATCTGTTGTAAGTAAATGTACCTTTGTTATTTAATATTAATATATATGATATAATAGTTAATAGATTTTTTATTTTTTTTTAGATTGAGAGGCTTCAAAATGAAGGATCTCTTGGAGGAATTGATGCTCTTCTTGGTTGCCCTTTGCATCTTCCTTCTCCAAAGGTAAAACATTACATTATTAGCTTTATTTTTGAATGATTTTTAAGATTATTAACTTATTATTAGCTTCATTTACTTGTAGATATTTTCTCAATCCATCTTTAAGTGTTTATCTGGAAAGCAGAAGCAAATTGTTGTTCTGTGTCTCTATTTTGCTGCTAATTGGATCCGTGAACTGGTAGATTTATTGTTTTTTAAGTTTCGTTTTATTATTATATTATTTAATTATTCAATGTGTTTTGTAGCTTAATGCTTTTAGTTCTCAAATTACTGAAAGATTTGAAGGTATAACTCAAGCTTCAAAGGAGGAGATAGTTCCTAAGCTAGTTACACGCTTAAGGAACCTTGTGTATGTTCCATAACTCATCTTCACTTCCATTTATCACATAATGGTTAAAAAAATTTTAAATAAAAATGCAGATTTTTGGAAAGTTTACTGAACAGTACTCTCAAGCAATACCCTTTATCACTACCAGAGCTTAATCCTTGTTTGGAGCCTTGTTTATTAAATCAGAATGGGGATTTTGAAAACAGTAAAGGAAATGATTTTAGTATCTCACAGAAGAAAAAGAAAAATCGAAAGAACTCAAAAGAGTCAACTGAGTCAAACACTGATGGAAAATTAAGACAGCAAACTATAATGGATGTGTTGAAAAAAGCAGGCACCTTAACACCTAGCCAACAAATGTCCACTCAAAACTCTTCTGGCTCGTGTAATAACACATGTAATGTATCAGTAGATGTAGTAGAAATATCTGCAGCTACAAAGAATTTAGAAGAACAAAGAAACAAATTTAGGCCTCTTTTATTTGATTGTTTCTCCATATTGGCATTTTCAAAGGTATATTATCTTTTAGACATGCTTGTTTCGATCAAATATCGTCTAAACAAAGTTTGTGTTAAATGGGTATAAGGTCTTTACTTTACACAGTAATGCAGAACATTCTAGAAATTTCTAAATTTTTTTATAGACTGAAAGAATCTAGTTAGTTGTATATGTGACAAATTAGTATATACGTGTAAAGTAAGACCTTTAATCCCTTTAACACAAACTTTGTTTATATGATCTTCAAATCAAAGCAAATCATGTGGAAATATATTTGATGAATAACCTCTAAATTTTGTAAATAGTGATGAAATGATTAATTTGTATTTATAGGAAATGCAGAATGATAATATGTGTTGCGCAGATCCAGAGGCTAAGGTAGGTTTATTTTGACTTATGTGGTGCAAAAGCTTAGTTTAATGATGATAAATTGAGTGTATTTGTTGTTTTATTATTTTAGTTGGGGCTTCATTTGTATATTTTGCGTGATCTCAACAGAAAGATTGAGTGCTTTAGTCCAATTCTAAGCAAACAAAATCCATCTAATTCCACAACTGAGTTTTTAAACAAGATTAAACCATTGTTTCCATGTCTTAGAAAGTATCTTGATTGTGCTCTTTCCATTCTTAAAGAAGAAGGTACGTATGTATGTATGTATTTATGTATGCAATACAAGTTTAGATAGTTACAAGTTATCTGAAAGAAAAGATATTTATTTGTATTTACAGGAAGTGAAAGTTGTGATGATCATTGGAATACACAATCTAGTTTAGCAGGGAATCCAGATGTTATTAATATTACTCTTTCTAAATCATCAACTTCAGGATCACTAATTAAAGAGACATTAAACTGCTTTGTCAAGGTAAGTAATATATATACTAGATAGAATAAAAAAGAGATTCATTTACTGAATGAATGACTAATTGCAGGTGTTAAATCTGTGTGAGATTGAGAGTGAAAAATCAGTAATCACAGGACTTTTTGAAGCATTTCAAGCTAGTGAAATACCAGAAAGCTTTTTTCAACAATCAGGAAAGACAGATTCTTTACACTCTGGTGTTTATTGTTACCTCCAAGGAATATTTGATATAGGTTTGTCTAATTTGTCTGCTTATATATATATATATATATATCCATTTATGTATGTATCTATAATGAATATCATTGTTTAGCTAGAAGCAATGCCTCATTTACGCTAGCTTCACAAGTGGTACTGGCCTTGGAATCTCTTCTTAAATCTATCCAAAACAAAGAACTCATTCCTTATTTGCGTACTACACTTTGGAATTCTGCTCAACAACTCTTGAAGAATAAGTGTCATACTGAAGATATTGAGGATAATTTAAAAACCAAAGTAATATTATTATTATTATTTATTTTTATTATTAGATAGTAATTAACTTAATATCATCGATGATTGTAGGGTGAAATGATGCAGAAAATACTTCGTATTTATTTGGATAACTCCGAGTCAAGCTGTGATTTGTTAAGTGAGCTTGTTTGTTCTACTATGACTCAGGTACACATAGTACAAATGCTTCTCTATCTTGTATTTAAATATCTAAATATATATATATTTGTCTTTATTAGATGCCTTCTCGTGGGACCCAAAAAGAAGATCAAAGTGATGGTTTTGCAACGTTAACTAAAGCAACATTTGCTGTTTGGTACCGTGTGATGGTGAGACTTTGTGCTTAGTGCTTTTTTTTTGTTTTTTTGTTATTATTATTAATTTAAGGTGTTTTAATGGTGGTAGCATGAAGAGAACCTTACTAGGCTTAACAACTTGGTGAGTCTTATTCTCTTGAGGATACAAACAAACAAAAAAAACAAACATTAATAATAAAAGAGTTTTATTGTTAGATAAAAGAAGTGGGTACAATAGAGAAACCCAGAGCTGGTGCTATAATAGTTAATATAGACACACTACTCAACAAATTACATCACTCTGTAATTGTCATTGTTTCTTTAGTTAACATGTGCAAGACTCACGAGAAGGTACTATTCCTATTCTTATTCCTATTTCGCCCTTTTTTAAACAATTCAACGTTTTGATACAGTTAAGTGTGCGTTCTATGGGGGTTAAGTATGGTGGCAAATTTATTGATTCTTTTCTTAAACGTAAGTCATTATAATCTATATTTATTCTTTACACATTACTTTATTAACAAAATATTCTCCAGTCTTTGATTTTCTACAGAAACAGTTTCAACAGCATAACGACCTTATATTACAAACGGTGAGATCATTCATATCTTAGTTACCACAAAATTACGAATAATTTTTTTTTTCTTGAAAATTACTCTCAGGTTAGAGAGCTTCAGAAAGCTACAAGAATTATACAAACCCTTTGTTCTGAAGCAAAGGTAGGGTTTGTACTTACCTTGCTTCTTCTGTACACTCTTAACTCAACTAAGCCTCACCTTGGTTTGTTTTCTTAAAAGGGATTAAAACAAAGTGGTATAATTAGTAAAGTTCCTGCTACAAGGAGATCCATGGAACGCTTTCTATTTCATGTAAAGGCTCTTCTTCACAATTCTTCAAGTGGATGCACTTTTTGGATGGGTGAGTTAACTTTTTTCTTTATATTTTTGTGTAATAGATTATAAGTTTCATTGTAATTTATTGTTCAAGGTAACCTTAAGCACAAGGATTTGACGGGGCATGTGGTAAGCTCTCAAGCATACGTGGATGAAAATAACGATATTACAGAAGATCAACAAGTGGTTGATAGTGATGAAGATAAGGAAGAAGAATTATGATATGAATTAATCATTTTGCATTTTATTTTTCAATTATCTCATTCTTCTTCCTTATATTTGCATTTCCCAAGGTTTGTATACACAGTACACTTGCTTAAAATATCAAGTATATAGGTTCAGTGCTAGCTAATTCTTATGTTGTAGATGGTATCATTACTTTAGCAACTTCTAGTCCAAAAGTTTCTCTATTCACTGGGTTTTCACTACAAAACCTCAATAAAAAATTTCTTATCCTTATACGAGAAAAATCGATCAAGATGCCCACAAAAGTCTTTACCCTTTGATGATCGTCACCTAGTTTGTTTGGCAAAAAGATTGTCATAGAATTGGATGGTCGCAGAATATGGAGAAAAGAGAGTTCCTTTTCGACATTTTCTTAAAACTTCTAAATAATATGTATGATCTGCCAAGATACCTTTGGTGGTGATAAAATCTCTCAAATGACTCTAAGATTATTGGAATAAATTACCTTACTCGTCCTACGATTTTCCTTTGCTAGTTTGGTCGCCTGCAGAACGACCAAAGCTCCAGGCTCTTCTGCTCTTCTGGTGGTGATGAACAGTAGACTTCATATCCATGTTTGCGTCTTTGCTCAGTAGTATTATATTGTTCGATTATTTCCAGAGTGATCTCCTCTTTACCTACAAAGTATGCATCACACAAATATGACATATCTTTCTTGGTAGTGTTGACCTCTTCTCATTCCGGGGGTGCAATTGCATTTCCTTGTCGCTGTCAATCGTTCCACTCACTTATCATGTGATGTTCTTACGTATGATTATGTTTGAATAATTTGTGTGACGTCAAACTTTTTTTTCTTGATATTTTTGCTTTTCAACTATTTCAAAGTGTGAAAAGAATGTAAGAGATGATACTTCTCTTTTCCCATTTATTTTTTCATAATCTTGAGTAATTCTTAAGATTCAATCACCTCGTCAATTCATTAATTTGTTTTTGTGGAGTTGATGTTCCCCATACTTTCTTGGTATCTATACAAATTACTAATATTTGTTCCACCGTCTCTTCATGCTCTGTGCATATCGTACAATTTTCCTTCTTTGAACATTACTTTTTCTTGCCATTAGTAATGCGTTCATACATCTTTTCCATGCGAAAATACGTATATTTGTTGATAAACTGGCATTCCAAATAGTCTTCCATATTCGTGGATCGTGTTGTTCGGATGCTTTCGATTTTGTGGTGTATTTTTTACCTGAGCAGCTACTAGTGTATGATGTGCCGGCTTTGTAGTGTATTCATCTTATGTAATTGGACAAATGAACGGATCCTCTTCCGTTGTTTCTAAGAGTCTAATGCCTTTAATGATGTGCCTCAGTGGTTCTGGAAAAGTTCGTCTAGTATATCATCGTTCCTACTATCCTTCTGATCATTGAAAATATCACTAACCTTAGTAAGGTGTCATCCTTGTGGGGTTTCCGTCGTAAATGGTGTGTTAAAACATTTGTGCTCCCAGATTTTGTTGTTTCTCCAATATTAATAATGTATCTCCTGAGTTTAATTAACATATTTCTTAAAACTCTAGCCATCATAGATTGCGAGTTCTTTCGAAACCTCCATGCATGTGATACTAAGAGTGTTTTTTCCCCGAAATCCCTTGAACTCAACCCCCAATGATTTCCCTCATTGCTGTCTTTTTTCCCATGCTACCCAATGAATTCTAATCCTATCCATAAGATCCCATGGAAATTATTTATCATACTATACAATTGTTATAGATTTTTTTAGAAATAGGAAAATAAACATGGCGTACGTAGGTATAGCTCGTAAGAATGTTAACCTCCTTGTTGCCTTCCGAGAGAAGTTGTTCCATTTATCCCCGAGTTCTTGAGAAGACTTTCTCGACAGTCCTCCGTAGTGTTTCGACCTTCAATCGTCGGTGACATAATGGTAACCCTAAGTACTTACCATATTTCCCCTTTGATGAACATGTAAAACTTCAGCGATGCTCCGAACAATATCTTCCGGTGTGCCTCTACTGAATTATATTGAAGACTTTTGAAAAGTGATAATATGTCCCCGAGCAATTACAATAAGTTGTAAAGACCTTCTTGAATTCCTTGATTTCCTTCTTATGTAAATAAATAAAGAACAATTAATCGTTTGCAAACAAGAGATGTGTGAGTCGCGGATAATTTCTTGTTATCTTCAGACCTTCAATCTTCCACTGTTGACATTCGTTCTCGATAAGAACAATGAGTGATTCTGTAAGTAAACTGAAAAGAAAAGGTGAGAGAGTCCCATCTAACTTTTTTGTATGCCTTCTTTACGTCGACTTTGACCGCTGCGAGTATTTTCTACTCTTTCGCTTTTCCTATAGAAAATAGGAAACCTCTTGAGCTATCATATTATTGTCTTGTATGTAGCTATCTTGAATAAAATTTGCTTATGTTGGTGAGATGATGTCCTTTAATATCATAACATGTTTAGTTCTCTCATGTTGAACTGGGTTGATAGACATGTCAATAGTTGTCTTGCTATCTGAATATATATGTGCATGAAAGTTATGCGAGAATCCATAATCTTGTAAGGCATATAAAAGCCATTGTATTTCACATGTTGTAGTAGCTAATGCACGATATTCTGCCTCTGCAGATGATTTATTAATGGTTGTTTGTTTCTTACTTTTCCATGATATTAAAGAATCACCAATAAAAACACAAAAACCCATAATACTTCTTCTAGTGTCTAAACACCATGCCCAGTCACTATCACAAAACGATTTTAATTTGATCTCTGAAGATGATGAAAAAAATATTCCTTGGCCTGGAGTCATTTTTATATAGCGTAGAACATGTTGAGCTGCATTCTAATGATTCTTGGATGATAAGAATTGACTCAAACAGTTAACATAGTTGGCAAGGTCAAGTTTGGTAGTTGTTGTTAGCCTCACCTTGTTTTTATTCCCGTTTTAATATTCGACAAATCATCATTTAAACTAAAATTCATTTTGGTATCACTTAAGATGTTTTCCAAAACCCCTTATTAGATTAGTTGTGTTTACTTCCTTGTATTTAGCTTGATATTCAAAAGAGCAGCTCCGCGGTACACCGGACGAATCACGCGGTACACCGCAGAGTCACGGACCAGAAGCACGGTGCACAGGATAGCCCGTCAGTATGCTCATAAAATTGCACGGTACACCGGACCTAGGCGCGGTACACCGGACCAAGGCACGGACCAGGGTTGCGGTACATAGGAGAGTCCGACCAGTAAGCTCGAAGTTAAGACAAACAGCTCCGCGGTGCACCGGACCATATACGCGGTACACCGCACAAGAGGGTTTTCTGCACTATTACAAGAGGAAAAAGATTATATCCGTTGGAGATAAAATAGATCCGTTAGATAGAAGCCTTATGACCGTTGGACCACATTTTCAGCTATAAAATGGAGTTCATTCAAGACACAACTCAAGCCTTCCATCTACCAATCTTAAGAGCAATTAATTCTATCATTCAAGGAGGTTTCAAAGGAGCATTCAAGTCATATTTATTGTGAAGCTACTTAGTTCTTATCTACTCATTGAGGAGTTTGTTACAAAGCTTTTATAAGCACCCCTAAACACTTTTCCCCTTTCCTCTTAGTTCTTGTAATAGATTAAGAGAGTAGTGTGAGCATAGGTTTATGCTTGGTTCCTTGTGTTGGTGATAACACAAGTGTATTTCCTTCAAAGGGTTTTTGAAGTGGTTGTAAGGGTTTGTATCTCACCCGGTTAAGAGTTACGAAGATTAGTTGAATCTTGCAAATCCTAAGGAGGCTTCCTTAGGTAGTGGATGTAGGGAAACCGAACCACTATACATCGTTGTGTATCGTATTCTATCTCTACACTCTTTACTTTTCCGCACTCTATATGCTTGATAAAATGCCTACTTGAATAGTTTGATAATATTGTCTTTTAGGATTATCTAGTTTTATACTATTTAGTTTGCTAATGCAATAGGATTCAAATTAGCTTTTAATTTTATTTACTTGAATTAAAATTAGCCGATTAATTTCTATTGTCCTATTCAACCCCCCTTCTAGGACGCATATAGTATATCAATTGGTATCAGAGCCTAGCTCTATTGTACTTAATCGTTTCTAGAGTTAATACGATATGGATTCTAATCAACCGGAAGGTTCATGTTCTACTAGACCTCCGCTTTTTGTAGGAAAAGACTACTTTGGGTGGAAAAAGAAAATGGAGATTCACGTCAAAGGAATTGATTACTTTTTGTGGCTTGCTATCAAGAAGGGTCCTTATATTCCTTATGTTACGGGTAGTACTACGGAGGTGAAAAGTGAAGATGATTACAATGATCAAGACATAGCTAAACTCACCAAAAACAACAAAGCTATGAACATCCTCATTAATGGATTAAGTGTCACGGAATACGCTAGAGTTAGTGAATGCAATTCCGCTCATGAAATGTGGCAACTCTTGGAGCTATCATATCAAGGAACGGAAGATATCAAAGAAACTAAGATTGGTCTCTTTATCACTAAGTATGAGCTATTTCGTATGGAGCCCGATGAAGCCTTAAATGCCATGCATCAAAGATTTTCTAACATTGTCAACACCTTGAAAACTCTTGGTCAAGAGTACACCAACAAAGAACAATGCCGAAAAATCTTATTTGCTCTTCCAAGGAAATACAAATCTAAAATCAACTCTATAAGAGATACTAAAGATCTTTCAAAAATGACGGTTCATGAACTCATTTGCAACCTCATGACGGAAGAGCTTGTGCTTGAAGAAGAAAAGATAAGAGATGATGAGGAGAAGAAGATTAAGAAATCTATTGCTTTCCATGCCATGAGTTCCAAGTTGAAAGAACGAAAAGAAAGGAAGGAAAGTGAAGAAGATAACTCACATGAAGAAGAAACTAGTGAAGATGAAGGAGTGGCTGTGTTAGCAAGAGATATGAAAATATTCATGAGATACAAACGCTTTGCTAAGAAAGGAAGTTCTTCCTCACCCTACAAGAAGAATGATAGAGCTATCAAACAAGATGAACCCACTTGCTATCATTGCAAGAAAGTTGGTCACATCAAAACCTATTGTCCTCTTCTTCAAAAGGAGAAACCTAAGAGAGCAATGCATGCTAATATCACTTGGGATACTCAAAATTCGGATGAAGAAGAAAGTGAAAACGAAAACGTCAATCTTGTTGCTTTTATGGGAGTACTTGAAAATGATGAAGATGCTTCTTCGGATGATGATACCGGCTCAACTCACTTTGCCTTTATGGCAAATCATGAAGAGGTAACTCCTAAATCTAAACTCTCTTTAACTAATGATGATGCTAGTGAACAAGATATTCATGAGGCATTTGATTCTCTTTACAATGATTTTTTAAATTCTATTGAAACAAACAAGGTTTTAACAAAAGATTTAGAATTTGAGAAAAATAGAACTAAAGAGGTTTTGAAAGCTTTGGAAGATTGTCAAAATCTTTGTGATGAATGTATAGATGATAATGAAAAACTTCATCTTATTGAGAAAAATCTTTTGGAAGAAAAAGCTTTGTTAGAGAAAAAGATTGTTGATCAAAATGCCATTATTTTAAAATTTACTAGTGGGCAATAAAACTTGGATTTAATTTTAGGTTCTCAAAGAATGGCTTGTGAAAAAAGTGGTGTTGGATATGATCCATTCACTCACCAAAAACCTTTGAAAAATGTCTTTGTAAAATCAAAAATTTCAAATGAAATTCCATCTTCTTCAAAATCTTCTATCACTTGCACCTATTGTGAAAAACTTGGTCATGATGCATCTCATTGTTACTATCGTAAATTATTGGATTTGGGATCTCTTGTGCCAATTTGGAAAAGGCCTATATGGGTCTTAAAAAGAAAATCCACTAACCCTCATGGACCCAAACCTAATTGGGTACCTAAAGCTTAATTTATTTTTGATTGTAGGGATTGAGCATCAAGAAGCAAAATATATGGCTCCTTGATAGTGGATGCTCAAGACACATGACCGGGAATCCATCATTATTTACTCGTTTATATAAAACAAAAGGTGATAGAGTTACTTTTGCCGACAACACTAAGAAACGCGTTTTGGGTAAAGGTAACATTGGTAACATGAATTCTTTACTCATCTCTAATGTGTTACTTGTTGAGGGTCTCTCTTTTAACTTGCTTAGTATTAGTCAACTTTGTGATGTTGGTTTTAGTGTTAAATTTGAAGCATCTAGATGTGTTGTTTTTAAAAATGATGAGTTAGATACCATGTTTATTGCAAAAAGATCGGATAATGTTTTTGTTGTTGATCTTGAAAGTCTTATGTCTAAACATATTAAATGCTTATCCGTGGTAAATGATAGTTGGCTTTGGCATAGACGTTTAGGGCATGCTAGCATGGATTTGATTTCAAAATTATCTAGAAAAAATCTTGTTGTTGGTTTGCCTATTCATAAATTTGATAAAGATAAATTATGTGATGCATGTCAACTTGGTAAACAACATCGTTCATCTTTTAAATCCATAAATAAGGTCATCACCGTTAGGCCACTTCAATTATTGCATATGGATCTTTTTGGTCCCGTTGATGTCACTAGTCTAGGGGGCTCTAGATATGTCTTTGTTGTTGTTGATGATTTCACTAGATATACATGGGTGATGTTCCTTGCTTTAAAAAGTGATGCCTTCAATGAATTTGCAAAACTTTGTAGAAAGGTGCAAAATGAGAAAGGCTACTCTATTACATGCATTCGTAGTGATAATGGTAGTGAATATGTGAATTCTACTTTTGTGCATTTTTGTGATAAATTTGGGATTGAGCATAATTTTTCGGCCCCTAGAACTCCCCAACAAAATGGGGTAGTGGAAAGGAAAAACCGAACTCTACAAGAAATGGCTAGAACAATGCTAAAAGAACATAGCTTGCCTACATACTTTTGGGGTGAAGCCGTTCATACGGCTTGTTATGTGTTAAATAGAGTTCTTATTAGACCCATTATTAAGAAAACCCCTTATGAGCTTTGGAATGGTAGACCACCAACTATTGCTTATTTTCGTGTTTTTGGGTGCAAATGTTTTATCCTAAACACTAGGGACTATTTGGGAAAATTTGATGCTAAATCGGATGAAGGCATTTTTCTTGGTTATTCCACTAAAGGAAAAGCCTATCGCATTTTCAACAAACGTACTCGTACTATTGAGGAATCTATGCATGTTGACTTTGATGAGACTAATCCGTTTTGTATCAAGAAAGTGGTAGATGTTGATGAAGATACTCCACTAGATCAACCCCTAGAATCTCCTACTCAAGTATTAAAATCTCATGAAGAACCTTTTAAGGAAAATAATCAAGTTTTAAATGAAGCTAGTACGGATTTACCAAAGTGTTGGAAACATATCAAAGATCACCCAAGTGAATTAATTCTAGGTGATCCAAAAGAAGGTGTTACCACTCGCTCCCGTATTATTGCTCTATGTGCTCATCAAGCGTTCTTATCTCAAGTTGAGCCCAAGAATATTAAAGAAGCATTGTTAGATGATCATTGGATTAACGCTATGCATGAGGAATTAAATCAATTTGAGCGTAGTAAAGTTTGGACATTAATGGAGAAACCAATTGGCCCTACTATCATTGGCACTAAGTGGATATTTCGCAACAAGCTAGATGACACCGGTATAATCACTAGAAATAAAGCAAGGTTAGTTGCTCAAGGATACAATCAAGAAGAAGGTATTGATTTCGATGAAACTTTTGCTCCCGTAGCTAGACTTGAATCTATTCGTATGCTACTTGCTTTTGCTTGTTATATGAATTTTAAACTTTACCAAATGGATGTCAAAAGTGCTTTTTTAAAGTTTTTGTTAAACAACCTCCGGGTTTTGAGGATCCAAAATTTCCAAATCATGTTTTTAAACTTTCAAAGGCTTTATATGGTTTAAAACAAGCACCTCGTGCTTGGTATGAACGATTAAGCAAATTTTTATTAGATGATGGTTTTAAAAGAGGAAAAATTGACTCCACTTTATTTATAAAAAGGTCTTCAAAAGATATCCTTCTTGTTCAAATTTATGTGGATGATATTATATTTGGTGCTACTAATGAAAATCTTTGTGAGAATTTTTCTAAAAGCATGCATAAGGAATTTGAGATGAGCATGATGGGAGAATTAAATTACTTTCTTGGACTTCAAATCAAGCAAATGAAAGATGGTATCTTTGTCAATCAAGCCAAATACACAAAAGAATTGATCAAAAAATTTGGACTTGAAGATGCAAAGGAAATTGGAACTCCAATGAGCACATCCACAAAATTAGACAAAGATGAAGATGGTAAGGATGTTGATGAGAAACTATATCGAGGTATGATTGGTAGCTTACTTTATTTAACCGCTTCTAGACCCGATATTATGTTCCCCGTGTGTCTTTGTGCTAGATTTCAATCTTCTCCTAAAGAAACCCATCTTAGTGCCGTTAAGCGTATTTTTAGGTATTTGAAAGGAACCCTTAGTCTAGGACTTTGGTACCCAAGATTTACCTCTTTTGAGCTAATAGGTTATTCGGATGCCGATTATGCCGGTTGTAGACTTGATAGGAAGAGTACTAGTGGTAGTTGCCAATTCTTAGGCCAATCCCTTGTTTCTTGGTCTAGTAGAAAACAAAATAGTGTTGCTTTATCCACGGCCGAAGCCGAATATGTTGCGGCCGGAAATTGTGTGACTCAAATTCTTTGGATGAAACAAACCTTACTAGATTTTGGCCTAGAGTATGATCGTGTTCCCATTCGTTGTGATAACACTAGTGCTATCAATCTTACCAAAAATCCTATTCAACACTCTAGAACGAAACACATAGAAATCCGCCATCATTTTATCCGTGATCACACTCAAAAAGGGGATATTGTACTTGAATTTGTCACCTCCGAAAATCAATTAGCCGATATCTTTACTAAACCTCTACCCCAAGATCTTTTTGAGAAAATTCGTTGTGAAATTGGCATGCAAATTCTCTAACCTTCCTTTCATGTCATTAGTGTTTAGTACTTTTTGTGTATATAATCTTGTTGCTAATATTTTCTTGATGTTTTAGGGTCCTTGAAGCTTCTAATTGTTATCCATTTATTCCTTTGGTCCTTGTTTTTTACTCAAAATGTGTTTTTGACCCCTTAAAATTTTCAAAATCGTATCATTTGTTCTTTTTGTTGTTGACAAAGGGGGAGAAATTCTAGTTAAACTTTTTCAAATGCATTTTGTGAGGGGGAGTTTTTATAAAAACTCTAGTGATTAAGTTGAGGGGGAGTTTTTGATCAAAACTAAATCTTAGGCTTCTTCAAAAGTTTATGATTTGTCAAACATCAAAAAGGGGGAGATTGTTAGCCTCACCTTGTTTTTATTCCCGTTTTAATATTCGACAAATCATCATTTAAACTAAAATTCATTTTGGTATCACTTAAGATGTTTTCCAAAACCCCTCATTAGATTAGTTGTGTTTACTTCCTTGTATTTAGCTTGATATTCAAAAGAGCAGCTCCGCGGTACACTGGACGAATCACGCGGTACACCGCAGAGTCACGGACCAGAAGCACGGTGCACAGGATAGCCCGTCAGTATGCTCATAAAATTGCACGGTACACCGGACCTAGGCGCGGTACACCGGACCAAGGCACGGACCAGGGTTGCGGTACATAGGAGAGTCCGACCAGTAAGCTCGAAGTTAAGACAAACAGCTCCGCGGTGCACCGGACCATATACGCGGTACACCGCACAAGAGGGTTTTCTGCACTATTACAAGAGGAAAAAGCTTATATCCGTTGGAGATAAAATAGATCCGTTAGATAGAAGCCTTATGACCGTTGGACCACATTTTCAGCTATAAAATGGAGTTCATTCAAGACACAACTCAAGCCTTCCATCTACCAATCTTAAGAGCAATTAATTCTATCATTCAAGGAGGTTTCAAAGGAGCATTCAAGTCATATTTATTGTGAAGCTACTTAGTTCTTATCTACTCATTGAGGAGTTTAGTTACAAAGCTTTTATAAGCACCCCTAAACACTTTTCCCCTTTCCTCTTAGTTCTTGTAATAGATTAAGAGAGTAGTGTGAGCATAGGTTTATGCTTGGTTCCTTGTGTTGGTGATAACACAAGTGTATTTCCTTCAAAGGGTTTTTGAAGTGGTTGTAAGGGTTTGTATCTCACCCGGTTAAGAGTTACGAAGATTAGTTGAATCTTGCAAATCCTAAGGAGGCTTCCTTAGGTAGTGGATGTAGGGAAACCGAACCACTATACATCGTTGTGTATCGTATTCTATCTCTACACTCTTTACTTTTCCGCACTCTATATGCTTGATAAAATGCCTACTTGAATAGTTTGATAATATTGTCTTTTAGGATTATCTAGTTTTATACTATTTAGTTTGCTAATGCAATAGGATTCAAATTAGCTTTTAATTTTATTTACTTGAATTAAAATTAGCCGATTAATTTCTATTGTCCTATTCAACCCCCCTTCTAGGACGCATATAGTATATCAGTTGTCAAGTATAAGAGTCCACCTACCAACCATCTGAAAGAAAAAGATTTTCCAATGGATTATCAGGTTCTTGTTTCAACTTAAAAGTTGATTCCATAGATAAACCATGGAGTAGTAATGCAGAGCAGAGTTTGGCAAACCATTGCCTAGAAGCTTGTTTTAAACCATATAGACTTTTGGTTAATTGACATACTAAGTTGGGTGGAGCTGTAAGACCATGAGGAATCTTCATGTAAACTTATTCATTTAGATCACCATGAGGAAAGGCATTGTTGAAATCTAATTGATGTAAATACCATTTATTTATTGAAGCTAGTGCAATCATTAGTCTAATGGATGTAAATTTAGCTACAGGGTCGAATGTGTCAAAAAAATCCAGACCTTCTTGTTGATTTTATCCCTTAGCTATCAATCTTGCTTTGTGTCTCTCAAGAGTACCATCTACTTTATATTTTAGTTTAAAACACCATTTACATACAATAGGTTGCATAGTATCTTTTAGAGGCACACCATTTAAGGTGTTATTACTTTCTAGAGTTGAAAGTACATTTTGAATGGCTGTCATCCATTCAGGAGAAATGGAAGCTTGTTGGTATGTTTTTGGTTCAATTTGAACACTTATAGATACAATAAAATGACTATATTTATTTTGAAAGTTGTTTTGCACTGAGAAAGTCTTTTATAGGTTAGAGAGTACCTTGTTTGTCAGGATCATCTTGACTTAGAGGAGATTGAGAAGTGCATAGAGATGTTGAGTGACAAATATAGTCCTTGAGGTAAGCAGGAGTCTATCTAGTTCTATTTGATTTGTTTGGTTGTATATTTTTAGTGGTGGAAGGGTTATGTTGACGATTTGATGTTTTCTTGTTGTTTATATCAAAATATGTATTGATTGAGAGTAGAAATAGGAAAGTATGAAGGTTTGGAGACGGAGTTGTATCAGAAAATGGAAAGATTGTTTCATGAAAAACAACATTCCTGGAGATGAAGGTTTTATTTGTTGTGATGTCCAAAAGTTTATAACCTTTTGTTGCTAAAGAATAGCTCAAGAAGACACATTTGATGGCTCTCTGGTCAAAAAAATTTCTCCCTTGTTGAAGTGTTGATGCATAATATAAAGAACCAAATACTCTAAGGTGAGTCAAGGTGAGAGGCTTGTTATATAATACTTGATAGGGCAATCTATTTATGAGATGTGTTGCAGTTATGATGGATTTTGACCAAAATTGTATAGGTAGCTTAGACTGAAACATCAATGCTCTAGCTGTGGTTATTAGGTGTTGATGTTTTCTTTCAACAAGTCCATTTTTTTGAGAAGTCTCAACATAGTTGAGTTGGTGCACAATTCCATGTCTTGAGTAAAAAGTGTCTAAGCTAAATTCTAGTCCATCGTCTTACCTTAGTTGTTTGATTATAACTTGAAACTGAGTTAAAATTATATTGTAGAATGTAAGAAGATGAGTGTGCACTTCTGATATATTAGACATCAAATAAACCCAAGTTCACCTTGAGAAATCATCAACAATTGTTAAGAAGTATTTGTGACCTGAGTGATGGACCCCATATATCACAATGGATTAACTCAAAACATGAAGCGGTCCTTGATTGACATACATGAAACACTAATTTCTTTTGTGTTGCAAAGTTACAAGTTTAACAAACATTAGAATGCAAAAAGGAAATTGAAGATTCTACAGCTTTAAGAGCTTGAAGCTTCTTTAAGGAGGGATGGCTAAGTCTGGAGTGCCATAAATCAAACTTCTGAGTAGAGGTTGAGAACGAAGAAGGTGTGTGTATGGATGTTTTTAGGTAGTAGAGTTCATTATTCTCATATGCAATCCCAATCATCATCTTGGTCTTTGAATCTTGTAATTCACAATGTGAAGGAAAGAAAGTAACTAAGATATTTGAATCTTTAGTTAGTTTAGAAATGGAGAGTAAGTTGTGTTTAGCAATGGAACACATAAGACATTCTTTAAGATAATGTGATGATCCAAATGTATGCTTCCCCTATGAGTAGCATAAACCTCATGACCATTATGTAATTAGATAGGAATTCTAACACTAGAATATTCCTTAGTGTAAAAAGAAGAAGAAAATATGAGATGATCTTTTGCTCCTGTATCAAGTATCCAAGATGATGAAGATGGAGATGTACCTTCTTGAATGGAGACATGATGTACAACTGATACATTGGTTGAAGGTGTATGAGCCAAGGCCATTAACTTCCAAATTTCTTCAAGTGTAAACTCATAAGAATTGAGTGTTTTGGGTTCATTATTACTTTCTTTAGCTGTCATAACACAATGAGCTTTTGGATGATGATGAGTAAGACCTCGTTTCCTTTTAGGACCACTCCATCCTATAGGATAATTATGGATTTGAAAACATTTTCCAATTGTGTGCCTAGTATAGCCACAATGAGTGCACATCACTTACTTCCTTTCACCATAGAAGTTTGGGTTTGGCACATTCTTGACATAGAAAGCTTGAATTGAAGTAGTATCAATGTTATCTGTGAGTAAACGCTGACTCTCTTCTTGAATCAACATTGCAAAAACCGAATTAATTTTGGGTAGTGGATCCATTAGTAAAATCTAACTTCTTACTGCATAGTAAGAATCATTCAATCCTATTAACAACTTGATAACAAAATCATTCTGCTGCCTTTCAGTGAGAGAGTCTAGCAATTTACAAGTACATTGATTCATGTGTCCACAAGAACACATAGACATAGGACGAAAGTTAGCATATTCATCCCAAAGAGACTTGAATTTTGCAAAATATTCTAAAATTGCATTGGAGTTTTGAGCAATAGAATTCATAGATTTTTCAAGATGAAAAAATCTTGTCCCATTACTCTTACAAAACCTCGTCTTAATTTCATTGTAGAGATCATAAGAAGAGTTTATATATAGTAGACTACCTCTAATTTCTTTAGAAATTGAGTTTAGAAGCCAAGAAAGTACCAAGTTATTTACACGATTCTAAGCTGAGAAAAGTGATAAATTTGTTAGAGAGGGTTGATAAATGTCGCCATTGATAAAACCCAGCCTGTTCTTGACTGAGAGAGAGATTTCAATGGCTCGTGCCCATGAGAGGTAGTTATCGCCTGTAAGGACCTAAAAAATAAGTGAAGTTCATGTGTTTTCACTTAGATGAATATAGTATGGGCTGGAAAAATATTCAATAATGGAAGCATTATGCGCCATTCTTTGTTGTAGATGTAGTAATTAAAAAGGATATTTGAGGACTGCTTAAGAATTTTTGTCTGATACCATGTAAAGTATCATATTTGTATGACACAGGAAGACATTAAAGCTAAACAAGAAAACAAAGAAAGAAGAAAGAAGAAGATGAAGAAAAAAAGAGAGAGAGAGAGAGATAGATAGATAGATAGAGAAAGAGAGAGAGAGAGAGAGAGAGAGAGAGAGAGAGAGAGAGAGAGAGAGAGAGAGAGAGAGAGAGAGAGAGAGAGAGAGAGAGAGAGAGAGAGAGAGAGAAAGCAGTTTAGGATAGTTTGATTCATTACTCGATCAAATGTGTTTACAATCATACATATAGCTAACTAGTTTGTATCTATACATTGTATCTATATACACTAGTTGGAAAAAGATTAAAAATAGCTATACTAACAAACTTACAACTGCAAAATAGTTGTTTGCAGTTTAGTCCTTATTCTTCCTCTTTGGTCGAAATATGCTCCAACTCTTTTTGCTCTAATAGTGAGCTTATATTCCAAGAAAGCTGGAGGAATGCTTCTTAGGCTTGACTATTGTTGCGAGGAGTGAATTTTTTGAATCTAATAAGTATCTCTGTGATCTCGAGCTCATCAATGTCTTCTCTCAACACTGTCTTCTTCATTTAAAATTCTCGTTGCAATGAAAGACTGATTAAAAATTATCTTCCCCGCATTTAGTGGCCTGTCCTCCGCTGCGGTCAACACAATTTCCGTAAAACCTTATTTGAATGAATACTATTTTTGACTTTGAGATAAATCTAAGTAATTATTACATGTTTTTTTGCTAAGATTTTTGTACGTTTATATATTTTTTCTTTCAACAAATTTTTTATATATTTATATATCAAATAAATTATATTCCTCTTATTCTAAATTAATAATTGTTTTAACAAAGAAAAGTTGTTTTATAAATATATACATTTTAAATTTCTAATATACTATTAATTTATTATTTTTACTATATTATCACCTTAAACTTTTCAACAATTTATTTTTAATTCTCTCTATCCTATTCATTAAGGTTAACCTTATCATTTTTAAGTAATATTTTATTTTTTTACTTTAAATTATTTAATATGTGTGTAAAAGTCTAAAAGATTTTTTAATATGAAATGGATATAATAATATATGATCCACAGAGAAAATGATAAATACTTTTATATAGAAAGAGAATAAATAATGTTTTTATATTAGTATAAAAAAAATCTCCCTAGGTATCAAAATCATTTTCAAGCCTTGAAGAAGCTAAAAGAAATAAATTAATTTTAACACACGCATGAAGTACAAGACACGTGTTAAGTTGAAAAAAAAAAAAACCTTTTGATCGACTTATTTTTGTTAATTTTAAATAAAGAGCCAAAAAGATAAAATATTCTCCCGCCTAAAAAATATGGAAACAAATCAATTTATTTCAATTTTATGGGGTGCTCAGGTTAAATCTTCCACCCGACTCGGGAGGGACACCACAATAACAAAGACCTTCTTAGTGATAACCAATGAAAAAAATTAGAGTCATATAGTAATTACAAAATTTAATAGAAAAGAGTCTTATAAGTAATTATCATGATATAATAAAGATATTAATGAAAATTAGAGATTTATCGTTTTACCTTGTAAAATAGTTGTATATATAGTTGAAATGTCATGACCAACAATCTTCTTCTTACCTAAAATATAAGGACAATTGTATAACTTGTAAACAAGATACAAGAGAAATACTTAATATTAAGATTTAATAAATTCCTTTTTTATATACATTTAATATAAAGGTCTTTTGTAAATTATTATCATCATTCTACCTACATCTTGGATAAAAAATCATTTCCATCTCAATAATGTTTATACTACAAATATTTTACTTAGTGACACCATATACTTCCATCAAGTTAACAAGTCATCAGCCAATAATGAAGATACAAATAAAGTGATTAATAAATCTCTTATCTGATATGAACAAATTTGCAATGATAATTATTATACTGAAAAATAAGGAAAACACCCTTTTTGAGTTAACCCAAATGACAAATGAATATATATATCTAATTAAAAATATAGATCTAGTACAAATAAACAAACACAACTATGTAGATGTAGTTATTAGATATAGAATTACTAAAAATAATCAAATATATTAAATATATTAACACTAATTAAGGAAGAAGGAATGATACCTGGTTTAAATGGTGGATAATGGTGATATCCACCATTTCCGACAAAGCGCGACATTACAGTAGAATTTGTAATTAGTCAACAAATAATCATGATTAGGCTTAATATGGATTGTGGAGAAACAGATAGGTTTAGACGAGAGAAGAGAGGGATTGGTTTGAGTTAGAGGATAAGAAATTGTAAAGAAACAAGTAGGTTTAGACGAGAGAGGATAGAGTTTGATTTAGGTTAGAGGGTAAGAAATGAAATGGGAAAATGGACGAATGAGGTTACGTAGGTATATATATTTTATATCTATAGTTCTCGGGCTGGCTGTGTGTCGCATGAGTCTTTTATGAAATTTGCCAGCCCAAGACCCAATGGCTCATGTCCGTATTTTTTTTTGGACTAATGGAAGAATTGAGCCCAGATTAATTTTATCATTTTTGGGCCTAATCTGACACGGCCACTCAATACTCATCCGTAGAGACTACTACGTCGATTTCACAAATTATTAGATTGCCTAATATTATTATTAGCAAATATGATAATACATACCCATATTTTCAGTTTACATCCACTAAAAATAGTAACTAACTAACTAACTATTCTAATGACATGAGATTGTATTAAATGGTTATGATTTATAAGTAAATATTGGATGGAAATGTTACCTTAACAAACAAGGTGGAATAATAATAGTATTACTAAGAGAGGTGAAGAGAGAACATTTTTTTTTAATACATGGGTGGTATGTGCATGTTTTTTATATTCTTCCTAAGGAACAAATGTAATGATAACGTGTCTTGGGAAAAGAGAAAACAAGACATGTACATATACTTTCACGACTATCGAAATAATTAATTTTTAATTACGTGAAATGTGACAGATGGAGCAACATAAGGAGTACCTCAATGATCGAATAATCCTCAACTACCGAAAAGAATGGGTAATACTATCATGCTTAATTATAAGTAACATAACGGGTCGTGGCTTGAGAATACGAGCTTGGTATCTTCTACACATTGAAAATCTAGCCCAATAAATAACTGAATTTAGACGAAGGTATCGTGTGATGATTTTGTTTCTTAACAAGTTCATCATGCTATCTTCGTAGTGAGCTGAATCTTGGTAAAACAAATCCCTTCTATGGGTTTGTTTCCCTTTTTAGATGCTTTGTATTTTGACAAAGTTTACTTTTTAATTAAGTACACTTGACCCGATCATCTTTTAACGCATGTCGAGTGTTTTCTAATTCATCTTCTAAATGCTCTTTAGGCTAGGACTCACGTATAAATGCTTGACGGAATATGACTTGAGACAAAATATGATGAAGTGCCTCATCAAAAGAGAACGTGGAAGTTATTTTTGAATATCACCAAGGCCTATAGTTCTGTCACAATAACACTAAATATATACACTAGAATAAGCGAGTTTTTTTTTTCTCTAGAAAATGAATAATCATGATCAAATGGTCGATGTGAACTATTTGTTTTGAACATATTGCTAATACCACTTTCTACCAAAACCCGAGTCAAACTGTTGTGTGTTTATAATAAGTTCATGATGAAACCAACTTGGAATCGTTGAGCATAATGGGTATCAATGATCACATGGGGTAAAAAAAAAGTTATTTCATAGTATTATATTTACATATAACCTAGTAGCATCCTACGTACTATAAACACATACTAAACATTTTAGGAAAAGAGAATGGTTGAATAAAACCGTGAAACCCATAAAGTTACAAAAAGTCTTAAAAAGAACAAATTAAGAAGATGCACAAATATAATGAAAGTTGGAAATTTATCCAGCAGGAAACTGAATAGCCACAAGAAGAATTCAAAAGCATATTTAGAATTATAAATGAATTATATAATCATTCACCGTCAATAGGTTTGATGGGGGAAATGAAGAGCTCAAGGCTATGACACGGTTCCTGGAGACTTATAAAGAAGTTAAAGGCAATGTTGAGCCTAATTCCTTGTGTTGATTGAATACGGTCATACAACTGGCATACATGAAGGATGAAACCCAATGTTCCATATCTTGTTTAAATTCCCTTTGGTTTGCTATCTTTGAGAACGAGGGGTTGACGATCCAGTTCCTTCTGTATCTCTAACATCTTGTAATTACATATCCTAAACTCCTTCTCCGCTTCTTCATGAGCCTTTTTCTCTAATGATAATTTAAAATCTGGAATAGTCTTTTATTCTTAGAAAGAACTCTGATTGGTATAAAATAAGGCTTGATGCTATCGTACAGAGAATTCATCACTTCATAATCCTTAACAAGCTTACTCTTCTCTTTTCGAAGATCTACAACAATTTGTTCTGATGACTCATGAGCTTATTTGAGCATTAAAATTGATACTATATAGACTTATGCAAAGCATCAAAAGAGATATGCCCGTGAATAAAACTTTTCTTCCTAGCTAAAAATTGTTCTGTTTCGAAAACCATCCGATCAAGTAGGGAGAGATAATTCGAGCATGACCTTATCTAAAAAGCAAAGGAGAACAAATTGTAAAAAAATATATGTGTGTATGTGTGTATGTGTGTGTCAATCTATAACATATGATTCTCTAAGAAAATAAAGAAAACACATGTTTACTACAAGTTTTTAATAGCGAAGAGGCATCAGAAGACTTTCCCAAAGAAATTGTTGGCAATGCAGAATGATAATATGTGTTGCGCAGATCCAAAAGCTAAGGTAGGTATTTTTTTAACTTATGTGGTGTTTGCTTAGTTTAATGATAATAAATTGAGTTTTTTGTTTTGTATTATGGTTTTAGTTGGGGCTTCATTTGTATATTTTGCGTGATCTCAACAGAAAGATTGAGTGCTTTAATCCTCTTTTAAGCAAACAAAATTCACCCACATCTGATTCCATAACTGAGTTTTTAAACAAGATTAAGCCACTGTTCCCATGTCTTAGAAAGTGTCTTGATTGTGCTATTTGCATTCTTAAAGAAGAAGGTACGTATGTATGTATGTATGTATGTATGTATGTATGTATGTATGTATTAAATACAACTTTAAAAGTTACAAGTTGTCTGAAAGAAAAGATATTTATTTGTATTTGCAGAAAGTGAAAGTTGTGATGATCATTGGAATACACAATCTGGTTTAGCATGGAATCCAGATGTTATTAATATTACTCTTTCTAAATCATCAACTTCAGGATCACTCATTAAAGAGACATTAAACTGCTTTGTCAAGGTAAGTAATGTCATCATTTGAGTAATTTACCCAAGTGAAATTTCTTACTTTAACTCAATTTTTACGTGGGTCCTGGACCTCGTTATAAGTCAGGACAAAAATGAAAGTTTTTCGTCTTACTTCGGTAATGAATTTTATGTATTCACTTGTGTAAAACAAATGAAAGGTGAATGATAAATTGAGTGTTAAATTTGAGGTATAGGAAGAGTTTTTACGAACTAGTAAAAAAATAGTCACTCAATATAAAGTTCTTAGCACTTAAGGGTTGGGCCCTTAGGGGCACCCACTTTTGGGCTTGGGCTTGGCTTGGTTTGGACTATATTGTTGTAAAATTAAAACACCTCGGGCTATCATTTTAATTTTGAATTGAACGTTTTTAACGTTCTAATTTTTCCTGAAACAATTTCTTCCTCAAACGTCATCTCCCATGTCTGAAACGTTGCAGGTCATATTTAAACAGGTCCTTCTACACCTATAAATACATGGACAAAACTAGTTTTCGTTCATTCAGTTTTTTGCAAACAAATTACATAAAAGAAAGAGAGATTAAAAACCATTGAAATTTCGAAGTTTCTGCAGATTTTCTAGTGTATATTTGCTGTGTTGATCGTTGTATCTTGAAGGTTGAAGCCAAACAAAAACGTAAGACACCAGTGCGTGGCTAATAAACCTTAAAGACATAGGATCCAATCCTAGCCTCGATCAGTAACATGCTTTTCGTTTGTTTTTTTTTTGCTTTTTTTGTTCTTTCTCCTTTTTGCTTTTTGAATCAAAATAACTCACTGGAGATAACAATTTAAGGTATATTATCACTACTGTTATTTTGATTCTCGTTTCGTTTTTTCAACTGCATAATCCAAATTCTATGTTCTACAACAAGATTTTAAAACTTGGGACTTTAGTCTGCCTAACAAGAGATAAACTCTTGGGAAAGACAAGAATCTGGATATTCAGTCTTAAAACTATTTCTATTTCGTGTTGTATACATCTACTGTATCAAACTATATATTAAATCTCTTATGCTGGTTTGTTTTGTTGAAAGTAATAGAATGGCTAAAGAACTAGAAAATACAAATGCTTCTGCAACAATGCAACATCAAAATGAAATCGGTGGTACTTCAAGGCTCAACGTGCATATGACGATACCTATGGGTCATGTTGAAAGACCAGAGAAGTTTGGTGGTGCAAACTTCAAAACATGGCAACAGAAAATGTTGTTCTACTTGACTACTTTGAGTCTTGCAAGGTTTCTCAAAGAAAATGTTCCAGAAAAGGGGAAATGATCCCGATGCTCATACTCTTCATGCTGTGGAAGCATGGAACCATTCATTAAATCAAGACAAGAAATAGGCATTTATCAAAATACGAATAAAAATCTAATATTAGTTGACCAAATACACCTAAAATGATGTTTCCAACCTAGATTAATTCATCACCAATAGGGAGATATCACCATCTTTTTGTTTTCTCCTTGTAGAGACTTGAATTATCATAGGCATGAAAGCAGAATTTATCTAACTCATTCAATTGTCCTTCGCTTCCCTGCTAACTCTACGTTCAAGTTTAGATTTTTAATAGCCCAAAAAGCACGGGATCCAATCCCGATAGGAAGATGACAAGTTTTGTCGTAGACCATGTGATGTGGAGATGCCTCAACTGGTGTTTCGAATGTTGTTTTGTAAGCCTAGAGGGCATCATCTAGTTTTAATGACCAGTCCTTCCTCATTTTGTTCACGGTCTTCTTTAGAATAGATTTGATCTCTCGGTTAGAGACCTCGGCTTGACTGTTAGTTTGGGCATGATAATCTGTTGAATATTGAACAATTAAAATAAAAATTAAACACAAATAACTCTAACAGTAACAATTTTCTAAAACTAGATACGAAATGAGAATCTATCATTATATAGGGAATAATCCCTCAAATAAGCACAATATAACCCCAAAAATATGTCTCCTGACTAGATTAATCTAGCATATAAATAGAGACATCAATATGGTAATAAGTCATTATTTATAAAACTTGGTTAAAATGATGTTTTTATTTTATGAATAAAATATATCGTTATGAAAACCATCATAGAAACTACATAAACGTCGATTTTGACTCGCTATTAGGCTTCGCATGAATTTGGCAACATTTATTATAATTGGCGTCCCTTTCATTTTATTGAAAGAGTTTTTGATAACACTATTTTGCTTCATGAAGCCGAAACCATCTGTCTTAATGATGCTTCATTTGTCAAAGAATGGAAACTAATAGGGGTGACATCTATTACAGTGAACACCCAAGGGAAATAACACATAACGTGATGAGGAGATATAGAGCTAAAAGCCCAATTGAAGGAGAAAGTTGGGTCATCCTCTTAGCAATGAGATCATCTACTGGTCTCAACTTTCAGAGTTATTCTTTCTACTATGACAACCTCGATATTATTCAAGGTATCCACAAGAAAACAGGAACCCACTAGCGTATCTAGCAATGATTGACGAAATTGGAAAATTGATGATTCTATTCCCAAGCTAGAAAATCTCACATATCAAAAGATATTTTAATAAATAAATAACGCACTTACTGAAGGTGTTAGACAAAACCTTGATATCCCAAAATGTCATGATCATTATTTTATCAACTCTTTTACTTTTCTAGCAAAAGTCTGTAAAAATAACGATGTTGGATAAGTCAACTTATTTCTCCGATTTGATTTGACAAAAAGAAATAGAAAAAAATGGGGGTTTTGAAAAAGCGTAGCATTATTATTTTCTAGAAAGATCGATGAATTTATTAAAGCTTCGGTCTATGTAGATGGATATGAAATTTACTTATAAATTAAAAAGGATTATTGCCCAAGAAGCACCTCAAGATTGAATTAATTCTCTCTCACCCAACCATTATTTTTTTGCCCATAAAAGACCACATATATTTTGTTTTTTTCTTTTTTTCTCCATAAAATAAGTCGTTTGAGTTATGGGAAGTTTCTTATAACTCAAACTTTGAGTAATGGGAAGTTTTTCATAACTCAAATTTCGAGTATTGGAAAGTTTCCCATAACTCATTGTTCTTTAAAAAAGACGGTGTCTTTTATGGGGAAGGGAGTAAGGTGGCAGATACCTATTGGGTATTAACCCTAATAAAAATTATCCCTAATATTGTTATTCTATCACCGTTCAAAAATAGTTTTTGTTAACTATTTTTTTAAATCAGCCTTTTATGTCTTTTATAATTAAATGTTATCAAATATATGCGTTAAAAACTCAATTTTTGGTAATGTTTTATTTCCTTTGCCCCCGATCACTAGCTTCTAACTTAGTGTCACAGTGTAAAATAAAATACCTCTATTTATCCTATAGCCGTGTAATTTGAAGGTATCACAAGTAAATGACCAAGACCGATCAAAATCAACCTATACAGTTATGTCATATATTCAAATCACTTCCAAAACTTAAGACAGACAAACTCTTTATTTGATAAATTTTTACTTTATAGATCATGGTTTCATATATAAAAATTTAAAGGACTTATTAAAAAATTATTAATCAATGTTTTTGACTAAGAAAAGGCATTAGTTATTATGTTTGAATATATAAGTTCTGAAATTAACCATTATTTTTCAAAGAAAACGACAGGTAAGTAATTAATTATTATTATATGAGTAAAGCACCCTTTGATAATAAGTTTAAATATTTTTTTTTTTACTTACTAATTTATTTTAATCTTATATTAAGTAACACATAGATGATATAAAGGTAAAGAAGAGAAAAAAGATATATATCATTGCTCTAAGTTTAATTTAGTGAATTATTTATCGTGCATTAAAAAATAAAAGTAAAGAGAAAAAGATAAATCTAAGGCTATGGGTAATTGATAGATATAAATAGTTATAATGATAGCCATTACTTGTTATGTGTAACTAACAATTTAATGGTTTGCTTGGTCAAAAGTGAACCTCCCATATCTGTGGTTGTCATTTGATTAAGCCACTGTAATGGTGTTACTAATTTTTCGATAAAATCTGGACTCCCATTTTCCCGCTTGAAAAAACTAGAAATGTATTGAGAGATCTAAGAAATTAAATGCTTATTTTTTCGAGAGAGAAAGCAAAAGAGAGTGTGTGGTTTCACATTAAAATAAAAACATGACAACAACGGATACAGTTGCAGTTGCGCCGATTGACGGTGGAGGAATTAATACAACAACTACTACTGCAACTACAACTACACCTATGCCTGATTCACCAGTTAAGAAGAATAGGATTCAGGTCTCCAACACTAAGAAACCTCTCTTTTTCTACGTCAATCTCGCTAAGGTATGGGATTTGGTATCTCCTTAATTACTTTTCCACTATCTTATCGGAGATGCATGCAAAGTTTTCGCTACTTATTAGGTCAATTTTGTATACTGCAGAAATACATACAACAACATAATGAGGTTGAGCTTTCTGCTTTGGGCATGGGTAATTTATTTAAAAACTTGTCCTTTTTTCTTTACCATGTAGTAATTATGAATCACTTTATATTTTATTAATATTTATCGTATGATTGTGGGAGTGTAAAACTATTCTCTATAGGTGTTCCTCTCCAATGTCCCTATGGGTGGATCGCTATGATGTTTGCTATTCGACGTTGATCATATACATATAAATATAAGTTACTCCTTTTAGGTTTCAATTTAAATCAGTATATAGATAAGATTAATAATTATATATATATATATATATATATATATATATACTTTAATTAGTCCTTGAACAAAAAAAGATTCACATATGATATAGATTTCTAAGGATAATCTTATATTCATGATAATTTTTTTCTCATTCAGATAACAATTGATTTTTTTTCTATTCTATATATAAATCTTCAATTTTTCTGACACAATATATTTGAATCACAGCCATTACTACAGTTGTTACAATTGCTGAAATTCTGAAGAATAATGGATTTGCTACGGAGAAGAGTAAATTCCTATGTCCTAATTTTCATTTTATATGTTTTTTATTCTCTCCATAGTAATTAAATTGTTTCATCAATTAAATTTAATTTTTTTAAAATAAAATTCAATTTGGCAAATCGGAATAGAAATTTTCTTCGGGTTAACCAACATACTCATCATATTTTATGGATTGGAACAGAGGTCTTAACTTCAACGGTTGGAATGAAGGATGAAGCCAAGGGTCGGTTGGTTCAGAAAGCAAGGGTGAGCATTCATCGATTGTTTTTTTTTTTTTTTTTAAATGATTATAAAATTAGTAAAGATTTAATTGTAATCTTTTACAAGTATTCATAATCATGAAATATAATTTTATTTTCTAAATATATGCCAAAATTAATATATTTATTGAGTAAAATATAATTTATCTCCATATTATTTAGTTATTAACGAGAGTAGTATTTGTATATTTCACTATCCATCATCCCTTTATATGTAAAATGGACCCACTCTTCCTTCTATATACAATAGTACTAATATTTTCATATTAAATTTAATATATATATATATATATTAATATAATAACAACAATTTTTTTTTAAATGTATGTATATGTATATTTGTTATAACGGCTGTATGTTGTATTTATATATTTATACAGATCGAGATTGTGCTAGGAAAGACTGAAAAATTTGATGAGTTGATGACTGCGAACACCCAACCTCCCGCAACAGCAACAACAGAGGCCAAAAAAGAACCAAGCAAGGATGAAAGTAAGGACGAAAGCAAGAAATAGCTATGCTAATGGATTAATATTAAGAACAATAACATATCGAGTTGTTTGTTGTAGTTTTATCATATCCATCCCAATATTGTGTACTTAGGTAGGCAGGTATATTTACTTCTGCTGTTATAATTAATTTAAGGGAATTTGTGAAGAAAGCCAAAAGTAATGGCAAATGCAACCCACAATAGTAGAGTATAGGTGTGGTGTCAGCTAATATTGTTTATTTTGTGTCTTTATTTCTCTCTCTATATATCATTGGTAAACATATTCAATTTTTTTTCGAGATTATTATCATTAGATTTAAATGAGAATTAAGCAAATAGATGGTATTTGTCAAATTGATGACTCTATTCTTATCATTTTCCATATTTTAGATGCTACGTAACTCTTTATTATTTCATGGCCTTCTCTATAACCCTCGCAGTTTCTAGTGTTTCACCGATGAGTGAGGAGAAATCATTACACTTAAGCAACCAGCAACCACGCTAAATTAAGTTATCGTTCTTGCTTTATTTGGTTCTTAATTATTGTACTAGGTTGAAGAATATACAACGTTAAGGGTATCGGAGGGGAGACCGATGCTGAAGAGGTTATCATTAAGTTACCAATAGTCATCAACCAGAGGTCAGCAAGGTATCTATATGGGGCAACAAGTATCATACTTCGTGCTGGAGGTCCAGTTGTATGCTGATTTTCTTTATTTAGTGTGAATTTATGTGTCATCTACCAATGAGAATTATGGGTTAGGGTTCATAACCCTTAGATCTGATAGGGATGAAGGTAGTAACAATATAACCCCAAATTCCTTTTTGGTGGTGGCCAGGGTATGATAAAATAACAATATATATAAAAGAATAACACCTTCTACCACTACGATAAACTCTCTGCAAGTGAACAGATCGTTTGCAAGTAATGTTTAAGTAAAACATATATCGATCTTAGGGACTATGCAAGTAAGCTATAAATAATGCAATTACGAAGTGCAATAAAAGAAGCTGATAAGATAATACGCTAATGACACTAAAATATTTATTTGGTTTTATGAATCTAAATAATTGATGACTATTAAACTAATAAAAGTAAAGTCAGAAAAATAAATAAGAAGAGAAGATATATGAGAGTTTAGCTCGAGAACTAGCAAGTAATCCCCACTAGCCTTGTCCGATGCTTATTATCTAAGGGACAATTTTGTGATACATTCACAATAGTCAACCCCAATCAAGGTGGAATTAGGAGGAAACCTAACAATTACCAGGGGACTTGGGTAAGGAGACCCTGCACAATGATCGGTGGTTAAATCAAAGCTTAGTGACTATCTAGTTAGGCAAGTCCGTCAGGATCACTACCGCACACTAGATGATTATGTGATAGTTCTATAATATATCCCCTATCAGGAGATAATCCAACTACTAATGGGGTAATCCTATACATTGCAAATATTAAACTAAAGCACATAACACAGAGTTATCACTACTAATTTCAATTAAATGTAAAAGGACATCCCAAGTTTAAATAACATATAAAACAAGTCTAGGGTTCATACCCATATGCTATTCTCAAGCTAAATAGAATTAGTTCATACTATAGAAAGAAAAACAAACAATTCCAAATATTGGGAAGAGTTGGAATGGCATGAACAATTTCCAAGCTCCTTCTTCAATTCCGCTCTCTTGATTTAGGCTTCCTCTTGGTCTTTAGATGATTAGGGACTGACTAATGATGATTTCCTTAAGGTAAAAGTGGATATATATATATATATATATATGTGTGTGTGTGTGTGTGTGTGTGTGCGTGTGTGTGTGTGTGTGTGTGCGTGTGTGTGTGTGTTAGGTCGAAGCCTAGAGAGTGGGACAAGTTACAGAGTCCAAATCTAAGTTATATTCGCTTTCCTAAATTATATGACAAAATAACCTTTGAAGATTGAAATTATTGTAACTCCTTCATTACAACTCGGAATCCAATGATCTTGGCATCGAAACGACCGCAATTCAAAGACCTATTATAATGTAACTGAGTTTTATTCAACTATATGATCCAGTGATATATCATAAATAAGTAGGAAGTTATATCTGGTTAATTTATTTGTCTTGTATATATATATATATATATCTATATATATATATATATATATATATATATATATTGATTTCAACTATTGTAGCGTTAATGGTTGCTTTCCTTCATGGGGCAGTGGGACATATTTTTCCGTATATCCATTAAATTTCAAATGTTATCATGCATTAGAAACGACCTATTTCGTCGTATATTAAGAGTAATATGTGATATGTATCTGAATATTTTGTCGTGATCATTTTTATGTCTTTCTGGGTGATATTTGACTTTTTAGGAGAAAGCATGAGCTAGTCTTACCAGTGGAATTGATAACGGATCGATCTTGAGGAGGAAGTCATAAGGGAAAGACAACAATATCCTTTTATATATCTTGCTTGTGTATATATCTTTGGTAGTATGGGCTACTTAATTTTATATATACACTTATATGCTATATTTATTTTTATTTATTAATGTTTAATCAATATTCCTAACCTATATAAGTTCAATGACAATGCCTAAATATAATATTTTACCTTAGAGGTTAAGGACCTCATATACACATTAGTTATGCTCTCACTGAGCTAGTGGTAGCTCACTCCCTCCTTTTCTCCTCCATACAAGTTAAAGTGATTTTTAGAGACTTGGGTAGAAGAATCAAGGACTCAATATTATGTCGCGAAACGAGAGTAGGTGATTGTCGTCACCAGAGTTGTATTTAAATTATCAATAAGGGAATGTATTAGAGATTTATTTCATTTATTTATTGTAAATAATATAGTTTACGTAATATATGAAATTAAATGGGTTTTGTAATTAATTTTAAGAAGTCATGTTTTGGGGCATTACAATTTCTATGGGTATTGCGAGGGGATATTTATCTAAGAATGTTAAAAAGAAAACAAGTTTTTTACCAGACTAATCCAAAACAGGGGTTAGACTATATCAACATTCTATAACTCAAAACGTAAACAAATTGTAAGATTAAACCTAAGGAATGTATACAGATATAATCACTTCTTTCTTATGATATTCCCTCGATATTGGGTTCACAATAAGGTAACCTAGTTAGTTTCTCAAGAATGAAGAATGGTTGACATTATCAGTTGTTGGAAATCCTTTGTTCACATTCTCCTTGATTGTGTTTGAACCACCGACAACTATTTTAATTTATCTAAATTAAACTAATAAAAATTTTGTTGTTGCCCCCAAACCTCCTCTGCCTTTCCTAAACAAAAATCATGGATCTTCCCTACACTACTATCTAAAAAAGGCCTCATAAAACTATAAAAGTTATATGTGTTGCGAGAAAATATATGAGTATATTGTTATTCGGTCAACCACCAAGGGTTATAAACACAATTTCACAACTCATGGAATTATTGTTGAGAATTCAATAGCAATGAAGATCGTAAAATTGCATTAGAAATCCTTATTATGTAAATTCGAAAAAAACAATAATGAACTAGCATCATTAATGACAACAACGCTCCTATTGGTACTTTGTAGCTCCTAAAAATAATTAAAATATCTTAAAATATGGCAACAACTCAAGTTCATATTTGACTAACTAACCATCTATGAAACTAAGGTGCTTAAGCTATTTGATCGATTAGTACTTTACTAAAATTTCTCGCATAGTTATTACTTCACTTTAAACGACAAAAATGTTTAATTTATTAAAGGGGCAATTGCCATAATTATCCTATAAAGAGGTGATAATGCCTGTAAAATTCATATCTAATATAAAAAAAATTGAAAAAAATACCTTGAATTGTATCTATCTCACTAAATTTTTCCACACAAAGTTTTCTAACAAAATTTCTCGGCCAAATTTTTCCCACCAAAAAGTTTTACGTCAAAATTTTTTCCTACCAATTTTTTATGTTATTATTTGGTGGGAAATCCCACCAAATTATATTTGAGGATTTATGTTGTTTTGTAGACAATAGTCTCACCGAACTATACTTTGGTTTATTTTGTTATTTTCCACCAAATCATTGTTGGGTTTATACATTAGGGTTTATTATGTTGTTTGGTGAATAGAATCCCACCAAACTATATTTGGAGGTTTATGATTTTTGTCTGGTGTGAAAATTTTACCAAATTATATTTGGGGTTTTTGTTATTTAGTAAACAAATCTCACCGAACTATATTTTAGTTTCTTTTGTACACCAAATTACAAAGGTTTATACATTAGGGTTATTGTGAATCGAATCCCACCAAACTACATATGAGAGTTATATATTGTTGTTTGGTGGGATAAATCCCACCAAAATTACTTTTAGTTTATGCTTTTTAGTGGGAAATCCCCACCAAACAAAATTAGACATAATAAATTTCTTTTAGGATTTCAATGTCCATGAAAAAACATGTTAACCTCATAAATAATAGATACCAAATGTATGAGATCCTTGCTAGCTAGTATAGTGCCAAAATTAAAGAGAAAATTCATTCCAATACAATACAAAAAGAGTTTTTAAAGCTTGATAAAGTAGAATTTGAATACTCGATTACAAAAAAATAACACTGAATGGGAAGAAAAGAACGAAGCATAAAAACATGTATTTCCAAGTTTACCCATGTGATTGCAGTTACTGTACAGGCGGAAGTAGTTAAAGATGTATACGCTTTGATAAAGCATCAACTAGTATAGTATTTCGACCTCCTACTTTAATGTTGATTTTTATGTTACGTTTGCAAGATATTGCTTAATCATTTTTTACATGTTTTGTTACACAACATTGACATATGGTTCCAAGTTTCGTTTCACAAATTCGTTTCAAAATGAACATCTTTCGCAACCTTTGTTCCTCTTGTACTCAAACAAAACCAAACACCTTGCGCACTATTTGCAGATGTCCCACTTATAATCGAACAGTGTTAAAGCTCATTAGATTCATACAAACTAGACACATATATCCCAGGATCTTCATTGGCTTTCTAACATCATATGATTGATTTCACTTTATGAATATTCATCCGATGATCTCAACTGTAACACATTGATGTCTCCCTTTTTGTGATAAATAAATGCCCTTAAGAAACATTATTTTAGGTAGAAATTGGACTTAATTGATAGATTTTTAGGCATATTTTGTTATATTTCACTTTCTTCGTTCAAAATTATAATTTTGTTACTTTTAGATCTTTTGTGCATTAGTTTGCTTGGTTAGTGTGAAGTTCCTAGGCACATGGATGCTAGGAGGCATTAAGATGAAGAGAAGAAGTAAATTTTAAAGTCCAAGATCAAAAGGAATTGTTAAAGGAGCAAAAGATATCATTTTAGTGAAGGTGGAGGAGCACTAGAAACTGCAGATTCAGACCTGGTGATTCAAATGAAAAAGATGCACATCTGAGTCAGCAAAATTTGAGAAGTTGAAGTAGGTGATTTGGACTAACTATGTGAAAGTTACACATGTTTTACTAAAGTGTGTACAAAAGATGCGGGAATAATAAAATGGACCTGGGTCCTTAATCATTTAATTAAGTCAAATAGGGGCCAAATCTGTTTTTAAGCTCTATATAAGACTTCCTAAACCTCATAATTAAGTACACTTCATATTATTTCCAATTTTATGAGTGAGAGAGAGCAAACCCGAGGCAAGAGCAGAAGTTGGAGAAATTCTTTTCTTCAACCAATAGCTCAAGTCATTCTTCTAATTAGGTTATTTTTAATTCTATCTTTAGGAACATGTATACAATTAATTTCTTTCCAGTTTTTAAATTCAATATGAGCTAAACCTTTATATACTTGGGATTCGCGCAATGAGTTAAGCCTTAGTTTAATAAATTAGTACTTTTTTAATTTGGGATTGTTTCAATTTAATTCAAGTTAGGTATTCCATATTGATTATTATTTCAAGTTTATTTACTGACTCTAATTTGGCTAATTAGAAATAGGTATTAGTAATTAGGCTATTCACTAGTGGCAGTGATCATCCCGAATGGGTGGGGGGTTAATTACTGAACTAAATAATAAACACGTGGTACTCGTCATTGATCCCGACGAGCTTGACTAACCACGTAGCCAATTGGGTAATTTCTTAATTTTATCTGAACGTGCTTATAATCACCCTGACGAGGTTCATAATACCGTAGGATTGCCTCCTAAGTCTACCCTGATGGGAGTTAGGAGGATATTAGAGTCCCGACTAATATTTAATTATCAACTTGACCCTTAAAAAAAGCACTAAATATATGAACTTAGGTGGATCCCTAGCGAGACTCAAGTATAATTCTCATATTTCCGTCCACTCTTTTAGTCTTTAATTTATTTGCATTCAGTTATCTCTAGTTAATTTACTTTCTTGCGTGTAGTAATTTTATAATAAAAACCCAAAAAAACATTTATCTTTATTTATTTTGTATTGCTATTAATTCTACTTCTCACTCAAACATATAAATCATATCTAGCAATCCATGTGGAGACGATTATCCCGTTTTACCTATTATTACTTAAACACTTGCAGTAGTCGCTTCTCTTCTTTAGCGTTATCACACTCTAGGAGCGACCAAGTTTTTGGCGCTGCTGCCGGAGATTGCAACGTGTGATTTTTGTGTTTAATCCCTTTAGTAGAGTTAGCTGTTATTTTCAGTTTTACGCTTGTCTTTTCTGATGGTCTTTTTCAGGTTTCTTAGGTTTCGTGCATGAGAAAAAGTCCTTAGACATTACTCAAAGGTTATTGGAAAAAGGAAAGAGAAAGACAAAACCTAGAGAAAGAGATGGCTGAGAGACATGATGATATTCAGGTGGAAGTTGATGATAATGAGATCCTTATAGTCCCACAGAAGCAAGAAGTACAGAATCAAGCAGTTCAACTTCCACCAGTAGGAAATGCTCAATTCCAACTGGTATATGATCCATGGTTTGTGTATACTCCAGAACAACACCCATTCCGAGTACCTGATCTAGGAGTTGGCCCTCCAGACATTCACGTTGCTAGATTCAAGCCCGATCGGGGTATGTTGAATAAATTCCGAGAATTCATAAATTTTTGAGGGGTAGCTAGTGAAGATGCAATTTAAGCAGTGCAGAAGTTCAAGCAGATATGCTATGCGTACATCACGCAAGGTGCGACATGAGAACAAATGTACTTCATATTTTTTCGATTCTTCCTCATAGACGCAACAAGTGAGTGGCTTGATCAACAACCGGGAGATCGAATCACTAATTGGGATGAGTTACAAACATCGTTCTTTGACCGTTATTATTCGAGATACATGAGGTTGAACACACAACTAGAGTTGACATCATTCCGTCAAGAGCAAGATGAACCAGTGGGAATATGTTGGACAAGATTGCAGATGTGTTTAAGAAGAGTTCCAGATCATGGCTACTCTGAAGGTCAACAATTGTCAATTTTCTACAAAGGACTTGATTGAAGTGTAAGAAAAGAGTTAGATCTGTTATGCGGAGGTGGATTCTTAATGGTAACGCCATCCCACGCAACAATAAATTTAGACAAAATAGTGAAGAACAAAATGGGATGGCATACCGCAAGAACACCAATCCGAGGTACAGTACATCGAGATAGTGGAAATGCAATTGATGAAAAGCTATCTATGATGGAGAACAAGTAAAAGACGACATTTGAGAAGCAAATGAGACAGCTTACTTTGGCGGTCAAGGAAGGTTTTATAGGTAAAAGAGTTGATGTGAATGCTACATACGAGGTATATGGATGTTCAAACTGTGGAGTACAGGATCATGAGTGGGAGAATTGTCAAAGCAATCCAGAAACCGCAATGTTTGCTTCCAACTGAGGGAACTATAATTCGAATTGCCAAGGATATGGTCAACCAAACAAAAACCATCCTGGTCTCCAATATTCAAATCCAATTGGGGCCGAAAATTCAACTTATACGTATCAACAACAAACCCAGGGGAACAACTACCAACCAAGACCACGAGATAACTACCCAGTAGGATAACAACACTAAAATGAAGTTCCAAGACAACCAACCAATGAATCCTCTGCCAAAAATTTGAACAAAAAATCCCTACCTACTCAGCCTCAAGAAGGTTCAATGTGTGAATCCAACAGTCGTTACAAGCACTTATTGCCATGTCGCAAAAGAGTCAACTAGAGCAACAATCTGCCAATACTAAATTGAACGAACAATCATCTACGTTCAAGATCCTAGAAAATCAAGTATCCTAGATGGCAAGGCAGCTAAATCAGTGTCCACAAGGGCAACTCCCAAGTGACACTGAAGTTCCAAAACAAAGAGAAGATTGCAATGCTGTTACACTAAGAAGTGGGAAGCAATTACCACCACCACCTTTTCCTGTGATGATAGAAAAGGAAACTACAGTGAACTCAAAACTGGTGAAAGATAAGGTGGAAAGGAAGGATAGATAGTTGTAGTTGAAGATGAGGTTGAGAAAATTATAGAAAACCAGAAGAAGAAAGACAAGATAGTGGAAGAGAATCGCCCTCCACCTACATTCCCCTCAAGAATTCAGAAGAAAGGAAATCAAAAAGAGTTTGAGAAATTCATGAACAGGGTTAGTAAGCTCACTATAAATTTTCAGTTCTTATATGCCATTCGAGGAATGCCAAAATATGTAAAATTCTTGAAAGATGCTGATGTCTCCCAATTTGTGATGATTTAATCCTAGTTGGAGACATCATTTTAGATGTATTTATTAGAGTATGATTTAGTACACTTTCCTATTTTGTGTCTTGATTTAATTATTTATTATTGGGTTTAACTATTTATTTAGTATGAAGCTTTAAAGATATATGGTAATTAATTAGAGTCCAATTTAATACTAAGAGCTAAAGAAAGAGGATAAACATGGAAATTGGAGATAAAGGCAAGAATTATGAAAAAGGAAAAGATAAAGTTGCCATATAAAACTGAATTCCAGCAGCTACGAACACAAAAGGGCTTATATCTCAAGATTGGATAGAAATTTGAAAAAATGGTCTACATCAAAGTTAAATATCTTCCCGAGACGATCAGTTTCGACTATTTAAACGCGTCAAACAGATAAGTATTGAATCAGTTACGGCCAAAACAAAACAACATCAAATTCTTACCTTTTCTAGATTCTAGGGTTACGAATTTGAGTTGGGATTCGAGTCCAAAACCTACCTTATACTCCAAGAAACGATTTAGGTCTTCCTATACCCTATAAATACAACCTCTTATATCAAGAAAATTATCCTTGGCCAGTCCTTAGGCCAAGAAGAAGCTGCAACACAAGAAGAGAAGTCTGGAAGGAGTTGTACACCATATCATGTCTTCTTCAACCTTCAATTCTGTAATTGTTTTCTTTTCTTTTCTTAGTATGAATTAAATAAATTTAGCTTGAGTTTTAGCATATATCTATGAACCCTAGTTTTGGTTGACATCTATCTAATTTGGGAATTATATGTTTTAAATTGATTTCATGTTTTATTTCTCTGTCTATGTGTTTGATTTATAATCTGTTTTCTTTGCGGATTACAAGGATTACCTTCAAAGTAGTTAGATAGTCAATAGCTAATGCATATTTTAGTATTGAAAACAACACATAGCGTCTAGTGTAAGGTTTAGACCTGACAAATCAACCTAACTAGATAGTCATCATGGTTTGGTGTATTGCCATTTAATCAATTGCAGGAAAAGTTTGCTTAGGTTCTTATTGACACAGGTAACCCTAATTTAAACTACCTAGCGCAATTGAAGCCGAACATTGAAATAATACATGATTCACCCTTACATGTTTAGAACGACAAGATTAGTGGGGATTACTTGCTAATTACTCAGGCTAAACTATCATACTATTTGTTCTTTTCTTTTATATAATTTTCTGTCTTTAATTTATTAGTTTTAATTTTCTCTTTATAAAAACCAAATAAAAATCTATTTGCTTTTTCTTTATTTGCGTATTATCTGTTCTAGCTTTTATATCTGCATTAAATAAATTGCATAAGTTCTCTCTAACCTTCGTAGTCTATGAGGAACGAATCTTATTTATCATCTAAAACTTGCATACGTCCTGTATACTTGCAGAACCGTGCTCAGCCTAGGGTGTTTATTTGCACTTATTTATATATTATTTTATCACACCTTAGGCGACAACAAGTTTTTGGCGCCGCTGCCGGGGACTACATCGTCAGTACTTGTGCATTTATTTAGTGCTTATATTTCAGTTAGTTCTATTTTACGCTTTTTTTAGTTTTTGTTTTACAGATTTTTAGTCCCAGATGAGAGCAGATTTGTTACGAAAGGGAAGATTCGTATTATTAAATTCTGCAGAAGCTAATATAATTATGGAGAATGTTCTTGAAACCAAGAGAAGATGGCCGATTAAATCGGAAAAACAAAAAGAGACTTTAGAATCTCTAAAGTTCAAAGAGTTAAACCAACAACTTGAGGAATTACGAGAACAAGCGCGAAAACTAGCTCAGGTAAATCAAGTACATACTTTACCTTCATGTCCTAGTTGTGGAGCAAGAAATCACTTGTGGGAGACGTACATGAAAATCCATCTTCGATTTCCTTCATATCTCATCAAAGAAACCATTATTATAATGGTTATTATCAATCTCAAGTAAATTACGTTAATTATCAGCCCCCATAAAATCATAATTGGGTCGGAAATCAACAGATATATTATCAACCTCGACCACAATCTTATTATCTACTACAACCTATCTATCAAGAAGCGCATATTTATAAAGAAACTTATCAAGAACCACCTCGATATTCAATGCAACAAACTATACAAGAGCAACTTTCGAGTTTGAATTCAAGCATGGCTAAGATGATGAAACTAGTTGAAGAAAATATGAAGACGAGCCAGTAAAGAATCCAAACCCAGTCCAAGGTGATTAAGAATCGTGAGCATACCATATCACAAATAGCGAGTAAACTTCAAAAAATGCCAACAGGGCAAATCCCAAGTGATACTATTGCTCCTATAACTGGTGTTTGTCATGCACCTGAATTAAGAAGTGGAAAACAATTACCTCCACCTACAGTAAAACCAGAACCAGAACCAACCTCGATTCATTAGAAAGTGGTTAGAGAAACAATTGAAGATAAGGTGGAAGAGGTAATTGAACAAAAGAGTGTCCCAGAGAAGACACCAGAAAAGAAAGAGAGCCCAGTGGTAACCAATACACGTCCTCCTCCACCATTCCCATCACGTGTCAAGAAGAAGAAGAATGAAAAAGACTTCCAGAAGTTCCTTGACATTGTGAACAAGTTAGAGATTAACATCTCGTTTGTAGAAACTCTCAACAGAATGCGAAATATTTTAAATTCATGAAGGACATTCTCTCTAACAAACGAAGCTTAGAAACTGAGGGTATGTGTGGATCACCAGAGGAGTGTAGCGCTAACAAGTTACCAGATACACATTTACCCACGAACTCTTGGATGGAACCATCCATGATTACAAAGAATAGAGCTGAGAAGTTCGTGGGAGTTAGAGGTAAGGGATTTAAATTTCGCAAACCATGACCGAGGTAACACGTCTAACTTTAAAAGACGTTAAATTAAAGTGCTATACGGGAGACAACTCGCAATTTTTACGTTTTTAGGTTTTTAATTCATGTTTAGTTTAGTTATTTTAAGTTGATATTGCATATTTGAGAAAGGTATTAGTGTTTTTGATGTTCAGGTATTAAAGAAATCGAGCTTGGGAGGAAAAACTAATATTATGGGAGTGTTCTGACCTGCCACCGGTATACCGGGCCTTACCGCCGGTATACCGCAGGTCAGAAACACGAGCCCTCGTGTGCGTGTCTCGTGTTCTATGCCGAGGGGTGACTTTTGAAAATTAACCGCAGTGGTATACCGAGCCATTCCACCGGTATTACTGGACAGACCAAAACCCGAGCCCACGTGTTCGTAATTCATGTTTTTTGTCGAAGCATGAATTTCAAGGAACAAAAGCTCCGGTATACCAGGCCATACCACCGGTATATCGCCAAGCGCCGCTGGAGAGAGAAAAAAATTGCGTTTTTCAGTTTATAAGGAAGAAGAGGTTGGTCTATCACGAATTTTACAACCATTAAGCCTCTCTTTCTTTTCCAAACCTCTCCCAACTCAACTAAAGCTTCATCAAACCTTCCCTAAACATCAAAACACTACCCAATCACCATAAAAACACATCAAATCTTTCTCCACATCATTACAAAGATGATTCAACCACCCATATCATACCAAAACACATTGAATCCAAGAATCAAAAGCTTAAAATTATTCATCCTACAATTTCTTAGATCCATTCCAATATATCAAGAATCCATCTTACCCATATAGAGAATCATCATCAAAACACCTTTCCTAACCCAAATAAAGCTTGTACAACCAATAATCAAGAGTTTCAAATTTCAAGAGTGGTTAAAGCTTTGAGCTGGGGGTCAATTGAGATGATTAACAGAACAAAAACATTATCTACTGTAAGGGAGATGAAGAAAAGCAAGGTATTGGGTTCTATTGAGAAGAAATCAAGTAAGAAAAGTTCTATTTCTAATACAAAGGGTAAAACAGATCAAGTAAAGAGAGGTGAGCTAGTTGCGTTTGATTCAAAGGGCAAAAAGGTTAAACTTTTTGTGAAGAAGACAACACAACCTCTCCAATTCAAAGGTCCTACACCCGAAGAAAAAGAGAAAGCTTCAAAGGCCATGATAGCTTCTGCAGAAAAACAATTACAGGAACTACCTTTTACTTATGAGAAAGTATTTGAAGAAGAAGTTGGTAAAGGAGAATATAAGAAGATTCTTGGAGATTAGATTGGACAGATTGGGTTGGTCTACGTTCATGGTAAGATGTTCTAAAGAACGCTCTTTTTTTTATTTGAATTGTATTGTGAGGAGAAGAAGAGGATGTGGCACAGTTGATCTATGAAGGTGATACGATTTTCGGTCTCTCCCATGTCGTTATTTAATATGCAATATCCTACTACGATCACGTGTCTTGTTAGGAAAGCGAATATAAATTTGGGTGAAGAAGAGACACTTGAGTTTAAGATGAGTAAAAATATTGAAAATGATTGGATCATTAAAGTTTTGAGAGTAATTACGAAACTTTCAAAAGAAGAAAAGGAGCACATCATAACATTCCTTGAGCAATTAAAGAAAGATCCAGCAAATCCTATCTTGGATGTCGATAAGGCGAGGTAATAGCCTCGAAGAGTATGTTTTATTTCTTCCCTACCATTTATTTATGTGCAATATGTGTGCTAATTTTAAATTTTATTTCTTTATTGAGTCTTTTTTGAGTCGTGGGGACACGACTCATTTTTGAGTTGGGGGTGGGGATTCGTTGTCCTCGTCTTCCTTTTTTTTGCATAAAATTTAAATTTTTTGGGTTCAAATAGGCATAGAATATGTTGAATGTACCTATTTGAGCATGATTTAATTAAGTTAATGATAGTAAGTAGTATGTTTTTGAAAGATGTTACAAATATGTTTAGTATGCATGTATGAAAACATGAAATAAATGATAGGAAAGTTAATGAGCAATGCTAAGAAGTCATGTTGAAACTTAGGGAGAGTTATTTGGTGTGTAGAACGTGAGGTTTGAAATTAGTTGAAAACCCACTCATCTATGAACTAGTAGTGAAAACGTAACAAAATCCGGTAGTTAGAAAAGTAAATAAGGAAGTTCTTTCATATTGAAGCCACTTGAAGCCTTTTTATTCCTTCTCACCCTTTTTATTTGATTATTGTTGTTATTTATCCGTCTTAGCCCCTCTGAGCCTTCCTAAACCTTTTATTTAACCACATTATAATCCATACCCTTAGTTTGTAGAACTTATCTATATGACCCGCACTCGAATCTTAAAACCTGAGACAAGTCGTTTTTAGAACTTGAGTTTGGGGTGGTGGGTTTCATCATTAGGGACATTTGGTTTGGGAAATTGTAATTGTGATTTTATTGATGATGGAAAAATTATTATTGTAACCCTTTGCCGGGGTAATAGTGAATGAAAAAAAGCTGAAAAGCATGAATTAAAAAGAATATATATATATGAAAAAATAGCGTGATATCTCGAACATCAAAAAGAGAGTCATAGCTATACAAAAGGAAAAAATGATATGAAAAGAATATATTCGGACCGGTAAAGTGGAATTTGTATATCATCTTGAAAGGTTTTATTTTGGATTATTGGGGATGCACATTAAAAGCATCAAAGAGTGGGTTGAGTGAGAACATCTTTGAGTGAAAACTCAAGATCTAGGGCGATTCGTTGATGGAATGTGAGGAGAGAGAGCCAAAAGCTCACTTTTCATTATCCAAATATACCACACCGTCCCTAAGCCTCACCAAAGACCTTAGGATTTCTAACTGCTTGGTGGAGAAACAATTGAGCTATTAGGTAGTAGGTGAGTGGACCATTGGATGCTATATTAGGACCTATGAAAAACCTAAAGCCATTAGCACGAACTAAGTTGAGACCTCTCCTTCTGGCATTGCGAAATAAATCTGGACTTGAATTTATGGATTGTTGATTATGTGCATATTAAGCATACGTGTGCATTAATTCTGGAGCATTACTACATGAGACTCTTTAGATACTATGCTCTAGGATCATTCATTGTGTTCTGTTCTTATTCTCCTCCTACTTCTTCTTCTTGTTTATTTAACTACCCTACTGTTTTTTATTTTTATTGTATCGGGACAATACAACTTTGAGTTGGGGGTCTTGATGTCTCCCAATTTATGATGATTTAATCCTAGTTGGGGACATCATTTTAGGTGTATTTATTATAGTATAGGTCGATTTTATCATGATTTAGTACACTTTCCTATTTTGTGTCTTGATTTAATTATTTATTATTTTTAGAGCATATTGGGTTTAATTATTTATTTAGTGTGAAGCTTTAAAGATATATGGTAATTAATTAGAGTCCAAGTTAATTCTAAGAGCTAAAGGAAAGAGGATAAACATGGAAAATGGAGATAAATGCAAGAATTATGAAAAAGGAAAAAATAAAGTTGCCAAATAAAACTGAATTCCAGCAACTACGACCATAAAAGGGCTTATATCTCAAGATTAGATATGAATTTGGAAGAATAGTCAACATAAAAGTTAAAGAGATTTCCGAGATGATCAGTTTCGACTATTTAAACGCGTCATACATATAAGTATTGAATCAGTTACGGCCAAAACAAAACAACATCAAAATCTTACCTTTTCTAGATTCCAGGGTTACGAATTTGAGTTGGGCTTGGAGTCCAAAACCTACCTTATACTCCAAGAAACGAATTAGGTCTTCCTATAACCTATAAATACAACCTCTTATCATAAGAAAATTATCCTTGGCCAGTCCTTAAGCCAGGAAGAAGCTGCAACACAAGAAGAGAAGGCTGGAAGGAGCTGTACACCATATCATGTCTTCTTCAACCTTCAATTCTGTAATTGTTTTCTTTTCTTTTCTTAGTATGAATTAAATAAATTTAGCTTGAGTTTTAGCATATATGTATGAACCCTAGTTTTGGTTGACATCTATCTAATTTGGGAATTATATGTTTTAAATTGATTTCATGTTTTATTTCTCTGTCTATGTGTTTAATTTTAATTTGTTTTCTTTGCGGATTGCAACCGTATAGGATTACCTTCATAGTAGTTAGATAGTCAATAACTAAGGCATATTTAATTATTGAAAACAACACATAGCGTCTAGTATAAGATTTAGACCTGACAAATCAACCTAACTAGATAGTCATCATGGTTTGGTGTATTGCCATTTAATCAATTGCAGGAAAACTTTGCTTAGGTTCTTATTGACACAGGTAAACCCTAATTTAAACTACCTAGCGCAATTGAAACCGAACATTGAAATACTACATGAGTCACCCTTACTTATTTAGAATGGCAAGACTAGTGGGGATTACTTGCTAATTACTCAGGCTAAACTATCATACTATTTGTTCTTTTCTTTTATTTAATTTTCTGTCTTTAATTTATTAGTTTTAATTTTCTCTTTATAAAAACCAAATAAAAATCTGTTTGCCTTTTCTTTATTTAGGTATTATCTGTTCTAGCTTTTATATCTGCACTAGATAAATTGCATAAGTTCTATCTAACCTTCGTAGTCTCTGAGGAACGAATCTTATTTATCATCTAAAACTTGCATACGTCCTGTATACTTGTAGAACCGTGCTTAGCCTAGGGTGTTTATTTGCACATATTTATATATTATTTTAACACACCTTAGGCGATACCAGATGCGGTAACCAACAAACGAAGATACCTTGAGGGAGAAATGGTAGGTTTGCCAGAGGAGTGCAGTGCTATTTGCAAGAGTAAGTTACCACCCAAACTGGTTGATATTCCCATTTCTATTGGTGAGGAGTGCCATGGAAGGGCTCTATATGATTTGGGTGCGAGTATTAATCTAATGCCCAGATAAATTCTTGAGAAACAGTAGATGGGAAATGCAAGTCCAACCACAGTGGTCTTGCTAATGGATGATAGGTCCCTCACTCATCCAGAGGGTAAGGTAGAAAATTTTCTCATCAGGGCAGGTAAATTTATTTTTCCATGTGATTTCATTATACTTGACTACGACGCGGATAGGAATGTCCCCATCATTTTGGGAAGACCATTCATAGGCACTGAGCGTACTCTTCTTGATGTAGAGAATGGATAATTAATCATGCGTATCCAAGACGAGGAGATGAAGTTCAACGTGTTCAGGGCAATGAAGTTACCTGATTCGAAGGACAGTTGCTTCCGTATGGATGCAATTGACTATACTACGCAAGAGGTATTTGGAGAAACAGATTTTGATGATATCTTGCAGGCTTCCCTAACACTTGACTTACTTGAGAGGATGGAAGAGCTCGATAGAACTGTGGTAGCTCTAAATTTTGAAAATGAAAAACCTAGGCGTCTAGCCTATGAAGCAGTTAGAGAATCAGGGGAGATTGAGCCTCAAAAGAAACCCTCAATTGAGTCTGCTCTGAAACTCGAAGAAAAGCCACTCCCGTCACACTTGAGGTATGCGTATTTGGAAACTAACAATACTTTACCTGTTATTGTTTCAGCAAATTTAACAAGTCCTCAAGAAGATAAAATGTTGCTTGTGCTGCAAGCTAACTAAGAGTCAATTGGGTGGACTATTGCTGATATCGAAGGTATTAGTCCAACCATTTGTCAATACAAGATCATTCTGGAGGATGAAAGTGCGCACTCAGTTGAAGGACAAAGAAGGTTGATTCGAGTGATGAAGAAGGTGGTGAGAAAAGAGGTGGTAAAGTTACTAGATGCGTGTATAATCTATCCCATATCTAGTAGCGAAAGGGTAACTCCAGTTCAATGCGTACCAAAGAAGGGTGGTATCATGAATGACCAGAATGAATCCATACCTTTGTGAACCATTGTGGGTTATAAAGTGTGTATGGATTATCGTAAGTTGAGTAAGGCCTACAGAAAAGACCATTTTCCTCTTCCATTCATAGATCAGATGTTGGAAAACTAACCGCTCCTAGAGTGTGATAAAAATTCAACACTAAAGAAGAGAAGCGACTACCACAAGTGTACGAGCCATCTAATTAATAAGTAGGTAAAAACGGGACAATCGTCTCCATAGGGATTGCTAGGTAAGACAATATGTTTAGGTGATAAGTAGAATTAATTGCAATGCTGAATAAAATAAAAGATAGATAGATATTTGTTTGGTTTTTAAATATGAAAAGACTAAACGCAAAAATATAAATGAACTAAAGATTAAAACATGACGAAAATACAGTAATTATTAAAGAGTGGACGCCAATATGAGAGGTACACTTGAGTCTCGCTAGGGATTCACCTAAATTCACGTAATTAATGCTTTCGTTAAGGGTAGAATTGGTATTTCTATATTAGTCGGGATTCTAACATTTCCTAACTCTCGTCAGGGTAGACTTAGGAACTATCCTACAAACCCCGTTAGTGCAATTATAAGCTATGCTCAGATGGTCAAGAAAATTACTCAATTGGCTACGCGGTTAGTCAAGCCTGTTAGGATCAGTGACGAATACCACACGTTTATTATTTAATTTAGTAATTACACCCCCCATCCAGATGATCATCAACACTAGTGAATAGCCTAATTACTATGACCTATCTCCGATTAGCTAATTCATGGATAGTGAATAAGTACAAAACAAAAATCAACATAATATACCAAACTCAAATTAAATTAGAAACCAATCCCAAATTGAAAATACGTTAATTAAATAAATTAGGGTTCCATTACGCGATTCTCAAGTATAAAAGTGTTTAGCTCATATTCAAAATAAAAATGAAAAGAAATTAGGTTTATACATGTTTCCCAAAAACAGAAGTAAAAGGAAGAACCTAATTAAAGAAATGGAATGAGTTGTTGGTTGAAGAAAAGGATTCCTCTTGCTTCTGCTCTTGCCTCATTCTCTCTTTAGAAATTAGAACAAAAATAAAGCGTACTGATTTTTGAGGCTTAGAAAGTCTTATATAGAGCTTAAAAACGGATTGGACCCTATTTGACTTAATTAAATGGTTAAGGGCCCAAGTCTATTTTGTAACTCCCGCATAGGCTGTACACACTTTAGTAAAACAAATGTAACTTTTGCATCCTAAGTCCAAATCACCTGATTCTACTTCTCAAATTTCACTGACTCAGAGGCAAATCTTTTTAATTCAAACCACCAGGTTTGAATTATCATCATTTTGGCTCAGGAAGGGTTAGAAGTGACGACTTTCCAATTCCTAGTGCTCCTCTACCTTAACTAAAGTAATGTCTTTTGCTCCTTTAACGCTTCTAATTGATCTTGGACTTTAAAATTCACTTCTTCTATTCATCTCAGTGCCTCATAGCATCCATGTACCTAATAACTTCACACTAGACAAGCAAATTAACACACATAAGCTCTAAAAGTAACAATAAGTATAAAACGAAGGAAGAAAGTGCACTACATCAAATTACGCTAATAAATATAAGAAGTAAGTCAAATTTCTACCTAAAATGATGTCTCCTAAGGGAATTTATTTATCACAAAAAGGGATACATCGCTTTCTTGATGTGTATTCAAGTTACAATTAGATATGCGTAGATCCTGAAGACCAGCATAAGACTACCTTTACATGTTCCTTTGGTACCTTTTCTTTTCGAAGGATGCCACTTGGTTTGTGTAATGCAGCTGCCACTTTCTAGAGATGCATGATGGAAATATTCTAGGATATGTTATACCATTTCCTTGAGGTATTCATGGATGACTTTTTGGTTTTTGGTGATGATTTCGATGATTGTTTGCAGAATCTAGAAAAGGTCTTAATTTGTTGTTAGGAGGGTATCGATGGTGGGTCCTTATGTGTTATAAAATAAATGCTAAGAATGGAGAAACCACTAACTGCAAGTGTACAATTGTCCCAAGTAATATATGATAATGAAGTTTGTTCGCAGGGACGGAATAGGTTGACTCTAATGTTATCAAATAGTGGAATAATTGCAAATATGAAAAAGTAAAAGATATGAAATTTATTTTGGTTTTCTAAAACTAAGGTGCAAGTAATTTAAATACTAAATTAATTAAACTATAATGGAAATAATGCAAGTAATTGAGGTAGACGCAAGAGAAAAGTAGTACTTGAGTCACACTAGGGTTTCACCAAAAACTTTCTTAATTAATGTCTTACTTTAAGGGTAGAATTACTATTATTACGCTATTCGGGATTCTAAAGTCTCTTAGCCAACCGTCAAGATGGACCTAAAAGCTCTTCTACGGTCTTCTAAACACCGTCAGGGTGATTAAAACCACTTTCAGATGATATTTTCCAGATCGACATTTTATGTAGAAGTATCATGTGAACCTATTTGGACCATAAAGTTTCTTGTTCAGTGGAACATGACCAAATCCTTTTAAGTAGAAACATTATCAATACTTCAAGATATTTTATCTCCAACATTCCATCCTCCTTAGGCAAACAAATATTATTCCAAGCAAAATTATCTCCCCTTATGTATGTGCTAGTACCACTGTGGACAAATGGTGGACTCGACTCTTATTAAAGAAATCAGTGGGGCCGTAAATGGAAACTATCATAATTGGTAGGATAATTTAGTGGGTCTCGAACAACAAGTCAGTAATGGTGTTTTATATTGTGACAAAAATTCATTAACTATATATTTCATGGAATGGCGGAACAAAAACCTTGCGGGAAAATGGTTATTTTCTGGATTGTCATGGAATATGTTCTTTGTTGCTCTTATTGGCGTCGCGTGGCAGGAGATAAACGATGTTTTTTTAATAACGATACGATCCGGAGTGGTGTTAATTTTATAAGGAAAGCTAAGTATTTAGAGACTGAAGAAATTAGAGCATGGAGTTGCTATCCTAAAAGGGTCGAGGGTCGTAGTAACTATGTGGAACTTATCTTCTGGTGCAAACCAAATCGAGGACTCAAGCTCAACATAGACCGTAGTTGTATTAGAAAACTATGTTTAGGAGGGGCGGGTGGAGTACTTTGAGATATAAAGGGTAATTGGATTAGATTATTTTCCATGAGATTGAGGTGCAATTCCCCAATATTTGCGGAGTTAGTCGTCATTGTGAGGGTTTGTGTTTGGCGGAGGAGTTTAGAGCGTCATAAGTGTGATCCAAATAATCACCGGGTTTGACAAAACATAAATGGTTTTCCAAAAAGTAAAATACACAGAATTCGTTTTAGAGTAAACTGACTATTACAGTAAAATGAAATACGATTACAATACGATTACAAGAATCGATAATACAACTTACACGGAATGAAAGGAATAACAAATACACTTATGGTTGTTAAAAAGATATTCCGGCCTACCGGTATCTCTAACGAAAAAACAAAGCTCTGCTTAGCGTTTTTAGAGAGAAAGAGAGGCAGAGTGTTATTCTTTTCTGTTGTATTTCGTCTCCTTTGACTAGTGAGGGAGAGTCTCTGTTTATAGGAAAATAGGGACAGTAAGGGCCTTTCGGAAACGTCACCAGAAATGGTCTTAAAGTGCTCCATTAAGGCTGAAGTTTTTGGAGTTACACATGTTACAACTCCCCAAACTCCCCAACTCCCCCATGAGCCCACGAGCCTACGACCCACTCCCACGTCGGGCCAGGCCGGGCAGGGGGGTGGTGGTGGTGGTGGTAGTGCGCGCGTGTGGGGCTTTGCTGGTTCCTCTTTGGCCTCCATAGCCTTTAGGCCTTTTGGAAATAATAGATGGGTAAGTTAATTTATACTAGTATTTTTTTCATCTCTCCTCCTATGTGGGATATTTCATGCACAAAAAAGTGATTTTTCAACTTCTCCAAAAGAATAGGAAAGGATAGATATGTTTAATACTTTAATCTAAATCTTTTCCACTTCTCCAAAAGAGCATGATCGGATTTATAATAATAATTAATCTAAATAATTGGTTTCAATCCTAACAATCCCCCACTAAGGGTCTTTAGGAGAGAAGATGAACAGGTTTCCATAACTACCAGCATTTGGGTGAATTGTACTTAAGTGCCAATATCTTTCGATTTGAATTGTCACGTAGTAAAGTGAGGCAACCACCAAATTTCGTTTAAGTGAACTTACTCTTGAACTTAATAGTTTTCAATCGAGACCCTCACACCACATACTTTACTCTACTGAAAGGTATATTTCCCTCGAACATCACCCTCATGTTAGTTCATCAAGTCCTTCTCTAAGGACCACCCCTGACGGGCTATAAACTTGGTGGATTTATTCATAATTTAGAGTTGTGTAAGGACGTCTCCTTAACACTCTATCATGAATGTCGAGTCTCACTTTTGACTATGAATTCATCAAGTCCTTCTCTAAAGGACCACCATATATTGGCTATGAATTCATTATGAGTTGAACACTCACCCTCGTTTTCTTCCTAGAATGATACGGCTTATGAGTGAATTCATCAAGTCCTTCACAATAGAACCACCACGAGTGGCTATGAATTCATTAAGACGGTTTATACATGCGTGTCATCTCCCATGACTATTGAGTCTATTGTATTTGGTCCAACAGTGACCGTACTTAGAACTCGAATAGCCTTTGCTAATCACCCCCATATTTGAGTTAGTGGGACAGAACCGATTTTCATAGCCTTTGGCAATGTCATTACGTAGGGGTGTGTAAGGCACTAAATTTGTCGATATTTTCGTAAATGACACAGAGCTATTACAAGGAATTTATAACAACATTCGCGCCTTAAGACTTTTGATTCAACAAAGTAGTTGGGTTTCAACCTCATACTTATATTTATAAACACATATTCTGTTTCACATTTAGTATTAGGACATATACTCTCATAAACCTGACTTAGTCACCTATTAAGGTTAAATAGTGTGGGTTTTCTCCTCTACTAGCAGAATTTATAAAAATATTTAGGTCTGAATGTACTAATTCTGGAAGTTTAGAATTCTCGAAGTTTTCATATTAAAGGGGCGTATTCCCATAAGTTTGGACTCTACACATATCATATAGTATATAAAGTCATCGACCTTATTAGTCCAAGGGATTTTTAGCCTTTTAATAGAAAAGAGAAGAAAGATAGCCGAATATACCATTCCATGCATCTAAACATTCAAGAAGAAAAGCTGAATTAGAAATGTCTTTATTAGGGTTACAAGGTTCAGTCACACAAACCATTATTTGAAAAATAAAACCCCTTCCCCACAAACTCAACATATTGGTACTAGTCACATGTTACAGTATTTAGAACAAATAAACCATTATTTAAATACCCTTTTCCCACAAACTCATCATTTTTGGTGATGATTATTTCCCCCCCTCGAAAACTAGTTTGAGTCCCACTTTTTTAAGAATAGCTCTGGAAACCAAATTCCTACGGAGCGCGGGGACGAAGAGAACATCGTTTAACTCAAGGATCTTACCAGAAGTGAGTTTGAGGGTAACCTGTCCTTTTCCAAGGACTGTAGCAGTGGACGAGTCTCCTAGGTACACGCATTCACCATTGGTTGCTTCCTCAAACTTTTTGAACAAGGATTTGTTTGCACAGAAGTGTCGTGAGGCCCCAGTGTCAAGGATCCACTAGCTTTTGTTTTCCACCAAACAAACCTCAACCATTACCGCAACGATTATCTCTTCGGTTTCAGTTAGGTTTGCAGCAGTTTTTGGATCAAGAATAACTTTAAGAGTACATTCAAAAGCTCTATGTCCTTCTTTACCACAACAAAAACAAGCACCTTTAAGTTTCTGAATCTTACCAGAAGTTTTAAACCTTCCGTTTTGTTTGTTGGAGTTGTTGCGGTTCTTATTCACCCGGATTTCGAATTGTTAGTGCCTTGCTGTTTTCCATTACCTTCCAACCTGTCCTTGTTACCATGCCCAGAAATTTTGACAAGGTTAGCGTTCGAGGAATGAGGAGGGAAAGAAAGAGACTTATCCTTGAGTCGATTGGTTTCTTCGACTTGCATGTGGCTGATGAATTTTTGGAGGGTCATTTCCTTCTTTTTGTGTTTGAGGTGGTTACGGTATTCACTCCAAGATGGGGGAAATTTCTCAAGCAAAATGTTGGCTTGAAAGACTTCGCACATCTTCATGCCTTCGGCAACTACCTCCACGCATAGGTTCTCGTACACATGAAGTTGTTCAGTCATGGGTTTCTGATCTGTAAGTCTAAATTTGTACCGATTCCCAGTGACGTACTTTTTCTTACCAGAATCATCAGCCCCATATTTCTTCTCGAGAGTTTCCCACATGACCTTTTCCGATTTCTCTTTGGAAAGGAGATAAAATATGGGGTTAGAAACATTGTTCAACATTCAGCCTGAGCCTTGGTATTAGACCTTTTGAACCTAGACTCGAGGGCAAGATGTCTAGCTAGCTCCTGTTCAGTATGAGCTCCAATTTCCATAAGTGGAGGAGCCTCGACTATAGCAAAGTCGAGTTCATATTGTTCAAGGCAAATCATAACCTTTTGTGACCAACACTTGTAGTTAGAACCATAAAGGGGTTCCAACTTATTCACGTCGAGAAATGGCTTTGCGTTCAAAGAAGAACCAACAGTCGAAACAGGAAGAGCCATTTCAGAAAATAACTGGTGAGTAAAGAAAATGAATATCTTTATAAATCGTGATTAAAATAATCACCGGTTTTGACAAAACAGAAATGGTTTTCCAAAAAGTTAAATAAACAGAAATCGTTTTAGAGTAAACTAACTATTATAGTAAAATGAAATACGATTACAATACGGTTACATGAATCGAAAATACAACTTACATGGCATGAAAGTAATAACAAATACACTTATTGTTGTTAAAAAGATGTTCCGGCGTACCGGTATCTCTAACGAAAAAACGAAGCTCTACTTAGTGTTTTTAGAGAGAAAGAGAGGCAGAGTGTTATTAATTTCTGTTGTATTTCGTCTCCTTTGGCTAGTGAGGGAGAGTCTCTATTTATCGGAAATGGGGAGAGTAAGGGCCTTTCAGAAACATCACCATAAATGGTCTTTAAGTGCTCCATTAAGGCTGACATTTTTGGAGTTACACATGTTACAATTCCAGCTATGAACCTAGACTTTTTGATGACCCTTGATTCATTCCCGTTTTGACAAAGGTTGATTGAGGAATATTCTGGTTTAATATGTCTTCAATGGCTGTATGTTATGAACGTTATGTCTCTTAACTAAAATGTTTGAATTGTCAACGATTCCTATACGTACTAGCCATTTTCCTCTAAAATCATTTCAGAAAACTTGCTTCATTTTTCATTTTTTGACTCCCCAAACTCCTTAACTCCCCCACGAGCCCACGATCCCACTACCCATGCCCACGCCGGGCGGGCGGGTGGTGGTGTTGGTGGTGCGCGCGTTTGGGGCTTTGCCTATTCCTCTTTGGCCTCCATAGCCTTTAGGCCTTTTGGAAATAATATATGGGTAAGTTAATTTATACTAGTATTTTTTCCATCTCTCCTCCTATTTGGGATATTTCATGCACAAAATAGTGACTTTTCCACTTCTCCAAAAGAATAAGAAAGAATAGATATGTTTAATACTTTAATCTAAATCTTTTCCACTTCCCCAAAAGAGCATGATCGGATTTATAATAACAATTAATCTAAATAATTGGTATAAATCCTGACAAAAAGTATTGGAGAAGTGGATTCGTAAGAGGTTATAGAGGTGTTATCATAGTTGGAGCATGGGAGAGGCTCCATTACGAGTTAGGTATAAGGTATACGTGCAATCATGTCCAGAAACAAGTCGTTGGAAATTTATAGTAGATATGTGAATCGAAGAAAAGCACTACCGGATTGGCTCTTACGACATTTCCTCAGGCCCTAGTATATTCAAGATTCATCAACCTCTGGTGGGTCCTAGGGTGTTAGAAAATAAATTGATAAATAAGAGGAACCACAGAACTACAAGTGTACAGTTCTCCCAAGTAATATATCATAATCAAGTTCGTTCTCAGGGACGGATTAAGTTCAACCCAAATATTAATCAAGTAGTAAGAATAACTGCTTAACAGAAAAATAAAAGAAAAGATTTTTGTTTGGTTTTCTGAATTAAAAGATGCAAATAAAATATAGACTAAAAGTCAATTAACTAGAAAGAAATAAATCAATTAAAAGTGACTAACTTCATATAAGAGAGATACTTGAGTCTCGCAAGGAATCCACGTAATCAATATAATCTATGCTATGTTTAAGGGTAGAATTGGACTTATAATATAGTCGGGACTCTAATATCTCCTAGCCCCCTGTCGGGTGGACCTAGGAGCTATCCTAAAGAACTATAAACCTCTGTATGGGCGAATATGCCTCTTCGGACGATATGAATTTACCTCTTTGGCTATGTAATTAGTTAAGCCTATCGGTCAATAACGGACATTACACATGTATTACCTAAGTCTGTATTCAAACCCCCCGGTTGTTCACTTCGCCACTAAAGTGAATAGCCCAGATACTAAAAGCTATTTTCTAGTTGTTCCTAAAAGAAATAGTAATGATAACAAAGTAATATCCAATATATAAAACCCAATTCAATTTAAATCATAACAATCCCAAATTCAAAACATAGATTAATTAATTAAGGTTCATCCCTTTAATGCGATTCTCAAATATAAGGAAATGTAGCTCATGATAAAATTAAAGACTGAAAATAAATAAAATGAATTCATGTTCAAATACAAAAGATCAATTAATAACCTAAAGGGTAGGATGACTGGTGATGAAAGAACAAGATTCCTCCAACACTAGCTTCTCCTTGCCGTCTTGCTCTGACTTGAAAACCTTAAGCCTCTTGTGTAATTATCTGAAGTGTGTGAAAAGAGGAGGCTAAGGGGTGTATTTATGGGTGTTAGCAAGCCCTAATTCATATTTACTTGGAGTGGAAGACAAGTCAAGAACTCTTTAATTCGTAGCCCTAAGTTCTAGGAAAGGTAAGATTTTGATGCTGATTTGTTTTTGTCATATCTCCTTCAATACTTATCCGTTTGACGCGTTCCAATAGTCAAAACCACTTGTCTCGGAAAGATATATCCATTGGTTCAGACCATTCTCCCGGATTCCTAGCCAATACTAAGTTATGAGCTCGTCTTTAGAACGTGGCTGGAATTTTAGATTTATTTGACAGCTTTATCTTTTCCTTCTTTGCACATATCAATCCTTAATCATCTTATTTCCATGTAAATATCTTTCCTTTACTTATTTGACTTAACTTGGTATCTAATTAATTACTATATATCATTTAAAACTTCACAATAAATAAATAATTAAACCGCATATGCTTTAAAAATAATAAATCCATAATTCAATACTAAACATAGGAAGTGCACTCTAAAAATGGAATCTCGAGTAAAATACTTCCTAACACACTAAAAATACCCTAGACTTTATTTCTCACTTCTCCTCCTTGTATTGGTCTCTCATGAAATTCAAGAACCTACTAACTTTGCACTAAAAATAATCAAATTGATGCACAAAAGCTCTAAAAATGCAAATAGTCTAATTCCAAGGGGAGAAAGTGTAATATGACAAAATAAGCATAAAAGTCTATGAAATAAGTCAAATATTCACCTAAAAGGATGTCTCCAAAGGGCTAATAATTAGAACAAATAGGGAGACATCAAGACCCCAAACTCAAACCTTTGTTGTCCCGACAAAGTAAAATAAAAACAAAGGATCTTTTAGGTGAACGCAGAAGGAAGAATCTAGTAAATATTCCCAAAGCACAACTTAAAACAAATTTCATATAGTCTAATCTAGGAATTAATATACACATACACATACACATATAATTCAAAATCAAACACTAAATAATATAATTCCAAAATTAATTTCACAATGGTAGAAAGTTACGCTTATTACTTATCTCAAGATGGTGGCTATAGGGTGTTTCTCGATCTTTACTTGCTTTGAATGCTCCACTTATCATACTTCCTATTAATTCACTGTGTATCTAGGAATCACGAGGTCTTTACGGTTTTAGCGTAGGCTTAGGGACGGTATGGTATGTATATTTGGTAAATTTGAAGTGAGCTTTTGGCTATCTCCTCACTTACCATCAACAAACTGTCCAAGAGCTTGAGTTCACACTCGAATAACGTTCTCACTCAACCCATTTGACGCGCTAATGTAGCGTCCCAAAATTAACCCAATAAGCACTAAAGATGATACACCTAAAAATTTCTTCTTTGTCGGTCCAAATATATATTCTTTTCATATGAAATTTCTTTTTTTTTTCTTTCCGTATAGTCATGACTCTCTTTTTTGAAGTTGAGTTATCATGTTATTTTTCATAATTTGTTTCTTTTCATAACTTTTCATATCTTTTTTTTTTCATTTTTTTTCATTTACTCTTACCCCGGCAAAGGGTTACAATATAATAAACCTGGGATACATCATCAAAATATAAACAGAGCACAATTGATAAGCTCAAAAATCCCAACCCAATGTAAATTCCCATATAGTGGACCCACTACCCCAAACTCAAGCTCAAGACAGGAAGTCTCAGGATCGTGATTCAAGTGCGGGTCATATGGTCATGCCTAACAATCTAAAGGGATATTGGCTTATAATGTGGCGACAAAAGAAAGGCTTAAAGGCTAAAAGTTTGGCTAAGAAGGATATAACTAATTTAGGGATAGAAGGCCAAAAAGGATTCAAAGGGCTAACAAAGAACTGCCTCTATCATCTTCCTATTTACACAACTTGCCTCTAGTTCATACCTAAGTGGGTTCTCTACTCATTCAGATCTCACGTTCTACAAACCACTCATTATCCTTAAGCACAAGTTTACTTCTTTTGCATTGTTTATTAATTCTTCCTATCAATTACATCATGTTTGCATGCAATCTAAGTGCGTTTTATACTAACCCCTAAAGTCAACTATTTTATATCATAAATTCATGAAAAGCATGCTTGATGGGGTCATTTAAAATACTCTACAGTCAACACAACCTTAAGATTAATTTTATTGAAATCATGTAAAACACAAGAAATTGCGATGAGGCAACGAACCCCACCTCAAATTCAAAAGTGAGTCGTGTTCCCACGACTCAAAAAAGACTCAATAAAGCAATAAAATTAAACTAAACTACCTACCTGGTGCCTACCATTAATTAAGAAGAACAAATGGAACGGGGTACCTGGCCATAAAGATCCATCATGTCCTCCTCCTCCGAAGAATAATTATCAATATCCATGATCGTAGTTACCTCACCCAATTGTGAATTAACCTTGTCAATTTCCTCCCAAAGTGTTATGTTTTGTTTTCTTAGATGATTGACTTCTTGTTGCAATTTGATAGCCCATCGGGGTATGCAAGAATTATTCTAAGAGGAAGAAGAAGAACCTTGATCTTGAATTGGTGTCTTTTCTTTAGGCTTTGATGGTACCTTCATCCTAGCTGAGAATTTCTTTTGTAGAGGTTGTGTTGGTGCCTCTACCTTTTGCTTCTTTTCAATAGGCTCATCAAGATTGATGGCCTTTCCAATTGGCGATCCAAACAAATATTTGTTCTTCCCTAGGATGTAAAACTTCCTCTTATAATCCATATCATATGTTTGTCATGTTTGAATTGACCCCAAACTCAAGTTACACCAAGGATGGAATAAAGTTAACAAAGAATGGTGTAGCTTGAGTTTCTTGCTTTTATTTGATGAAAGAAGAAGGTTTCTTGATGAATCTTGGAAGAATTCTTGATAGCTTGATGATCTTGATGGTGATTTATGGTGTTTTGTGATGAATTTGATGAAGAATGTGTGTTTATGGAAGATGGAGGAGTGAAATGTTGATGTTATTGTGTTTTTTGTAGAGGTTTAATCATGCTTCAAGGTCTATTTATAAGGTTGGGAGTTGCAAAATTCGTATTGGAGAGGCTAGGGTTTGCACTTGATAAGGTAAGAAGTGTAATAGGAAACAAACTCTTCAAAGCCGACCTACGGACCGGCATACCGGTGCTTGAGGTCTCCCCTTCTTGTAACTCTTGGCATTAAACCCTTGTCCACACCCGAGGCCTCGTCTTCTTGGGCGCCGGCATACCGGTGGTATTCACCGGCATGCCGGTGCGCTGGTTTTCGAAAAATCTAGCTCCGTCAAAATACCCGAGGTGTGCAACCCGAGGGCACGTGTTTTCCTTCTAGCCGGCAATACCGGAAATCTGGCCGGCATACCGGAAATCTGGCCGGCATACCGGTGCGACTATCCATTTTTTTCTCCCTCTCGGCAAACAACCCGGGCCTTGGACCCGTGCACACGTGTTTTCCTCCAACGGCATACCGGAAATCTGGCCGGTATACCGGTCAGTGCAGAAGATTTTTCATTTCGTTCCCTAGCACCCCTAACTCAATTCCTGCACTATTAAGACACTACCTTTCTCATTTATTTTAAAAGTAGACACTAAAACTCGACTATTATTTATAATTATACAAGAGGAATTGAAACACATAAAGCAATAAACTAATATACAATTAAATGGATTTTATTTAACGTCGTTAAGCTCGACAGGTTACCTCTCGCAACTATTCAGCTTCAAGGAGGTACATGACCTGCCCAGGATGTGGATCAACTCTGCTATTGGTATCCTCGCCTACATGATAAAGTTTCAGACGATGACCATTCACCATAAAGGTGCGTTGCGCGTCTGGATTCTCGATTTCTATAGCTCCATGAGGCGTAACTCTGGTCACCACGAACGGACCAGACCACTTTGATCTCAACTTACCCGGATCATTACTGAACTTGAAGTTATATTTGAGGACCATCTGTCCTACTTTGAATTTCTTTTCACGAATGCGATTGTCATGCCATCTCTTCGTATTTTATTTGTAAAGTTTAGCATTCTCATAGGCATGAAATCGAAACTCATCAAGTTCATTTAACTTCATCATATGATTCTCCGCGGCTAAGGTAGGATCCATATTCATCTCCACTATCACCCAATAGGCACCCATTTCAAGCTAAAGAGGTAAGTGACAAGCCTTACCATAAACTATGCGATACAGAGATGCACCAACAGGCGTCTTGAACGCAGTACGATATGCCCACAACACATCATCTAATTTCATTGACCAATCCTTGCGTGTGGAACCAACTGTTTTCTTTAGAATGGATTTGATCTCTCGATTAGAGACCTCAGCTTGACCATTTGTTTGTCTCAACCCATACTTTTCCAACACAGCCTTCAAGTATCTGTTAACAAAGTGTGAACCTCCATTTCTAATGATAACTCTAGGCGTGCCATGTCTAGTAAAGATGTGTGACTTTAAGAACTTTATCACCACTCGCGAATCATTGGTTGGTAGAGCAACAACCTCTACCCATTAAGACACGTAATTAACAGCTAGTGATGTAAATATTTCTGTTAGATGGTACAAAAGGACCCATGAAATTAATACCCCATACATCAAATATCTCAACTTCCAGAACATTATTACGCGGCATCTCATCTCTCTTAGATATATTACAAGTAAACTGACATCTATGACACTTCTTGACATATTCATGACAATCCATATGTAAAGTAGGCCAATAAAAACAGGATTGTAGTACCTTTCCAGCTGTACGATCAACTTTGAAGTGTCCTCCGTATGGTGAATCATGACAACTTGCAACCACTGACTGAATATCCATGTCTAGTATGCATCTTCTTACCATCTTATCACTGCATGTTTTGTAGAGGAACGGATCCTCCCAAAAGAATTGTTTAGCGCGATGGACTAATCTCTCTTTCTCTTGTGAGGTAGCTCCTTGAGGAAAAGAACCACTCACAAAAAGATTTGCTATATCCGCATACCAAGGAGTTCCCAATGCATAAACTGAAAACAAACTCTCATCAGGAAACTCTTCTCTTACCAACTCAGGTCCTCCATTAGACTCAGAACCTTCAAGACGCGACAAATGATCTACAACCTGATTTTCACAACCCTTTCGACCTCGAATATCTAAGTCAAACTCTTGTAATAGTAAAACCCATCTGATCAACCGCGGCTTCACATCTTTCTTTTCCATAAGGTATTTAATCGCGGAATGATCGGTAAACACAACAAATTTTGCCCCAAGAGGGTAGGAACGAAATTTGTTGAATGCATTCACAACAACTAGTAATTCCTTCTAGGTTACGGTATAATTTATTTGAGCACTTGTGAAGGTTTTACTAGCATAGTAGATAGAATGAAATAACTTTTCTTTTATTTGACCCAAAACAATAACCATCGCAAGATCACTAGCATCACACATAATCTCAAACAGAATCTTCTAATCAGGAGGTAATACAATAGGTGCAGAAATAAGCTTCTCTTTGATCTCGTTAACTGCCTTTATGCAAGCTTCATCAAAAAGGAATTTGGTGTCCTTTTCAAGTAAGTTGCCAATGGCTTAGAGATTTTGGAGAAGTCCTTGATAAAACGATGGTAAAAACCAGCATGACCCAAAATGCTTCTTACCCCTTTTACAGAAATTGGAGGGGGAAGAGTCTTGATTACCTCAATCTTCGCACGATCAACTTCCAAACCAGCACTTGAAACCTTGTGACCCAACACTATACCCTCACGGACCATAAAATGACACTTCTCCCAGTTTAAAACCAAATCAGTCTCCTTGCATCTAATCAATACCTTATCCAAATTCCGTAAACACTCCTCGAAGTTATCATCAAACACAGAAAAGTCATCCATAAATACCTCAAGGAAATCATCGATCATGTCCCAGAATATTTCCATCATACATCTCTGAAAAGTAGCAGGTGCATTACATAATCCAAATGGCATCCTTCGAAAGGAAAGGGTACCAAAAGGACATGTAATGGTTGTCTTGTGTTGGTCTTTTGGATCTACATAAATCTGATTGTATCCTGAATATCCACCCAAAAAGCAATAATATTCTCTCCCAGCTAGCTTGTCTAACATCTGATCTATTAACAGAAGAGGGAAGTCATCTTTCCTGGTGGCCTTGTTCAACTTACGGTAATCCATACACACTATCCAACCAACAACAATTCTTGAGGCAATGTCTTCATTCTGTTCATTCAAGATGGTAGTGATTCCACCCTTTTTTGGTACGCATTGAACTGGACTCACCCATTAGCTACTAGCTATGAGATAGATGATTCCAGTATCTAGCAGTTTGATAACCTCTTTCTTCACCACTTCCTTCATCGCTGGCATCAATCTTCTTTGCCTTTCAATTGAGCGTGCATTTTCGTCGTCCAGAATGATTTTGTGTTGGAAATAGGAAGGACTAATACCTTTGATGTCAACAATAGTCCAACCGATCACCTCTTTATTAGCTCTTAGTATACGCAACAGTTTGTCTTCTTGAGGACCTGTTAAAGTAGCTGAAACAATAACATGTAGAGTGTTGGTAGTACCTAAATAAGCATACCTCAAGTGTGACGGAAGCGGGTTTTCTTATAGGCGTGGGGAGATTCGATAGATGGTTTCTTTTTAGATACTATCTCCCCTGGCTCTCGGACTGGCTCATAGGTGAGATGCCTATGCTTAATGTTTCCGGAATTCAAAGCAGCTATAGTTTCAGTCAGTTCAGTCAAGTGTTAGGGCCGCTTGCAAGATATCATTAAAATTCATGCAATCAAATACCTCTTGTGTAGTTAAGTCAAGTACATCCATTCGGAAACACTCCTCTGGAAGGTCTGGAAACTTCATGGCCCTAAACACGTTGGACTTAACTTTATCGTCTTGGATTTGCATTGTTAATTCTCCGTTTTCTACATCAATAACAGTACACCCCGTGGCTAGGAATGGTCAACCCAAGATGATGGGGACATTCCTATATGTGTCGTATTCAAGTATAAAAAAATCAACGGGAAAAATTAAAGTACTTGCCTTGACGAGGACATCTTCTATTCGTCCCTCAGGATGTGCAAGGGATCTATTAGCCATTTTGAAGATCATGGAAGTAGGTCTTGCGTTTCCTATCTTCAGTTTTTTGAAAATTTACTTGGACATCAAATTGATACTCACACCCAAGTCACACAAAGCTTTCCCTTGCCACTCATTACCAATAGAAATAGGAATCGTAAAACTCCCACGATCAAGTAGTTTAGGTGGCAACTTACTTTGGCATATGGCACTGCATTCTTCTGGAAATCCTATCATCTCATTCTCACGGTAAGGTCTCTTGTTGGTGATGGCTCTTTTCCAGAATTTAACGTACTTCGGCACATCTCTTATAGCATTTAAGAACGGAACGTTAATATTGAGACCACATACCATATTTAAGAACTTCTGATAGTCAGCCATGTCTCCTTTCATCTGAACTCTTGAGGGAAAAGGTGGAGGAGGACGGGTTTCTGTGATATCTTTGGTCTTTGGCTTCCCCGGAATCTTCTCCACTTCCACTACTTCAGGTTCATCTTCGTTCTCCACCACATATTTTACCAGTTTCTCTTTCACAGTTTTTTCTTTTTCTTTCATCACGGGGAAAGGAGGTGGTGGGAGCTTCTTACCACTTCTAAATGTCTTTGCGTTACAATATTCTCTTTGTTTCGGTTCTTCATTGTCACTTGACAGTTGTCCTTGTTGACGTTGATTCAGTTGTTTTGACACTTGAGCTAGCTGATTTTCTAACATCTTCAATGCTGCGGCTGTAGCTTGTTGTTCTAGGCTAGCTTTTGATTAAATGTTGATTAATGTCAACAAGGTTTCCTGAACATCTAATGCACCTTCATGAGGTTGAGCAGGCAGAGCTTTTTGGTTCATGGTTTCGGTGTAGGCATCTCGAGGAGGTTGTCTTTGAGCTTGATTTTTGTAACTTTGTCCCCCTTGGTAGTTCATCTGTGGTCTTGGTTGAAAGTTGTTACCTTGGGGCCGGGGCTGATATGCATAAGTTGGATTAGCTTCCCCATTCGGATTTGAATATTGGAAACCCGGATGGTTTCTATTTGGTTGATAACCTTGACCACCTGAATTATAGTTCCCTCGGTTGGAAACAAACATTACGGCTTCTGGATTGCTTTGGCAATGCTCCCAATCATGATCTTGTACACCGCAGTTAGAACATCCATAAACTTCCTGTGTAACATTAACATCTGCTCTTTTACCTACAAAACTTTTTGTAACAGCTAAAGAAAGCTGTTTCAGTTGTTGCTCAAGTTTATTCTCCATGGCAGTGAATTTTTCCTCAATGCATGCGCTATTTTCTCTTCCACCTAGGATAGGTGTTCTCATGGTATTCCAACCAATCTCATTCGTTACTGTTCTATTCAAAATAATCTTAGCATGGACTGGTTGTACCTGTAAAAACCCACCACCACAAAGTAGGTCCAAGTCTTTTCTTGAAGATTCATCAAGACCTCTGTAAAATATCTTCATCTGTTTCAATTCTATAAGGCCATGATCAGGGACTTTTCTTAGACAAATCTAAAACCTTGTCCAACTTCTACCCAAAGTCTCGTCTTGATCTTGTTTGAATGAGGTCAACTCAACATGTGCGTCTAACCTCATATTTGTTGGGTAGTATCTATCAAAGAACGTAGTTTGTAATGTATCCCAAGTAGTGATTGATCCAGGTTCTTAAGAATCATGCCATTCACTTGCTCCATCAATAACAAAATACCTAAAATTCGTAAAATACATCTGATCTCTTGTTACTCCTTGCGTAATATAGGAATCGCAAATTTGCATGAAATTCTGTGCAAAACAGATTGGATCTTCGCCAGGTGCTCCTCGGAAATTGCCATAACTCTGAAATTGAGATAACATACCAGGATCAGGTCTGAATCTCGCAACTTTAATATCTGCAGGGCCAATTCCAAGGGCAGGAGCTCGATATGGAGCTTGTTCAGGGCCATTGATGAACCATGGATCATTGTTCAGAGGAGGTTAAACTTGTGTAAGGTTCTAACCATTCTGTTGTTGATTTTCGATTTCTTCCATCTCAGATTCTCTAGCAAACCTCTCTTCTAACTATTTTGCTTTAGCTTTTCTCTTTCTTTTTTTTGCTTCTCGAACGAGGTTTTCAGGATTCTCAAGGATCACAAGATCTTCAAGCATATACCAAAACCTGTAAACCTGAGAAAGAAAGACAACCCAAAGCATAAAACTGAAAAATAAAACTAAACTAACAATTAAACTATTAAAAGATTAACACCGGGATCACACGCTACGGTCCCTGGCAGTGGCGCCAAAAACTTGGTGGGTCCTAGGGTGTTAGAAAATAAATTGATAAATAAGAGGAACCACATAACTGCAAGTGTACAGTTGTCCCAAGTAATATATGATAATCAAGTTCGTTCTCAGGGACAGATTAGATTCAACCCAAATATTAATCAAGTAGTAAGAATAATTGATTAACAGAAAAATAAAAGAAAAGATTTTTGTTTGGTTTTCTGAATTAAAAGATGCAAATAAAATAAAGACTAAAAGTCAATTAACTAGAAAGAAATAAAGAAATTAAAAGTGACTAACTTCAGATAAGAGAGATACTTGAGTCTCGCAAGGAATCCACTTAATCAATATAATCTATGTTATTTTTAAGGGTAGAATTGGAATTATAATATTAGTCGGGACTCTAATATCTCCTAGCCCCCTGTCGGGTGGACCTAGGAGCTATCCTAAAGAACTATAAACACCTGTATGGGCGAATATGCCTCTTCGTATGATATGAATTTACCTTTTTGGCTATGTAACTAGTTAAGCCTGTCGGTTAATAACGGACATTACACGGGTATTACCTAATTCCGTATTCAAATACCCCTGTCGGATGATCACTTCGCCACTAAAGTGAATAGCCCAAATACTAAAAGCTATTTCTAGTTCTTCCTAAAATAAATTGTAATGAAAACAAAGTAATATCGAATATATAAAACTCAATTCAATTTAAATCATAACAGTCCCAAATTCAAAACACAGATTAATTAATTAAGGGTCATCCCTTTAATACGATTCTCAAGTATAAGGAAATTTAGCTCATGATAAAATTAATGACTGAAAATAAATAAAATGAATTCATGTTGAAATACAAAAGATAATTTGATAACCTAAAGGGTAGGATGACTGCTGATGGAAGAACATGATTCCTCCAGCACTAGCTTCTCCTTGCTTTCTCGCTCTGACTTGAAAACCTTAAGCCTCTTGTGTAATTCTCTGAAGTGTGTGAAAAGAGGAGGCTAAGGGGTGTATTTATAGTTGTTAGCAAGCCCTAATTCAAATTTACTTAGAGTGGAAACAAGTCAAGAACTCTTTAATTCGTAGCTGTAAAATTCTAGGAAAGGTAAGATTCTTCTGCTGATTTATTTTGGTCATATCTCCTTCAATACTTATTTGTTTGACGCGTTCCAATAGTCTAAACCACTTTTTTCCGTAAAGATCTATCCATTGCTGCAGATTATTCTCCCAGATTCGAATCTAATCTTATGTTATGATCTCGTCTTTAGAACGTGGCTGGAATTTCAGATTAATTTGGCAGCTTTATCTTTTCCTTCTTTGCATATATCTTTCCTTAATCTTTTTATTTCCATGTAAATCTCTTTCCTTTACTTCTTTGACTTGAATTGGTCTTTAATTAATTACCATATATCTTTTAAAGTTTCACAATAAATAAATAATTAAACCGCATATGCTTTAAAAATAATAAATCCATAATTCAAGACTAGAAATAAGAAAGTGCACTCTAAAAATAGAAACTCGAGTAGAATACTTTCTAGCACACTAAAAATACCCTAGACTTTAATTCTCACTTCTCCTCCTTGTATTGATATCTCATGAAATTCAAGAACCTACTAAGTTTGCACTAAAAATAATCAAATTCATGCACAAAAGCTCTAAAAATGCAAATAGTCTAATTCCAAGAGGAGAAAGTGTAATATGACGAAATAAGCATAAAAGTCTATGAAAGAAGTCAAATATTAACCTAAAAGGATGTCTTCAAAGGGCTAATTATTAGAACAAATAGGGAGACATCAACCTCCCCCTAGTAGGTATATGAAATTTTCTCACTCGAGATAGATATGGATGGAATATACCGAGGATGATCTATAGTCCAATTTTAACCATATTCAATCGCGGTCTTAGGCCTTCCTTGTGTATTAAAGAACAAATAATATACCATGCTCAAAACTAATTACATATTATGAAAATTTTAAAAATTAAAATTTATAATATATTTCTCGTAAATTTTTTTTTTTTATTTTCAATTCTAGTTATTCTATAACATAAATCATATAAATCAAAATTTATTGGAAAAAAAAATTATTGAAAGGAGAAATTACAAACAAAATTATTTCTGAATTTATAAATAATAGACCTGTAGTTTCTAAAAAATGTATCATTCTCCAAACCCTAACCACCACCGCTTTAGTGTACTATATTACACACTTTAAAGACCATATCACTCTTCACACATCCACATTATCTTCTTCTATCTTGATCAACATGTTGGTATTGTATCTCATACCAATCTCCATTTCTCTATGGCCTCTGCACTCCTCTTTCATCTCTAAATAGAAATGTCTTTAATCTTCAACCAATTTCTTTATGATTATATGTTCAGATTACATTTGAATCATGGATTCGCAAGATGGATATACATTTTATTATTTCCAATATCTAACTTTTTTGCTTTGATATGTTATTTCAAGAAATAAAAAAAATATTCTTGTAGAGTTGTATAGTTGCAATGTTAATGGTTTAACCTATGTTAATTTGTCAATTGAATTTTTTTCGTGTTGCATATAAACTTTCAGATTACTTTTCTGAACTATTTGCATTTGCTAGACATAAAGGGTGGTATTGATAATATTGGACAAACAAGGGTTATGTTTTGTAATCAGTTTCCTACCTCTTTAGTTCATATGTAAATGAAGTTCTTCGAATAGTGAAAATTCATTATTCCTGTATAGATATTTAAGATGTGGAAAACTTGGTAAGAATCATTGAACAAGATCCTTAGATTCTATAAAATATTCACAAAACCAAATATCTTGCCTGTGTACTATGGATTAAGGTAGATATCAAGATTTTGTGTTGTTTGTTTAACATTTGTGATTCCTAAAATCTTCATGAATTACTTACGGTGAAATTGACATCACACACATCACAATGCAGGGTTCCTCGTTAGAAGGAGGAGATGACATTTGCGTGATCGCAAGAACAACCACACCGTGATCTGTCAGGTGATAGTTGACCTGACCTGAGGGTTCTTAGTGTGTTGTATGGATTTCTAAGACATATGAACAAGAAATCGGTCCTCCAGAGCTCCTACTTTTTCAACTCTATGAAAAATGAGAGTAATTAAACGGGATGAAGATGAAGCTATCGAGAAAGAAAAATACGAAGTTACAAGAATACATTGTTGGTGATTTTTCTTTTCCTTTACTACCTTGGCTTGTTATACGATTTTTATGTTATGCAAAAGGTCTTTTGTTTTTCAATACTTTGATTGGTTTTGAGGTCAATTAATTTACTTTGACTTCCTTTTTTTTTATACTTCGACGAGAGATATTAATGTTCAATATAAAGAATGTGTGTTTAATTTTTACTTATAATGGATCGATCTTAATTGTAATACATGTGGTCTATAGTTTTACTTATAATAAATTAATATTAATTGTAATACATGTGGTCTATCTATATGAACACAATAAATTTTCGTTAAGCAGTAATATGGAGAGAAAAGTAATTTGATTGACCATATTATCCTCGGTTTATTGTAGGGACAATTATGCAATATGTTCAGAATATTGATGCAGTGATTTATGTTTTTTTATGCTTGATATTAATAATCAGATGATTATCTTAACTTAGGAGAAAACAATTTAGACTCAAGTAAAAAACATAGAAAAAACAAGACACAATTACAGAATTAATCCAGTAAAAATAAATCAAGTAGTCGGTTTGTATTCTTGTCATAACTTTCTCATACAACATCGAAATTCGTAGGTTCAAGGTTCTACAAAAACCAAAGATATTGTTTACAACTTTGATGTTTGGATTTTGAAAATAAAGAAAAAATCAAAGCCTAAATTAGGTTAGAAGTTACTGACTTTTTTTCTTGACTTTTCTTTAAATCATTATGTAAGTATTCAAATGGACATACTGTTCTCCAAACAAGCATCTCATATATTAAAGCAAGTTCTTCTCAAGCTTCTATTCTTACTGACATATCATCCTTTTCTGGTAAAGTTATGAAGTAAGATATCTACGTACACAATTTATAAAACAACCTCCTTCAATCTCCAAATAGACGACGACATGACATGTAAATTTTGAACATCTTTATTAATATGAGTAATTTTGTTGCTACCATTATCGTAAACCCTAACATTGGTAATAATTAACCAAGCAATCTATACATTACACAAGGAGTCTTTCCAAAAGATAATATAAATGCAAATGGAATATAAGCTAGTGCGTCAAACGATAGTTGACACAAAAGTGGCTCACAATAGTAAATAGCAACCAAAATATTTCATACATGACACCTATGTCTTGTTCAATTCTCATTAATAATTTAAACTTTGTACCCTCTCGACTATAATTTACCCTTATCCCACTTAAAGACCATTTCCACTAATTATTTATAATGAAATGATGAATGTTGTTGCTATTGTAGTAGTCAATAATTTGTGGTACTTCCTATATATCTTCTAAACTACTTTAACATAGTAGCCACTTGTCCCATAGAATTTCCATCATTCAGTTTATACCTGAAGTAATCATTGGAAATATTTCTTACCTTCAAATTTTTTCTCCAACCCTAGGAAGCATCTTGGTAAATTGATATTTTCCATATTGAAATATTATTTAAACCATAAAGTTTCTTGTTTAGTAGAACATGACCAAAGCTTTTAAAGTAGAAACATAATCTGAACTTCAAGATCTTTTATCTCCAACCATCCATCCTCCTTAGGCAAGCATACGTTATTTCAAGAAACGTTAACTCCCCCTAAGTATGTGCTAGTAACCTTCCATAAGAATGAGGCCATCTTATTTTTCATGAGTTTGATTACTTTCTTATGAAGTGAGTTTACACTACACCACAATAGTAAAACTTCTAAAAATTGATTCTTAAGTTGAAGTAATCCCCCAAATGAGAGGAGTTTGACACTCCAATGATCAAAATTTTATGTCAATTTGTCCACTAAAACTTTATATTCATTCTAGTTCAGTCTCCCTTATAAGTGGAATACCAAGATACCTGACTAGAAGCCTCCCTTCTGGCATTTTGAGAATATTAAACAACATATATTTAACACTCTGCTATAAATAACTTTAGTCACTTCATATCCCATAATTATCCATGAGTGTTTGAAGAAAAAAGTGTTGCCCTGGTGTTTTTGAGTTTTTTGTTCCAAACAATGATTATTTAACCTTTTTATTTGTGACATGAGACTACATCAGCTCATAGTCTTCAGTGTTGATTGTTTTCTAGCAGAAGGGCTTGATAAAATACAGAGATAGAGTCTCGGGTGGATGTTAAACAGTTCCAAGGAGACTGACATTGTATTGTAAGAATTCTTGAGATACCTTATCCTCTTCTGTAGTATTCTCCCTTTTGAGACTGTGATTGTCTTGATAGAATTTATGATTTTTATATCGCTCATCAGTTTGTGTAAGTATATAGTATTAGCTTCACGTAATTAAGCCATATCACTTTAAATTTCTGTTTGCCAATAACTCTTCTATTAACAAAGAATCTGTAATATCATTTCGTAAGGAATTTTTCTGCACAAATAAATTAGAGTTATTGTCTCCACCCGTTATTTCCATCTGAATCACTTTTAATTCATTTTTCGTTGTTTCAACAAGAATAGAGATATTCCAGAAGTGTCACTTGTTTAAAACATTCAATATAGTCTTGAGTAGTTTATGTTTCTTGACCACCATGTACATTAATGTTACTTCAGTTTGAGTACTCTATACATCTTGCACAATTTAGTATATGTCTCATGACTAGCATATGCTCTATAAAACCTAAAAGTGCATGGTTTTGTCCTTGATTAATGAATGATTTTCATTAGCATAAAACAATGATCAGATAGTCATGGTGGGTAGATGGTTAGGCTTAAAGTTTGAGAACTTTTAAGACACATCACATTTATTAAATCTCTATCTAATGTTGTTTCTCTCTTTTGATCTACCGCTTCCTTCTTTGTCCAAGTGAATTAGGGATCATGGTACTTCATATCAATAAGTTCCAAATCATTAAATACGTCAATCATTTATTTTGATCCATTATCTAATCTTTGACATATTAGTATTTCTAAAATATATTATCTCATTAACATCTCCTTGTATACACTATGATTTATTTTAAACTATAGTACTCCACTCCCTCAGTTTGTTCAACAAGTTCATTCTCAAAATACATAGCCGGAAGAAAAAGAAATTTCGGTTGCCATTGGTGTATGTTATTTTCGTTAAATAGCTTGGTCAGTACAATCAATCATCTCCACTTTAACTTTTTTTGGTCCCATAACACCCAAATTCTACCAAATGAAATTTTTGAGTAATTTTAGTGAATCCTCCACTTCTTGTACTTAGTTTTCCATATATTATCAGCTTTTGACCTGATTATTTTGGTTTCTAGTAAACATAAAATCCAGTTCCCTACCTTGGTACCTTGATTTAATTAATTATATTGATCAATTCTTTTATTTAAGCGTCACATATTCCATGTATTGGTCATGAGAAGTTTGGGTCAGGGTATTTCCTACCTTCATGTTCTTCATTAATGAGATCGTTCACCGTTGCTATAATTGATTTATCTTTAGTTATAGAATCAAACTTATATAAGGTAGGCTAGTTGGTTGGGTAATTAGTAAGGTAGTGTCCCTTTGTTTCTTACTTTTGATCCACTAGTGACATTTTGACACATGATCAAAACCTTTATGGACTCTTGGAAACCAGATTTCTATATTTTTTTTTATCATCAAATCAAATTTTATTAATGAGAAAATTGACAACCCATTGTCTTTACATATTTTAGTCTTAATGGGTTCAAGGCCCAACATGGGAAACTTAAAAGCCTAAAAAGACATTCACCTTACTACTTTAAAAATAAGACAATACATCACCTATCTTAATAAATAGAAAATCGGTCCACTACACATCTATTACAAATTAATGAATTGGCTCAATACAAAAGAAATTAGAGTCCACTAATCTAGTCTATCTATAATCTCTTTTATGCTCCTTTTCTTAACATTCCAGTTCTGCAACTTCATTTTCACCATCTTGCTGATTTTTTTACACATTTGATCTTCATTCAACTCATTTCCTCCATGCTCCAGATCATTTCTCAACCACCATACATAGTAAATATAAGAGGTACACAAAGCACTAACAAGAATAACCTGTTTTTCAAACTTCATAGCCAATATTTCATTACATAGCTCTTTAATATCTCCCAGCTGCTTCTTTATCTTACCAATACTTAATATCTTTGTTAAAAAATTTCTAACGAAAGAACACTCAAAGAATAGATGAGTGCTATTCTCTATAGCAGCTTTACAAAAATGACAAAGGGGATTGACACTATTACCCCACTCTATCATTCTTTCTTTAGTGCTAAGTCTATCTTGTATAGCAATCCAAGTGATAAATTCGCACCTTGGTATTCTTCTTAGCCCAGACTACTTTATACCAGTACACTTGCTCTAGACATTCATATGTAATTATCTTTTCTAGAATTTTTTTGAAAGAGAATTTCATATTGTTATTTTCACTCCACACTTTAATATATTTTCCATCATTTAACTCATTAAGAAGAGGTAAAATCTTACCAATTCTGGGTGGTAATCTCTACCTGCTCCCTCCATAACAGCTATATACAGTTTTATCACTATTTATATCAACCTTGTTTAGCTCTATACCAAGATTTTCTTGCACACTGTACCTTTCAATCCACCTATCACATATTATATAGGTGTCTCTCCCATTATTCACCTTATGATGGATGAAATTATAAGCAATATTCCTCACCTTAAGTAGTTTTTTCCATATCCACGTATGCGCTTGTTTTTCCTCAAGACTCCATATGCACTTATTTTTAACAATATTGCATTTTACCCATCTACTCCATAAATTACCTTCTTGAGCATACATTCTTCAGAAGGTAAAAAGTAAACAAACTAAGTTGATATTTTCTATTCTCGGAATGTCCAATCCTCTATTTTGTTTACTTGTGCACACTTTATCCCAAGAGATTTTTGCCCCTTTAGCTCCTTCCACATTTCCTTTCCATAAAAAGCTCTTCATCAACTGATTTAATTTATATATCACCTGCTTTGGGAGAAGGAAAACACGACCCCAAAAGAGTATCTTACTGATGAGGACACATTATCAGCTCAACCCTTCCAGCATATGAGAGCAACTTTGAAGAACATTGGTTTATACTGCTATATATTATGTTCACCAATTTATTACCTTCTTCAACACTGAGTTTCTTTGAATGTAAAGGCACCCCTAAGTACCTAACAGGTAGACTGCGCATTTTGATGTTCAATATCTTAGAATTCCTCTTCTTTGTATTATAGTCAGTACCACCATAATATATCTCACTCTTTTGATAATTGATACTGAGCCCTGATATCCTTGAGAATAATTACAAGCCCTCTTTAACTTCTTTTGCTGAATTAATGTCTTTCTTAAAGAAAATCAATAAATCATCTACAAAGATTATGTGATTTAACTTTATTTCTTCACATTTTTTATGGTAACTAAAGCTCTCCTTCTTCCCCAAAAGATTGAAAAGTCCTGTAAAGATTTCCATACACATTGCAAAAAGATAAGGTGAGAGAGGGTATATCCTTGCCTCAACCCTCTCTTTCCTTTAAAAAACCCACATGCCTCACCATTGTTACATATAGAATATGTAGGAGAACACACACAGATTCTTACCCACATAATAGATTTCTCAGGAAAATTAAAAGCTTTCAATATGTTCATTAAAAACCTCCAATTCACGCTATCATACGCTTTTTGGAGATCCATATTAATAGTACAGTTTGGAGCAGAGTTCTTCTCTCATACCAAGCACCACCTCCTGAGCAACCAAAATGTTGTCACTAATGTACCTGTCTCCAACATATGCTGCTTGGTTAAGAGATATAATAATCACCTTTTTCAATCTTTTACATATAACCTTTGAGATAGTTTTATAGGATATGTTTGTACAAGAGATTGGCTTAAACTTCCTACACTTAAGGCATTCTTTTCCTTAGGTATTAATATTATGTTTGTAACATTAATCTTAGTAATAATTTTACCATTGTCTAAGCACTGTTTATATGCTTTTGTAAAATCATCTCCTATAATACTCCAAGAAGTCTTGTAGAAAGTTGAGTTAAGTCCATCTAGGCCTGGACTTTTATTCTCACAAATAGAAAACAAGGCTTCCTTTATTTCTTCATCAGTGGTAGGGGCAATAAGAGCAACTTTTTTTTTTCATTCAGAAAGGATCCAATAAACTCTTTAATAGTGTCACTGGAGCAGACTTCTTCATTTTCATCTTCAGTGCCTAAGAGTTGTGTATATAAATTCACAAATTCCTGCTTGATAAGGTTAGGGTCCACAATATTTTCACCTGAATCACTAAAAAGGATAGATATGTTATTCTTAGCAGCCCTTACTCTAACAACTTTGTAAAAATAGGCTGAATTACAAACCATATCATTAATAGAGATACACTTAGCCTTTTCTTTGAGAATATCACGTTGTATAATTATAGCTTCCTCCAAACTCTGACTAAATTTTTTTCTTTATTAAGAATACATGGATCAGTTGCACCTTTCATAATACTCATCTGTATGTTGTTGAGCTGAGTCTTCATTTGTTCAATCTCCATAGAATTTCTTCTGAAGTGAATGTTATTAAACTTCTTGAGAGCAACTTTAACATTTTTCTGCTTCATACATACTTTATACATTTCATTACCCTCTACTTTAATAATCCAGGCTTCCTTCACAGCTTCAATATATTTATCATGTGTAGCCCATATACTGAAGAATTTAAACTGACTTGTAAAGAATTTCTTTGCTCCACCAAGATTCAATTTAACCGCACAGTGGTCTGAGGATGAATACTTACACTAGAAGCTATAAAGTCTAGCCATCTAGTGTTAATAAACACCCTATCTATTTTACTAGCTCGGATTTTATCACCATTGTTCTTGTTAGTCCATGTGTAAAATTGTCCACCATAGTTATGTTCATATAAATTTGCTTCTTCAATACACTCTATGAACTCCAGCGTACCTTTGTCCAAATCAGTACAATTCAATCTGTCCCTAATATGTAATATTTCATTAAAATCTCCCATGAAGCAGAGTTTTTCATTTTCATACTGTTTACTCCATTTAACAATATGACTCCATAACATTCTCCTACCTTCATCAGTTCCACTAGCATAAACCATTACAATATAGAGAACCTCATTAATGTCTTTCACTTTTAGTTCAATTAGTATGGCTTGAGAAGTTCGATAAACTAGATTAATGTCGAAAAATCTTTTATCCCACAAAATCCAAATCCTTCCACTATCATCTTTATTATAGTTGTGCAACATTTCCAGATGAGAGAAATGTGCACTTATTATAGAAGGGTAATTATTGAGTTTAACTTTTGTTTCCAAAAGTCCTATCACCCTTACATTATTACTAGCTAAGAACTCCTTTACATCTAATTCTCTGAGGAGATCATTAAACCCCCTCACATTCCAAGCTACAATGTTCATATATTAGGAGGTCTAGTAATCTCTTCCCCTCCATTATGATTGATAAATTCTAAAACATTATGATCAATTTAACTTCCTTCTTTGTTCTGTAACTCATAAAATTTATTCATTATAGTTATAGAACTTGATTCTCTCTTCTTACCGTAATTCTTCTTGCTACTTCTCACAACACTCCATTCCTCAACTACTTTCTTTCCCTTATCAACAACTTTGACAAGTTCAGACTTAGGCACCCATACTTTCTGAGTGTTCACACACTTTGTTTCTACATGTGCCAACTTATTGCATTTTTTACAAACAATAGGCCTCCATTCATATTCAACTTTAACCTCCTATAACTCTTCAATACCTATATCAACCCATACATTATCAGGTAACTCCTCTTTTATGTCAATCTCTACAAAAACTCGAGCATACCCCAACCTTGTCTTTGATTCTATTATATTATATTATCCATTTGAATTGGAACACCTACACCACTAGCTACATATCTGAGGCCTCTTTGTGTCCAGAAATTCATTGGCACATTAATTAATTTAACCCAAATCGGGACTCTAGATATGTCTAATTTATCAAACTGCATACCTGCCTTCCAAGGACGAAGAAGTAATGGCTTATGCTAGAGCTGTTCAAGAGCTTTGCTGTAACTTTGTTGATTTTCGAACTTGAAAACTACACTTCCTTTCAAATTTGATTTAATTTCTACCTCACCCAGCTTACTCCATTGATATCTAACAAAGTTTGCTATATCAAAGAACGGAGGCGGAGCATCAATGGATTGACCAATTAGGCAATTCACCCATTGTTCAGACCTTTCCTCGAGAACATCCATTGGTGGTTTAATAACCTTATTTCCTTGCAGATTTACTGGTTCATGATTTTCTAGCTTCATAGAATTGCTCGCACATCCAAATAGTTGTGACCATGGAACTCCTTTTGATTCACTCCTTTCTCAGTTTCAACCAGTTTGACAACCTGAATTTCTTCATCGTTGCTCTCCACTTCATTATTAACTTGAACCTCAGCACTCGCCTCTTTCTCATCTTTGTATGATTCGGGTGTGTTAAGTAGTTTTGAGCTCGGCAATAACATCTCTTTAGTAATATCTCTGTACTTAGTCTTCGATTTTGGTTGCTTACTGGATCCATTAGTTACTTTGTTGATTTTTGATGTGTTAAACATTTTGGTCATTATGAGAGTCAAATAAAAAAGCGGTAAAAGGAAAAAGAAGGTGAAAAAACGAAAAAACTAGGCTGAGAAGAGATGGAGGTGATATGGAAGAGGATAGAAAAGCGGCGGATGTGTGTATTTTTGTGAGAGAGAATGAAAAAATTGTTAGATCCCAAATAATTCTTGAGATAAACAACAAATCTGGATAAGGAAAAGAAAAAGTTGGAAAAAAAGGTAAAAATTGGTGTAAATCTAAAAATGGAAAAATTGAATAAAAATTAATGGATGAGTGTGTAGAGAGGATTTTTTTTGTGAGTTGACTCTCATTGACCCTTGTATTCCACCTATTAAAAACTTTCCAGATTTCTTTTCTCTAATGTGTAACTTGATATTTTGATGCGTTATGTCCCATGATTTTGCAATGTTTACATTACTAGGTTTTTAGCTAAATTCAACTTCCACCTCATCCAATCTACCATCACCCATGTCAAGATCAAATTACTACAAACTATATTTATTAATAAAAATCTCCACACATACTCTAGCAAAACATAATCTCGTGTGAGTTATGGTTATCTCAACCATTTGGATTGGAATTCCTAGAGCATTGGCTACTATTCTGAGGCCTTTTTGTGAGCATATTTCCCCGTGGACCTGCGTCCGTTTCTTCCACATAGAAATATTATATGTTTAAATTTTTCGAACTGAGTTTTAAGGGTCCATTTCTAGAGAATCAATGTCATATCATTACAATGACAAAGTTCCCCTATAACTTAAAAGCATTATTAACATATCCTTGCACATTAACTTTAAACATTTCCATACTAAAAGCTATATGTACTTATGATTTTGAACCTAGTGTCTTACATTACTCAATTCCTTTTTCGTATCACTTTTTGTCATCTCAACTTACTATTGCAATCTTGAGGGCCCATGAGTTGTTAGGAGTACAAGCTTCAAAGAGACTATTATTAAGAATACATGTAAAGAACCTGCCTCATCCCCTACATACATTTATAATGATGATGTTTTTATTTATCGTATTTTTATTTTTATCTTTCAGAGAATGTGCCATTTTTATAAAATATATGGATGGAGTAAATTTCCTGTAACCCTTTAGTGATTATGTTAGTACAAGTTTATCTTGTAGTAAATCTTAATCTTATGATTATTAAAGTGAATTTCATTCCTTGTTAACATACCCCACTTTGATTTTGAAATGAATTTTTGTATCACGAAAACAATATAAATAACGGAAAAAGCATACATAGTTGTCTCAAAACTAAAAAGTCACCTGATACGGGTTCCTCGGTTGATACAAATAGTTAAATATGCATAAAATTGTAGGTATTCACGTGTACTTTTCGAGCATCTGAAATTTCCACCAAGAAGAAACAAAAATGTGGCTATGTGTTGCTCATATCCTTTAAATATAATAATTACACTATGAATCATGAGTACATGTTGTAACAAATGATATGAAAGATACTATGTCATCCTTAATTATATTGATACTAGATATTTAAGGGATAACATATTTTTGTTACATATACTTACCAAACAATATAGGTTGAAGTAACTTATATCTCTCGCTAGTAATTATACACTTAATTCACCAATCTTATAAAATCTCTTGTTTGAGTACTATTTAGCATAAATTTACATATTATTTACAACAAAGTGTTACAAAAAATTTCCTCCCCACCGATCTTATTGATCTTCTAATAGTGCTTGACAATAGTATTTCAATAAAGCTTTGTAAAATCTAAAAAATTCATTTTTTATAGATGAAGTATTTTGCTCAATATATGACTTATACCATCAACATAGAACTCGCATATCATCCATTTGTTGATTGATATTTAGCTAGGACCGGTGTAAAAAGAATTATAAATGATCATTATGTTTTTGACATTTATTTATTCAATAGTATAATTAATCACAACAAGCATGTTATTCATACTTTCAGTTATAGTGAATTAACTATATTATGTTAGGATATCGTATCAAATCAAGATTTTGTCAGCCATAAAATCAAATTGAGTCCATTCATTTGAGTAACTAATTATTTACGGGTCTAAGAAATATAAACTAATTGATCAAATACTACTTTGCTAAAATTTTGAATTTAGACAAATATTATATTTATTTAACTATAAACGTTAAACATATAAAAATAACTATGAGATCCAGATCATAGAGGAAATATATTATTTAAAGTATTCAAAGAAAAGACATACAAAATAAATCATCAATAGAGTAAATATTAAAGTTAGGTAAACGGTCAAAATTTTATAAAACCTATGTAAATTTGATAAATTCTATATAATTAATATAATTTAATAATATATTGTGATCTTTTTGTTTGATAAATTCCTTAATTATAAAAATCAAAACAAGATGTATACGTCTTAAGAAATAAACATATACCTTTTCTAGATATATAAGACTAGGATTTGCCTTTCATATTTAGATAAAAAGTTTAAAAATTCAAATTTTAAGCAGAGAATATGTAGAAAGGACAATCTTTCAATGGGACTAACATAAATTTTTGTTAAAAAATGTTAGGCATTCCATTTAATTTTAGGTGGACAGTTTATGCCTAAATAGTTTTAAGATTCATATCGGGTGCAACCATACGATTTTCAAGAACCATGAGTACATCATGTCACAACTTTGATTTGACCAACAAACCCTTCTTTCTGAACTATGATATTACCTTGTTGATCTATACATATATGCCACTATTCATGTTAATTTTATATTAGATATGGACGTTGCATTACTAAGGATCATGAATGAATATTGTTTAAACTTTGCCAGACATGTAATAAGGGGAATACCTACTTGACTAATCGATTCTTATCACATTTAATGTTATCAAAGATATATCTCATCTTAACTACTTGAATATTCCGACATGAAAGAAGAATAAATGTTTTATTATTGTAATATATATGTTGATTTAACTTGTATTCAAGAATTACAAAAACAATTCCCCAAAGAAGAGTATTTGTCAAGCTATATATAGAGTTGAAATATATACTTGTTTCACTATTTGCGACTAAAATAAAAAAAGCTTTTAAACAATTTTTATTGAAATATTGTTTCATTTTTAACCTAATGTGTATTTTTTTTAATGACAATTCATTTTTTAACAAACAAATTCTATAAAGTAATGAAGAAAACAATGAATAACCAAATCAACTACTCGTCATATTTAATTATTATCTAGAATAAAAAATAGGGTGATTGATTCCACGAGTTCATACAAATATTTTTTTTCCTAATAAGGTTCGGCCATTAAAAAATTCGTAACTTATTGACAAAATTGTATATCATTAAAATAATAAAAATAACCTATTAATAACATACCTTTTAGAGAAGAAAAAAGCCTACACTTGTTAAGTAGAAAACATATTTTTGGGCCTTCAATTAACTCAAATAGATAATGTTAAAATCTATTTTTTGTTTATTATATAATACCACAAATCATTCAACTCAAAATTCATTACAAGAAAAAAACTAAAGGAAAATTCTTTACGAAACTATGTTGTTTCCACGTCTCCCACATTTCTATATATATAACATTATAGTCCATTGTCAATATAATACTCTAGCCACCACCACCCATTACATACATACATATTACACATTACACATAATCTTTTGAACCTAGCCGACCTACTCCTCATAGGCCGTACCATTTTTCTAAACACCATTGTCCTTTCTTCTTTGATTATAATATTTCATATACTCTTTCGCCAATCTATACTCTTTTATAATTCGTTCTCTAACTTATGTATTATAAATATTCAGTCAGCCAAAGATTGAGAATCTTGTTGATCATAACATTTCAATCAAGGAATCATGAAAATGTTATTTTATATTATCTATTTTTATAAATGTTTGAAATGATTCTTATATGTTATTTTGATATAGTTTGTTTAGTTATAGTGTCTGATATATTTGTTTTTATTCTAAAATGTCGATAATATTTATGTTTACAATATATTATTTGAGGTTACATTTTTAAAACGTATTTTTTTAGAGTGTTCATAATATATGGATGATTCTAATGTTGATCTATGGGGTTTTATATTTCTTTTACTTTGCCTTAACCTAGGCTTATTAAAATAAAAGTATCTTAGATTTTGAGAAATAATGTTATGAAAATTATGTTAAAGTTAAATTTTAACCATGTTAAGTTCATTATTCTTTTAAAGGTCTAAAAATTATTAACTTAGTTAAATTGATTCTCTTATATAATGGGGTTGGGCCAATTTGTCTTTTTTTCCTTTACTCTTCGTATATAGGGTACACAATATGTAAACGATAAACAAATATACTATCAAGAGGGGTTAAGGATCGAATTTGCTTTGAGATTACTATATGTGACATAAATTTTTGAAAAAACAAATTTGATGATATAAAATCTTATTTTGCAGATAAAATATATAATTTCAAGATTCTAATTGTGCAATTCTAATTTGGTGTAGATTCAATATATCCTAAAATTAATTGCATGGTAATGTATTAAATTTATATTTAATTTTTTAACAAACATCTCATATCTCCTATATATTTCTATACATTTCAATTTTTATTTACTTGCAAAAAAAGATTTCTTTTCATTAATCCCTCTAAAAACATTACAGAGATGACTAAGTCGACCTTACCTATTTATTTAAGAGATATTATACCTAAATTAATGAAATATACAAGGATTTTGAAATGTGTTTTACAACTTTTACAATTTACACAAAGTCCTAAACAAATTTTACAACATTGATTACACTTTGGTCACATTACAAGAACAAAACTTATAATTTGGTCCTTGCACTTTAAAGACCACTAATATCACTCACACCCATAAAATAACTTCATAAATCATCCTAAATATATCCATCACTATAATACAAAGAACTAAAAATATATATTTGCAGTTTAGTCCCTAAATTATTAACTATTTTTGGTTTCATGATTCTAGAAATATTACTATGCATTTATACATAAGAAAAGTGTTTATGTGTTTATAAATTATCATAATTCTTGAATATCTTTTAATATTTATTTTATTCATATATGATATCTATTTCATTCTTTACAAAAAAAAGAAAGAATACAAATGCATGTACAATTATATTACACAAAATTGATTAGATAATTGATTTTAATTTATTTTGTGTCACGTCATTTATTTCGTGAAGAAAATTTATCATTGAAAAAATAAATGATCGTTAGCCATGAACTTTATACTAACAATCATATATCTTTTCAATGTTAATTTTTTTCACTAAATACACACAAAATGAATAAAATTAAACATCTAATCAATTTTGTATAATTGCACAAAAATTTGTATCTTTCCTTCTTTGAAAAGAAAAAAAATAAATATCATATATGAATAGAGTACATATTAAAATATATTCAAGAATAATTAAAAATTATAATTCATAAACACTTATTATTATGTATATATTCATACATAATATTACTTGAATAGTAGAACCAACAATTGTTAATCTAAGCTGCAAGTACTTTGTTTGGTAGTATTGGATGTATTTAGGGTGGATTATGAGGTTATTTTGATGGTTGTGTATGTTATTAGTGGTTTTAAAGTGCAAGGACTGAATTAGAAGATCTGATTGGCATGACTAAAGTGCAGACGGTGTTGTAAAAGTTGTCTATAACTGTGTGTTAATTTTAAAAGTTGTAGAGCATATTGTAATTTCCTATTTGTTTGAATTTAGTTCTATATTCTTGTAAATACCATGAAATAACTTTTAATGTTTCCTCTACAACGTATTTCTTCTTAATTTAACCTTAATGAGGGTTTATGAATAATATTTTAATTTCTTCTAGTAACTCTCAAACAAATAAATCCAACGTATTTGAACCGAACCTCCTCTTAACTACCTTCCTCGTATAAGCATATGACAATATGGACAATTATGTCAAAAGAAACAAAGAGGAAACAACATTTCAATCTTGAATATAATCACAATGCATAACGTCAATGTTGTTTTTCAATAAGTTTTCTAGACCAATAAGGTAAATGATAGAAAATACTCTTTTATTCCACTTAAAATGTCGATGACCTATTTTCTTTCTCGTTATATGATCAAAGTCCTTGTTTTTACGGATAATCACAATAGGCAAACCATCTAAGTGCGTCTGAATAATGGAGGGACGATATTTCTTATGATAGGCGATATGTTCGGAACTAACGTAAGATGATATGTCTTTTCTAAACCAGTATCAAACATGTAACCAACGCGTATGATCGAAATATACGACTCCTTTACTCACTCATAAGGATGGTGTAGAATCCATGCATTTGGGAAAATTTTGTAACTTTGATCCAACTATCACAAAATGTATAACCTAGTTGGGTAATCATTAATTTTAAGCTACACACAAACCTTCATGAATAATTATTCCTTTATATGAGCATCATAAGCAATAATACATGTATCCCACAATATTTCCAACTCATTAATAATTGGACAGAGAAATAAAATTATATCTTTACCGGGTGAACACAGTGTTGGATTCTACAAAGTAAGCATAAACGTGGATTCTTTCATGTATTACCACGGTCACAAATTGATGATTGTTAGTATAACTAGCCACATGCTTTATGAGTTGTTTTTTCATAGTAAAAGGGACAAAACATATCAATACCCAAATCCAATGGTACATTATACGATTCACTAGCAAACTCATGATTTTGCTCCTTAAACTATTTCAAACTTGTACCATCAAATGGATGATGTAACACATCGTCTTATGTACTCTTTAGATTATGGTGCCCGTGGAGACGTGCCTCGACGCAAACATTATTTTTAATCTTGGTGTAATGTGAAAGTAACAAAGTTTTTTATGTGCAATTTTCTTTCAATTTTTCAGATCCTACCTACATTCACCACATACTTGAAATTTATCCAGATTTTCATTGAACTTATCGTAAAAAACACAATCATTCTAACATACATCGATCCTAATGCATCCCAAACCCATAAATTTAGTTTTTTGTAGCACTTCTTATACGATGAAGGCAAAGTATGGCCCTTAGCCAAAATTAGACATAACAACTGAAGAACTTCAGTTACAAAGGTATTTGTCCATTTGTTCTTAACCTTGATATGTATAAACTTAGTAATTAAATTTAATAAATCCATTGTCGTAGAACCATGGTATAAATCACTCTCGATTTCTTCAAACAAAGTGTCTAAACAACCACAATTTGTCATTTGATTATTCTCAACACCCATACCGATATTATTTATATGCCTTAAATCATTTAAAATGTCCATCATAATATATAATTGTATCTTAAATTTTTTTATATGGGGATGCAGTATCTCTTTCGTACTTTCATACAGGGCCTTTTGAATGTTTAATCTTTGAGCGCTAGTCAGTTATCTACCAATGCTTGGGGCTGGATTTTGTCTTTTTACGCTTACTGCTAGAAAAATGTTAAATAATTTGCCTCAGATCACCGCTTGTGATCGAAATACACTACACCATTACTCACTCACAAGGACGGTGTATAATCCATGCATTTAGGGCATGTTTTGTAACCTTGACCCGACCATCCTGAAGTGTATGACCTAGTTAAGTAAACATAAATTCAGAATAACACATAAACCTTTACTACGAATTCTTCCTTCAAATGAGAATCATACGTTAGGATACATGTAACCTACAATATTTCCAACTTATCAATAATAAGTTGGATAAATATATCCATATCTTTACCCGGTAAACGCGGTGTTGGAATCAACAAAGTAAGCATAAACATGGATTCTTTCATGATTTACCAAGGTAGAAAATGGTAGATTATTAGAAGAACTAGCCATACGCTATATGAGTTTATTTTTGCATGAACAAAAGAACAAAACATCGATACCCAAACTCAATCGTACATTACGTGGTTCACTAGCAAACTCATGATTCTGCTCGTCAAACTTTTTATAACTAGTATCATCAATTGGATGATGTAACACATCTTCTTCTATACTCTTGAAAGTATGGTGCCTAATTATGTCTTTAGAAGTGTGCCTCAAACAATTCCTTCTGTTCAATCTTGGTAAAATGCGAAAATACATTTTCTTATGTGGAACTTTCTTCTCCTTTTTCAGATCCGCCTTGATTTACTAAATACTTGACATTTATCAAGTTCTCATTCTCTTTATAATAAAAAATACAATCATTGAAACACATATTAATCTCTTTTTGTTGCACTCCTCATACGAAGAAGGAAAAGTATGACATTCAGGCAAATCATGACACAATAGTTGAAGAAGTTTGGTGAAAAAGGTGTTTGTCAACTTGTTTTTTACCTTGATGTGCATCAACTTAAAATGAAATTCAATGAATCCATTGTCGTATAACCATGGTATAACTCAATCTCCAATTCTTCACACAAAGAGCCGAAATAACAACAATATTTCCTTTGACTATTCTCAGCACCCATCTTTGTATCAATCTAAAACATCCATCATTTCATTATTTACAATTTAGGTTGTGGTATTCACGGGGATTTGTTCTATTTCACAATATTTTATCCATAAACCATAGGTTGATAGGATTCATTGTCGATATATAATTATAATTCAATTATAATTAAATTCATGATTTTAATGTAAATATAAAATTGTAACGATTAGTAAAATTTAACACATTATTATATAATAAATAACTATATTCTAAGCTGAAAGTAATTCTAATATAAAAAGGAAGGAATTTTAAAAGGTTAATATTTAGAAAATATCTAAGTTCAGGAAAATTAGCGGATAATATTTTGTTGAAGTTGACCGCACACATTTAGAGACTGGATGACACCCTTTTGGAGTAAGGTTTGGGTTTGGGGATATAAAAATGGGAAGGTGTTAATGACGAATTTTTCCCACCAACTGCATTTATTACGCATTTTTCGTTAGACACGTCATTTTGTCATCTCTAATGATAGTGTGTTTCATCTAAAATGACCATGTATCTTTAGAGACGAATAAAAATTCATGTCAAATGATATTTTAAGTCCTCGTGAATGAGATATTTAGAGACGAAAAAAGTCCTCTCAATAGATGAAACACAATACAAGCGACATATTTGTTTAATTAATTACAATAATAAATAATTCATCTAGAATGATATCTTTTGTGACCATATAATTTAGTATTTGATAATATATATCTTAAAGACGACATATTTCTTCTTAAAAGGCTCGCAACTTTTAAAAAATAAAACATATAAGCCAGTGTAGAAGAAACACATGGCACGTCGGCAACGACCGATCTTTAGAGACACGAATCTTGTCCTTTCTAAAAAAAGATGTGTGGTCTAGTAGCACTACACTTGTAAAAAAAGACATGACCCAATGAATGGACACTTGCAAAACCAAGGGAGGATCAATTATATTATTCGAGGGATTCACCCATTAATTTTTAAAATGTCATCTTTGCTAAAAATGTTTTTAGTGAAAATATGTAACAATTATATAAGAGTAATGATATATATATATATATATATATATATATATATATATATATATATATCATATCTTTCTATGCAACATTTTAATTATTGTGTATGTTGTGCTTAATTTTTATATGAATAAGAAAGAGAAAAATGATTACTTTTATGATTTTATTTTATTTTATTAGACCATGAAAGAAATTAAAAATTATGGAAACCTAAACATGTATAAAAATATAATATGCTTGATAAAGTGTCTTCATAAAATTCTTAAATTTGTATATATTATATGCAATGAAAGTGAGATTTGATATCACTGGCTATTGTCAAAATTAACTACCAATCAATTATATACCAAGTCAATCCATCAGTGGTTCACACTCATTTTCAATAAAAAAATTATTTACCACACATACTTGAAAATATATTGGTACGTGTTCCAATTTCAACAAACATTTTTATTACATGTTATAATTTTTTGATGAATTTTAAAGCAGAGCGATTGTCGATTTGATCAGTTGTTACGAATTCTAGGAAGATACATACGGAATCCTCTTTTCTTGGAAATGCTTGATATCAAACTTGTCAAAGTTTATGAAAAAGATATGGACATGTCACAACATGGAACTCGAATTCATGTTGGTGAGTCGTCCATCGTCTAGATCTCCTTCAAAAAATCTTGCTACTTTTTAGAAAAAGTATCATGAATTCTTACATGACAAACGTGTTCATGCAAAAGAGAATATACATAGACTGTATACTCTCTTTACTACAACTTGATGATTTAGTATATGAACATTCCTTATAATTATGGGGGAGTGTCTAGAGGGAAAACCGATTAAAAACAACTAAAAAATCAATTAATTTTAACATTGACTTGTCGTAACTCCGCCTAATTCTTATCACAACCTATTTTCATATCTAACCAATATTTTTCACTTGTAGGACCACACTATATATATAGAAAGAGAGAATATGGGAGGAGAGGTGAGACCTAACTTTTAAAAGTAAGGTAGCTGTTTTAGTATTAAGTATATAAAGGAATAAAGAAAGAACAAGAAACTACTACAATTGAAAAAAATAGGCATAACCCTCCTCTGCTACACCTTTTGAAGAAACTCGCCCCCAATCATTTTATTTTGATTGTAGTTTGATTGTGTAGGGTGAATGATTCATGTGATATTTTAATCAATTTTCATTTTTCAAGTTTCTTAATATGTTAAATTTGAAAATGTCATAGTAGATCTTATCAAAGAGATTGAAATTCTTGTTTTTCTAAGATATTTGTCAGTTAAAAGCTCTAAGAATTTTATTCTCCCTAGCCAATCTTTGAATCTTAGAAGTTTTGTTCTCAAATAATTGGCAAGTAATATTGTAAATTTTGTAAAAGAACTTGACTTTATATGTGATCAATCAAATAACATTTTTAATATGATTGTAGTCATTAATAAATTTGTTTTATTCTGGTTTCAGTGATGTTGGTTATGTATGAAAGATTAAATTATGATAGTGACTATTTTGATTTTAGTGATCTTCGATTGCACAAAGGCCCCTTTTCATCTTGTTTCTAACATGTTTGGCTCTTGATTAGGAGGAGGCCGTTGGTCTCCTCTTGGCTGTTGTTGTCTCAAATTATCCGTCATTTTTCGTGTTAATTCATGCAAACAACTGTTGTAATGATCATTAGTAACAATAGTTCAAATTATTGTTATTTTTATAATATTTGCTTCGGTGAATTATATATTGTGAGAGAAGAGATTCTTTAATGAGTTTAAAGATTTGATTTTCAGTGTTTGATTCCCCAGGGAGTTGTGTTTGGTGCTATCAGCAATATAATGGTTGATTTTATGCCAAATAAAAATATATTCATGCAATGTGGAGCTGTGAAAAAGCTTGTTTGGTTATCAAAGTCTATGGATACAACTGTTTAATCAATTTAATCAATTGCTGCAAGAGCTTTAAGGAATCTGATGTTCCACGTGTTCAACATTTGCAAGGAAGGAATTCTCTTGGAACTCACGTTTGACATTTGACTTTGATAGATTGGCATTTTAAAAATTCCATAAGGAGTAATCCTGTCATGTAATGCAAATCTAGAAGGTTCCATCCAATAACAAGTTTTGGTAGTATGATACATACTTGGATAGCTGTGGCAGTTATTAAGAAAATGAAAGTGCTTCATCTTTCTGTTATTGTATAAAAATTTATATTTAGTGTCCGCCTAAAGTACATTTGTAAGTCATTTGAGGTTATTGATTTAATTGGTAAAATAGTTATTTATGTTCCAAAAACGATTTTACTTCCAAATCTATATGTAAGATTACATCAATCTTGAAGAGACGCTACATCAGCTAAAAAGCTACCTAACAATCCTTCATTGCTAATGATAAAAAAACCCCATCTATTTGATATCAAAATTTTCCCTCTTTTTGTTGTATCTTTTGTTTTCCTCTCGGGATGTCTTTGTAACATTTCTTTACTAATTCTAATTGAATATGAAGTTTCAAGATTTAGTACCAAACATAATTTTACAACAAATCAGCTCAGCATAATTTATCAGTTCAGTGTTTCCGGATCTTCCCGTTGTTCAAAATCAAGGAAATTTTCCAAAGTAGTCTACAATGTTTACAGGCTTACCAAACTAGTTCCATATCAGGTGAAGCCTACTGAACAACTTTGAAAGACTTTGCAGGTAATGCTATTCGATAAACTTTGCAATTTGATAGATAAAAACAACAGGATACAGTACAATCTCGATACATAATTTAAAAGCAAAGAAAACAACCTAGATTTTTCATCAAAGAAACAATTTAAGAGAATAAAAAACTCTTATCCATTTAGTCCAAGGACACTAGAGAAACAAATAAACAGATCCTTTTTTTGTAATATGATCACTTGTGTCAATCAATATACAATCGTATTTCCTAAACATATTTCTGTTGTACATTCGATAAATGGTCAATGATTAAAGAATCAAACAAATTAATCACTAGCTATAAATTAATCAATCGTATTTCCTGAACATATTTATGTTGTACATTTTCCAACAACTCTACTATTTTCCCATATTCAATAATAGTTAGTATAACAATCATTACTATCTAACTGTAGTTTTATTTATACATGTGAATAGCTAATATCATAAACTATTGATATCTAAGTGTAGTATTAAATATTCTTGAATTTTCTCCTAAACTGTTGACCTACAATAAATTAAAAAAAAGGCAAAAATAAATTCAATTAAGAAAGAATGTCCATTACTGACGATGGAGGTGGCTGGGCATGATGATGGCAATGTGAGGATGGAGATGGTGATTATGGAGGTATGTTGAGTGCGATATGAATGTTTTCGGTCTTTTTTTTTCAAAACTAATTCGGTTTGTTTTGAAAGAGAAATCACTAATTTTTTTAATTACATACATTGATTTTTTTCTTTATATACTTAATACCACTAACTCACGTTTAAAATTGAGGTGCCACATCTCCTCTTGTATTCTCTCTATATATATATTAGTGACTTTAGAGTATTTCAAATAGGAAAATTCTTCCATCCAATATTGGATGATCCTACACCAATAATATTAATACACATACCCCATGTTTTAAACTTACAAAAGTAACTAACTTATTAATCTAATGACATGTGTTTTGTTATAATAATCAATGGTCATGATATGGATATTGGACCATCCAATATTGGATGGAAGTCTTACCCTTTCAAATAATATCGTTTATTTTTGTTGGCTATTTCTTACTTATTTTTATTTTATAGAGCTAATTTTATATGGACAAAATCCCTAATTCACCATAATATGGAAATAAGTAAAAGTAATAATTCGATGATAAATGAAAAAACTTAATTTAATAAAATAATAACTTTATTTAATAAAATATAGTTTATAGTGTAATTATTCTTCTTTCCATATGAAAAACAAAACAATCACATGAAATAAAGTTCATTAAACAATACTAAGGTCATGCAAACATAACAATCAAATTTATAATTTTTTATGGGGGAAAGTAAATTTCTAATTTAAAGAGAACGAGTCATCTAGTTAAGGTCGTGCAACCAATATGCATCTGAGTTTGATGTTCCGAACAAACGCTAAATCGTATAAAATTCCAAATTCAAATTTCTATAATATAGCAAAGGATGTGCAATCAAATAAAATAAGACATGGTTTACTAAAAAAATATATGCTTAAAAATACCAAAAATATTACCTTTATTATGAAACTTGATTAGAAGATTTCGAAACAATTCTCCTCTAAGAATGTGAAGAATAATTAATCCTTTATGAACTAATTTTACAATGGGAATTTAACCTGTAACCCTTAATTTTTTTATTCCAAATAATTACGGTTGAAATAATACTATCCTTACTATTTAAAATACTTTTGTGAAAATTCTCTTCATCAATAGTAAAAAAGGTATTATATCTTGCTCAAAAGAAGATTCACTCCATGCATTCGGGGATGTATAACTTGGGAGTTTTCTAACAAAGACAAACATCCCATGCCAACCAAAATGGCTACTTATGAATTTGTTAAATATCATTATATGTGTATGATATTATTTTCAAGGATAAAAAGTATATTACCCAAATTAAATTTGGTATTTTGTAAAGGACTTGAAGAATCATTAAGACATAGATGGGATTTTTACTATATCGTACAAAGGGGAAAAGGAAACAAATGTTTTGATTAATTTTGTAGGACTTGAAGAGGACTTGAAGATTCTTCTAGCATAAAGCGTAAAAAAACAAAATCCTACCCAAAGCATTGGGAGATAACTTAGTAGCGCTCGAAGAGTAAAACATTAAAAGGTAGTATATGAAAGTACCTAAGAGGTATCGCATCTCCATATTAAAATATTAAATATACAATTATATATCACCCTCTAAACCATTTCACTCTTGCTCAGACTTGTCTAGAACACTAATTTACACCCCTTGGGTGATATCCCAATAATAAAGTAAAATATTTACATTTTTATTTAGTCTAAAAACGTTTAATCCGGCTAACCCCAAAATTGAAGTTAAATTTTGGGATTATATTAACCCACTTTTGGATAAAAAAAACTATTCAAGGTTAGAACATTTATGTGGGACTCTATGGCTAAAGATTAATTTTGTGAAAAACATATTTTTCAATCAATAAATATCTTCATATGGGTTACAGAAGACCCACGAATGGGGTTATTACTAGAAGTGATAGTAGAAACTTTTAAAAATCATGAGATTGTGAGAAAGATATCTGAAGAGATTAATATTTACCTCTGAAAGAAAGGGGATGTTTGAAGAGTCAACCGAGAATATTAACACAAAGACTATAATAATTCGTAAGATATTGGTGAAAAAGAAAAGTAAATACCTTTTGTGTATTAGACAAAACTTAATATACACATATATAAATAAACACACGTAGAATATGAAACACCAAACTCCTAATAAAATATCGAATGTGCTACTTTAATAGTGAGGTTTACAATACCACTATCATGAGAGAAAATAGCAAAAACCGCACAAAAGGATATGATAGCCATCTTCTAGGTAATTACATCTATAAATCAATGTATATAACGTAATTTTTAGTGAAGTAAAGAAAAAAATAAAAACTCATAGAATAAAAAGATCTGGTAAAATGAGGTATAAAACGAGGTATAAGGGAATATCAACCAATCGGTAAACCCAAAACACTTTTAAATAAAGTTTTTGGGTTTAAAGGGGTACTTGATAGTGGAAAAAAATCATAACCTCGTACAATCAAAGACAAAATAGAATATCCTGATCAAGGCAAACATCTTAAATAAAAACATGAGTAGAACAATCAAAGGCCACCTCATGGCAATCATGTCGCCCAAAAAACAACCTAATCTTCCCACTGATAATTTAATATGACATGTGGAACCATATAAAACAACCTCAAGGTTATATCTCAACCGAAATCTCTGCCTCTTTCAATGTATTGTTCATCTATTATATAGCTAGTAATAACAATCAATAACTCTATAAATAGAAGGAATGTTGTAAATAAAACAATGAATATTGTCAAGGTTTTTTTGCCACAATCATTTATTCAATAAACATATATATATATATATATATATATATATATATATATATATATATATATATATATATATATATATATATATATATATATATATATATATATATATATTCTTATGTATATTTTTTTCTAGGAAAAAAGATATATATTAAGCTCAACAATTCTCTTATGAAGAAAAGACAATATGTAAATCAAATCCCATAAGCTTTTCAAATTTAGTAACTATCCAAAAAAGGAAACCAAAGAAAGCATTAATACATTAAATAAAAACCATATGAATTAACTAAAGTTGAGAAGGTCCTAGTCACCAAAGGGATTCCACTACCATTTTTAAAACCTACTTCTTTTCTCTAACTCATCATTTCTTAACCTTGCACAGGTTCTCATCATCTCTCAACTTCGAAGCCTCTTTACGTAGAAAAAATCTTACTGCTACTTTTGATAACCACCCTCAATCTCCGATAACAACTTTTCATATATTCAGGGTTATTCACCATGGTTTCTTCTATTTTTCTCACTCCAAATGATAAAAATTACAACATCTTGAACTATTTTTAGCTGGTGGTCTCGTGTGCTCCGAGATTAATTGATGAGTGAACTAGTTAAGGACCATGTCCCAAGGTGAAAGTCTGGGGTTGATGTTCTGGCTTTGCAAAATTTGAAACCATATAAGCTTTGTGACTGAACAATCCCAAAAAAGTGTTTTTAGTCTACAGCTAGATTGCTTCATTAGGTACAAACTGTATCAACATTATTAACACATTTTGCATGTCTCTTGTTTTTTTTGACGATTTGTTAATCAGGGCTACCTATAGTATAAATCTATGTCTTGTTCAGATTCTGTTGTTTCATATAATATTACACCATGTAATATTGACTTTAGTTTGCTTGATAAGATCATATATTTCTACAATGAAGAATTCCCCATTTTTTGTTCCTTTTGTGAATATTTTAACTTGAAGGAGTGTTAAATTGAATCGAATTATTGAATTCACTTAAGAGATATAAATTTAGAGGCCATTTCCACTAATTATCTAGAATAAAATGATAAATCTTGTTGCTTTTGTAGTAATCAATAATTTGTTGTAATTCATATATATCTGCTAATCTAGTTTAACCTATTAGCCACTTGTCTCACTATAAAAATGGATTTTCCGTCATTCACTTCATACATGAATTTTATACTTTGGCAATGTTTTTAACATTCAAAAAATATCTCCAACCCCAGGAAGCATCTTGGGGAATGGATATTTGCTAGATTTACTTTTGATGTATAAGTATGGTGTGAACCTATTTGGACCATAAAGTTTCTTGTTCAGTGGAACATGACAAAATAATTTTAAATAGAAACACTATCTGAACTTCAAGATATTTTATCTCCAACCCTCCATCCTCTTTAGGAAAACATATAACCTTCCAAGCAACTTTAGCTCCCCATGTGTATGTGCTAGTACACGTGAGAATAGATGGTGGACTCGGCTCTCAATAAAGAGTTCAGTGGGGTTGTAAATGGAAACTATCATAATTGGTAAGATACTTTAGTTAGTCTTGAACAAAAAGTAAGTAATTTTTGTTTTAAATGGTGACCAAAATTCATCAACTATACATTCCATGTATTGGTGGAATAAAAACTTGAGGGAAAATGCTTATTTTCTGGATTGTCGTGGAGTATATTCTTTGTTGCTCTTATTGGGGTCGTGTGGCAGGAGAGAAACAATGGTTTTTTAAAAACAACACGATCCCAAATGGTGTTACTTTGATAAGAAGAGCTATATATTTAGAGACTGAATATATCAGAGCATGGAGTTGCTATCCTAAAAGGACCGAGGGTTGTAGTAACTATGTGGAACTTATCCACTACTGTAAACCAAATCGTGGACTCAAGCTCAACACAGACCGTAGTTGTATTAGCAAACAATGTTTAGGAGGGGCGGGTGGAGTACTTTGTGAAATAAAGGGTAATTGGGTTAGAGTATTTTCTGTGAGATTGAGGTACAATTAGTTGATCTTTGTAGACTTTGTTGCCCCTATGAGGATTTGTTTTTGGCGGAGGAGTTCAGAGCTTCTATAGTATGGGAAAAAGTTGATTTGGAAGAGGTTATAGAGGTGTAATCATATTTGGAGCATGGGAGAGGGTCGACTACGAGTTGGGTGTAAGGTATTCTGCAACTTATCTGAAACAAGTCATTTGAGATTAAAAGTATATATGTGAATCGAACAAGAGTGCTACCTGGTTGGCTCTTACAACATTTCATTAGGCCATAGTATATTCATGATTTATCAACCTTCCCTCTTAGTATGGATATGAAATTTTCTCACTCCGTCTCAAGACTTCCTTATACATTAAAGAACAAATAATATACCATAGTCAAAATGAATTACATCTCAAAATTGATTACATATTATGAAAATTTAAAAAATTTATAATATATTTATCTTAAATAAAAAATAATAATATTTTTCATTATTTTATAACATAACTCATATAAGTGGAAATTTATTTTAAAATAATTTTTTTTTAAAAGAGAAATTACAAAAAAAATATTTATGAATTTAAAAATAATAGACTTTTTGTTCTATAAAATATATCATCATCAAAACCCTAACCACACCACCGCCGCTTCAGTATACTACATTACACACTTTAAATGCAATATCACTCTTCACACCTCCACATTTCTTCTTCTCTCTAGATCAACTTGTTCTATTGTATTCACACCAATCTCTAATCCTTAATTCTCTCTAGATCAACTTGTTCTATTGTATCCGCACCAATCTCTATTCCTTAATGGACTCTACACTCGTCTCTCATCTTCAAATTAAACTTCCGATCTTCGACCAATTGTTTTATGATTATCTATTCCCATATCAGATCGATAGCCATGGATTCACACGCAATTGATAGGTACATTTTATTATTTTCAATATCTAATTTTTTTGTATTGATGTGTTATCAAGAAATAAAAAAATATATTTAGATCTTAATAGTTTAGATATAAATTTGTCAATTGATTTTTTTGTTTTTGTGTTGCATATAAATCGTTTAGACTACTTATGTGCAATATTTGCATTTGCTAGACATAGAGGGTTGTATTGATCATATTGGACAAACACTGGTTATGTTTTGTAGTCAGTTTCCTACCTCTTTTCTCTTTATTCATATGTAAATTAAAGGGGCGTATTCAATTGAAAGTTTATGGGATTTTTTTTGTATTTTAAAAACTCTATTGACTTCAAAAATCCTATGAATTGTTTTAAATCTTAATAGACTTTGATAGATTCTTTTTTATTCTTGCATAGAGTCTGATTGATTTTTTTAAATCCTGATAGATTTTGACGGATTCTTTTAAATTCTATAGAAATTAAAAAATATATAACTTGTTGTTTATCAATTTGATTTTAGCAAATAATCACAAAAATCATGTATAATATAAATGAACCTTTAATCTTAAAAATCGAGGTAATTAAAATAAAAAATAAAAAATTAAATATATGGAAAAATAATAGTTGACCTCAGGAGTCAATAGGACAGTATTATGTTTTTTTTTATGTCAAATGCTTAAAAAAATAGTATTATCATGTTCTTTTTTTTTTACAGAGGTGCAGTTATCATGTTTTTTTTTTTTGGACGCCGAAGTGCAGTATCATGTTTAAAAATGTACTGATCATGTTTTTTTTTTTGAACGGACGGATGTACTGATCATGTATCAACGAATTAATTCAGCAATTGAAAAATAATATATCCGAATAGAGGAAAAAAACAAGAAGTCTGTTTTATCAAAAAAAAATGTTGTTTTTTCTTAAGACTTTATGAAATCTCTGGTTTTTAGAGAGATTTGTAAATGTCTTGTTTAGTTATATTTAAATCCTAAACTCCAATGAAATCCAATGACTTTTTAATATCCCAAAAATTTAAATGATTTAAAACAATCTTGATTGAATACACCAAGATTTTAAAAGAGTTTTTAAAATCTAAATTGAATACACCTGGATTTTAAAAGACTTTTTAAAATCTTAATTGAATACCTCTGGATTGTTGAAGTCCAAAAAAATCCAACATATTCTCAATTCAATACACCCCCCTAAGTTCTTCGAATAGTAAAAATTATTTATGTCTATATAGATGTTTAATATGTTGAAAACATGGAAAGAATTATTGAACAAAATCATTATATTATATAAAACATTCACACAACCAAATATCTTGGTTTGTGTATTAGGGATTAAGGTTGATATCAAGATTTTGTCTTGTTGGCTTAACAATTGCGATTCCAAAAAATCGTTACTTCTTATATAACGATGACATTGACATCACACACATCACAATGCAGGCTTCCTGAAGGACGAGATGACAACCATACCATGATCTTTGAGGTGATAGTTGACACATTGCATAAAGATATATTTGATGGATATCTTTGACCAATCACGTACCTCCCAGACACTTGACCTGATAGTTCGAGAAGAAAGGCGGTCAATGAAAAATCTCTCTTTCACTTGTAAATCGCAGTTTTTCTTTTCCATATCTACAAATAATTTACACATGTCACTTGATTTTGCTTGGCATACAGGAATATCCAGCTTTCTCTCTGCATTAACGATAAGTAAGTAACTCTTATTATTATCCGGCTTTATTTTACTCTTGTCACGTTTTTCACACGAAAGGATCAACTTACTCTTTAAAGTCCAGATAAATTAAAGAGTAAGTTGGTCTTTTCGTGTGAAAAACGTGACAAGAGTAAAATAAAGTCGGATAATAATGAGAGTTACTTACGTATCATTAATGCAGAGAGAAAGCTGGATATTCCTGTATGCCAAACAAAATCAAGTGACAGGTGTAAATTTTTTGTAGATATGGAAAAGAAAAACTGCGATTTACAAGTGAAAGAGAGATTTTTCAGTGACAAATACAACTTTTCTTCTCGTACTGTTAGGTCAAGTAGCTGGGTTGTACGTGATTTGGTCAAATATATCCCACCAAATGAAGTTATGTGCGAGGAAGATAAAGAGTCTACTAAATCAGCACAATCTAAATAAAATATTGAATATTCGAATTCTATTCGAGATGATGATCGAGTTAAGCTTGAGAGATTTTATGATAGATCATATCATTACGATAAATATTCAATAAGGTACCAATAAAGACAGAACGAGAAAAGAGATAGTAGTTGGAAATAGTGGCACTTTTAGAGAAGATACTCGCGTGGGTCCCACAAAGACAATGTTCATAAAACAGAAGCAGATAGAAATTATTTGCGCCATTATAGAGACTATCAAACTATATCTCTATCTTATAGATATCCTCCTCCAAAATACAGTAGATCAAGGAGAATATCAAGGAGAAGATGAGGTGAGAGATCTGATACATATCGAAATGATAAACCATTTAGAGCTGAGAAAGATAAACATTCTAGTACAAGCTACAAGGACAACTCAAACAGCCTACATAGGTACAAGGATATTAAGGCCCTAAGTCATGTAAGAAATGAAGCCAATAATGCTTTAAAAGAAGCTGAGAAACTTAAGCCTGCTTAGTGTCTCAACGTCCGATTACTATTATTACTTTATGCAATGTGTCAACTATCACCTGAAAAATCATGGTATGGTTGTCATCTCCTCCTTCAAGAAGTCTGCATTGCGATGGGAGTGTTGCATCGTTAGAAAAAACGTAATGATTTTTGGAATCGCAAATGTTAAGCAAACAAGACAAAATCTTGATATCATCCTTAATCCCTAGTATACGAACCAAGATATTTGGTTGTGTGAATGTTTTATAGAATATAATGATTTTGTTTAATAATTCTTACCAAGTTTTCAACATCTTAAACATCTATATGGACATAAATAATTTTTATGGATGAAGTATTTTGCTCAATATATGACTTATACCATCAACATAGAACTCGCATATCATCCATTTGTTGATTGATATTTAGCTAGGACCGGTGTAAAAAGAATTATAAATGATCATTATGTTTTTGACAGTTATTTATTCAATATTATAATTAATCACAACAAGCATGTTATTCATACTTTCAGTTATAGTGAATTAACTATATTATGTTAGGATATCATATCAAATCAAGATTTTGTCAGCCATAAAATAAAATTGAGTCCATTCATTTGAGTAACTAATTATTTACGGGTCTAAGAAATATAAACTAATTGATCAAATACTAGTTTGCTAAAATTTTGAATTTAGACAAATATTATATTTATTTAACTATAAACGTTAAACATATAAAAATAACTATGCGATCCAGATCATAGAGGAAATATATTATATAAAGTATTCAAAGAAAAGACATACAAAATAAATCATCAATAGAGTAAATATTAAAGTTAGGTAAACGGTCAAAATTTGATAAAACCTATGTAAATTTGATAAATTCTATATAATTAATATAATTTAATAATATATTGTGATCTTTTTGTTTGATAAATTCCTTAATTTTAAAAATCTAAACAAGATGTATACGTCTTAAGAAATAAACATATACCTTTTCTAGATATATAAGACTAGGATTTGCCTTTCATATTTAGATAAAAAGTTTAAAAATTCAAATTTTAAGCAGAGAATATGTAGAAAGGACAATCTTTCAATGGGACTAACATAAATTTTTGTTAAAAAATGTTAGGCATTCCATTTAATTTTAGGTGGACAGTTTATGCCTAAATAGTTTTAAGATTCATATCGGGTGCAAGCATACGATTTTCAAGAACCATGAGTACATCATGTCACAACTTTGATTTGACCAACAAACCCTTCTTTCTGAACTATGATATTACCTTGTTGATCTATACATATATGCCACTATTCATGTTAATTTTATATTAGATATGGACGTTGCATTACTAAGGATCATGAATGAATATTGTTTAAACTTTGCCAGACATGTAATAAGGGGAATACCTACTTGACTAATCGATTCTTATCACATTTAATGTTATCAAAGATATATCTCATCTTAACTACTTGAATATTCCTACATGAAAGAAGAATAAATGTTTTATTATTGTAATATATATGTTGATTTAACTTGTATTCAAGAATTACAAAAACAATACCCCAAAGAAGAGTATTTGTCAAGCTATATATAGAGTTGAAATATATACTTGTTTCACTATTTGCGACTAAAATAAAAAAAGCTTTTAAACAATTATTTATTGAAATATTGTTTCATTTTTAACCTAATGTGTATTTTTTTAATGACAATTCATTTTTTAACAAACAAATTCTATAAAGTAATGAAGAAAACAATGAATAACCAAATTAACTACTCGTCATATTTAATTATTATCTAGAATAAAAAATAGGGTGATTGATTCCACGAGTTCATACAAATATTTTTTTTTCCTAATAAGGTTCGGCCATTAAAAAATTCGTAACTTATTGACAAAATTGTATATCATTAAAATAATAAAAATAACCTATTAATAACATACCTTTTAGAGAAGAAAAAAGCCTATACTTGTTAAGTAGAAAACATATTTTTGGGCCTTCAATTATCTCAAATAGATAATGTTAAAATCTATTTTTTGTTTATTATATAATACCACAAATCATTCAACTCAAAATTCATTACAAGAAAAAAACTAAAGAAAAATTCTTTACGAAACTATGTTGTTTCCACGTCTCCCACATTTCTATATATATATATATAACATTATAGTCCATTGTCAATATAATACTCTAGCCACCACCACCCATTACATACATACATATTACACATTACACATAATCTTTTGAACCTAGCCGACCTGCTCCTCATAGGCCGTACCATTTTTCTAAACACCATTGTCATTTCTTCTTTGATTATAATATTTCATATACTCTTTCGCCAATCTATACTCTTTTATAATTCGTTCTCTAACTTATGTATTATAAATATTCAGTCAGCCAAAAATTGAGAATCTTGTTGATCATAACATTTCAATCAAGGAATCATGAAAATGTTATTTTATATTATCTATTTTTATAAATGTTTGAAATTATTCTTATATGTTATTTTGATATAGGTTGTTTAGTTATAGTGTCTGATATATTTGCTTTTATTCTAGAATGTCGATAATATTCTTGTTTACAATATATTATTTGAGGTTACTTACATTTTTAAAACGTATTTTTTTAGAGTGTTCATAATATATGGATGTTTCTAATGTTGATCTATGAGGTTTTATATTTCTTTTACTTTGCCTTAACCTAGGTTTATTAAAATAAAAGTATCTTAGATTTTGAGAAATAATGTTATGAAAATTATGTTAATGTTAAATTTTAACCATGTTAAGTTCATTATTCTTTTAAAGGTCTAAAAATTATTAACTTAGTTAAATTGATTCTCTTATATAATGGGGTTGGGCCAATTTGTCTTTTTTTTCTTTACTCTTCGTATATAGGGTACACAATATATATGTAAACGATAAACAAATATACTATCAAGAGGGGTTAAGGATTGAATTTGCTTTGAGATTACTATATGTGACATAAATTTTGAAAAAACAAATTTGATGATATAAAATCTTATTTTGCAGATAAAATATATAATTTCAAGATTCTAATTGTGCAATTCTAATTTGGTGTAGATTCAATATATCCTAAAATTAATTGCATGGTAATGTATTAAATTTATATTTAATTTTTTAACAAACATCTCATATCTCCTATATATTTCTATACATTTCAATTTTTATTTACTTGCAAAAAAATATTTCTTTTCATTAATCCCTCTAAAAACATTACAGAGATGACTAAGTCGACCTTACCTATTTATTTAAGAGATATTATACCTAAATTAATGAAATATACAAGGATTTTAAAATGTGTTTTACAACTTTTACAATTTACAAAAAGTCCTAAACAACTTTTACAACATTGATTACACTTTGGTCACATTACAATAACAAAACTTATAATTTGGTCCTTGCACTTTAAATACCACTAATATCACTCACACCCTTAAAATAACTTCATAAATCATCCTAAATATATCCATCACTATAATACAAAGAACTAAAAATATATATTTGTAGTTTAGTCCCTGAATTATTAACTATTTTTGGTTTCATGATTCTAGAAATATTACTATGCATTTATACATAAGAAAAGTGTTTATGTGTTTATAAATTATCATAATTCTTGAATATCTTTTAATATTTATTTTATTCATATATGATATCTATTTCATTCTTTACAAAAAAAGAAAGAATACAAATGCATGTACAATTATATTACACAAAATTGATTAGATAATTGATTTAATTTATTTCTGTCACGTCATTTATTTCGTGAAGAAAATTTATCATTGAAAAAATAAATGATCGTTAGCCATGACCTTTATACTAACAATCATATATCTTTTCAATGTTAATTTTTTTCACTAAATACACACAAAATGAATAAAATTAAACATCTAATCAATTTTGTATAACTGCACAAAAATTTGTATTTTTCCTTCTTTGAAAAGGAAAAAAATAGATATCATATATGAATAGAGTACATATTAAAATATATTCAAGAATAATTAAAAATTATAATTCATAAACACTTATTATTATGTATATATTCATACATAATATTACTTGAATAGTAGAACCAACAATTGTTAATCTAAGCTGCAAGTACTTTGTTTGGTAGTATTGGATGTATTTAGGGTGGATTATGAGGTTATTTTGATGGTTGTGTATGTTATTAGTGGTTTTAAAGTGCAAGGACTGAATTAGAAGATCTGATTGGCAGGACTAAAGTGCAGACGATGTTGTAAAAGTTGTCTATAACTGTGTGTTAATTTTAAAAGTTGTAGAGCATATTGTAATTTCCTATTTGTTTGAATTTAGATCTATATTCTTGTAAATACTATGAAATAACTTTTAATGTTTCCTCTACAAAGTATTTCTTCTTAATTTAACCTTAATGAGGGTTTATGAATAATATTTTAATTTCTTCTAGTAACTCTCAAACAAGTAAATCCAACGTATTTGAACGGAACCTCCTCTTAACTACCTTCCTCGTATAAGCATATGACAATATGGACAATTATGTCAAAAGAAACAAAGAGGAAACAACATTTCAATCTTGAACATAATCACAATGCATAACGTCAATGTTGTTTTTCAATAAGTTTTCTAGACCAATAAGGTAAATGATAGAAAATACTCTTTTTTTCCACTTAAAATGTCGATGACCTATTTTCTTTCTCGTTATGTGATCAAAGTCCTTGTTTTTACGGATAATCACAATAGGCAAACCATCTAAGTGCGTCTGAATAATGGAGGGACGATATTTCTTATGATAGGCGATATGTTCGGAACTAACGTAAGATGATATGTCTTTTCTAAACCAGTATCAAACAGGTAACCAACGCGTATGATCGAAATATACGACTCCTTTACTCACTCATAAGGATGGTGTAGAATCCATGCATTTAGGAAAATTTTGTAACTCTGATCCGACTATCACAAAATGTACAACCTAGTTGGGTAATCATTAATTTTAAGCTACACACAAACCTTCATGAATAGTTCTTCCTTTATATGAGCATCATAAGCAATAATACATGTATCCCACAATATTTCCAACTCATTAATAATTGGACAGAGAAATAAATCTATATCTTTACCGGGTGAACACAGTGTTGGATTCTACAAAGTAAGCATAAACGTGGATTCTTTCATGTATTACCACGGTCACAAATTGATTATTGTTAGTATAACTAGCCACATGCTTTATGAGTTGTTTTTTCATAGTAAATGGGACAAAACATATCAATACCCAAATCCAATGGTACATTATACGATTCACTAGCAAACTCATGATTTGCTCCTTAAACTCTTTCCAACTTGTACCATCAATTGGATGATGTAACACATCGTCTTATGTACTCTATAGATTATGGTGCCCATGGAGACGTGCCTCGACGCAAACATTATTTTTAATCTTGGTGTAATGTGAAAGTAACAAAGTTTTTTATGTGAAATTTTCTTTCAATTTTTCAGATCCTACCTACATTCACCACATACTTGAAAATTATCCAGATTTTCATTGACCTTATCATAAAAAACACAATCATTCTAACATACATCGATCCTAATGCATCCCAAACCCAAAAATTTAGTTTTTTGTAGCACATCTTATACGATGAAGGCAAAGTATGGCCCTCAGCCAAAATTAGACATAACAACTGAAGAACTTCAGTGACAAAGGTATTTGTACATTTGTTCTTAACCTTGATATGTATAAACTTAGTAATTAAATTTAATAAATCCATTGTCGTAGAACCATGGTATAAATCACTCTCGATTTCTTCAAACAAAGTGTCTAAACAACCACAATTTGTCATTTGATTATTCTCAACACCCATACCGATATTATTTATATGTCTTAAATCATTTAAAATGTCCATCATAATATATAATTGTATCTTAAATTTTTTTATATGGGGATGAAGTATCTCTTTCGTACTTTCATACACGGCCTTTTGAATGTTTAATCTTTGAGCGCTAGTCAGTTATCTACCAATGCTTGGGGCTGGATTTTGTCTTTTTACGCTTACTGCTAGAAAAATGTTAAATAATTTCCCTCAGATCACCGCTTGTGATCGAAATACACTACACCATTACTCACTCACAAGGACGGTGTATAATCCATGCATTTAGGGCATGTTTTGTAACCTTGACCCGACCATCCTGAAGTGTATGACCTAGTTAAGTAAACATTAATTCAGAATAACACACAAACCTTTACTACGAATTCTTCCTTCAAATGAGAATCATACGTTAGGATACATGTAACCAACAATATTTCCAACTTATTAATAATAAGTTGGATAACTATATCCATATCTTTACCTGGTAAACGCGGTGTTGGAATCAACAAAGTAAGCATAAACATGGATTCTTTCATGATTTACCAAGGTAGAAAATGGTAGATTATTAGAAGAACTAGCCATACGCTATATGAGTTTATTTTTGCATGAACAAAAGAACAAAATATCGATACCCAAACTCAATCGTACATTACGTGGTTCACTAGCAAACTCATGATTCCGCTCGTCAAACTTTTTATAACTAGTATCATCAATTGGATGATGTAAAACATCTTCTTCTATACTCTTGCAAGTATGGTGCCTAATTATGTCTTTAGAAGTGTGCCTCAAACAATTCCTTCTGTTCAATCTTGGTAAAATGAGAAAATACATTTTCTTATATGGAACTTTCTTCTCCTTTTTCAGATCCGCCTAGATTTACTAAATACTTGACATTTATCAAGTTCTCATTCTCTTTATAATAAAAAATACAATCATTGAAACACATATTAATCTCTTTTTGTTGCACTCCTCATACAAAGAAGGAAAAGTATGACATTCAGGCAAATCATGACACAATAGTTGAAGAAGTTTGGTGAAAAAGATGTTTGTCAACTTGTTTTTTACCTTGATGTGCATCAAATTAAAATGAAATTCAATGAATCCATTGTCGTATAACCATGGTATAACTCAGTCTCCAATTCTTCACACAAAGAGCCGAAATAACAACAATATTTCCTTTGACTATTCTCAGCACCCATCTTGTATCAATCTAAAACATCCATCATTTCATTATTTACAATTTAGGTTGTGGTATTCACGGGGATTTGTTCTATTTCACAATATTTTATCCATAAACCATAGGTTGATAGGATTCATTGTCGATATATAATTATAATTCAATTATAACTAAATTCATGATTTTAATGTAAATATAAAAGTGTAACGATTAGTAAAATTTAACACATTATTATATAATAAATAACTATATTCTAAGCTGAAAGTAATTCTAATATAAAAAGGAAGGAATTTTAAAAGGTTAATATTTAGAAAATATCTAATTTCAGGAAAATTAGCGGATAATATTTTGTTGAAGTTGACCGCACACATCTAGAGACTGGATGACACCCTTTTGGAGTAGGGTTTGGTTTTGGGGATATAAAAATGGGAAGGTGTTAATGACGAATTTTTCCCACCAACTGCATTTATTACGCATTTTTCGTTAGACACGTCATTTTGTCATCTCTAATGATAGCGTGTTTCATCTAAAATGACCATGTATCTTTAGAGACGAATAAAAATTCATGTCAAATGATATTTTAAGTCTTCGTGAATGAGATCTTTAGAGACGAAAAAAGTCCTCTCAATAGATGAAACGCAATACAAGCGACATATTTGTTTAATTAATTACAATAATAAATAATTCATCTAGAATGATATCTTTTGTGACCATATAATTTAGTATTTAATAATATATATCTTAAAGACAACATATTTCTTCTTAAAAGGCTCACAACTTTTAAAAAATAAAACATATAAGCCAGTGTAGAAGAAACACATGGCACGTCGGCAACGACCGATCTTTAGAGACACGAATCTTGTCCTTTCTAAAAAAAGATCTGTGGTCTAGTAGCACTACACTTGTAAATAAAGACATGACCCAATGAATGGACACTTGCAAAACCAAGGGTGGATCTATTATATTACTTGAGGGATTTACCCATTAATTTTTAAAATGTCATCTTCGCTAAAAATGTTTTTAATGAAAATATGTAACAATTATATAAGAGTAATGATATATATATAAATATATCATATCTTTCTATGCAACATTTTAGTTACTGTGTATGTTGTGCTCAATTTTTATATGAATAAGAAAGAGAAAAATGATTACTTTCATGATTTTATTTTATTTTATTAGACCATGAAAGAAATAAAAAATTATGGAAACCTAAACATGTATAAAAATATAATATGCTTGATAAAGTGTCTTCATAAAATTCTTAAATTTGTATATATTATATGCAATAAAAGTGAGATTTGATATCACTGGCTATTGTCAAAATTAACTACCAATCAATTATATACCAAGTCAATCCATCAGTGGTTCACACTCATTTTCAATAAAAAAATTATTTACCACACCTAATTGAAAATATATTGGTACGTGTTCCAATTTCAACAAACATTTTTATTACATGTTATAATTTTTTGATGAATTTTAAAGTAGAGCGATTGTCGATTTGATCAGTTGTTACAAATTCTAGGAAGATACATAAGGAATCCTCTTTTCTTGGAAATGCTTGATATCAAACTTGTCAAAGTTTATGAAAAAGATATGGACATGTAACAACATGGAACTCGAATTCATGTTGGTGAGTCGTCCATCGTCTAGATCTCCTTCGAAAAATCTTACTACTTTTTAGAAAAAGCATCATGAATTCTTACATGACAAACGTATTCATGCAAAAGAGAATATACATAGACTGCATACTCTCTTTACTCCAACTTGATGATTTAGTATTTGAACATTCCTTATAATTATGGGGGAGTGTCTAGAGGGAAAACCGATTAAAAACAACTAAAAAATCAATTAATTTTAACATTGACTTGTCGTAACTCCGCCTAATTCTTATCACAACCTATTTTCATATCTAACCAATATTTTTCACTTGTAGGACCACACTATATATATAGAAAGAGAGAATATGGGAGGAGAGGTGAGACCTAACTTTTAAAAGTAAGGTAGCGGTATTAGTATTAAGTATATAAAGGAATAAAGAAAGAACAAGAAACTACTACAATTGAAAAAAAATAGGCATAACCCTCCTCTGCTACACCTTTTGAAGAAACTCGCTCCCAATCATTTTATTTTTATTGTAGTTTGATTGTGTAGGGTGAATGATTCATGTGATATTTTAATCAATTTTTACTTTTCAAGTTTCTTAATATGTTAAATTTGAAAATGTCATAGTAGATCTTATCAAAGAGATTGAAATTCTTGTTCTTCTAAGATATTTGTCAGTTAAAAGCTCTAAGAATTTTATTCCCCCTAACCAATCTTCGAATCTTAGAAGTTTTGTTCTCAGATAATTGGCAAGTAATATTGTAAATTTTGTAAAAGAACTTGACTTTATATGTGATCAATCAAATAACATTTTTAATATGATTGTAGTCATTAATAAATTTGTTTTATTCTGGTTTTAGTGATGTTGGTTATGTATGGAAGATTAAATTATGATAGTGACTATTTTGATTTTAGTGATCTTCGATTGCACAAAGGCCCCTTTTCATCTTGTTTTTAACATGTTTGGCTCTTGATTAGGAGGAGGCCGTTGGTCTCCTCTTGGCTGTTGTTGTCTCAAATTATCCGTCATTTTTCGTGTTAATTCATGCAAACAACTGTTGTAATGATCATTAGTAACAATAGTTCAAATTATTGTTATTTTTATAATATTTGCTTCGGTGAATTATATATTGTGAGAGAAGAGATTCTTTAATGAGTTTAAAGATTTGATTTTCAGTGTTTGATTCCTCAGGGAGTTGTGTTTGGTGCTATCAGCAATATAATGGTTGATTTTATGCCAAATAAAAACATATTCATGCAATGTGGAGCTGTGAAAAATCTTGTTTGGTTATCAAAGTCTATGGATATAACTGTTTAATCAATTGCTGCAAGAGTTTTAAGGAATCTGATGTTCCACGTGTTCAACATTTGCAAGGAAGGAATTCTCTTGGAACTCACGTTTGACATTTGACTTTGATAGATGGGCATTACAAAAAATTCATGAGGAGTAATCCTGTCATGTAATGCAAATCTAGAAGGTTCCGTCCAAGAACAAGTTTTGGTAATATGATACATACTTGGATAGGTGTTGCAGTTATTAAGAAAATGAAAGCGCTTCATCTTTTTGTTATTGTATAAATATTTATATTTAGTGTCAGCCTAAAGTACATTTGTAAGTCATTTGAGGTTATTGATTTAATTGGTAAAATAGTTATTTATGTTCCAAAAAAAGATTTTACTTCCAAATCTATATGTAAGATTACATCAATCTTGAAGAGACGCTACATCAGCTAACAATCATTCATTGCTAATGATAAAAAAACCCCATCTATTTGATATCAAAATTTTCCCTCTTTTTGTTGTATCTTTTGTTTTCCTCTCGGGATGTCTTTGTAACATTTGTTTACTAATTCCAATTGAATATGAAGTTTCCAGATTTAGTACCAAACATAATTTTACAACAAATCAGCTCAGCATAATTCATCAGTTTAGTGTTTCCGGATCTTCCCGTTGTTCAAAATCAAGGAAATTTTCTAAAGTAGTCTGCAATGTTTACAGGCTTACCAAACTAGTTCCATATCAGGTGAAGCCTACTGAACAACTTTGAAAGACTTTGCAGGTAATGCTATTCGATAAACTTTGCAATTTGATAGATAAAAACAACAGCATACATTACAATCTCGATACATAATTTAAAAGCAAAGAAAACAACCCAGATTTTTCATCAAAGAAACAATTTAAGAGAATCAAAAACTCTTATCCATTTAGTCCAAGGACACTAGAGAAACAAATAACCAGATCATTTTTTTCGTAATATGATCACTTGTGTCAATCAATATACAATCGTATTTCCTAAACATATTTCTGTTGTACATTCGATAAATGGTCAATGATTAAAGAATCAAACAAATTAATCACTAGATATAAATTAATCAATCGTATTTCCTAAACATATTTATGTTGTACATTTTCCAACAACTCTACTATTTTCCCATATTCAATAATAGTTAGTATTACCATCATTACTGTCTAAGTGTAGTTTTATTTATACATGTGAATAGCTAATATCATAAACTATTGATATCTAAGTGTAGTATTAAATATTCTTGAATTTTCTACTAAACTGTTGACCTACAATAAATTAAAAAAAAGGCGAAAATAAATTCAATTAAAAAAGAATGGCCATTACTGACGATGGAGGTGGCTGGGCATGATGATGGCAATGTGAGGATTGAGATGGTGATTATGGAGGTATGTTGAGTGCGATATGAATGTTCGTCGGTCTTTTTTTTCAAAACTAATTCGGTTTGTTTTGAAAGAGAAATCACTAATTCTTTTAATTACATACATTGATTTTTTTTATATACTTAATACCACTAACTCACGTTTAAAAGTGAGGTGCCAGCTCTCCTCTTGTATTCTCTCTCTATATATATTAGTGACTTTAGAGTATTTCAAATAATATCGTTTATTTTTGTTGGCTGTTTCTTACTTATTTTAATTTTATAGAGCTAATTTTATATGGACAAAATCCCTAATTCACCATAATATGGAAATAAGTAAAAGTAATAATTCGATGATAAATGAAAAAAACTTGATTTAATAAAATAATAACTTTATTTAAAAAAATATAGTTTATAGTGTAATTATTCTTCTTTCCATATGAAAAACAAATCAATCACATGAAATAAAGTTCATTAAACAATACTAAGGTCATGCAAACATAACAATCAAATTTATAATTTTTTATGGGGAAAAGTAAATTTCTAATTTAAAGAGAACGAGTCATCTAGTTAAGGTCGTGCAACCAATATGCATCTGAGTTTGATGTTCCGAACAAACGCTAAATCGTATAAGATTCAAAATTCAAATTTCTATAATATAGCAAAGGATGTGCAATCAAATAAAATAAGGCATGGTTTACTAAAAAAAATATATGCTTAAAAATACAAAAATATTACCTTTATTATGAAACTTGATTAGAAGATTTCGAAACAATTCTCCTCTAAGAATGTGAAGAATAATTAATCCTTTATGAACTAATTTTACATTGGGAATTTAACCTGTAACCCTTAATTTTTTTATTCCAAATAATTACGGTTGAAGTAATACTATCCTTACTATTTAAAATACTTTTGCGAAAATTCTCTTCATCAAGAGTAAAAAAGGTATTATATCTTGCTCAAAAGAAGATTCACTCCATGCATTCGGGGATGTATAACTTGGGAGTTTTCTAACAAAGACAAACATCCCATGCCAACCAAGATGGCTACTTATGAATTTGTTAAATATCATTATATGTGTATGATATTATTTCAAGGATAAAAAGTATTAACCCAAATTAAATTTGGTATTTTGTAAAGGACTTGAAGAATCATTAAGACATAGATGGGATTTTTACTATATCGTACAAAGGGGAAAAGGAAACAAATGTTTTGATTAATTTTGTAGGACTTGAAGAGGACTTGAAGATTCTTCTAGCATAAAGCGTAAAAAAACAAAATCCTACCCAAAGCATTGGGAGATAACTTAGTAGCGCTCGAAAAGTAAAACATTAAAAGGTAGTATATGAAAGTACCTAAGAGGTATCGCATCTCCATATAAAAATATTAAATATACAATTATATATCACCCTCTAAACCATTTCACTCTTGCTCTCACTTGTCTAGAACACTAATTTACACCCCTTGGGTGATATCCCAATAATAAAGTAAAATATTTACATTTTTATTTAGTCTAAAAACGTTTAATCCGGCTAACCCCAAAATTAAAGTTAAATTTTGGGATTATATTAACCCACTTTTGGATAAAAAAAACTATTCAAGGTTAGAACATTTATGTAAGACTCTATGGCTAAAGATTAATTTTGTGAAAAACATATTTTTCAATCAATAAATATCTTCATATGGGTTACAGAAGACCCATGAATGGGGTTATTACTAGAAGTGATAGTAGAAACTTTTAAAAATCATGAGATTGTGAGAAAGATATATGAAGAGATTAAGATTTACTTCTGAAAGAAAGGGGGTGTTTGAAGAGTCAACCGAGAATATTAACACAAAGACTATAATAATTCGTAAGATATTGGTGAAAAAGAAAAGTAAATACCTTTTGTGTATTAGACAAAACTTAATATACACATATATAAATAAACACATGTAGAATATGAAACACCAAATTCCTAATAAAATATCGAATGTGCTACTTTAATAGTGAGGTTTACAATACCACTATCATGAGAGAAAATAGCAAAAACCGCACAAAAGGATATGATAGCCATCTTCTAGGTAATTACATCTATAAGTCAACGTATATAACGTAGTTTTTAGTGAAGTAAAGAAAAAAATAAAAACTCATAGAATAAAAAGATCTGGTAAAATGAGGTATAACACGAGGTATAAGGGAATATCAACCAATCGGTAAACCCAAAACACTTTTAAATAAGGTTTTTGGGTTTAAAGGAGTACTTGATAGTGGAAAAAAATCATAACCTCGTACAATCAAAGACAAAATAAAATATCCTGATCAAGGCAAACATCTTAAATAAAAACATGAGTAGAACAATCAAAGGCCACCTCCTGGCAATCATGTGGCCCAAAAAACAACCTAATCTTCCCACTGATAATTTAATATGACATGTGGAACCATATAAAACAACCTCAAGGTTATATCTCAACTGAAATCTCTGCCTCTTTCAATGTATTGTTCATCTATTATATAGCTAGTAATAACAATCAATAACTCTATAAATAGAAGGAATGTTGTAAATAAAACAATGAATATTGTCAAGGTTTTTTTGCCAAAATCATTTATTCAATAAACATATATATATATTCTTATGTATATTTTTTTCTAGGAAAAAAGATATATATTAAGCTCAACAATTCTCTTATGAAGAAAAGACAATATGTAAATCAAATCCCATAAGCTTTTCAAATTTAGTAACTATCCAAAAAAGGAAACCAAAGAAAGCATTAATACATTAAATAAAAACCATATGAATTAACTAAAGTTGAGAAGGTCCTAGTCACCAAAGGGATTCCACTACCATTTTTAAAACCTACTTCTTTTCTCTAACTCATCATTTCTTAACCTTGCACAGGTTCTCATCATCTCTCAACTTCGAAGCCTCTTTACGTAGAAAAAATCTTACTACTACTTTTGATAACCACCCTCAATCTCCGATAACAACCTTTCATATATTCAGGGTTATTCACCATGGTTTCTTCTATTTTTCTCACTCCAAATGATAAAAATTACAACATCTTGAACTATATTTAGCTGGTGGTCTCGTGTGCTCTGAGATTAATTGATGAGTGAACTAGTTAAGGACCATGTCCCAAGGTGAAAGTCCGGGGTTGATGTTCTGGCTTTGAAAAATTTGAAACCATATAAGCTTTGTGACTGAACAATCCCAAAAAAGTGTTTTTAGTCTGCAACTAGATTGCCTCATTAGGTACAAACTGTATCAACATTATTAACACATTTTGCATGTCTCTTGTTTTTTTTTGACGATTTGTTAATTAGGGCTACCTATAGTATAAATCTATGTCTTGTTCTGATTCTGTTGTTTCATATAATATTACACCATGTAATATTGACTTTAGTTTGCTTGATAAGATCATATATTTCTAAAATGAAGAATTCCCCATTATTTGTTCCTTTTGTGAATATTTTAACTTGAAGTAGTGTTAAATTGAATCGAATTAGTGAATTCACTTAAGAGATATAAATTTAGAGGCCATTTCCACTAATTATCTAGAATGAAATGATAAATCTTGTCGATTTTGTAGTAATCAATAATTTGTTGTAATTCATATATATCTGCTAAACTAGTTTAACCTATTAGCCACTTGTCTCACTATAAAAATGGATTTTCCGTCATTCACTTCATACATGAATTTTATACTTTGGCAATGTTTCTAACATTCAAAAAATATCTCCAACCCCAGGAAGTATCTTGGGGAATGGATATTTGCTAGATTGACTTTTGATGTATAAGTATGGTGTGAACCTATTTGGACCATAAAGTTTATTGTTCAGTGGAACATGAAAAAATAATTTTAAATAGAAACACTATCTGAACTTCAAGATATTTTATCTCCAACCCTCCATCCTCTTTAGGAAAACATATAACCTTCCAAGCAACTTTTTCTCCCCATGTGTATGTGCCAGTACACGTGAGAATAGATGGTGGACTCGGCTCTCAATAAAGAGTTTAGTGGGGTTGTAAATGGAAACTATCATAATTGGTAAGATACTTTAGTTAGTCTTGAACAAAAAGTAAGTAATTTTTGTTTTAAATGGTGACCAAAATTCATCAACTATACATTCCATGTATTGGTGGAATAAAAACTTGAGGGAAAATGCTTATATTCTGGATTGTCGTGGAGTATATTCTTTGTTGCTCTTATTGGGGTCGTGTGGCAGGAGAGAAACAATGGTTTTTTAAAAAAAACACGATCCCAAATGGTGTTACTTTGATAAGAAGAGCTATATATTTAGAGACTGAATATATCAGAGCATGGAGTTGCTATCCTAAAAGGGCCGAGGGTTGTAGTAACTATGTGGAACTTATCCGCTACTGTAAACCAAATCGTGGACTCAAGCTCAACACAGACCGTAGTTTTATTAGCAAACAATGTTTAGGAGGGGCTGGTGGAGTACTTTGTGAAATAAAGGGTAATTGGGTTAGAGTATTTTCTGTGAGATTGAGGTACAATTAGTTGATCTTTGTAGATTTAGTTGCCCCTATGAGGATTTTTGTTTGGCGGAGGAGTTCAGAGCTTCTATAGTATGGGAAAAAGTGGATTTGGAAGAGGTTATAGAGGTGTAATCATATTTGGAGCATGGGAGAGGGTCGACTACGAGTTGGGTGTAAGGTATTATGCAACTTATCTGAAACAAGTCGTTTGAGATTAAAAGAATATATGTGAATCGAACAAGAGTGCTACCTGGTTGGCTCTTACAACATTTCATTAGGCCATAGTATATTCATGATTTATCAACCTTCCCTCTTAGTATGGATATGAAATTTTCTCACTCGACTTCCTTATACATTAAAGAACAAATAATATACCATAGTCAAAATGAATTACATCTCAAAATTGATTACATATTATTAAAATTTAGAAATTTATAATATATTTATCTTAAATAAAAAATAATAATATTTTTCATTATTTTATAACATAATTCATATAAGTGGAAATTTATTTTAAAAGAAATTTTTTTTAAAAGAGAAATTACAAAAAATATATTTATGAATTTAAAAATAATAGACTTTTTGTTCTATAAAATATATCATCATCAAAACCCTAACCACACCACCGCCGCTTCAGTATACTACATTACACACTTTAAATGCAATATCACTCTTCACACCTCCACACTTCTTCTTCTCTCTAGATCAACTTGTTCTATTGTATTCACACCAATCTCTATTCCTTAATTCTCTCTACATCAACTTGTTCTATTGTATTCGCACCAATCTCTATTCCTTAATGGACTCTACACTCGTCTTTCATCTTCAAATTAAACTTCCGATCTTCGACCAATTGTTTTATGACTATCTATTTCCATATCAGATCAATAGCCATGGATTCACACACAATTGATAGGTACATTTTATTATTTTCAATACCTAATTTTTTTGTATTGATGTGTTATCAAGAAATAAAAAATATATTTAGATCTTAATAGTTTAGATATAAATTTGTCAATTGAATTTTTTGTTTTTGTGTTGCATATAAACGTTTAGACTACTTATGTGCAATATTTGCATTTGCTAGACATAAAGGGTTGTATTGATCATATTGGACAAACACTGGTTATGTTTTGTAGTCAGTTTCCTACCTCTTTTCTCTTTATTCATATGTAAACTAAGGAGTGTATTCAATTGAGAGTTTATGAGATTTTTTTGGATTTTAAAAACTCTATTGACTTCAAAAATCCTATGGATTGTTTTAATTCTTAATAGACTTTGACGGATTCTTTTTTATTCTTGCATAGTGTCTGATTGATTTTTTTAAATCCTAGATAGATTTTGACGGATTCTTTTAAATTTTATAGAAATTGAAAAATATATAACTTGTTGTTTATCAATTTGATTTTAGCAAATAATCACAAAAATCATGTATAATATAAATGAACCTTTAATCTTAAATATCGAGGTAATTAAAATAAAAAATAAAAAATTAAATATATGGAAAAATAATAGTTGACCTCAGGAGTCAATAGGATAGTATTATGTTTTTTTATGTCAAATGCTTAAAAAACAATATTATCATGTTCTTTTTTTTTACAGAGGTGCAGTTATCATGTTTTTTTTTTTTGGACGCGAAGTGCAGTATCATGTTTAAAAATGTACTGATCATGTTTTTTTTTTCTGGACGGATGTACTGATCATGTTTCAACGAATTAATTCAGCAATTGAAAAATAATATATCTGAATAGAGGAAAAAACAAAAAGTCTGTTTTATCAAAAAAAAAATGTTGCAGATTTTTTTTAATCTTTCAAATTTGTTTTCTTTTTTATTTTTTAAATTTGTTTTTTCTTAAGACTTTATGAAATCTCTGGTTTTTTAGAGAGATTTGTAATTGTCTTGTTTAGTTATATTTAAATCCTAAACTCCAATGAAATCCAATGACTTTTTAATATCCCATAAATTTAAAGGATTTAAAACAATCTTAATTGAATACACCAAGATTTTAAAAGAGTTTTTAAAATCTTAATTGAATACACCTGGATTTTAAAAGACTTTTTAAAATCTTAATTGAATACCTCTGGATTGTTGAAGTCCAAAAAAATCCAACAGATTCTCAATTCAATACACCCCCCCTAAGTTCTTCGAATAGTAAAAATTATTTATGTCTATATAGATGTTTAATATGTTGAAAACATGGAAAGAATTATTGAACAAAATTATTATATTATATAAAACATTCACACAACCAAATATCTTGGTTTGTGTATTAGGGATTAAGGTTGATATCAAGATTTTGTCTTGTTGGCTTAACAATTGCGATTCCAAAAAATCTTTACTTCTTATATAACGATGACATTGACATCACACACATCACAATGCAGGCTTCCTGAAGGACGAGATGACAACCATACCATGATCTTTGAGGTGATAGTTGACACATTGCATAAAGATATATTTGATGGATATCTTTGACCAATCACGTACCTCCCAGACACTTGACCTGATAGTTCGAGAAGAAAGGCTGTCAATGAAAAATCTCTCTTTCACTTGTAAATTGCAGTTTTTCTTTTCCATATCTACAAATAATTTACACATGTCACTTGATTTTGCTTGGCATACAGGAATATCCAGCTTTTTCTCTGCATTAATGATAAGTAAGTAACTCTTATTATTATCCAGATTTATTTTACTCTTGTCACGTTTTTCACACGAAAGGATCAACTTACTCTTTAATGATCTGGACTTTTGAGATTAGGTAAATAAATATTTTCCGGCTTTACTTTACTGAAAATATTAGTTTTTTCTTCTCTACTCAACTCAACCTGGTCAGGTAACTCGCTCGAACAAATAAACTCATCCATTTGTGTAACCGGACTTTTGACAACTGGCGAACAATTATTGCTATTTACTAGTTTTTCCTTTGATAAAATTTCATCATCCAAAATGGGAAAAGAGGTCATACTCTGTATATATGAACAATTTTGATATATACAGAGTATGACCTCTTTTCCCATTTTGGATGATGAAATTTTATCAAAGGAAAAAGTAGTAAATAGCAATAATTGTTCGCCAGTTGTCAAAAGTCCGGTTACACCAATGGATGAGTTTATTTGTTCTAGCGAGACGTGACCAGGTTGAGCCGAGTAGAGAAGAAAAAACTAATATTTTCAGTAAAGTAAATCTGGAAAAAATTTATTCACCGGATCTCAAAAGTCCAGATAAATTAAAGAGTAAGTTGGTCTTTTCGTGTGAAAAACGTGACAAGAGTAAAATAAAGTCGGATAATAATGAGAGTGACTTACGTATCATTAATGCAGAGAGAAAGCTGGATATTCCTGTATGCCAAACAAAATCAGGTGACAGGTGTAAATTTTTTGTAGATATGGAAAAGAAAAACTGCGATTTACAAGTGAAAGAGAGATTTTTCAGTGACAAATACAACTTTTCTTCTCGTACTGTTAGGTCAAGTAGCTGGGTTGTACGTGATTTGGTCAAATATATCCCACCAAATGAAGTTATGTGCGAGGAAGATAAAGAGTCTACTAAATCAGCACAATCTAAATAAAATATTGAATATTCGAATTCTATTCGAGATGATGATCGAGTTAAGCTTGAGAGATTTTATGATAGATCATATCATTACGATAAATATTCAAGAAGGTACCAATAAAGACAGAACGAGAAAAGAGATAGTAGTTGGAAATAGTGGCACTTTTAGAGGAGATACTCGCGTGGGTCCCACAAAGACAATGTTCATAAAACAGAAGCAGATAGAAATTATTTGCGCCATTATAGAGACTATCAAACTATATCTCTAGCTTATATATATCCTCCTCCAAAATACAGTAGATCAAGGAGAAGATCAAGGAGAAGACGAGGTGAGAGATCTGATACATATCGAAAAGATAAACCATTTAGAGCTGAGAAAGATAAACATTCTAGTACAAGCTACAAGGACAACTCAAACAGCCTACATAGGTACAAGGATATTAAGGCCCTAAGTCATGTAAGAAATGAAGCCAATAATGCTTTAAAAGAAGCTGAGAAACTTAAGCGTTCTGCTTAGTGTCTCAAGGTCCGATTACTATTATTACTTTATGCAATGTGTCAACTATCACCTGAAAAATCATGGTATGGTTGTCATCTCCTCCTTCAAGAAGTCTGCATTGCGATGGGAGTGTTGCATCGTTAGAAAAGACGTAATGATTTTTGGAATCGCAAATGTTAAGCATACAAGACAAAATCTTGATATCATCCTTAATCCCTAGTATACGAACCAAGATATTTGGTTGTGTGAATGTTTTATAGAATATAATGATTTTGTTTAATAATTCTTACCAAGTTTTCAACATCTTAAACATCTATATGGACATAAATAATTTTTATGGATGAAGTATTTTGCTCAATATATGACTTATACCATCAACATAGAACTCGCATATCATCCATTTGTTGATTGATATTTAGCTAGGACCGGTGTAAAAAGAATTATAAATGATCATTATGTTTTTGACATTTATTTATTCAATAGTATAATTAATCACAACAAGCATGTTATTCATACTTTCAGTTATAGTGAATTAACTATATTATGTTAGGATATCGTATCAAATCAAGATTTTGTCAGCCATAAAATCAAATTGAGTCCATTCATTTGAGTAACTAATTATTTACGGGTCTAAGAAATATAAACTAATTGATCAAATACTACTTTGCTAAAATTTTGAATTTAGACAAATATTATATTTATTTAACTATAAACATTAAACATATAAAAATAACTATGAGATCCAGATCATAGAGGAAATATATTATTTAAAGTATTCAAAGAAAAGACATACAAAATAAATCATCAATAGAGTAAATATTAAAGTTAGGTAAACGGTCTAAATTTGATAAAACCTATGTAAATTTGATAAATTCTATATAATTAATATAATTTAATAATATATTGTGATCTTTTTGTTTGATAAAATTCTTAATTTTAAAAATCTAAACAAGATGTATACGTCTTAAGAAATAAACATATACCTTTTCTAGATATATAAGACTAGGATTTGCCTTTCATATTTAGATAAAAAGTTTAAAAATTCAAATTTTAAGCAGAGAATATGTAGAAAGGACAATATTTCAATGGGACTAACATAAATTTTTGTTAAAAAATGTTAGGCATTCCATTTAATTTTAGGTGGACAGTTTATGCCTAAATGGTTTTAAGATTCATATCGGGTGCAAGCATACGATTTTCAAGAACCATGAGTACATCATGTCACAACTTTGATTTGACCAACAAACCTTCTTTCTGAACTATGATATTACCTTGTTGATCTATACATATATGCCACTATTCATGTTAATTTTATATTAGATATGGACGTTGCATTACTAAGGATCATGAATGAATATTGTTTAAACTTTGCCAGACATGTAATAAGGGGAATACCTACTTGACTAATCGATTCTTATCACATTTAATGTTATCAAAGATATATCTCATCTTAACTACTTGAATATTCCTACATGAAAGAAGAATAAATGTTTTATTATTGTAATATATATGTTGATTTAACTTGTATTCAAGAATTACAAAAACAATTCCCCAAAGAAGAGTATTTGTCAAGCTATATATAGAGTTGAAATATATACTTGTTTCACTATTTGCGACTAAAATAAAAAAAGCTTTTAAACAATTATTTATTGAAATATTGTTTCATTTTTAACCTAATGTGTATTTTTTTAATGACAATTCATTTTTTAACAAACAAATTCTATAAAGTAATGAAGAAAACAATGAATAACCAAATCAACTACTCGTCATATTTAATTATTATCTAGAATAAAAAATAGGGTGATTGATTCCACGAGTTCATACAAATATTTTTTTTTCCTAATAAGGTTCGGCCATTAAAAAACTCGTAACTTATTGACAAAATTGTATATCATTAAAATAATAAAAATAACCTATTAATAACATACCTTTTAGAGAAGAAACAAGCCTATACTTGTTAAGTAGAAAACATATTTTTGGGCCTTCAATTAACTCAAATAGATAATGTTAAAATCTATTTTTGTTTATTATATAATACCACAAATCATTCAACTCAAAATTCATTACAAGAAAAAAACTAAAGGAAAATTCTTTACGAAACTATGTTGTTTCCACGTCTCCCACATTTCTATATATATAACATTATAGTCCATTGTCAATATAATACTCTAGCCACCACCACCCATTACATACATACATATTACACATTACACATAATCTTTTGAACCTAGCCGACCTGCTCCTCATAGGCCGTACCATTTTTCTAAACACCATTGTCATTTCTTCTTTGATTATAATATTTCATATACTCTTTCGCCAATCTATACTCTTTTATAATTCGTTCTCTAACTTATGTATTATAAATATTCAGCCAAAGATTGAGAATCTTGTTGATCATAACATTTCAATCAAGGAATCATGAAAATGTTATTTTATATTATCTATTTTTATAAATGTTTGAAATGATTTTTATATGTTATTTTGATATAGGTTGTTTAGTTATAGTGTCTGATATATTTGCTTTTATTCTAGAATGTCGATAATATTCTTGTTTACAATATATTATTTGAGGTTACTTACATTTTTAAAACTTATTTTTTTAGAGTGTTCATAATATATGGATGTTTCTAATGTTGATCTATGAGGTTTTATATTTCTTTTACTTTGCCTTAACCTAGGTTTATTAAAATAAAAGTATCTTAGATTTTGAGAAATAATGTTATGAAAATTATGTTAAAGTTAAATTTTAACCATGTTAAGTTCATTATTCTTTTAAAGGTCTAAAAATTATTAACTTAGTTAAATTGATTCTCTTATATGTGACATAAATTTTGAAAAAACAAATTTGATGATATAAAATCTTATTTTGCAGATAAAATATATAATTTCAAGATTCTAATTGTGCAATTCTAATTTGGTGTAGATTCAATATATCCTAAAATTAATTGCATGGTAATGTATTAAATTTATATTTAATTTTTTAACAAACATCTCATATCTCCTATATATTTCTATACATTTCAATTTTTATTTACTTGCAAAAAAATATTTCTTTTCATTAATCCCTCTAAAAACATTACATAGATGACTAAGTCGACCTTACCTATTTATTTAAGAGATATTATACCTAAATTAATGAAATATACAAGGATTTTAAAATGTGTTTTACAACTTTTACAATTTACACAAAGTCCTAAACAACTTTTACAACATTGATTACACTTTGGTCACATTACAATAACAAAACTTATAATTTGGTCCTTGCACTTTAAATACCACTAATATCACTCACACCCATAAAATAACTTCATAAATCATCCTAAATATATCCATCACTATAATACAAAGAACTAAAAATATATATTTGCAGTTTAGTCCCTGAATTATTAACTATTTTTGGTTTCATGATTCTAGAAATATTACTATGCATTTATACATAAGAAAAGTGTTTATGTGTTTATAAATTATCATAATTCTTGAATATCTTTTAATATTTATTTTATTCATATATGATATCTATTTCATTCTTTACAAAAAAAGAAAGAATACAAATGCATGTACAATTATATTACACAAAATTGATTAGATAATTGATTTAATTTATTTTGTGTTACGTCATTTATTTCGTGAAGAAAATTTATCATTGAAAAAATAAATGATCGTTAGCCATGACCTTTATACTAACAATCATATATCTTTTCAATGTTAATTTTTTTTCACTAAATACACACAAAATGAATAAAATTAAACATCTAATCAATTTTGTATAATTGCACAAAAATTTGTATCTTTCCTTCTTTGAAAAGGAAAAAAATAGATATCATATATGAATAGAGTACATATTAAAATATATTCAAGAATAATTAAAAATTATAATTCATAAACACTTATTATTATGTATATATTCATACATAATATTACTTGAATAGTAGAACCAACAATTGTTAATCTAAGCTGCAAGTACTTTGTTTGGTAGTATTGGATGTATTTAGGGTGGATTATGAGGTTATTTTGATGGTTGTGTATGTTATTAGTGGTTTTAAAGTGCAAGGACTGAATTAGAAGATCTGATTGGCATGACTAAAGTGCAGACGATGTTGTAAAAGTTGTCTATAACTGTGTGTTAATTTTAAAAGTTGTAGAGCATATTGTAATTTCCTATTTGTTTGAATTTAGTTCTATATTCTTGTAAATACCATGAAATAACTTTTAATGTTTCCTCTACAAAGTATTTCTTCTTAATTTAACCTTAATGAGGGTTTATGAATAATATTTTAATTTCTTCTAGTAACTCTCAAACAAGTAAATCCAACGTATTTGAACGGAACCTCCTCTTAACTACCTTCCTCGTATAAGCATATGACAATATGGACAATTATGTCAAAAGAAACAAAGAGGAAACAACATTTCAATCTTGAACATAATCACAATGCATAACGTCAATGTTGTTTTTCAATACTCTTTTTTTCCACTTAAAATGTCGATGACCTATTTTCTTTCTCGTTATGTGATCAAAGTCCTTGTTTTTACGGATAATCACAATAGGCAAACCATCTAAGTGCGTCTGAATAATGGAGGGACGATATTTCTTATGATAGGCGATATGTTTGGAACTAACGTAAGATGATATGTCTTTTCTAAACCAGTATCAAACAGGTAACCAACGCGTATGATCAAAATATACGACTCCTTTACTCACTCATAAGGATGGTGTAGAATCCATGCATTTAGGAAAATTTTGTAACTTTGATCCGACTATCACAAAATGTATAACCTAGTTGGGTAATCATTAATTTTAAGCTACACACAAACCTTCATGAATAATTCTTCCTTTATATGAGCATCATAATCAATAATACATGTATCCCACAATATTTCCAACTCATTAATAATTGGACAGAGAAATAAATCTATATCTTTACCGGGTGAACACAGTGTTGGATTCTACAAAGTAAGCATAAACGTGGATTCTTTCATGTATTACCACGGTCACAAATTGATTATTGTTAGTATAACTAGCCACATGCTTTATGAGTTATTTTTCATAGTAAATGGGACAAAACATATCAATACCCAAATCCAATGGTACATTATACGATTCACTAGCAAACTCATGATTTTGCTCCTTAAACTCTTTCCAACTTGTACCATCAAATGGATGATGTAACACATCGTCTTATGTACTCTTTAGATTATGGTGCCCGTGGAGACGTGCCTCGACGCAAACATTATTTTTAATCTTGGTGTAATGTGAAAGTAACAAAGTTTTTTATGTGAAATTTTCTTTCAATTTTTCAGATCCTACCTACATTCACCACATACTTGAAATTTATCCAGATTTTCATTGACCTTATCATAAAAAACACAATCATTCTAACATACATCGATCCTAATGCATCCCAAACCCAAAAATTTAGTTTTTTGTAGCACTTCTTATACGATGAAGGCAAAGTATGACCCTCAGCCAAAATTAGACATAACAACTGAAGAACTTCAGTGACAAAGGTATTTGTCCATTTGTTCTTAACCTTGATATGTATAAACTTAGTAATTAAATTAATAAATCCATTGTCGTAGAACCATGGTATAAATCACTCTCGATTTCTTCAAACAAAGTGTCTAAACAACCACAATTTGTCATTTGATTATTCTCAACACCCATACCGATATTATTTATATGCCTTAAATCATTTAAAATGTCCATCATAATATATAATTGTATCTTAAATTTTTTTATATGGGGATGAAGTATCTCTTTCGTACTTTCATACACGGCCTTTTGAATGTTTAATCTCTGAGCGCTAGTCAGTTATCTACCAATGCTTGGGGCTGGATTTTGTCTTTTTACGCTTACTGCTAGAAAAATGTTAAATAATTTCCCTCAGATCACCGCTTGTGATCGAAATACACTACACCATTACTCACTCACAAGGACGGTGTATAATCCATGCATTTAGGGCATGTTTTGTAACCTTGACCCGACCATCCTGAAGTGTATGACCTAGTTAAGTAAACATTAATTCAGAATAACACACAAACCTTTACTACGAATTCTTCCTTCAAATGAGAATCATACGTTAGGATACATGTAACCTACAATATTTCCAACTTATCAATAATAAGTTGGATAAATATATCCATATCTTTACCCGGTAAACGCGGTGTTGGAATCAACAAAGTAAGCATAAACATGGATTATTTCATGATTTACCAAGGTAGAAAATGGTAGATTATTAGAAGAACTAGCCATACGCTATATGAGTTTATTTTTGCATGAACAAAAGAACAAAACATCGATACCCAAACTCAATCGTACATTACGTGGTTCACTAGCAAACTCATGATTCCGCTCGTCAAACTTTTTATAACTAGTATCATCAATTGGATGATGTAAAACATCTTCTTCTATACTCTTGCAAGTATGGTGCCTAATTATGTCTTTAGAAGTGTGCCTCAAACAATTCCTTCTGTTCAATCTTGGTAAAATGCGAAAATACATTTTCTTATGTGGAACTTTCTTCTCCTTTGTCAGATCCGCCTAGATTTACTAAATACTTGACATTTATCAAGTTCTCATTCTCTTTATAATAAAAAATACAATCATTGAAACACATATTAATCTCTTTTTGTTGCACTCCTCATACGAAGAAGGAAAAGTATGACATTCAGGCAAATCATGACACAATAGTTGAAGAAGTTTGGTGAAAAAGATGTTTGTCAACTTGTTTTTTACCTTTATGTGCATCAAATTAAAATGAAATTCAATGAATCCATTGTCGTATAACCATGGTATAACTCAGTCTCCAATTCTTCACACAAAGAGCCGAAAAAACAACAATATTTCCTTTGACTATTCTCAGCACCCATCTTGGTATCAATATAAAACATCCATTATTTCATTATTTACAATTTAGGTTGTGGTATTCACGGGGATTTGTTCTATTTCACAATATTTTATCCATAAACCATAGGTTGATAGGATTCATTGTCGATATATAATTATAATTCAATTATAACTAAATTCATGATTTTAATGTAAATATAAAAGTGTAACGATTAGTAAAATTTAACACATTATTATATAATAAATAACTATATTCTAAGCTGAAAGTAATTCTAATATAAAAAGGAAGGAATTTTAAAAGGTTAATATTTAGAAAATATCTAATTTCAAGAAAATTAGCGGATAATATTTTGTTGAAGTTGACCGCACACATTTAGAGACTGGATGACACCCTTTTGGAGTAGGGTTTGGGTTTGGGGATATAAAAATGGGAAGGTGTTAATGACGAATTTTTCCCACCAACTGCATTTATTACGCATTTTTCGTTAGACACGTCATTTTGTCATCTCTAATGATAGCGTGTTTCATCTAAAATGACCATGTATCTTTAGAGACGAATAAAAATTCATGTCAAATGATATTTTAAGTCCTCGTGAATGAGATCTTTAGAGACGAAAAAAGTCCTCTCAATAGATGAAACGCAATACAAGCGACATATTTGTTTAATTAATTACAATAATAAATAATTCATCTAGAATGATATCTTTTGTGACCATATAATTTAGTATTTAATAATATATATCTTAAAGACGACATATTTCTTCTTAAAAGGCTCACAACTTTTAAAAAATAAAACATATAAGCCAGTGTAGAAGAAACACATGGCACGTCGGCAACGACCGATCTTTAGAGACACGAATCTTGTCCTTTCTAAAAAGAGATGTGTGGTCTAGTAGCACTACACTTGTAAAAAAAGACATGACCCAATGAATGGACACTTGCAAAACCAAGGGAGGATCTATTATATTACTTGAGGGATTCACCCATTAATTTTTAAAATGTCATCTTTGCTAAAAATGTTTTTAATGAAAATATGTAACAATTATATAAGAGTAATGATATATATATATATATATATATATATATATATATATATATATATATATATATATCATATCTTTCTATCCAACATTTTAATTATTGTGTATGTTGTGCTCAATTTTTATATGAATAAGAAAGAGAAAAATGATTACTATTATGATTTTATTTTATTTTATTAGACCATGAAAGAAATAAAAATGGAAACCTAAACATGTATAAAAATATAATATGCTTGATAAAGTGTCTTGATAAAATTCTTAAATTTGTATATATTATATGCAATGAAAGTGAGATTTGATATCACTGGCTATTGTCAAAATTAACTACCAATCAATTATATACCAAGTCAATCCATCAGTGTTTCACACTTATTTTCAATAAAAAAATTATTTACCACACCTAATTGAAAATATATTGGTACGTGTTCCAATTTCAACAAACATTTTTATTACATGTTATAATTTTTTGATGAATTTTAAAGCAGAGCGATTGTCGATTTGATCAGTTGTTACAAATTCTAGGAAGATACATAAGGAATCCTCTTTTCTTGGAAATGCTTGATATCAAACTTGTCAAAGGTTATGAAAAAGATATGGACATGTAACAACATGGAACTCGAATTCATGTTGGTGAGTCGTCCATCGTCTAGATCTCCTTCGAAAAATCTTGCTACTTTTTAGAAAAAGCATCATGAATTCTTACATGACAAACGTGTTCATGCAAAAGAGAATATACATAGACTGCATACTCTCTTTACTCCAACTTGATGATTTAGTATATGAACATTCCTTATAATTATGGGGGAGTGTCTAGAGGGAAAACCGATTAAAAACAAATAAAAAATCAATTAATTTTAACATTGACTTGTCGTAACTCCGCCTAATTCTTATCACAACCTATTTTCATATCTAACCAATATTTTTCACTTGTAGGACCACACTATATATATAGAAAGAGAGAATATGGGAGGAGAGGTGAGACCTAACTTTTAAAAGTAAGGTAGTGGTATTAGTATTAAGTATATAAAGGAATAAAGAAAGAACAAGAAACTACTACAATTGAAAAAAAATAGGCATAACCCTCCTCTGCTACACGTTTTGAAGAAACTCGCTCCCAATCATTTTATTTTTATTGTAGTTTGATTGTGTAGGGTGAATGATTCATGTGATATTTTAATCAATTTTCACTTTTCAAGTTTCTTAATATGTTAAATTTGAAAATGTCATAGTAGATCTTATCAAAGAGATTGAAATTCTTGTTCTTCTAAGATATTTGTCAGTTAAAATCTCTAAGAATTTTATTCCCCCTAGCCAATCTTCGAATCTTAGAAGTTTTGTTCTCAGATAATTGGCAAGTAATATTGTAAATTTTGTAAAAGAACTTGACTTTATATGTGATCAATCAAATAACATTTTTAATATGATTGTAGTCATTAATAAATTTGTTTTATTCTGGTTTCAGTGATGTTGGTTATGTATGGGAGATTAAATTATGATAGTGACTATTTTGATTTTAGTGATCTTCGATTGCACAAAGACCCCTTTTCATCTTGTTTCTAACATGTTTGGCTCTTCATTAGGAGGAGGCCGTTGGTCTCCTCTTGGCTGTTGCTGTCTCAAATTATCCGTCATTTTTCGTGTTAATTCATGCAAACAACTGTTGTAATGATCATTAGTAACAATAGTTTAAATTATTGTTATTTTTATAATATTTGCTTCGGTGAATTATATATTGTGAGAGAAGAGATTCTTTAATGAGTTTAAAGATTTGATTTTCAGTGTTTGATTCCTCACGGAGTTGTGTTTGGTGCTATCAGCAATATAATGGTTGATTTTATGCCAAATAAAAACATATTCATGCAATGTGTAGCTGTGAAAAAGCTTGTTTGGTTATCAAAGTCTATGGATATAACTGTTTAATCAATTGCTGCAAGAGCTTTAAGGAATCTGATGTTCCACGTGTTCAACATTTGCAAGGAAGGAATTCTCTTGGAACTCACGTTTGACATTTGACTTTGATAGATGGGCATTACAAAAAATTCATGAGGAGTAATCCTGTCATGCAATGCAAATCTAGAAGGTTCCGTCCAAGAACAAGTTTTGGTAGTATGATACATACTTGGATAGTTGTGGCAGTTATTAAGAAAATGAAAGTGCTTCATCTTTTTGTTATTGTATAAAAATTTATATTTAGTGTCAGCCTAAAGTACATTTGTAAGTCATTTGAGGTTATTGATTTAATTGGTAAAATAGTTATTTATGTTCCAAAAACGATTTTACTTCCAAATCTATATGTAAGATTACATCAATCTTGAAGAGACGCTACATCAGCTAAAAAGCTACCTAACAATCCTTCATTGCTAATGATAAAAAAACCCCATCTATTTGATATCAAAATTTTCCCTCTTTTTGTTGTATCTTTTGTTTTCCTCTCGGGATGTCTTTGTAACATTTGTTTACTAATTCTAATTGATTATGAAGTTTCAAGATTTAGTACCAAACATAATTTTACAACAAATCAGCTCAGCATAATTCATCAGTTCAGTGTTTCCGGATCTTCCCGTTGTTCAAAATCAAGGAAATTTTCCAAAGTAGTCTGCAATGTTTACAGGCTTACCAAACTAGTTCCATATCAGGTGAAGCCTACTGAACAACTTTGAAAGAATTTGCAGGTAATGCTATTCGATAAACTTTGCAATTTGATAGATAAAAACAACAGGATACAGTACAATCCCGATACATAATTTAAAAGCAAAGAAAACAACCTAGATTTTTCATCAAAGAAACAATTTAAGAGAATAAAAAACTCTTATCCATTTAGTCCAAGGACACTAGCGAAACAAATAAACAGATCCTTTTTTTCGTAATATGATCACTTGTGTCAATCAATATACAATCGTATTTCCTAAACATATTTATGTTGTACATTCGATAAATGGTCAATGATTAAAGAATCAAACAAATTAATCACTAGCTATAAATTAATCAATCGTATTTCCTGAACATATTTATGTTGTACATTTTCCAACAACTCTACTATTTTTCCATATTCAATAATAGTTAGTATAACAATCATTACTATCTAACTGTAGTTTTATTTATACATGTGAATAGCTAATATCATAAACTATTGATATCTAAGTGTAGTATTAAATATTCTTGAATTTTCTCCTAAACTGTTGACCTACAATAAATTAAAAAAAAGGCAAAAATAAATTCAATTAAGAAAGAATGTCCATTACTGACGATGGTGGTGGCTGGGCATAATGATGGCAATGTGAGGATGGAGATGGTGATTATGGAGGCATGTTGAGTGCGATATGAATGTTTTCGGTCTTTTTTTTTTCAAAACTAATTCGGTTTGTTTTGAAAGAGAAATCACTAATTTTTTTAATTACATACATTGATTTTTTTTCTTTATATACTTAATACCACTAACTCACGTTTAAAATTGAGGTGCCACATCTCCTCTTGTATTCTCTCTATATATATATTAGTGACTTTAGAGTATTTCAAATAATATCGTTTATTTTTGTTGGCTGTTTCTTACTTATTTTAATTTTATAGAGCTAATTTTATATGGACAAAATCCCTAATTCACCATAATATGGAAATAAGTAAAAGTAATAATTCGATGATAAATGAAAAAACTTGATTTAATAAAATAATAACTTTATTTAATAAAATATAGTTTATAGTGTAATTATTCTTCTTTCCATATGAAAAACAAAACAATCACATGAAATAAAGTTCATTAAACAATACTAAGGTCATGAAAACATAACAATCAAATTTATAATTTTTTATGGGGGAAAGTAAATTTCTAATTTAAAGAGAACGAGTCATCTAGTTAAGGTCGTGCAACCAATATGCATCTGAGTTTGATGTTCCGAACAAACGCTAAATCGTATAAAATTCCAAATTCAAATTTCTATAATATAGCAAAGGATGTGCAATCAAATAAAATAAGACATGGTTTACTAAAAAAATATATGCTTAAAAATACCAAAAATATTACCTTTATTATGAAACTTGATTAGAAGATTTCGAAACAATTCTCCTCTAAGAATGTGAAGAATAATTAATCCTTTATGAACTAATTTTACAATGGGAATTTAACCTGTAACCCTTAATTTTTTTATTCCAAATAATTACGGTTGAAATAATACTATCCTTACTATTTAAAATACTTTTGCGAAAATTCTCTTCATCAATAGTAAAAAAGGTATTATATCTTGCTCAAAAGAAGATTCACTCCATGCATTCGGGGATGTATAACTTGGGAGTTTTCTAACAAAGACAAACATCCCATGCCAACCAAGATGGCTACTTATGAATTTGTTAAATATCATTATATGTGTATGATATTATTTCAAGGATAAAAAGTATATTACCCAAATTAAATTTGGTATTTTGTAAAGGACTTGAAGAATCATTAAGACATAGATGGGATTTTTACTATATCGTACAAAGGGGAAAAGGAAACAAATGTTTTGATTAATTTTGTAGGACTTGAAGAGGACTTGAAGATTCTTCTAGCATAAAGCGTAAAAAAACAAAATCCTACCCAAAGCATTGGGAGATAACTTAGTAGCGCTCGAAGAGTAAAACATTAAAAGGTAGTATATGAAAGTACCTAAGAGGTATCGCATCTCCATATTAAAATATTAAATATACAATTATATATCACCCTCTAAACCATTTCACTCTTGCTCTGACTTGTCTAGAACACTAATTTACACCCCTTGGGTGATATCCCAATAATAAAGTAAAATATTTACATTTTTATTTAGTCTAAAAACGTTTAATCCGGCTAACCCCAAAATTAAAGTTAAATTTTGGGATTATATTAACCCACTTTTGGATAAAAAAAACTATTCAAGGTTAGAACGTTTATGTGGGACTCTATGGCTAAAGATTAATTTTGTGAAAAACATATTTTTCAATCAATAAATATCTTCATATGGGTTACAGAAGACCCATGAATGGGGTTATTATTAGAAGTGATAGTAGAAACTTTTAAAAATCATGAGATTGTGAGAAAGATATCTGAAGAGATTAAGATTTACCTCTGAAAGAAAGGGGATGTTTGAAGAGTCAACCGAGAATATTAACACAAAGACTATAATAATTCGTAAGATATTGGTGAAAAAGAAAAGTAAATACCTTTTGTGTATTAGACAAAACTTAATATACACATATATAAATAAACACACGTAGAATATGAAACACCAAACTCCTAATAAAATATCGAATGTGCTACTTTAATAGTGAGGTTTACAATACCACTATCATGAGAGAAAATAGCAAAAACCGCACAAAAGGATATGATAACCATCTTCTAGGTAATTACATCTATAAATCAACGTATATAACGTAGTTTTTAGTGAAGTAAAGAAAAAAATAAAAACTCATAGAATAAAAAGATCTGGTAAAATGAGGTATAAAACGAGGTATAAGGGAATATCAACCAATCGGTAAACCCAAAACACTTTTAAATAAAGTTTTTGGGTTTAAAGGGGTACTTGATAGTGGGAAAAAAATCATAACCTCGTACAATCAAAGACAAAATAGAATATCCTGATCAAGGCAAACATCTTAAATAAAAACATGAGTAGAACAACCAAAGGCCACCTCATGGCAATCATGTCGCCCAAAAAACAACCTAATCTTCCCACTGATAATTTAATATGACATGTGGAACCATATAAAACAACCTCAAGGTTATATCTCAACCGAAATCTCTGCCTCTTTCAATGTATTGTTCATCTATTATATAGCTAGTAATAACAATCAATAACTCTATAAATAGAAGGAATGTTATAAATAAAACAATGAATATTGTCAAGGTTTTTTTGCCACAATCATTTATTCAATAAACATATATATATTCTTATGTATATTTTTTTCTAGGAAAAAAGATATATATTAAGCTCAACAATTCTCTTATGAAGAAAAGACAATATGTAAATCAAATCCTATAAGCTTTTCAAATTTAGTAACTATCCAAAAAAGGAAACCAAAGAAAGCATTAATACATTAAATAAAAACCATATGAATTAACTAAAGTTGAGAAGGTCCTAGTCACCAAAGGGATTCCACTACCATTTTTAAAACCTACTTCTTTTCTCTAACTCATCATTTCTTAACCTTGCACAGGTTCTCATCATCTCTCAACTTCGAAGCCTCTTTACATAGAAAAAATCTTACTGCTACTTTTGATAACCACCCTCAATCTCCGATAACAACTTTTCATATATTCAGGGTTATTCACCATGGTTTCTTCTATTTTTCTCACTCCAAATGATAAAAATTACAACATCTTGAACTATTTTTAGCTGGTGGTCTCGTGTGCTCCGAGATTAATTGATGAGTGAACTAGTTAAGGACCATGTCCCAAGGTGAAAGTCTGGGGTTGATGTTCTGGCTTTGCAAAATTTGAAACCATATAAGCTTTGTGACTGAACAATCCCAAAAAAGTGTTTTTAGCCTGCAGCTAGATTGCTTCATTAGGTACAAACCGTATCAACATTATTAACACATTTTGCATGTCTCTTGTTTTTTTTTGACGATTTGTTAATCAGGGCTACCTATAGTATAAATCTATGTCTTGTTCTGATTCTGTTGTTTCATATAATATTACACCATGTAATATTGACTTTAGTTTGCTTGATAAGATCATATATTTCTACAATGAAGAATTCCCCATTTTTTGTTCCTTTTGTGAATATTTTAACTTGAAGGAGTGTTAAATTGAATCGAATTAGTGAATTCACTTAAGAGATATAAATTTAGAGGCCATTTCCACTAATTATCTAGAATGAAATGATAAATCTTGTTGCTTTTGTAGTAATCAATAATTTGTTGTAATTCATATATATCTGCTAAACTAGTTTAACCTATTAGCCACTTGTCTCACTATAAAAATGGATTTTCCGTCATTCACTTCATACATGAATTTTATACTTTGGCAATGTTTTTAACATTCAAAAAATAACCCAACCCCAGGAAGCATCTTGGGGAATGGATATTTGCTAGATTTACTTTTGATGTATAAGTATGGTGTGAACCTATTTGGACCATAAAGTTTCTTGTTCAGTGGAACATGACAAAATAATTTTAAATAGAAACACTATCTGAACTTCAAGATATTTTATCTCCAACCCTCCATCCTCTTTAGGAAAACATATGACCTTCCAAGCAACTTTAGCTCCCCATGTGTATGTGCTAGTACACGTGAGAATAGATGGTGGACTCGGCTCTCAATAAAGAGTTCAGTGGGGTTGTAAATGGAAACTATCATAATTGGTAAGATTCTTTAGTTAGTCTTGAACAAAAAGTAAGTAATTTTTGTTTTAAATGGTGACCAAAATTCATCAACTATACATTCCATGTATTGGTGGAATAAAAACTTGAGGGAAAATGCTTATTTTCTGGATTGTCGTGGAGTATATTCTTTGTTGCTCTTATTGGGGTCGTGTGGCAGGAGAGAAACAATGGTTTTTTAAAAACAACACGATCCCAAATGGTGTTACTTTGATAAGAAGAGCTATATATTTAGAGACTGAATATATCAGAGCATGGAGTTGCTATCCTAAAAGGACCGAGGGTTGTAGTAACTATGTGGAACTTATCCGCTACTGTAAACCAAATCGTGGACTCAAGCTCAACACAGACCGTAGTTGTATTAGCAAACAATGTTTAGGAGGGGCGGGTGGAGTACTTTGTGAAATAAAGGGTAATTGGGTTAGAGTATTTTCTATGAGATTGAGGTACAATTAGTTGATCTTTGTAGACTTTGTTGCCCCTATGAGGATTTGTGTTTGGCGGAGGAGTTCAGAGCTTCTATAGTATGGGAAAAAGTGGATTTGGAAGAGGTTATAGAGGTGTAATCATATTTGGAGCATGGGAGAGGGTCGACTACGAGTTGGGTGTAAGGTATTCTGCAACTTATCTGAAACAAGTCGTTTGAGATTAAAAGTATATATGTGAATCGAACAAGAGTGCTACCTGGTTGGCTCTTACAACATTTCATTAGGCCATAGTATATTCATGATTTATCAACCTTCCCTCTTAGTATGGATATGAAATTTTCTCACTCCGTCTCAAGACTTCCTTATACATTAAAGAACAAATAATATACCATAGTCAAAATGAATTACATCTCAAAATTGATTACATATTATGAAAATTTAGAAATTTATAATATATTTATCTTAAATAAAAAATAATAATATTTTTCATTATTTTATAACATAACTCATATAAGTGGAAATTTATTTTAAAAGAAATTTATTTTAAAAGAGAAATTACAAAAAAAATATTTATGAATTTAAAAATATTAGACTTTTTGTTCTATAAAATATATCATCATCAAAACCCTAACCACACCACCGCCGCTTCAGTATACTACATTACACACTTTAAATGAAATATCACTCTTCACACCTCCACATTTCTTCTTCTCTCTAGATCAACTTGTTCTATTGTATTCACACCACTCTGTATTCCTTAATTCTCTCTAGATCAACTTGTTCTATTGTATCCGCACCAATCTCTATTCCTTAATGGACTCTACACTCGTCTCTCATCTTCAAATTAAACTTCCAATCTTCGACCAATTGTTTTATGATTATCTATTTCCATATCAGATAGACAGCCATGGATTCACACGCAATTGATAGGTACATTTTATTATTTTCAATATCTAATTTTTTGTATTGATGTGTTATCAAGAAATAAAAAAATATATTTAGATCTTAATAGTTTAGATATAAATTTGTCAATTGAATTTTTTGTTTTTGTGTTGCATATAAAGGATTTGCATTTGCTAGACATAAAGGGTTGTATTGATCATATTGGACAAACACTGGTTATGTTTTGTAGTCAGTTTCCTACCTCTTTTCTCTTTATTCATATGTAAATTAAAGGGGCGTATTCAATTGAAAGTTTATGGGATTTTTTTTGTATTTTAAAAACTCTATTGACTTCAAAAATCCTATGGATTGTTTTAAATCTTAATAGACTTTGATAGATTCTTTTTATTCTTGCATAGAGTCTGATTGATTTTTTTAAATCCTAGATAGATTTTGATGGATTCTTTTAAATTCTATAGAAATTAAAAAATATATAACTTGTTGTTTATCAATTTGATTTTAGCAAATAATCACAAAAATCATGTATAATATAAATGAACCTTTAATCTTAAAAATCGAGGTAATTAAAATAAAAAATAAAAAATTAAATATATGGAAAAATAATAGTTGACCTCAGGAGTCAATAGGACAGTATTATGTTTTTTTTTATGTCAAATGCTTAAAAAAATAGTATTATCATGTTCTTTTTTTTTTTACAGAGGTGCAATTATCATGTTTTTTTTGGACGCCGAAGTGCAGTATCATGTTTAAAAATGTACTGATCATGTTTTTTTTTTCTGGACGGATGTACTCATCATGTATCAACGAATTAATTCAGCAATTGAAAAATAATATATCTGAATAGAGGAAAAAAACAAGAAGTCTGTTTTATCAAAAAAAAAATGTTGCAGTTTTTTTTAATCTTTCAAATTTGTTTTCTTTTTTATTTTTTAAATTTGTTTTTTCTTAAGACTTTAAGAAATCTCTGGTTTTTAGAGAGATTTGTAAATTTCTTGTTTAGTTATATTTAAATCCTAAACTCCAATGAAATCCAATGACTTTTTAATATCCCAAAAATTTAAAGGATTTAAAACAATCTTGATTGAATACACCAAGATTTTAAAAGAGTTTTTAAAATCTTAATTGAATACACCTGGATTTTAAAAGACTTTTTAAAATCTTAATTGAATACCTCTGGATTGTTGAAGTCCAAAAAAATCCAACAGATTCTCAATTCAATACACCCCCCTATAAGTTCTTCGAATAGTAAAAATTATTTATGTCTATATAGATGTTTAATATGTTGAAAACATGGAAAGAATTATTGAACAAAATCATTATATTATATAAAACATTCACACAACCAAATATCTTGGTTTGTGTATTAGGGATTAAGGTTGATATCAAGATTTTGTCTTGTTGGCTTAACAATTGCGATTCCAAAAAATCGTTACTTCTTATATAACGATGACATTGACATCACACACATCACAATGCAGGCTTCCTGAAGGACGAGATGACAACCATACCATGATCTTTGAGGAGATAGTTGACACATTGCATAAAGATATATTTGACCAATCACGTACCTCCCAGACACTTGACCTGATAGTTCGAGAAGAAAGGCGGTCAATGAAAAATCTCTCTTTCACTTGTAAATCGCAGTTTTTCTTTTCCATATCTACAAATAATTTACACATGTCACTTGATTTTGCTTGGCATACAGGAATATCCAGCTTTCTCTCTGCATTAACGATAAGTAAGTAACTCTTATTATTATCCGGCTTTATTTTACTCTTGTCACGTTTTTCACACGAAAGGATCAACTTACTCTTTAAAGTCCAGATAAATTAAAGAGTAAGTTGGTCTTTTCGTGTGAAAAACGTGACAAGAGTAAAATAAAGTCGGATAATAATGAGAGTTACTTACGTATCATTAATGCACAGAGAAAGCTGGATATTCCTGTATGCCAAACAAAATCAAGTGACAGGTGTAAATTTTTTGTAGATATGGAAAAGAAAAACTGCTATTTACAAGTGAAAGAGAGATTTTTCAGTGACAAATACAACTTTTCTTCTCGTACTGTTAGGTCAAGTAGCTGGGTTGTACGTGATTTGGTCAAATATATCCCACCAAATGAAGTTATGTGCGAGGAAGATAAAGAGTCTACTAAATCAGCACAATCTAAATAAAATATTGAATATTCAAATTCTATTCGAGATGATGATCGAGTTAAGCTTGAGAGATTTTATGATAGATCATATCATTACGATAAATATTCAATAAGGTACCAATAAAGACAGAACGAGAAAAGAGATAGTAGTTGGAAATAGTGGCACTTTTAGAGGAGATACTCGCGTGGGTCGCACAAAGACAATGTTCATAAAACAGAAGCAGATAGAAATTATTTGCGCCATTATAGAGACTATCAAACTATATCTCTATCTTATAGATATCCTCCTCCAAAATACAGTAGATCAAGGAGAAGATCAAGAAGAAGACGAGGTGAGAGATCTGATACATATCGAAAAGATAAACCATTTAGAGCTGAGAAAGATAAACATTCTAGTACAAGCTACAAGGACAACTCAAACAGCCTACATAGGTACAAGGATATTAAGGCCCTAAGTCATGTAAGAAATGAAGCCAATAATGCTTTAAAAGAAGCTGAGAAACTTAAGCGTTCTGCTTAATGTCTCAAGGTCCGATTACTATTATTACTTTATGCAATGTGTCAACTATCACCTGAAAAATCATGGTATGGTTGTCATCTCCTCCTTCAAGAAGTCTGCATTGCGATGGGAGTGTTGCATCGTTAGAAAAGACGTAATGATTTTTGGAATCGCAAATGTTAAGCAAACAAGACAAAATCTTGATATCATCCTTAATCCCTAGTATACGAACCAAGATATTTGGTTGTGTGAATGTTTTATAGAATATAATGATTTTGTTTAATAATTCTTACCAAGTTTTCAACATCTTAAACATCTATATGGACATAAATAATTTTTATGGATGAAGTATTTTGCTCAATATATGACTTATACCATCAACATAGAACTCGCATATCATCCATTTGTTGATTGATATTTAGCTAGGACCGGTGTAAAAAGAATTATAAATGATCATTATGTTTTTGACATTTATTTATTTAATAGTATAATTAATCACAACAAGCATGTTATTCATACTTTCAGTTATAGTGAATTAACTATATTATGTTAGGATATCGTATCAAATCAAGATTTTGTCAGCCATAAAATAAAATTGAGTCCATTCATTTGAGTAACTAATTATTTACGGGTCTAAGAAATATAAACTAATTGATCAAATACTAGTTTGCTAAAATTTTGAATTTAGACAAATATTATATTTATTTAACTATAAACGTTAAACATATAAAAATAACTATGCGATCCAGATCATAGAGGAAATATATTATATAAAGTATTCAAAGAAAAGACATACAAAATAAATCATCAATAGAGTAAATATTAAAGTTAGGTAAACGGTCAAAATTTGATAAAACCTATGTAAATTTGATAAATTCTATATAATTAATATAATTTAATAATATATTGTGATCTTTTTGTTTGATAAAATTCTTAATTTTAAAAATCTAAACAAGATGTATACGTCTTAAGAAATAAACATATACCTTTTCTAGATATATAAGACTAGGATTTGCCTTTCATATTTAGATAAAAAGTTTAAAAATTCAAATTTTAAGCAGAGAATATGTAGAAAGGACAATCTTTCAATGGGACTAACATAAATTTTTGTTAAAAAATGTTAGGCATTCCATTTAATTTTAGGTGGACAGTTTATGCCTAAATAGTTTTAAGATTCATATCGGGTGCAAGCATACGATTTTCAAGAACCATGAGTACATCATGTCACAACTTTGATTTGACCAACAAACCCTTCTTTCTGAACTATGATATTACCTTGTTGATCTATACATATATGCCACTATTCATGTTAATTTTATATTAGATATGGACGTTGCATTACTAAGGATCATGAATGAATATTGTTTAAACTTTGCCAGACATGTAATAAGGGGAATACCTACTTGACTAATCGATTCTTATCACATTTAATGTTATCAAAGATATACCTCATCTTAACTACTTGAATATTCCTACATGAAAGAAGAATAAATGTTTTATTATTGTAATATATATGTTGATTTAACTTGTATTCAAGAATTACAAAAACAATACCCCAAAGAAGAGTATTTGTCAAGCTATATATAGAGTTGAAATATATACTTGTTTCACTATTTGCGACTAAAATAAAAAAAGCTTTTAAACAATTATTTATTGAAATATTGTTTCATTTTTAACCTAATGTGTATTTTTTTAATGACAATTTATTTTTTAACAAACAAATTCTATAAAGTAATGAAGAAAACAATGAATAACCAAATCAACTACTCGTCATATTTAATTATTATCTAGAATAAAAAATAGGGTGATTGATTCCACGAGTTCATACAAATATTTTTTTTTCCTAATAAGGTTCGGCCATTAAAAAATTCGTAACTTATTGACAAAATTGTATATCATTAAAATAATAAAAATAACATATTAATAACATACCTTTTAGAGAAGAAAAAAGCCTATACTTGTTAAGTAGAAAACATATTTTTGGGCCTTCAATTAATTCAAATAGATAATTTAAAATCTATTTTTTGTTTATTATATAATACCACAAATCATTCAACTCAAAATTCATTACAAGAAAAAAACTAAAGGAAAATTCTTTACGAAACTATGTTGTTTCCACGTCTCCCACATTTCTATATATATAACATTATAGTCCATTGTCAATATAATACTCTAGCCACCACCACCCATTAAATACATACATATTACACATTACACATAATCTTTTGAACCTAGCCGACCTGCTCCTCATTGGCCGTACCATTTTTCTAAACACCATTGTCATTTCTTCTTTGATTATAATATTTCATATACTCTTTCGCCAATCTCTACTCTTTTATAATTCGTTTTCTAACTTATGTATTATAAATATTCAGCCAAAGATTGAGAATCTTGTTGATCATAACATTTCAATCAAGGAATCATGAAAATGTTATTTTATATTATCTATTTTTATAAATGTTTGAAATGATTCTTATATGTTATTTTGATATAGGTTGTTTAGTTATAGTGTCTGATATATTTGCTTTTATTCTAGAATGTCGATAATATTCTTGTTTACAATATATTATTTGAGGTTACTTACATTTTTAAAACTTATTTTTTTAGAGTGTTCATAATATATGGATGTTTCTAATGTTGATCTATGAGGTTTTATATTTCTTTTACTTTGCCTTAACCTAGGTTTATTAAAATAAAAGTATCTTAGATTTTGAGAAATAATGTTATGAAAATTATGTTAAAGTTAAATTTTAACCATGTTAAGTTCATTATTCTTTTAAAGGTCTAAAAATTATTAACTTAGTTAAATTGATTCTCTTATATGTGACATAAATTTTGAAAAAACAAATTTGATGATATAAAATCTTATTTTGCAGATAAAATATATAATTTCAAGATTCTAATTGTGCAATTCTAATTTGGTGTAGATTCAATATATCCTAAAATTAATTGCATGGTAATGTATTAAATTTATATTTAATTTTTTAACAAACATCTCATATCTCCTATATATTTCTATACATTTCAATTTTTATTTACTTGCAAAAAAATATTTCTTTTCATTAATCCCTCTAAAAACATTACAGAGATGACTAAGTCGACCTTACCTATTTATTTAAGAGATATTATACCTAAATTAATGAAATATACAAGGATTTTAAAATGTGTTTTACAACTTTTACAATTTACACAAAGTCCTAAACAACTTTTACAACATTGATTACACTTTGGTCACATTACAATAACAAAACTTATAATTTGGTCCTTGCACTTTAAATACCACTAATATCACTCACACCTATAAAATAACTTCATAAATCATCCTAAATATATCCATCACTATAATACAAAGAACTAAAAATATATATTTGCAGTTTAGTCCCTGAATTATTAACTATTTTTGGTTTCATGATTCTAGAAATATTACTATGCATTTATACATAAGAAAAGTGTTTATGTGTTTATAAATTATCATAATTCTTGAATATCTTTTAATATTTATTTTATTCATATATGATATCTATTTCATTCTTTACAAAAAAAGAAAGAATACAAATGAATGTACAATTATATTACACAAAATTGATTAGATAATTGATTTAATTTATTTTGTGTCACGTCATTTATTTCGTGAAGAAAATTTATCATTGAAAAAATAAATGATCGTTAGCCATGACCTTTATACTAACAATCATATATCTTTTCAATGTTAATTTTTTTTCACTAAATACACACAAAATGAATAAAATTAAACATCTAATCAATTTTGTATAATTGCACAAAAATTTGTATCTTTCCTTCTTTGAAAAGGAAAAAAATAGATATCATTTATGAATAGAGTACATATTAAAATATATTCAAGAATAATTAAAAATTATAATTCATAAACACTTATTATTATGTATATATTCATACATGATATTACTTGAATAGTAGAACCAACAATTGTTAATCTAAGCTGCAAGTACTTTGTTTGGTAGTATTGGATGTATTTAGGGTGGATTATGAGGTTATTTTGATGGTTGTGTATGTTATTAGTGGTTTTAAAGTGCAAGGATTGAATTAGAAGATCTGATTGGCATGACTAAAGTGCAGACGATGTTGTAAAAGTTGTCTATAACTGTGTGTTAATTTTAAAAGTTGTAGAGCATATTGTAATTTCCTATTTGTTTGAATTTAGTTCTATATTCTTGTAAATACCATGAAATAACTTTTAATGTTTCCTCTACAAAGTATTTCTTCTTAATTTAACCTTAATGAGGGTTTATGAATAATATTTTAATTTCTTCTAGTAACTCTCAAACAAGTAAATCCAACGTATTTGAACCGAACCTCCTCTTAACTACCTTCCTCGTATAAGCATATGACAATATGGAAAATTATGATAAAAGAAACAAAGAGGAAACAACATTTCAATCTTGAACATAATCACAATGCATAATGTCAATGTTGTTTTTCAATAAGTTTTCTAGACCAATAAGGTAAATGATAGAAAATACTCTTTTTTTCCACTTAAAATGTCGATGACCTATTTTCTTTCTCGTTATGTGATCAAAGTCCTTGTTTTTACGGATAATCACAATAGGCAAACCATCTAAGTGCGTCTGAATAATGGAGGGACGATATTTCTTATGATAGGCGATATGTTCGGAACTAACGTAAGATGATATGTCTTTTCTAAACCAGTATCAAACAGGTAACCAACGCGTATGATCGAAATATACGACTCCTTTACTCACTCATAAGGATGGTGTAGAATCCATGCATTTAGGAAAATTTTGTAACTTTGATCCAACTATCACAAAATGTATAACCTAGTTGGGTAATCATTAATTTTAAGCTACACACAAACCTTCATGAATAATTCTTCCTTTATATGAGCATCATAAGCAATAATACATGTATCCCACAATATTTCCAACTCATTAATAATTGGACAGAGAAATAAATCTATATCTTTACCGGGTGAACACATTGTTGGATTCTACAAAGTAAGCATAAACGTGGATTCTTTCATGTATTACCACGGTCACAAATTGATGATTGTTAGTATAACTAGCCACATGCTTTATGAGTTGTTTTTTCATAGTAAATGGGACAAAACATATCAATACCCAAATCCAATGGTACATTATACGATTCACTAGCAAACTCATGATTTTGCTCCTTAAACTCTTTCCAACTTGTACCATCAAATGGATGATGTAACACATCGTCTTATGTACTCTTTAGATTATGGTGCCCGTGGAGACGTGCCTCGACGCAAACATTATTTTTAATCTTGGTGTAATGTGAAAGTAACAAAGTTTTTTATGTGAAATTTTCTTTCAATTTTTCAGATCCTACCTACATTCACCACATACTTGAAATTTATCCAGATTTTCATTGACCTTATCATAAAAAACACAATCATTCTAACATACATCGATCCTAATGCATCCCAAACCCAAAAATTTAGTTTTTTGTAGCACTTCTTATACGATGAAGGCAAAGTATGGCCCTCAGCCAAAATTAGACATAACAACTGAAGAACTTCAGTGACAAAGGTATTTGTCCATTTGTTCTTAACCTTGATATGTATAGACTTAGTAATTAAATTTAATAAATCCATTGTCGTAGAACCATGGTATAAATCACTCTCGATTTCTTCAAACAAAGTGTCTAAACAACCACAATTTGTCATTTGATTATTCTCAACACCCATACCGATATTATTTATATGCCTTAAATCATTTAAAATGTCCATCATAATATATAATTGTATCTTAAATTTTTTTATATGGGGATGAAGTATCTCTTTCGTACTTTCATACACGGCCTTTTGAATGTTTAATCTTTGAGCGCTAGTCAGTTATCTACCAATGCTTGGGGCTGGATTTTGTCTTTTTACGCTTACTGCTAGAAAAATGTTAAATAATTTCCCTCAGATCACCGCTTGTGATCGAAATACACTACACCATTACTCAATCACAAGGACGGTGTATAATCCATGCATTTAGGGCATGTTTTGTAACCTTGACCCGACCATCCTGAAGTGTATGACCTAGTTAAGTAAACATTAATTCAGAATAACACACAAACCTTTACTACGAATTCTTCCTTCAAATGAGAATCATACGTTAGGATACATGTAACCTACAATATTTCCAACTTATCAATAATAAGTTGGATAAATATATCCATATCTTTACCCGGTAAACGCGGTGTTCGAATCAACAAAGTAAGCATAAACATGGATTCTTTCATGATTTACCAAGGTAGAAAATGGTAGATTATTAGAAGAACTAGCCATACGCTATATGAGTTTATTTTTGCATGAACAAAAGAACAAAACATCGATACCCAAACTCAATCGTACATTACGTGTTTCACTAGCAAACTCATGATTCCGCTCGTCAAACTTTTTATAACTAGTATCATCAATTGGATGATGTAAAACATCTTCTTCTATACTCTTGCAAGTATGGTGCCTAATTATGTCTTTAGAAGTGTGCCTCAAACAATTCCTTCTGTTCAATCTTGGTAAAATGCGAAAATACATTTTCTTATGTGGAACTTTCTTCTCCTTTTTCAGATCCGACTAGATTTACTAAATACTTGACATTTATCAAGTTCTCATTCTCTTTATAATAAAAAATACAATCACTGAAACACATATTAATCTCTTTTTGTTGCACTCCTCATACGAAGAAGGAAAAGTATGACATTCAGGCAAATCATGACACAATAGTTGAAGAAGTTTGGTGAAAAAGATGTTTGTCAACTTGTTTTTTACCTTGATGTGCATCAAATTAAAATGAAATTCAATGAATCCATTGTCGTATAACCATGGTATAACCCAGTCTCCAATTCTTCACACAAAGAGCCGAAATAACAACAATATTTCCTTTGACTATTCTCAGCACCCATCTTGGTATCAATATAAAACATCCATCATTTCATTATTTACAATTTAGGTTGTGGTATTCACGGGGATTTGTTCTATTTCGCAATATTTTATCCATAAACCATAGGTTGATAGGATTCATTGTCGATATATAATTATAATTCAATTATAACTAAATTCATGATTTTAATGTAAATATAAAAGTGTAATGATTAGTAAAATTTAACACATTATTATATAATAAATAACTATATTCTAAGCTGAAAGTAATTCTAATATAAAAAGGAAGGAATTTTAAAAGGTTAATATTTAGAAAATATCTAATTTCAAGAAAATTAGCGGATAATATTTTGTTGAAGTTGACCACACACATTTAGAGACTGGATGACACCCTTTTGGAGTAGGGTTTGGGTTTGGCGATATAAAAATGGGAAGGTGTTAATGACGAATTTTTCCCACCAACTGCATTTATTACGCATTTTTCGTTAGACACGTCATTTTGTCATCTCTAATGATAGCGTGTTTCATCTAAAATGACCATGTATCTTTAGAGACGAATAAAAATTCATGTCAAATGATATTTTAAGTCCTCGTGAATGAGATCTTTAGAGACGAAAAAAGTCCTCTCAATAGATGAAACGCAATACAAGCGACATATTTGTTTAATTAATTACAATAATAAATAATTCATCTAGAATGATATCTTTTGTGACCATATAATTTAGTATTTAATAATATATATCTTAAAGACGACATATTTCTTCTTAAAAGGCTCACAACTTTTAAAAAATAAAACATATAAGCCAGTGTAGAAGAAACACATGGCACGTCGGCAACGACCGATCTTTAGAGACACGAATCTTGTCCTTTCTAAAAAAAGATGTGTGGTCTAGTAGCACTACACTTGTAAAAAAAGACATGACCCAATGAATGGACACTTGCAAAACCAAGGGAGGATCTATTATATTACTTGAGGGATTCACCCATTAATTTTTAAAATGTCATCTTTGCTAAAAATGTTTTTAATGAAAATATGTAACAATTATATAAGAGTAATGATATATATATATATATATATATATATATATATATCATATCTTTCTATGCAACATTTTAATTATTGTGTATGTTGTGCTCAATTTTTATATGAATAAGAAAGAGAAAAATGATTACTATTATGATTTTATTTTATTTTATTAGACCATGAAAGAAATAAAAAATTATGGAAACCTAAACATGTATAAAAATATAATATGCTTGATAAAGTGTCTTCATAAAATTCTTAAATTTGTATATATTATATGCAATGAAAGTGAGATTTGATATCACTGGCTATTTTCAAAATTAACTACCAATCAATTATATACCAAGTCAATCCATCAGTGGTTCACACTCATTTTCAATAAAAAAATTATTTACCACACCTAATTGAATATATATTGGTACGTGTTCCAATTTCAACAAACATTTTTATTACATGTTATAATTTTTTGATGAATTTTAAAGCAGAGCGATTGTCGATTTGATCAGTTGTTACAAATTCTAGGAAGATACATAAGGAATCCTCTTTTCTTGGAAATGCTTGATATCAAACTTGTCAAAGTTTATGAAAAAGATATGGACATGTAACAACATGGAACTCGAATTCATGTTGGTGAGTCGTCCATCGTCTAGATCTCTTTCGAAAAATCTTGCTACTTTTTAGAAAAAGCATCATGAATTCTTACATGACAAACGTGTTCATGCAAAAGAGAATATACATAGACTGCATACTCTCTTTACTCCAACTTGATGATTTAGTATATGAACATTCCTTATAATTATGGGGGAGTGTCTAGAGGGAAAACCGATTAAAAACAACTAAAAAATCAATTAATTTTAACATTGACTTGTCGTAACTCCGCCTAATTCTTATCATAACATATTTTCATATCTAACCAATATTTTTCACTTGTAGGACCACACTATATATATAGAAAGGTGAGACCTAACTTTTAAAAGTAAGGTAGCGGTATTAGTATTAAGTATATAAAGGAATAAAGAAAGAACAAGAAACTACTACAGTTGAAAAAAAATAGGCATAACCCTCCTCTGCTACACCTTTTGAAGAAACTCGCTCCCAATCATTTTATTTTTATTGTAGTTTGATTGTGTAGGGTGAATGATTCATGTGATATTTTAATCAATTTTCACTTTTCAAGTTTCTTAATATGTTAAATTTGAAAATGTCATAGTAGATCTTATCAAAGAGATTGAAATTCTTGTTCTTCTAAGATATTTGTCAGTTAAAAGCTCTAAGAATTTTATTCCCCCTAGCCAATCTTCGAATCTTAGAAGTTTTGTTCTCAGATAATTGGCAAGTAATATTGTAAATTTTGTAAAAGAACTTGACTTTATATGTGATCAATCAAATAACATTTTTAATATGATTGTAGTCATTAATAAATTTGTTTTATTCTGGTTTCAGTGATGTTGGTTATGTATGGGAGATTAAATTATGATAGTGACTATTTTGATTTTAGTGATCTTCGATTGCACAAAGGCCCCTTTTCATCTTGTTTCTAACATGTTTGGCTCATGATTAGGAGGAGGCCGTTGGTCTCCTCTTGGCTGTTGCTGTCTCAAATTATCCGTCATTTTTCGTGTTAATTCATGCAAACAACTGTTGTAATGATCATTAGTAACAATAGTTCAAATTATTGTTATTTTTATAATATTTGCTTCGGTGAATTATATATTGTGAGAGAAGAGATTCTTTAATGAGTTTAAAGATTTGATTTTCAGTGTTTGATTCCTCAGGGAGTTGTGTTTGGTGCTATCAGCAATATAATGGTTGATTTTATGCCAAATAAAAACATATTCATGCAATGTGGAGCTGTGAAAAAGCTTGTTTGGTTATCAAAGTCTATGGATATAACTGTTTAATCAATTGCTGCAAGAGCTTTAAGGAATCTGATGTTCCACGTGTTCAACATTTGCAAGGAAGGAATTCTCTTGGAACTCACGTTTGATATTTGACTTTGATAGATGGGCATTACAAAAATTCATGAGGAGTAATCCTGTCATGCAATGCAAATCTAGAAGGTTCCGTCCAAGAACAAGTTTTGGTAGTATGATACATACTTGGATAGTTGTGGCAGTTATTAAGAAAATGAAAGTGCTTCATCTTTTTGTTATTGTATAAAAATTTATATTTAGTGTCAGCCTAAAGTACATTTGTAAGTCATTTGAGGTTATTGATTTAATTGGTAAAATAGTTATTTATGTTCCAAAAATGATTTTACTTCCAAATCTATATGTAAGATTACATCAATCTTGAAGAGACGCTACATCAGCTAAAAAGCTACCTAACAATCCTTCATTGCTAATGATAAAAAAAACCCATCTATTTGATATCAAAATTTTCCCTCTTTTTGTTGTATCTTTTGTTTTCCTCTCGGGATGTCTTTGTAACATTTGTTTACTAATTCTAATTGAATATGAAGTTTCAAGATTTAGTACCAAACATAATTTTACAACAAATCAGCTCAGCATAATTCATCAGTTCAGTGTTTCCGGATCTTCCCGTTGTTCAAAATCAAGGAAATTTTCCAAAGTAGTCTGCAATGTTTACAGGCTTACCAAACTAGTTCCATATCATGTGAAGCCTACTGAACAACTTTGAAAGACTTTGCAGGTAATGCTATTCGATAAACTTTACAATTTGATAGATAAAAACAACATGATACAGTACAATCTCGATACATAATTTAAAAGCAAAGAACACAACCTAGATTTTTCATCAAAGAAACAATTTAAGAGAATAAAAAACTCTTATCCATTTAGTCCAAGGACACTAGAGAAACAAATAAACAGATCCTTTTTTTCGTAATATGATCACTTGTGTCAATCAATATACAATCGTATTTCCTAAACATATTTCTGTTGTACATTCGATAAATGGTCAATGATTAAAGAATCAAACAAATTAATCACTAGCTATAAATTAATCAATCGTATTTCCTGAACATATTTATGTTGTACATTTTCCAACAACTCTACTATTTTTCCATATTCAATAATAGTTAGTATAACAATCATTACTATCTAACTGTAGTTTTATTTATACATGTGAATAGCTAATATAATAAACTATTGATATCTAAGTGTAGTATTAAATATTCTTGAATTTTCTCCTAAACTGTTGACCTACAATAAATTAAAAAAAAGGCAAAAATAAATTCAATTAAGAAAGAATGTCCATTACTGACGATGGAGGTGGCTGGGCATAATGATGGCAATGTGAGGATGGAGATGGTGATTATGGAGGCATGTTGAGTGCGATATGAATGTTTTCGGTCTTTTTTTTTTCAAAACTAATTCGGTTTTGTTTTGAAAGAGAAATCACTAATTTTTTTAATTACATACATTGATTTTTTTTCTTTATATACTTAATACCACTAACTCACGTTTAAAATTGAGGTGCCACATCTCCTCTTGTATTCTCTCTCTATATATATTAGTGACTTTAGAGTATTTCAAATAATATCGTTTATTTTTGTTGGCTGTTTCTTACTTATTTTAATTTTATAGAGCTAATTTTATATGGACAAAATCCCTAATTCACCATAATATGGAAATAAGTAAAAGTAATAATTCGATGATAAATGAAAAAACTTGATTTAATAAAATATAGTTTATAGTGTAGTTATTCTTCTTTCCATATGAAAACCAAAACAATCACATGAAATAAAGTTCATTAAACAATACTAAGGTCATGAAAACATAACAATCAAATTTATAATTTTTTATGGGGGAAAGTAAATTTCTAATTTAAAGAGAACGAGTCATCTAGTTAAGGTCGTGCAACCAATATGCATCTGAGTTTGATGTTCCGAACAAACGCTAAATCGTATAAAATTCCAAATTCAAATTTCTATAATATAGCAAAGGATGTGCAATCAAATAAAATAAGACATGGTTTACTAAAAAAATATATGCTTAAAAATACCAAAAATATTACCTTTATTATGAAACTTGATTAGAAGATTTCGAAACAATTCTCCTCTAAGAATGTGAAGAATAATTAATCCTTTATGAACTAATTTTACAATGGGAATTTAACCTGTAACCCTTAATTTTTTTATTCCAAATAATTACGGTTGAAATAATACTATCCTTACTATTTAAAATACTTTTGCGAAAATTCTCTTCATCAATAGTAATAAAGGTATTATATCTTGCTCAAAAGAAGATTCACTCCATGCATTCGGGGATGTATAACTTGGGAGTTTTCTAACAAAGACAAACATCCCATGCCAACCAAGATGGCTACTTATGAATTTGTTAAATATCATTATATGTGTATGATATTATTTCAAGGATAAAAAGTATATTACCCAAATTAAATTTGGTATTTTGTAAAGGACTTGTAGAATCATTAAGACATAGATGGGATTTTTACTATATCGTACAAAGGGAAAAAGGAAACAAATGTTTTGATTAATTTTGTAGGACTTGAAGAGGACTTGAAGATTCTTCTAGCATAAAGCGTAAAAAAACAAAATCCTACCCAAAGCATTGGGAGATAACTTAGTAGCGCTCGAAGAGTAAAACATTAAAAGGTAGTATATGAAAGTACCTAAGAGGTATCGCATCTCCATATTAAAATATTAAATATACAATTATATATCACCCTCTAAACCATTTCACTCTTGCTCTGACTTGTCTAGAACACTAATTTACACCCCTTGGGTGATATCCCAATAATAAAGTAAAATATTTACATTTTTATTTAGTCTAAAAACGTTTAATCCGGCTAACCCCAAAATTAAAGTTAAATTTTTGGATTATATTAACCCACTTTTGGATAAAAAAAAACAATTCAAGGTTAGAACATTTATGTGGGACTCTATGGCTAAAGATTAATTTTGTGAAAAACATATTTTTCAATCAATAAATATCTTCATATGGGTTACAGAAGACCCATGAATGGGGTTATTACTAGAAGTGATAGTAGAAACTTTTAAAAATCATGAGATTGTGAGAAAGATATCTGAAGAGATTAAGATTTACCTCTGAAAGAAAGGGGATGTTTGAAGAGTCAACCGAGAATATTAACACAAAGACTATAATAATTCGTAAGATATTGGTGAAAAAGAAAAGTAAATACCTTTTGTGTATTAGACAAAACTTAATATACACATATATAAATAAACACACGTAGAATATGCAACACCAAACTCCTAATAAAATATCGAATGTGCTACTTTAATAGTGAGGTTTACAATACCACTATCATGAGAGAAAATAGCAAAAACCGCACAAAAGGATATGATAACCATCTTCTAGGTAATTACATCTATAAATCAACGTATATAACGTAGTTTTTAGTGAAGTAAAGAAAAAAATAAAAACTCATAGAATAAAAAGATCTGGTAAAATAAGGTATAAAACGAGGTATAAGGGAATATCAACCAATCGGTAAACCCAAAACACTTTTAAATAAAGTTTTTGGGTTTAAAGGGGTACTTGATAGTGGGAAAAAAATCATAACCTCGTACAATCAAAGACAAAATAGAATATCCTGATCAAGGCAAACATCTTAAATAAAAACATGAGTAGAACAACCAAAGGCCACCTCAGGGCAATCATGTCGCCCAAAAAACAACCTAATCTTCCCACTGATAATTTAATATGACATGTGGAACCATATAAAACAACCTCAAGGTTATATCTCAACCGAAATCTCTGCCTCTTTCAATGTATTGTTCATCTATTATATAGCTAGTAATAACAATCAATAACTCTATAAATAGAAGGAATGTTATAAATAAAACAATGAATATTGTCAAGGTTTTTTTGCCACAATCATTTATTCAATAAACATATATATATATTCTTATGTATATTTTTTTCTAGGAAAAAAGATATATATTAAGCTCAACAATTCTCTTATGAAGAAAAGACAATATGTAAATCAAATCCCATAAGCTTTTCAAATTTAGTAACTATCCAAAAAAGGAAACCAAAGAAAGCATTAATACATTAAATAAAAACCATATGAATTAACTAAAGTTGAGAAGGTCCTAGTCACCAAAGGGATTCCACTACCTTTTTTAAAACCTACTTCTTTACTCTAACTCATCATTTCTTAACCTTGCACAGGTTCTCATCATCTCTCAACTTCGAAGCCTCTTTACATAGAAAAAATCTTACTGCTACTTTTGATAACCACCCTCAATCTCCGATAACAACTTTTCATATATTCAGGGTTATTCACCATGGTTTCTTCTATTTTTCTCACTCCAAATGATAAAAATTACAACATCTTGAACTATTTTTAGCTGGTGGTCTCGTGTGCTCCGAGATTAATTGATGAGTGAACTAGTTAAGGACCATGTCCCAAGGTGAAAGTCTGGGGTTGATGTTCTGGCTTTGCAAAATTTGAAACCATATAAGCTTTGTGACTGAACAATCCCAAAAAAGTGTTTTTAGTCTGCAGCTAGATTGCTTCATTAGGTACAAACTGTATCAACATTATTAACACATTTTGCATGTCTCTTGTTTTTTTTTGACGATTTGTTAATCACGGCTACCTATAGTATAAATCTATGTCTTGTTCTGATTCTGTTGTTTCATATAATATTACACCATGTAATATTGACTTTAGTTTGCTTGATAAGATCATATATTTCTACAATGAAGAATTCCCCATTTTTTGTTCCTTTTGTGAATATTTTAACTTGAAGGAGTGTTAAATTGAATCGAATTAGTGAATTCACTTAAGAGATATAAATTTAGAGGCCATTTCCACTAATTATCTAGAATGAAATGATAAATCTTGTTGCTTTTGTAGTAATCAATAATTTGTTGTAATTCATATATATCTGCTAAACTAGTTTAACCTATTAGCCACGTGTCTCAATATAAAAATGGATTTTCCGTCATTCACTTCATACATGAATTTTATACTTTGGCAATGTTTTTAACATTCAAAAAATATCTCCAACCCCAGGAAGCATATTGGGGAATGGATATTTGCTAGATTTACTTTTGATGTATAAGTATGGTGTGAACCTATTTGGACCATAAAGTTTCTTGTTCAGTGGAACATGACAAAATAATTTTAAATAGAAACACTATCTGAACTTCAAGATATTTTATCTCCAACCCTCCATCCTCTTTTGGAAAACATATAACCTTCCAAGCAACTTTAGCTCCCCATGTGTATGTGCTAGTACACGTGAGAATAGATGGTGGACTCGGCTCTCAATAAAGAGTTCAGTGGGGTTGTAAATGGAAACTATCATAATTGGTAAGATACTTTAGTTAGTCTTGAACAAAAAGTAAGTAATTTTTGTTTTAAATGGTGACCAAAATTCATCAACTATACATTCCATGTATTGGTGGAATAAAAACTTGAGGGAAAATGCTTATTTTCTGGATTGTCGTGGAGTATATTCTTTGTTGCTCTTATTGGGGTCGTGTGGCAGGAGAGAAACAATGGTTTTTTAAAAACAACACGATCCGAAATGGTGTTACTTTGATAAGAAGAGCTATATATTTAGAGACTGAATATATCAGAGCATGGAGTTGCTATCCTAAAAGGACCGAGGGTTGTAGTAACTATGTGGAACTTATCCGCTACTGTAAACCAGATCGTGGACTCAAGCTCAACACAGACCGTAGTTGTATTAGCAAACAATGTTTAGGAGGGGCGGGTGGAGTACTTTGTGAAATAAAGGGTAATTGGGTTAGAGTATTTTCTGTGAGATTGAGGTACAATTAGTTGATCTTTGTAGACTTTGTTGCCCCTATGAGGATTTGTGTCTGGCGGAGGAGTTCAGAGCTTCTATAGTATGGGAAAAAATGGATTTGGAAGAGGTTATAGAAGTGTAATCATATTTGGAGCATGGGAGAGGGTCGACTACGAGTTGGGTGTAAGGTATTCTGCAACTTATCTGAAACAAGTCGTTTGAGATTAAAAGTATATATGTGAATCGAACAAGAGTGCTACCTGGTTGGCTCTTACAACATTTCATTAGGCCATAGTATATTCATGATTTATCAACCTTCCCTCTTAGTATGGATATGAAATTTTCTCACTCCGTCTCAAGACTTCCTTATACATTAAAGAACAAATAATATACCATAGTCAAAATGAATTACATCTCAAAATTGATTACATATTATGAAAATTTAGAAATTTATATTATATTTATCTTAAATAAAAAATAATAATATTTTTCATTATTTTATAACATAACTCATATAAGAGGAAATTTGTTTTAAAAAAAATTTATTTTAAAAGAGAAATTACAAAAAAAATATTTATGAATTTAAAAATAATAGACTTTTTGTTCTATAAAATATATCATCATCAAAACCCTAACCACACCACTGCCGCTTCAGTATACTACATTACACACTTTAAATGCAATATCACTCTTCACACCTCCACATTTCTTCTTCTCTCTAGATCAACTTGTTCTATTGTATTCACACCAATCTCTATTCCTTAATTCTCTCTAGATCAACTTGTTCTATTGTATCCGCACCAATCTCTATTCCTTAATGGACTCTACACTCGTCTCTCATCTTCGAATTAAACTTCGATCTTCGACCAATTGTTTTATGATTATCTATTTCCATATCAGATCGATAGCCATGGATTCACACGCAATTGATAGGTACATTTCATTATTTTCAATATCTAATTTTTTTGTATTGATGTGTTATCAAGAAATAAAAAAATATATTTAGATCTTAATAGTTTAGATATAAATTTGTCAATTGAATTTTTTGTTTTTGTGTTGCATATAAACGTTTAGACTACTTTTGTGCAATATTTGCATTTGCTAGACATAAAGGGTTGTATTGATCATATTGGACAAACACTGGTTATGTTTTGTAGTCAGTTTCCTACCTCTTTTCTCTTTATTCATATGTAAATTAAAAGGGCGTATTCAATTGAAAGTTTATGGGATTTTTTTTGGATTTTAAAAACTCTATTGACTTCAAAAATCCTATGGATTGTTTTAAATCTTAATAGACTTTGATAGATTCTTTTTTATTCTTGCATAGAGTCTGATTGATTTTTTTAAATCCTAGATAGATTTTGACGAATTCTTTTAAATTCTATAGAAATTAAAAAATATATAACTTGTTGTTTATCAATTTGATTTTAGCAAATAATCACAAAAATCATGTATAATATAAATGAACCTTTAATCTTAAAAATCGAGGTAATTAAAATAAAAAATAAAAAATTAAATATATGGAAAAATAATAGTTGACCTCAGGAGTCAATAGGACAGTATTATGTTTTTTTTTATGTCAAATGCTTAAAAAAATAGTATTATCATGTTTTTTTTTTTTTTCACAGAGGTGCAGTTATCATGTTTTTTTTTTGGACGCCGAAGTGCAGTATCATGTTTAAAAATATACTGATCATGTTTTTTTTTTCTGGACGGATGTACTGATCATGTATCAACGAATTAATTCAGCAATTGAAAAATAATATATCTGAATAGAGGAAAAAACGAAAAGTCTGTTTTATCAAAAAAAAATGTTGCAGTTTTTTTTAATCTTTCAAATTTGTTTTCTTTTTTATTTTTTAAATTTGTTTTTTCTTAAGACTTTAAGAAATCTCTGGTTTTTAGAGAGATTTATAAATTTCTTGTTTAGTTATATTTAAATCCTAAACTCCAATGAAATCCAATGACTTTTTAATATCCCAAAAATTTAAAGGATTTAAAACAATCTTGATTGAATACACCAAGATTTTAAAAGAGTTTTTAAAATCTTAATTGAATACACCTGGATATTAAAAGACTTTTTAAAATCTTAATTGAATACCTCTGGATTGTTGAATACCAACAGATTCTCAATTCAATACACCCCCCTAAGTTCTTCGAATAGTAAAAATTATTTATGTCTATATAGATGTTTAATATGTTGAAAACATGGAAAGAATTATTGAACAAAATCATTATATTATATAAAACATTCACACAACCAAAAATCTTGGTTTGTGTATTAGGGATTAAGGTTGATATCAAGATTTTGTCTTGTTGGCTTAACAATTGCGATTCCAAAAAATCGTTACTTCTTATATAACAATGACATTGACATCACACACATGACAATGAAGGCTTCCTGAAGGACGAGATGACAACCATACCATGATCTTTGAGGTGATAGTTGACACATTGCATAAAGATATATTTGATGGATATCTTTGACCAATCACGTACCTCCCAGACACTTGACCTGATAGTTCGAGAAGAAAGGCGGTCAATGAAAAATCTCTCTTTCACTTGTAAATCGCAGTTTTTCTTTTCCATATCTACAAATAATTTACACATGTCACTTGATTTTGCTTGGCATACAGGAATATCCAGCTTTCTCTCTGCATTAACGATAAGTAAGTAACTCTTATTATTATCCGGCTTTATTTTACTCTTGTCACGTTTTTCACACGAAAGGATCAACTTACTCTTTAAAGTCCAGATAAATTAAAGAGTAAGTTGGTCTTTTCGTGTGAAAAACGTGACAAGAGTAAAATAAAGTCGGATAATAATGAGAGTTACTTACGTATCATTAATGCAGAGAGAAAGCTGGATATTCCTGTATGCCAAACAAAATCAAGTGACAGGTGTAAATTTTTTGTAGATATGGAAAAGAAAAACTGCTATTTACAAGTGATAGAGAGATTTTTCAGTGACAAATACAACTTTTCTTCTCGTACTGTTAGGTCAAGTAGCTGGGTTGTACGTGATTTGGTCAAATATATCCCACCAAATGAAGTTATGTGCGAGGAAGATAAAGAGTCTACTAAATCAGCACAATCTAAATAAAATATTGAATATTCGAATTCTATTCGAGATGATGATCGAGTTAAGCTTGAGAGATTTTATGATAGATCATATCATTACGATAAATATTCAATAAGGTACCAATAAAGACAGAACGAGAAAAGAGATAGTAATTGGAAATAGTGGCACTTTTAGAGGAGATACTCGCGTGGTCCCACAAAGACAATGTTCATAAAACAGAAGCAGATAGAAATTATTTGCGCCATTATAGAGACTATCAAACTATATCTCTATCTTATAGATATCCTCCTCCAAAATACAGTAGATCAAGGAGAAGATCAAGGAGAAGACGAGGTGAGAGATCTGATACATATCGAAAAGATAAACCATTTAGAGCTGAGAAAGATAAACATTCTAGTACAAGCTACAAGGACAACTCAAACAGCCTACATAGGTACACGGATATTAAGGCCCTAAGTCATGTAAGAAATGAAGCCAATAATGCTTTAAAAGAAGCTGAGAAACTTAAGCGTTCTGCTTAATGTCTCAAGGTCCGATTACTATTATTACTTTATGCAATGTGTCAACTATCACCTGAAAAATCATGGTATGGTTGTCATCTCCTCCTTCAAGAAGTCTGCATTGCGATGGGAGTGTTGCATCGTTAGAAAAGACGTAATGATTTTTTGAATCGCAAATGTTAAGCAAACAAGACAAAATCTTGATATCATCCTTAATCCCTAGTATACGAACCAAGATATTTGGTTGTGTGAATGTTTTATAGAATATAATGATTTTGTTTAATAATTCTTACCAAGTTTTCAACATCTTAAACATCTATATGGACATAAATAATTTTTATGGATGAAGTATTTTGCTCAATATATGACTTATACCATCAACATAGAACTCGCATATCATCCATTTGTTGATTGATATTTAGCTAGGACCGGTGTAAAAAGAATTATAAATGATCATTATGTTTTTGACATTTATTTATTCAATAGTATAATTAATCACAACAAGCATGTTATTCATACTTTCAGTTATAGTGAATTAACTATATTATGTTAGGATATCGTATCAAATCAAGATTTTGTCAGCCATAAAATCAAATTGAGTCCATTCATTTGAGTAACTAATTATTTACGGGTCTAAGAAATATAAACTAATTGATCAAATACTAGTTTGCTAAAATTTTTAATTTAGACAAATATTATATTTATTTAACTATAAACGTTAAACATATAAAAATAACTATGCGATCCAGATCATAGAGGAAATATATTATATAAAGTATTCAAAGAAAAGACATACAAAATAAATCATCAATAGAGTAAATATTAAAGTTAGGTAAAGGGTCAAAATTTGATAAAACCTATGTAAATTTGATAAAGTCTATATAATTAATATAATTTAATAATATATTGTGATCTTTTTGTTTGATAAATTCCTTAATTTTAAAAATCTAAACAAGATGTATACGTCTTAAGAAATAAACATATACCTTTTCTAGATATATATGACTAGGATTTGCCTTTCATATTTAGATAAAAAGTTTAAAAATTCAAATTTTAAGCAGAGAATATGTAGAAAGGACAATCTTTCAATGGGACTAAAATAAATTTTTGTTAAAAAATGTTAGGCATTCCATTTAATTTTAGGTGGACAGTTTATGCCTAAATAGTTTTAAGATTCATATCGGGTGCAAGCATACGATTTTCAAGAACCATGAGTACATCATGTCACAACTTTGATTTGACCAACAAACCCTTCTTTCTGAACTATGATATTACCTTGTTGATCTATACATATATGCCACTATTCATGTTAATTTTGTATTAGATATGGACGTTGCATTACTAAGGATCATGAATGAATATTGTTTAAACTTTGCCAGACATGTAATAAGGGGAATACCTACTTGACTAATCGATTCTTATCACATTTAATGTTATCAAAGATAATCTCATCTTAACTACTTGAATATTCCTACATGAAAGAAGAATAAATGTTTTATTATTGTAATATATATGTTGATTTAACTTGTATTCAAGAATTACAAAAACAATACCCCAAAGATGAGTATTTGTCAAGCTATATATAGAGTTGAAATATATACTTGTTTCACTATTTGCGACTAAAATAAAAAAAGCTTTTAAACAATTATTTATTGAAATATTGTTTCATTTTTAACCTAATGTGTATTTTTTTAATGACAATTCATTTTTTAACAAAAAAATTCTATAAAGTAATGAAGAAAACAATGAATAACCAAATCAACTACTCGTCATATTTAATTATTATCTAGAATAAAAAAATAGGGTGATTGATTCCACGAGTTCGTACAAATATTTTTTTTCCTAATAAGGTTCGGCCATTAAAAAATTCGTAACTTATTGACAAAATTATATATCATTAAAATTATAAAAATAACCTATTAATAACATACCTTTTAGAGAAGAAAAAAGCCTATACTTGTTAAGTAGAAAACATATTTTTGGGCCTTCAATTATCTCAAATAGATAATGTTAAAATCTATTTTTTGTTTATTATATAATACCACAAATCATTCAACTCAAAATTCATTACAAGAAAAAAACTAAAGAAAAATTCTTTACGAAAACTATGTTGTTTCCACGTCTCCCACATTTCTATATATATAACATTATAGTCCATTGTCAATATAATACTCTAGCCACCACCACCCATTACATACATACATATTACACATTACACATAATCTTTTGAACCTAGCCGACCTGCTCCTCATAGGCCGTACCATTTTTCTAAACACCATTGTCATTTCTTCTTTGATTATAATATTTCATATACTCTTTCGCCAATCTATACTCTTTTATAATTCGTTCTCTAACTTATGTATTATAAATATTCAGTCAGCCAAAGATTGAGATTCTTGTTGATCATAACATTTCAATCAAGGAATCATGAAAATGTTATTTTATATTATCTATTATTATAAATGTTTGAAATGATTCTTATATGTTATTTTGATATAGGTTGTTTAGTTATAGTGTCTGATATATTTGCTTTTATTCTAGAATGTCGATAATATTCTTGTTTACAATATATTATTTGAGGTTACTTACATTTTTAAAACGTATTTTTTTAGAGTGTTCATTATATATGGATGTTTCTAATGTTGATCTATGAGGTTTTATATTTCTTTTACTTTGCCTTAACCTAGGTTTATTAAAATAAAAGTATCTTAGATTTTGAGAAATAATGTTATGAAAATTATGTTAAAGTTAAATTTTAACCATGTTAAGTTCATTATTCTTTTAAAGGTCTAAAAATTATTAACTTAGTTAAATTGATTCTCTTATATAATGGGGTTGGGCCAATTTGTCTTTTTTTTCTTTACTCTTCGTATATAGGGTACACAATATGTAAACGATAAACAAATATACTATCAAGAGGGGTTAAGGATTGAATTTGCTTTGAGATTACTATATGTGACATAAATTTTGAAAAAACAAATTTGATGATATAAAATCTTATTTTGCAGATAAAATATATAATTTCAAGATTCTAATTGTGCAATTCTAATTTGGTGTAGATTCAATATATCCTAAAATTAATTGCATGGTAATGTATTAAATTTATATTTAATTTTTTAACAAACATCTCATATCTCCTATATATTTCTATACATTTCAATTTTTATTTACTTGAAAAAAAATATTTCTTTTCATTAATCCCTCTAAAAACATTACAGAGATGACTAAGTCGACCTTACCTATTTATTTAAGAGATATTATACCTAAATTAATGAAATATACAAGGATTTTAAAATGTGTTTTACAACTTTTACAATTTACACAAAGTCCTAAACAACTTTTACAATTTACACAAAGTCCTAAACAACTTTTACAACATTGATTACACTTTGGTCACATTACAATAACAAAACTTATAATTTGGTCCTTGCACTTTAAATACCATTAATATCACTCACACCCATAAAATAACTTCATAAATCATCCTAAATATATCCATCACTATAATACAAAGAACTAAAAATATATATTTGTAGTTTAGTCCCTGAATTATTAACTATTTTTGGTTTCATGATTCTAGAAATATTACTATGCATTTATACATAAGAAAAGTGTTTATGTGTTTATAAATTATCATAATTCTTGAATATCTTTTAATATTTATTTTATTCATATATGATATCTATTTCATTCTTTACAAAAAAAGAAAGAATACAAATGCATGTACAGTTATATTACACAAAATTGATTAGATAATTGATTTAATTTATTTTGTGTCACGTCATTTATTTCGTGAAGAAAATTTATCATTGAAAAAATAAATGATCGTTAGCCATGACCTTTATACTAACAATCATATATCTTTTCAATGTCAATTTTTTTTCACTAAATACACACAAAATGAATAAAATTAAACATCTAATCAATTTTGTATAATTGCACAAAAATTTGTATCTTTCCTTCTTTGAAAAGGAAAAAAATAGATATCATATATGAATAGAGTACATATTAAAATATATTCAAGAATAATTAAAAATTATAATTTATAAACACTTATTATTATGTATATATTCATACATAATATTACTTGAATAGTAGAACCAACAATTGTTAATCTAAGCTGCAAGTACTTTGTTTGGTAGTATTGGATGTATTTAGGGTGGATTATGAGGTTATTTTGATGGTTGTTTATGTTATTAGTGGTTTTAAAGTGCAAGGACTGAATTAGAAGATCTGATTGGCATGACTAAAGTGCAGACGATGTTGTAAAAGTTGTCTATAACTGTGTGTTAATTTTAAAAGTTGTAGAGCATATTGTAATTTCCTATTTGTTTTAATTTAGTTCTATATTCTTGTAAATACCATGAAATAACTTTTAATGTTTCCTCTACAAAGTATTTCTTCTTAATTTAACCTTAATGAGGGTTTATGAATAATATTCTAATTTCTTCTAGTAACTCTCAAACAAGTAAATCCAACGTATTTGAACGGAACCTCCTCTTAACTACCTTCCTCGTATAAGCATATGACAATATGGACAATTATGTCAAAAGAAACAAAGAGGAAACAACATTTTAATCTTGAACATAATCACAATGCATAACGTCAATGTTGTTTTCAATAAGTTTTCTAGACCAATAAGGTAAATGATAGAAAATACTCTTTTTTTCCACTTAAAATGTCGATGACCTATTTTCTTTCTCGTTATGTGATCAAAGTCCTTGTTTTTACGGATAATCACAATAGGCAAACCATCTAAGTGCGTCTGAATAATGGAGGGACGATATTTCTTATGATAGGTGATATGTTCGGAACTAACGTAAGATGATATGTCTTTTCTAAACCAGTATCAAACAGGTAACCAACGCGTATGATCGAAATATACGACTCCTTTACTCACTCATAAGGATGGTGTAGAATCCATGCATTTAGGAAAATTTTGTAACTTTGATCCGAGTATCACAAAATGTATAACCTAGTTGGGTAATCATTAATTTTAAGCTACACACAAACCTTCATGAATAATTCTTCCTTTATATGAGCATCATAAGCAATAATACATGTATCCCACAATATTTCCAACTAATTAATAATTGGACAGAGAAATAAATCTGTATCTTTACCGGGTGAACACAGTGTTGGATTCTACAAAGTAAGCATAAACGTGGATTCTTTCATGTATTACCACGGTCACAAATTGATGATTGTTAGTATAACTAGCCACATGCTTTATGATTTGTTTTTTCATAGTAAATGGGACAAAACATATCAATACCCAAATCCAATGGTACATTATACGATTCACTAGCAAACTCATGATTTTGCTCCTTAAACTCTTTCCAACTTGTACCATCAAATGGATGATGTAACACATCGTCTTATGTACTCTTTAGATTATGGTGCCCGTGGAGACGTGCCTCGACGCAAACATTATTTTTAATCTTGGTGTAAATGTGAAAGTAACAAAGTTTTTTATGTGAAATTTTCTTTCAATTTTTCAGATCCTACCTACATTCACCACATACTTGAAATTTATCCAGATTTTCATTGACCTTATCATAAAAAACACAATCATTCTAACATACATCGATCCTAATGCATCCCAAACCCAAAAATTTAGTTTTTTGTAGCACTTCTTATACGATGAAGGCAAAGTATGGCCCTCAGCCAAAATTAGACATAACAACTGAAGAACTTCAGTGACAAAGGTATTTGTCCATTTGTTCTTAACCTTGATATGTATAAACTTAGTAATTAAATTTAATAAATCCATTGTCGTAGAACCATGGTATAAATCACTCTCGATTTCTTCAAACAAAGTGTCTAAACAACCACAATTTGTCATTTGATTATTCTCAACACCCATACCGATATTATTTATATGCCTTAAATCATTTAAAATGTCCATCATAATATATAATTGTATCTTAAATTTTTTTATATGGGGATGAAGTATCTCTTTCGTACTTTCATACACGGCCTTTTGAATGTTTAATCTTTGAGCGCTAGTCAGTTATCTACCAATGCTTGGGGCTGGATTTTGTCTTTTTACGCTTACTGCTAGAAAAATGTTAAATAATTTCCCTCAGATCACCGCTTGTGATCGAAATACACTACACCATTACTCACTCACAAGGACGGTGTATAATCCATGCATTTAGGGCATGTTTTGTAACCTTGACCCGACCATCCTGAAGTGTATGACCTAGTTAAGTAAACATTAATTCAGAATAATACACAAACCTTTACTACGAATTCTTCCTTCAAATGAGAATCATACGTTAGGATACATGTAACCTACAATATTTCCAACTTATCAATAATAAGTTGGATAAATATATCCATATCTTTACCCGGTAAACGCGGTGTTGGAATCAACAAAGTAAGCATAAACATGGATTCTTTCATGATTTACCAAGGTAGAAAATGGTAGATTATTAGAAGAACTAGCCATACGCTATATGAGTTTATTTTTGCATGAACAAAAGAACAAAACATCGATACCCAAACTCAATCGTACATTACGTGGTTCACTAGCAAACTCATGATTCCGCTCGTCAAACTTTTTATAACTAGTATCATCAATTGGATGATGTAAAACATCTTCTTCTATACTCTTGCAAGTATGGTGCCTAATTATGTCTTTAGAAGTGTGCCTCAAACAATTCCTTCTGTTCAATCTTGGTAAAATGCGAAAATACATTTTCTTATGTGGAACTTTCTTCTCCTTTTTCAGATCCGCCTAGATTTACTAAATACTTGACATTTATCAAGTTCTCATTCTCTTTATAATAAAAAATACAATCATTGAAACACATATTAATCTCTTTTTGTTGCACTCCTCATACGAAGAAGGAAAAGTATGACATTCAGGCAAATCATGACACAATAGTTGAAGAAGTTTAGTGAAAAAGATGTTTGTCAACTTGTTTTTTACCTTGATGTGCATCAAATTAAAATGAAATTCAATGAATCCATTGTCGTATAACCATGGTATAACTCAGTCTCCAATTCTTCACACAAAGAGCCGAAATAACAACATTATTTCCTTTGACTATTCTCAGCACCCATCTTGGTATCAATCTAAAACATCCATCATTTCATTATTTACAATTTATGTTGTGGTATTCACGGGGATTTGTTCTATTTCACAATATTTTATCCATAAACCATAGGTTGATAGGATTCATTGTCGATATATAATTATAATTCAATTATAACTAAATTCATGATTTTAATGTAAACATAAAAGTGTAACGATTAGTAAAATTTAACACATTATTATATAATAAATAACTATATTCTAAGCTGAAAGTAATTCTAATATAAAAAGGAAGGAATTTTAAAAGGTTAATATTTAGAAAATATCTAATTTCAAGAAAATTAGCGGATAATATTTTGTTGAAGTTGACCGCACACATCTAGAGACTGGATGACACCCTTTTGGAGTAGGGTTTGGGTTTGGGGATATAAAAATGGGAAGGTGTTAATGAGGAATTTTTCCCACCAACTGCATTTATTACGCATTTTTCGTTAGGCACGTCATTTTGTCATCTCTAATGATAGCGTGTTTCATCTAAAATGACCATGTATCTTTAGAGACGAATAAAAATTCATGTCAAATGATATTTTAAGTCCTCGTGAATGAGATCTTTTAAGACGAAAAAAGTCCTCTCAATAGATGAAACGCAATACAAGCGACATATTTGCTTAATTAATTACAATAATAAATAATTCATCTAGAATGATATCTTTTATGACCATATAATTTAGTATTTAATAATATATATCTTAAAGACGACATATTTCTTCTTAAAAGGCTCACAACTTTTAAAAAATAAAACATATAAGCCAGTGTAGAAGAAACACATGGCACGTCGGCAACGACCGATCTTTAGAGACACGAATCTTGACCTTTCTAAAAAAAGATGTGTGGTCTAGTAGCACTACACTTGTAAAAAAAGACATGACCCAATGAATGGACACTTGCAAAACCAAGGGAGGATCTATTATATTACTTGAGGGATTCACCCATTAATTTTTAAAATGTCATCTTTGCTAAAAATGTTTTTAATGAAAATATGTAACAATTATATAAGAGTAATGATATATATATAAATATATCATATCTTTCTATGCAACATTTTAATTATTGTGTATGTTGTGCTCAATTTTTATATGAATAAGAAAGAGAAAAATGATTACTTTTATGATTTTATTTTATTTTATTAGACCATGAAAGAAATAAAAAGTTATGGAAACCTAAACATGTATAAAAATATAATATGCTTGATAAAGTGTCTTGATAAAATTCTTAAATTTATATATATTATATGCAATGAAAGTGAGATTTGATATCACTGGCTATTGTCAAAATTAACTACCAATCAATTATATACCAAGTCAATCCATCAGTGGTTCACACTCATTTTCAATAAAAAAATTATTTACCACACCTAATTGAAAATATATTGGTACGTGTTCCAATTTCAACAAACATTTTTATTACATGTTATAATTTTTTGATGAATTTTAAAGCAGAGCGACTGTCGATTTGATCAGTTGTTACAAATTCTAGGAAGATACATAAGGAATCCTCTTTTCTTGGAAATGCTTGATATCAAACTTGTCAAAGTTTATGAAAAAGATATGGACATGTAACAACATGGAACTCGAATTCATGTTGGTGAGTCGTCCATCGTCTAGATCTCCTTCGAAAAATCTTGCTACTTTTTAGAAAAAGCATCATGAATTCTTACATGACAAACGTGTTCATGCAAAAGATAATATACATAGACTGCATACTCTCTTTACTCCAACTTGATGATTTAGTATATGAACATTCCTTATAATTATGGGGGATTGTCTAGAGGGAAAACCGATTAAAAACAACTAAAAAATCAATTAATTTTAACATTAACTTGTCGTAACTCCGCCTAATTCTTATCACAACCTATTTTCATATCTAACCAATATTTTTCACTTGTAGGACCACACTATATATATATAGAAAGAGAGAATATGGGAGGAGAGGTGAGACCTAACTTTTAAAAGTAAGGTAGCGGTATTAGTATTAAGTATATAAAGGAATAAAGAAAGAACAAGAAACTACTACAATTGAAAAAAAATAGGCATAACCCTCCTCTGCTACACCTTTTGAAGAAACTCGCTCCCAATCATTTTATTTTTATTGTAGTTTGATTGTGTAGGGTGAATGATTCATGTGATATTTTAATCAATTTTCACTTTTCAAGTTTCTTAATATGTTAAATTTGAAAATGTCATAGTAGATCTTATCAAAGAGATTGAAATTCTTGTTCTTCTAAGATATTTGTCAGTTAAAAGCTCTAAGAATTTTATTCCCCCTAGCCAATCTTCGAATCTTAGAAGTTTTGTTCTCAGATAATTGGCAAGTAATATTGTAAATTTTGTAAAAGAACTTGACTTTATATGTGATCAATCAAATAACATTTTTAATATGATTGTAGTCATTAATAAATTTGTTTTATTCTGGTTTCAGTGATGTTGGTTATGTATGGAAGATTAAATTATGATAGTGACTATTTTGATTTTAGTGATCTTCGATTACACAAAGACCCTTTTTCATCTTGTTTCTAACATGTTTGGCTCCTGATTAGGAGGAGGCCGTTGGTCTCCTCTTGGCTGTTGCTGTCTCAAATTATCCGTCATTTTTCGTGTTAATTCATGCAAACAACTGTTGTAATGATCATTAGTAACAATAGTTCAAATTATTGTTATTTTAATAATATTTGCTTTGGTGAATTATATATTGTGAGAGAAGAGATTCTTTAATAAGTTTAAAGATTTGATTTTCAGTGTTTGATTCCTCAGGGAGTTGTGTTTGGTGCTATCAGCAATATAATGGTTGATTTTATGCCAAAGAAAAACATATTCATGCAATGTGGAGCTGTGAAAAAGCTTGTTTGGTTATCAAAGTCTATGGATATAACTGTTTAATCAATTGCTGCAAGAGCTTTAAGGAATCTGATGTTCCACGTGTTCAACATTTGCAAGGAAGGAATTCTCTTGGAACTCACGTTTGACATTTGACTTTGATAGATGGGCATTACAAAAAATTCATGAGGAGTAATCCTGTCATGTAATGCAAATCTAGAAGGTTCCGTCCAAGAACAAGTTTTGGTAGTATGATACATACTTGGATAGCTGTGGAGTTATTAAGAAAATGAAAGTGCTTCATCTTTTTGTTATTGTATAAAAATTTATATTTAGTGTCAGCCTAAAGTACATTTGTAAGTCATTTGAGGTTATTGATTTAATTGGTAAAATAGTTATTTATGTTCCAAAAAACGATTTTACTTCCAAATCTATATGTAAGATTACATCAATCTTGAAGAGACGCTACATCAGCTAACAATCATTCATTGCTAATGATAAAAAAACCCTATCTATTTGATATCAAAATTTTCCCTCTTTTTGTTGTATCTTTTGTTTTCCTCTCGGGATGTCTTTGTAACATTTGTTTACTAATTCCAATTGAATTTGAAGTTTCCAGATTTAGTACCAAACATAATTTTACAACAAATCAGCTCAGCATAATTCATCAGTTCAGTGTTTCCGGATCTTCCCGTTGTTCAAAATCAAGGAAATTTTCCAAAGTAGTCTGCAATGTTTACAGGCTTACCAAACTAGTTCCATATCAGGTGAAGCCTACTGAACAACTTTGAAAGACTTTGCAGGTAATGCTATTCGATAAACTTTGCAATTTGATAGATAAAAACAACAGCATACATTACAATCTCGATACATAATTTAAAAGAAAAGAAAACAACCCAGATTTTTCATCAAAGAAACAATTTAAGAGAATCAAAAACTCTTATCCATTTAGTCCAAGGACACTAGAGAAACAAATAACCAGATCCTTTTTTTGGTAATATGATCACTTGTGTCAATCAATATACAATCGTATTTTCTAAACATATTTCTGTTGTACATTCGATAAATGGTCAATGATTAAAGAATCAAACAAATTAATCACTAGATATAAATTAATCAATCGTATTTCCTAAACATATTTATGTTGTACATTTTCCAACAACTCTACTATTTTCCCATATTCAATAATAGTTAGTATTACCATCATTACTGTCTAAGTGTAGTTTTATTTATACATGTGAATAGCTAATATCATAAACTACTGTCTCTAAGTGTAGTATTAAATATTCTTGAATTTTCTCCTAAACTGTTGACCTACAATAAATTAAAAAAAAGGCGAAAATAAATTCAATTAAAAAAGAATGGCCATTACTGACGATGGAGGTGGCTGGGCATGATGATGGCAATGTGAGGATGGAGATGGTGATTATGGAGGTATGTTGAGTGCGATATGAATGTTCATCGGTCTTTTTTTTCAAAACTAATTCGGTTTGTTTTGAAAGAGAAATCACTAATTTTTTTAATTACATACATTGATTTTTTTTATATACTTAATACCACTAACTCACGTTTAAAAGTGAGGTGCCAGCTCTCCTCCTGTATTCTCTCTATATATATATTAGTGACTTTAGAGTATTTCAAATAATATCGTTTATTTTTGTTGGCTGTTTCTTACTTATTTTAATTTTATAGAGCTAATTTTATATGGACAAAATCCCTAATTCACCATAATATGGAAATAAGTAAAAGTAATAATTCGATGATAAATGAAAAAACTTGATTTAATAAAATAATAAATTTATTTAATAAAATATAGTTTATAGTGTAATTATTCTTCTTTACATATGAAAAACAAATTAATCACATGAAATAAAGTTCATTAAACAATACTAAGGTCATGCAAACATAAAAATCAAATTTATAATTTTTTATGGGGAAAAGTAAATTTCTAATTTAAAGAGAACGAGTCATCTAGTTAAGGTCGTGAAACCAATATGCATCTGAGTTTGATGTTCCGAACAAACGCTAAATCGTATAAAATTCAAAATTCAAATTTCTATAATATAGCAAAGGTAATCAGATAAAATAAGGCATGGTTTACTAAAAAAATATATGCTTAAAAATACAAAAATATTACCTTTATTATGAAACTTGATTAGAAGATTTCGAAACAATTCTCCTCTAAGAATGTGAAGAATAATTAATCCTTTATGAACTAATTTTACATTGGGAATTTAACCTGTAACCCTTAATATTTTTATTCCAAATAATTACGGTTGAAATAATACTATCCTTACTATTTAAAATACTTTTGCGAAAATTCTCTTCATCAATAGTAAAAAAGGTATTATATCTTGCTCAAAAGAAGATTCACTCCATGCATTCGGGGATGTATAACTTGGGAGTTTTCTAACAAAGACAAACATCCCATGCCAACCAAGATGGCTGCTTATGAATTTGTTAAATATCATTATATGTGTATGATATTATTTCAAGGATAAAAAGTATATTACTCAAATTAAATTTGGTATTTTGTAAAGGACTTGAAGAATCATTAAGACATAGATGGGATTTTTACTATATCGTACAAAGGGGAAAAGGAAACAAATGTTTTGATTAATTTTGTAGGACTTGAAGAGGACTTGAAGATTCTTCTAGCATAAAGCGTAAAAAAAAATCCTACCCAAAGCATTGGGAGATAACTTGGTAGCGCTCGAAGAGTAAAACATTAAAAGGTAGTATATGAAAGTACCTAAGAGGTATCGCATCTCCATATAAAAGTATTAAATATACAATTATATATCACCCTCTAAACCATTTCACTCTTGCTCTCACTTGTCTAGAACACTAATTTACACCCCTTGGGTGATATCCCAATAATAAAGTAAAATATTTACATTTTTATTTAGTCTAAAAACGTTTAATCCGGCTAACCCCAAAATTAAAGTTAAATTTTGGGATTATATTAACCCACTTTTGGATAAAAAAACTATTCAAGGTTAGAACATTTATGTGGGACTCAATGGCTAAAGATTAATTTTGTGAAAAACATATTTTTCAATCAATAAATATCTTCATATTGGTTACAGAAGACCCATGAATGGGGTTATTACTAGAAGTGATAGTACAAACTTTTAAAAATCATGAGATTGTGAGAAAGATATATGAAGAGATTAAGATTTACTTCTGAAAGAAAGGGGATGTTTGAAGAGTCAACCGAGAATATTAACACAAAGACTATAATAATTCGTAAGATATTGGTGAAAAAGAAAAGTAAATAACTTTTGTGTATTAGACAAAACTTAATATACACATATATAAATAAACACATGTAGAATATGAAACACCAAACTCCTAATAAAATATCGAATGTGCTACTTTAATAGTGAGGTTTACAATACCACTATCATGAGAGAAAATAGCAAAAACCGCACAAAAGGATATTTTAGCCATCTTCTAGGTAATTACATCTATAAATCAATGTATATAACGTAGTTTTTAGTGAAGTAAAGAAAAAAATAAAAACTCATAGAATAAAAAGATCTGGTAAAATGAGGTATAACACGAGGTATAAGGGAATATCAACCAATCGGTAAACCCAAAACACTTTTAAATAAAGTTTTTGGGTTTAAAGGGGTACTTGATAGTGGAAAAAAATCATAACCTCGTACAATCAAAGACAAAATAGAATATCCAGATCAAGGCAAACATCTTAAATAAAAACATGAGTAGAACAATCAAAGGCCACCTCCTGGCAATCATGTGGCCCAAAAAACAACCTAATCTTCCCACTGATAATTTAATATGACATGTGGAACCATATAAAATAACCTCAAGGTTATATCTCAACCGAAATCTCTGCCTCTTTCAATGTATTGTTCATCTATTATATAGCTAGTAATAACAATAAATAACTCTATAAATAGAAGGAATGTTGTAAATAAAACAATGAATATTGTCAAGGTTTTTTTGCCACAATCATTTATTCAATAAACATATATATATTCTTATGTATATTTTTTTCTAGGAAAAAAGATATATATTAAGCTCAACAATTCTCTTATGAAGAAAAGACAATATGTAAATCAAATCCCATAAGCTTTTCAAATTTAGTAACTATCCAAAAAAGGAAACCAAAGAAAGCATTAATACATTAAATAAAAAACATATGAATTAACTAAAGCTGAGAAGGTCCTAGTCACCAAAGGGATTCCACTACCATTTTTAAAACCTACTTCTTTTCTCTTACTCATCATTTCTTAACCTTGCACAGGTTCTCATCATCTCTCAACTTCGAAGCCTCTTTACGTAGAAAAAATCTTACTGCTACTTTTGATAACCACCCTCAATCTCCGATAACAACCTTTCATATATTCAGGGTTATTCACCATGGTTTCTTCTATTTTTCTCACTCCAAATGATAAAAATTACAACATCTTGAACTATTTTTAGCTGGTGGTCTCGTGTGCTCTGAGATTAATTGATGAGTGAACTAGTTAAGGACCATATCCCAAGGTGAAAGTCTGGGGTTGATGTTTTGGCTTTGAAAAATTTGAAACCATATAAGCTTTGTGACTGAACAATCCCAAAAAAAGTGTTTTTAGTCTGCAGCTAGATTGCCTCATTAGGTACAAACTGTATCAACATTATTAACACATTTTGCATGTCTCTTATTTTTTTTTTGACGATTTGTTAATTAGGGCTACCTATAGTATAAATCTATGTCTTGTTCTGATTCTGTTGTTTCATATAATATTACACCATGTAATATTGACTTTAGTTTGCTTGATAAGATCATATATTTCTAAAATGAAGAATTCCCCATTTTTTGTTCCTTTTGTGAATATTTTAACTTGAAGTAGTGTTAAATTGAATCGAATTAGTGAATTCACTTAAGAAATATAAATTTAGAGGCCATTTCCACTAATTATCTAGAATGAAATGATAAATCTTGTTGATTTTGTAGTAATCAATAATTTGTTGTAATTCATATATATCTGCTAAACTAGATTAACCTATTAGCCACTTGTCTCACTATAAAAATGGATTTTCCGTCATTCACTTCATACATGAATTTTATACTTTGGCAATGTTTCTAACATTCAAAAAATATCTCCAACCCCAGGAAGCATTTTGGGGAATGGATATTTGCTAGATTGACTTTTGATGTATAAGTATGGTGTGAACCTATTTGGACCATAAAGTTTCTTGTTCAGTGTAACATGACAAAATAATTTTAAATAGAAACACTATCTGAACTTCAAGATATTTTATCTCCAACCCTCCCTCCTCTTTAGGAAAACATATAACCTTCCAAGCAACTTTAGCTCCCCATGTGTATGTGCTAGTACACGTGAGAATAGATGGTGGACTCGGCTCTCAATAAAGAGTTCAGTGGGGTTGTAAATGGAAACTATCATAATTGGTAAGATACTTTAGTTAGTCTTGAACAAAAAGTAAGTAATTTTTGTTTTATATGGTGACCAAAATTCATCAACTATACACTCCATGTATTGGTGGAATAAAAACTTGAGAGAAAATGCTTATTTTCTGGATTGTCGTGGAGTATATTCTTTGCTGCTCTTATTGGGGTCGTGTGGCAGGAGAGAAACAATGGTTTTTAAAAACAACACGATCCCAAATGGTGTTACTTTGATAAGAAGAGCTATATATTTAGAGACTGAATATATCAGAGCATGGAGTTGCTATCCTAAAAGGGCCGAGGGTTGTAGTAACTATGTGTAACTTATCCGCTACTGTAAACCAAATCGTGGACTCAAGCTCAACACAGACCGTAGTTGTATTAGCAAACAATTTTTAGGAGGGGCTGGTGGAGTACTTTGTGAAATAAAGGGTAATTGGGTTAGAGTATTTTCTGTGAGATTGAGGTACAATTAGTTGATCTTTGTAGACTTAGTTGCCCCTATGAGGATTTTTGTTTGGCGGAGGAGTTCAGAGCTTCTATAGTATGGGAAAAAGTGGATTTGGAAGAGGTTATAGAGGTGTAATCATATTTGGAGCATGGGAGAGGGTCGACTACGAGTTGGGTGTAAGGTATTCTGCAACTTATCTGAAACAAGTCGTTTGAGATTAAAAGAATATATGTGAATCGAACAAGAGTGCTACCTGGTTGGCTCTTACAACATTTTATTAGGCCATAGTATATTCATGATTTATCAACCTTCCCTCTTAGCATGGATATGAAATTTTCTCACTCCGTCTCAGGACTTCCTTATACATTAAAGAACAAATAATATACCATAGTCAAAATGAATTACATCTCAAAATTGATTACATATTATGAAAATTTAGAAATTTATAATATATTTATCTTAAATAAAAAATAAAAATATTTTTCATTATTTTATAACATAACTCATATAAGTGGAAATTTATTTTAAAAGAAAAAATTTTTAAAAGAGAAATTACAAAAAATATATTTATGAATTTAAAAATAATAGACTTTTTGTTCTATAAAATATATCATCATCAAAACCCTAACCACACCACCGCCGCTTCAGTATACTACATTACACACTTTAAATGCAATATCACTCTTCACACCTCCACACTTCTTCTTCTCTCTAGATCAACTTGTTCTATTGTATTCACACCAATCTCTATTCCTTAATTCTCTCTACATCAACTTGTTCTATTGTATTCGCACCAATCTCTATTCCTTAATGGACTCTACACTCGTCTCTCATCTTCAAATTAAACTTCCGATCTTCGACCAATTGTTTTATGATTATCTATTTCCATATCAGATCAATAGCCATGGATTCACACACAATTGATAGGTACATTTTATTATTTTCAATACCTAATTTTTTTGTATTGATGTGTTATCAAGAAATAAAAAATATATTTAGATCTTAATAGTTTAGATATAAATTTGTCAATTGAATTTTTTGTTTTTGTGTTGCATATAAACGTTTAGACTACTTATGTGCAATATTTGCATTTGCTAGACATAAAGGGTTGTATTGATCATATTGGACAAACACTGGTTAAGTTTTGTAGTCAGTTTCCTACCTCTTTTCTCTTTATTCATATGTAAATTAAAGGAGTGTATTCAATTGAGAGTTTATGGGATTTTTTTGGATTTTAAAAACTCTATTGACTTCAAAAATCCTATGGATTGTTTTAAATCTTAATAGACTTTGACGGATTCTTTTTTATTCTTGCATAGTGTCTGATTGATTTTTTTAAATCCTAGATAGATTTTGACGGATTCTTTTAAATTCTATAGAAATTAAAAAATATATAACTTGTTGTTTAACAATTTGATTTTAGCAAATAATCACAAAAATCATGTATAATATAAATGAACCGTTAATCTTAAAAATCGAGGTAATTAAAATAAAAAATAAAAAATTAAATATATGGAAAAATAACCTCAGGAGTCAATAGGACAGTATTATGTTTTTTTTATGTCAAATGCTTAAAAAACAGTATTATCATGTTCTTTTTTTTTACAGAGGTGCAATTATCATGTTTTTTTTTTGGACGCGAAGTGCAGTATCATGTTTAAAAATGTACTGATCATGTTTTTTTTTTTTTTCTGGACGGATGTACTGATCATGTTTCAACGAATTAATTCAGCAATTGAAAAATAATATATCTGAATAGAGGAAAAAAACAAAAAGTCTGTTTTATCAAAAAAAAAAATGTTGCAGATTTTTTTTAATCTTTCAAATTTGTTTTCTTTTTTATTTTTTAAATTTGTTTTTTCTTAAGACTTTATGAAATCTCTGGTTTTTTAGTGAGATTTGTAATTGTCTTGTTTAGTTATATTTAAATCCTAAACTCCAATGAAATCCAATGACTTTTTAATATCCCATAAATTTAAAGGATTTAAAACAATCTTGATTGAATACACCAAGATTTTAAAAGAGTTTTTAAAATCTTAATTGAATACACCTGGATTTTGAAAGAGTTTTTAAAATCTTAATTGAATACCTCTGGATTGTTGAAGTCCAAAAAAATCCAACAGATTCTCAATTCAATACACCCCCTTCGAATAGTAAAAATTATTTATGTCTATATAGATGTTTAATATGTTGAAAACATGGAAAGAATTATTGAACAAAATCATTATATTATATAAAACATTCACACAACCAAATATCTTGGTTTGTGTATTAGGGATTAAGGTTGATATCAAGATTTTGTCTTGTTGGCTTAACAATTGCGATTCCAAAAAATCTTTACTTCTTATATAACGATGACATTGACATCACACACATCACAATGCAGGCTTCCTGAAGGACGAGATGACAACCATACCATGAACTTTGAGGTGATAGTTGACACATTGCATAAAGATATATTTGATGGATATCTTTGACCAATCACGTACCTCCCAGACACTTGACCTGATAGTTCGAGAAGAAAGGCTGTCAATGAAAAATCTCTCTTTCACTTGTAAATCGCAGTTTTTCTTTTCCATATCTACAAATAATTTACACATGTCACTTGATTTTGCTTGGCATACAGGAATATCCAGCTTTCTCTCTGCATTAATGATAAGTAACACGTTTTTTCACACGAAAGGATCAACTTACTCTTTAATGTATCTGGACTTTTGAGATTAGGTAAAAAAATATTTTCCGGCTTTACTTTACTGAAAATATTAGTTTTTTCTTCTCTACTCAACTCAACCTGGTCAGGTAACTCGCTCGAACAAATAAACTCATCCATTTGTGTAACCGGACTTTTGACAACTGGCGAACAATTATTGCTATTTACTAGTTTTTCCTTTGATAAAATTTCATCATCCAAAATGGGAAAAGAGGTCATACTCTGTATATATGAACAATTTTGATATATACATAGTATGACCTCTTTTCCCATTTTGGATGATGAAATTTTATCAAAGGAAAAAGTAGTAAATAGCAATAATTGTTCGCCAGTTGTCAAAAGTCCGGTTACACCAATGGATGAGTTTATTTGTTCTAGCGAGACGTGACCAGGTTGAGCCGAGTAGAGAAGAAAAAAACTAATATTTTCAGTAAAGTAAATCTGGAAAAAATTTATTCACCGGATCTCAAAAGTCCAGATAAATAAAAGAGTAAGTTGGTCTTTTCGTGTGAAAAACGTGACAAGAGTAAAATAAAGTCGGATAATAATGAGAGTGACTTACGTATCATTAATGCAGAGAGAAAGTTGGATATTCCTGTATGCCAAACAAAATCAGGTGACAGGTGTAAATTTTTTGTAGATATGGAAAAGAAAAACTACGATTTACAAGTGAAAGAGAGATTTTTCAGTGACAAATACAACTTTTCTTCTCGTACTGTTAGGTCAAGTAGCTGGGTTGTACGTGATTTGGTCAAATATGTCCCACCAAATGAAGTTATGTGCGAGGAAGATAAAGAGTCTACTAAATCAGCACAATCTAAATAAAATATTGAATATTCGAATTCTATTCGAGATGATGATCGAGTTAAGCTTGAGAGATTTTATGATAGATCATATCATTACGATAAATATTCAATAAGGTACCAATAAAGACAGAACGAGAAAAGAGATAGTAGTTGGAAATAGTGGCACTTTTAGAGGAGATACTCGCGTGGGTCCCACAAAGACAATGTTCATAAAACAGAAGCAGATAGAAATTATTTGCGCCATTATAGAGACTATCAAACTATATCTCTAACTTATATATATCCTCCTCCAAAATACAGTAGATCAAGGAGAAGATCAAGGAGAAGACGAGGTGACAGATCTGATACATATCGAAAAGATAAACCATTTAGAGCTGAGAAAGATAAACATTCTAGTACAAGCTACAAGGACAACTCAAACAGCCTACATAGGTACAAGGATATTAAGGCCCTAAGTCATGTAAGAAATTAAGCCAATAATGCTTTAAAAGAAGCTGAGAAACTTAAGCGTTCTGCTTAGTGTCTCAAGGTCCGATTACTATTATTACTTTAAGCAATGTGTCAACTACCACCTGAAAAATCATGGTATGGTTGTCATCTCCTCCTTCAAGAAGTCTGCATTGCGATGGGAGTGTTGCATCGTTAGAAAAGACGTAATGATTTTTGGAATCGCAAATGTTAAGCAAACAAGACAAAATCTTGATATCATCCTTAATCCCTAGTATACGAACCAAGATATTTGGTTGTGTGAATGCTTTATAGAATATAATGATTTTGTTTAATAATTCTTACCAAGTTTTCAACATCTTAAACATCTATATGGACATAAATAATTTTTATGGATGAAGTATTTTGCTCAATATATGACTTATACCATCAACATAGAACTCGCATATCATCTATTTGTTGATTGATATTTAGCTAGGACCGGTGTAAAAAGAATTATAAATGATCATTATGTTTTTGACATTTATTTATTCAATAGTATAATTAATCACAACAAGCATGTTATTCATACTTTCAGTTATAGTGAATTAACTATATTATGTTAGGATATCGTATCAAATCAAGATTTTGTCAGCCATAAAATCAAATTGAGTCCATTCATTTGAGTAACTAATTATTTACGGGTCTAAGAAATATAAACTAATTGATCAAATACTACTTTGCTAAAATTTTGAATTTAGACAAATATTATATTTATTTAACTATAAACGTTAAACATATAAAAATAACTATGAGATCCAGATCATAGAGGAAATATATTATTTAAAGTATTCAAAGAAAAGACATACAAAATAAATCATCAATAGAGTAAATATTAAAGTTAGGTAAACGGTCAAAATTTGATAAAACCTATGTAACTTTGATAAATTCTATATAATTAATAATATTTAATAATATATTGTGATCTTTTTGTTTGATAAATTCCTTAATTTTAAAAATCTAAACAAGATGTATACGTCTTAAGAAATAAACATATACCTTTTCTAGATATATAAGACTAGGATTTGCCTTTCATATTTAGATAAAAAGTTTGAAAATTCAAATTTTAAGCAGAGAATATGTAGAAAGGACAATCTTTCAATGGGACTAACATAAATTTTTGTTAAAAAATGTTAGGCATTCCATTTAATTTTAGGTGAACAGTTTATGCCTAAATAGTTTTAAGATTCATATCGGGTGCAAGCATACGATTTTCAAGAACCATGAGTACATCATGTCACAACTTTGATTTGACCAACAAACCCTTCTTTCTGAACTATGATATTACCTTGTTGATCTATACATATATGCCACTATTCATGTTAATTTTATATTAGATATGGACGTTGCATTACTAAGGATCATGAATGAATATTGTTTAAACTTTGCCAGACATGTAATAAGGGGAATACCTACTTGACTAATCGATTCTTATCACATATAATGTTATCAAAGATATATCTCATCTTAACTACTTGAATATTCCTACATGAAAGAAGAATAAATGTTTTATTATTGTAATATATATGTTGATTTAACTTGTATTCAAGAATTACAAAAACAATTCCCCAAAGAAGAGTATTTGTCAAGCTATATATAGAGTTGAAATATATACTTGTTTCACTATTTGCGACTAAAATAAAAAAAGCTTTTAAGCAATTATTTATTGAAATATTGTTTCATTTTTAACCTAATGTGTATTTTTTAATGACAATTCATTTTTTAACAAACAAATTCTATAAAGTAATGAAGAAAACAATGAATAACCAAATCAACTACTCGTCATATTTAATTATTATCTAGAATAAGAAATAGGGTGATTGATTCCACGAGTTCATACATATATTTTTTTTTCCTAATAAGGTTCGGCCATTAAAAAATTCGTAACTTATTGACAAAATTGTATATCATGAAAATAATAAAAATAACCTATTAATAACATACCTTTTAGAGAAGAAAAAAGCCTATACTTGTTAAGTAGAAAACATATTTTTGGGCCTTCAATTAACTCAAATAGATAATGTTAAAATCTATTTTCTGTTTATTATATAATACCACAAATCATTCAACTCAAAATTCATTACAAGAAAAAAACTAAAGGAAAATTCTTTACTAAACTATGTTGTTTCCACGTCTCCCACATTTCTATATATACAACATTATAGTCCATTGTCAATATAATACTCTAGCCACCACCACCCATTACATACATACATATTACACATTACACATAATCTTTTGAACCTAGCCGACCTGCTCCTCATAGGCCGTACCATTTTTCTAAACACCATTGTCATTTCTTCTTTGATTATAATATTTCATATACTCTTTTATAATTCGTTCTCTAACTTATGTATTATAAATATTCAGTCAGCCAAAGATTGAGAATCTTGTTGATCATAACATTTCAATCAAGGAATCATGAAAATGTTATTTTATATTATCTATTTTTATAAATGTTTGAAATGATTCTTATATGTTATTTTGATATAGGTTGTTTAGTTATAGTATCTGATATATTTGCTTTTATTCTAGAATGTCGATAATATTCTTGTTTACAATATATTATTTGAGGTTACTTACATTTTTAAAACTTATTTTTTAGAGTGTTCATAAATATGGATGTTTCTAATGTTGATCTATAAGGTTTTATATTTCTTTTACTTTGCCTTAACCTAGGTTTATTAAAATAAAAGTATCTTAGATTTTGAGAAATAATGTTATGAAAATTATGTTAAAGTTAAATTTTAACCATGTTAAGTTTATTATTCTATTAAAGGTCTAAAAATTATTAACTTAGTAAAATTGATTCTCTTATATAATGGGGTTGGGCCAATTTGTCTTTTTTTTCTTTACTCTTCGTATATAGGGTACACAATATGTAAACGATAAACAAATATACTATCAAGAGGGGTTAAGGATTGAATTTGCTTTGAGATTACTATATGTGACATAAATTTTGAAAACAAATTTGATGATATAAAATCTTATTTTGCAGATAAAATATATAATTTCAAGATTCTAATTGTGCAATTCTAATTTGGTGTAGATTCAATATATCCTAAAATTAATTGCATGGTAATGTATTAAATTTATATTTAATTTTTTAACAAACATCTCATATCTCTTATATATTTCTGTACATTTCAATTTTTATTTACTTGCAAAAAAATATTTCTTTTCATTAATCCCTCTAAAAACATTACAGAGATGACTAAGTCGACCTTACCTATTTATTTAAGAGATATTATACCTAAATTAATGAAATATACAAGGATTTTAAAATGTATTTTACAACTTTTACAATTTACACAAAGTCCTAAACAACTTTTACAACATTGATTACACTTTGGTCACATTACAATAACAAAACTTATAATTTGGTCCTTGCACTTTAAATACCACTAATATCACTCACACCCATAAAATAACTTCATAAATCATCCTAAATATATCCATCACTATAATACAAAGAACTAAAAATATATATTTGCAGTTTAGTCCCTGAATTATTAACTATTTTTGGTTTCATGATTCTAGAAATATTACTATGCATTTATACATAAGAAAAGTGTTTATGTGTTTATAAATTATCATAATTCTTGAATATCTTTTAATAGTTATTTTATTCATATATGATATCTATTTCATTTCTTTACAAAAAAAGAAAGAATACAAATGCATGTACAATTATATTACACAAAATTGATTAGATAATTCATTTAATTTATTTTGTGTCACGTCATTTATTTCGTGAAGAAAATTTATCATTGAAAAAATAAATGATCGTTAGCCATGACCTTTATACTAACAATCATATATCTTTTCAATGTCAATTTTTTTCACTAAATACACACAAAATGAATAAAATTAAACATCTAATCAATTTTGTATAATTGCACAAAAATTTGTATCTTTCCTTCTTTGAAAAGGAAAAAAATAGATATCATATATGAATAGAGTACATATTAAAATATATTCAAGAATAATTAAAAATTATAATTTATAAACACTTATTATTATGTATATATTCATACATAATATTACTTGAATAGTAGAACCAACAATTGTTAATCTAAGCTGCAAGTACTTTGTTTGGTAGTATTGGATGTATTTAGGGTGGATTATGAGGTTATTTTGATGGTTGTTTATGTTATTAGTGGTTTTAAAGTGCAAGGACTGAATTAGAAGATCTGATTGGCATGACTAAAGTGCAGACGATGTTGTAAAAGTTGTCTATAACTGTGTGTTAATTTTAAAAGTTGTAGAGCATATTGTAATTTCCTATTTGTTTGAATTTAGTTCTATATTCTTGTAAATACCATGAAATAACTTTTAATGTTTCCTCTACAAAGTATTTCTTCTTAATTTAACCTTAATGAGGGTTTATGAATAATATTTTAATTTCTTCTAGTAACTCTCAAACAAGTAAATCCAACGTATTTGAACGGAACCTCCTCTTAACTACCTTCCTCGTATAAGCATATGACAATATGGACAATTATGTCAAAAGAAACAAAGATGAAACAACATTTCAATCTTGAACATAATCACAATGCATAACGTCAATGTTGTTTTTCAATAAGTTTTCTAGACCAATAAGGTAAATGATAGAAAATACTCTTTTTTTCCACTTAAAATGTCGATGACCTATTTTCTTTCTCGTTATGTGATCAAAGTCCTTGTTTTTACGGATAATCACAATAGGCAAACCATCTAAGTGCGTCTGAATAATGGAGGGACGATATTTCTTATGATAGGCGATATGTTCGGAACTAACGTAAGATGATATGTCTTTTCTAAACCAGTATCAAACAGGTAACCAACGCGTATGATCGAAATATACGACTCATTTACTCACTCATAAGGATGGTGTAGAATCCATGCATTTAGGAAAATTTTGTAACTTTGATCCGACTATCACAAAATGTATAACCTAGTTGGGTAATCATTAATTTTAAGCTACACACAAACCTTCATGAATAATTCTTCCTTTATATGAGCATCATAAGCAATAATACATGTATCCCACAATATTTCCAACTCATTAATAATTGGACAGAGAAATAAATCTGTATCTTTACCGGGTGAACACAGTGTTGGATTCTACAAAGTAAGCATAAACGTGGATTCTTTCATGTATTACCACGGTCACAAATTGATGATTGTTAGTATAACTAGCCACATGCTTTATGAGTTGTTTTTTCATAGTAAATGGGACAAAACATATCAATACCCAAATCCAATGGTACATTATACGATTCACTAGCAAACTCGTGATTTTGCCCCATAAACTCTTTCCAACTTGTACCATCAAATGGATGATGTAACACATCGTCTTATGTACTCTTTAGATTATGGTGCCCGTGGAGACGTGCCTCGACGCAAACATTATTTTTAATCTTGGTGTAATGTGAAAGTAACAAAGTTTTTTATGTGAAATTTTCTTTCAATTTTTCAGATCCTACCTACATTCACCACATACTTGAAATTTATCCAGATTTTCATTGACCTTATCATAAAAAACACAATCATTCTAACATACATCGATCCTAATGCATCCCAAACCCAAAAATTTAGTTTTTTGTAGCACTTCTTATACGATGAAGGCAAAGTATGGCCCTCAGCCAAAATTAGACATAACAACTGAAGAACTTCAGTGACAAAGGTATTTGTCCATTTGTTCTTAACCTTGATATGTATAAACTTAGTAATTAAATTTAATAAATCCATTGTCGTAGAACCATGGTATAAATCACTCTCGATTTCTTCAAACAAAGTGTCTAAACAACCACAATTTGTCATTTGATTATTCTCAACACCCATACCGATATTATTTATATGCCTTAAATCATTTAAAATGTCCATCATAATATATAATTGTATCTTAAATTTTTTTATATGGGGATGAAGTATCTCTTTTGTACTTTCATACACGGCCTTTTGAATGTTTAATCTTTGAGCGCTAGTCAGTTATCTACCAATGCTTGGGGCTAGATTTTGTCTTTTTACGCTTACTGCTAGAAAAATGTTAAATAATTTCCCTCAGATCACCGCTTGTGATCGAAATACACTACACCATTACTCACTCACAAGGACGGTGTATAATCCATGCATTTAGGGCATGTTTTGTAACCTTGACCCGACCATCCTGAAGTGTATTACCTAGTTAAGTAAACATTAATTCAGAATAACACACAAACCTTTACTACGAATTCTTCCTTCAAATGAGAATCATACGTTAGGATACATGTAACCTACAATATTTCCAACTTATCAATAATAAGTTGGATAAATATATCCATATCTTTACCCGATAAACGCGGTGTTGGAATCAACAAAGTAAGCATAAACATGGATTCTTTCATGATTTACCAAGGTATAAAATGGTAGATTATTAGAAGAACTAGCCATACGCTATATGAGTTTATTTTTGCATGAACAAAAGAACAAAACATCGATACCCAAACTCAATCGTACATTACGTGGTTCACTAGCAAAATCATGATTCCGCTCGTCAAACTTTTTATAACTAGTATCATCAATTGGATGATGTAAAACATCTTCTTCTATACTCTTGCAAGTATGGTGCCTAATTATGTCTTTAGAAGTGTGCCTCAAACAATTCCTTCTGTTCAATCTTGGTAAAATGCGAAAATACATTTTCTTATGTGGAACTTTTGTCTCCTTTTTCAGATCCGCCTAGATTTACTAAATACTTGACATTTATCAAGTTCTCATTCTCTTTATAATAAAAAATACAATCATTGAAACACATATTAATCTCTTTTTGTTGCACTCCTCATACGAAGAAGGAAAAGTATGACATTTAGGCAAATCATGACACAATAGTTGAAGAAGTTTGGTGAAAAAGATGTTTGTCAACTTGTTTTTTACCTTGATGTGCATCAAATTAAAATGAAATTCAATGAATCCATTGTCGTATAACCATGGTATAACTCAGTCTCCAATTCTTCACACAAAGAGCCGAAATAACAACAATATTTCCTTTGACTATTATCAGCACCCATCTTGGTATCAATATAAAACATCCATTATTTCATTATTTACAATTTAGGTTGTGGTATTCACGGGGATTTGTTCTATTTCACAGTATTTTATCCATAAACCATAGGTTGATAGGATTATTTGTCGATATATAATTATAATTCAATTATAACTAAATTCATGATTTTAATGTAAATATAAAAGTGTAACGATTAGTAAAATTTAACACATTATTATATAATAAATAACTATATTCTAAGCTGAAAGTAATTCTAATATAAAAAGGAAGGAATTTTAAAAGGTTAATATTTAGAAAATATCTAACTTCAAGAAAATTAGCGGATAATATTTTGTTGAAGTTGACCGCACACATTTAGAGACTGGATGACACCCTTTTGGAGTAGGGTTTGGGTTTGGGGATATAAAAATGGGAAGGTGTTAATGACGAATTTTTCCCACCAACTGCATTTATTACGCATTTTTCGTTAGACATGTCATTTTGTCATCTCTAATGATAGCGTGTTTCATCTAAAATGACCATGTATCTTTAGAGACGAATAAAAATTCATGTCAAATGATATTTTAAGTCCTCGTGAATGAGATCTTTAGAGACGAAAAAAGTCCTCTCAATAGATGAAACGCAATACAAGCGACATATTTGTTTAATTAATTACAATAATAAATAATTCATCTAGAATGATATCTTTTGTGACCATATAATTTAGTATTTAATAATATATATCTTAAAGACGACATATTTCTTCTTAAAAGGCTCACAACTTTTAAAAAATAAAACATATAAGCCAGTGTAGAAGAAACACATGGCACGTCGGCAACGACCGATCTTTAGAGACACGGATCTTGTCCTTTCTAAAAAAAGATGTGTCTAGTAGCACTACACTTGTAAAAAAAGACATGACCCAATTAATGGACACTTGCAAAACCAAGGGAGGATCTATTATATTACTTGAGGGATTCACCCATTAATTTTTAAAATGTCATCTTTGTTAAAAATGTTTTTAATTAAGATATGTAACAATTATATAAGAGTAATGATATATATATATATATATATATATATATATATATATATATATATCATATCTTTCTATGCAACATTTTAATTATTGTGTATGTTGTGCTCAATTTTTATATGAATAAGAAAGAGAAAAATGATTACTTTTATGATTTTATTTTATTTTATTAGACCATGAAAGAAATAAAAAATTATGGAAACCTAAACATGTATAAAAATATAATATGCTTGATAAAGTGTCTTCATAAAATTCTTAAATTTGTATATATTATATGCAATGAAAGTGAGATTTGATATCACTGGCTATTGTCAAAATTAACTACCAATCAATTATATACCAAGTCAATCCATCAGTGGTTCACACTCATTTTCAATAAAAAAATTATTTACCACACCTAATTGAAAATATATTGGTACGTGTTCCAATTTCAACAAACATTTTTCTTACATTTTATAATTTTTTGATGAATTTTAAAGCAGAGCGATTGTCGATTTGATCAGTTGTTACAAATTTTAGGAAGATACATAAGGAATCCTTTTTTCTTGGAAATGCTTGATATCAAACTTGTCAAAGTTTATGAAAAAGATATGGACATGTAACAACATGGAACTCGAATTCATGTTGGTGAGTCGTCCATCGTCTAGATCTCCTTCGAAAAATCTTGCTACTTTTTAGAAAAAGCATCATGAATTCTTACATGACAAACGTGTTCATGCAAAAGAGAATATACATAGACTGCATACTCTCTTTACTCCAACTTGATGATTTAGTATATGAACATTCCTTATAATTATGGGGGAGTGTCTAGAGGGAAAACCGATTAAAAACAACTAAAAAATCAATTAATTTTAACATTGACTTGTCGTAACTCCGCCTAATTCTTATCACAACCTATTTTCATATCTAACCAATATTTTTCACTTGTAGGACCACACTATATATATAGAAAGAGAGAATATGGGAGGAGAGGTGAGACCTAACTTTTAAAAGTAAGGTAGCGGTATTAGTATTAAGTATATAAAGGAATAAAGAAAGAACAAGAAACTACTACAATTGAAAAAAATAGGCATAACCCTCCTCTGCTACACCTTTTGAAGAAACTCGCTCCCAATCATTTTATTTTTATTGTAGTTTGATTGTGTAGGGTGAATGATTCATGTGATATTTTAATCAATTTTCACTTTTCAAGTTTCTTAATATGTTAAATTTGAAAATGTCATAGTAGATCTTATCAAAGAGATTGAAATTCTTGTTCTTCTAAGATATTTGTCAGTTAAAAGCTCTAAGAATTTTATTCCCCCTAGCCAATCTTCGAATCTTAGAAGTTTTGTTCTCAGATAATTGGCAAGTAATATTGTAAATTTTGTAAAAGAACTTGACTTTATATGTGATCAATCAAATAACATTTTTAATATGATTGTAGTCATTAATAAATTTGTTTTATTCTGGTTTCAGTGATGTTGGTTATGTATGGAAGATTAAATTATGATAGTGACTATTTTGATTTTAGTGATCTTCGATTGCACAAAGGCCCCTTTTCATCTTGTTTCTATCATGTTTGGCTCTTGATTAGGAGGAGGTCGTTGGTCTCCTCTTGGGTGTTGCTGTCTCAAATTATCTATCATTTTTCGTGTTAATTCATGCAAACAACTGTTGTAATGATCATTAGTAACAATAGTTCAAATTATTGTTATTTTTATAATATTTGCTTCAGTGAATTATATATTGTGAGAGAAGAGATTCTTTAATGAGTTTAAAGATTTGATTTTCAGTGTTTGATTCCTCAGGGAGTTGTGTTTGGTGCTATCAACAATATAATGGTTGATTTTATGCCAAATAAAAACATATTCATGCAATGTGGAGCTGTGAAAAAGTTTGTTTGGTTATCAAAGTCTATGGATATAACTGTTTAATCAATTGCTGCAAGAGCTTTAAGGAATCTGATGTTCCATGTGTTCAACATTTGCAAGGAAGGAATTCTCTTGGAACTCACGTTTGACATTTGACTTTGATAGATGGGTATTACAAAAAATTCATGAGGAGTAATCCTGTCATGTAATGCAAATCTAGAAGGTTCCGTCCAAGAACAAGTTTTGGTAGTATGATACATACTTGGATAGCTGTGGCAGTTATTAAGAAAATGAAAGTGCTTCATCTTTTTGTTATTGTATAAAAATTTATATTTAGTGTCAGCCTAAAGTACATTTGTAAGTCATAGGTTAATGATTTAATTGGTAAAATAGTTATTTATGTTCCAAAAAACGATTTTACTTCCAAATCTATATGTAAGATTACATCAATCTTGAAGAGACGCTACATCAGCTAACAATCATTCATTGCTAATGATAAAAAAAACCCATCTATTTGATATCAAAATTTTTCCTCTTTTTGTTGTATCTTTTGTTTTCCTCTCGGGATGTCTTTGTAACATTTGTTTACTAATTCCAATTGAATATGAAGTTTCCAGATTTAGTACCAAACATAATTTTACAACAAATCAGCTCAGCATAATTCATCAGTTCAGTGTTTCCGGATCTTCCCGTTGTTCAAAATCAAGGAAATTTTCCAAAGTAGTCTGCAATGTTTACAGGCTTACCAAACTAGTTCCATATCAGGTGAAGCCTACTGAACAACTTTGAAAGACTTTGCAGGTAATGCTATTCAATAAACTTTGCAATTTGATAGATAAAAACAACAGCATACATTACAATCTCGATACATAATTTAAAAGCAAAGAAAACAACCTAGATTTTTCATTAAAGAAACAATTTAAGAGAATAAAAAACTCTTATCCATTTAGTCCAAGGACACTAGAGAAACAAATAACCAGATCCTTTTTTTCGTAATATGATCACTTGTGTCAATCAATATACAATCGTATTTCCTAAACATATTTCTGTTGTACATTCGATAAATGGTCAATGATTAAAGAATCAAACAAATTAATCACTAGATATAAATTAATCAATCGTATTTCCTAAACATATTTATGTATTACATTTTCCAACAACTCTACTATTTTCCCATATTCAATAATAGTTAGTATTACCATCATTACTGTCTAAGTGTAGTTTTATTTATACATGTGAATAGCTAATATCATAAACTACTGATATCTAAGTGTAGTATTAAATATTCTTGAATTTTTTCCGAAACTGTTGACCTACAATAAATTAAAAAAAAGGCGAAAATAAATTCAATTAAAAAAGAATGGCCATTACTGACGATGGAGGTGGCTGGGCATGATGATGGCAATGTGAGGATGGAGATGGTGATTATGGAGGTATGTTGAGTGCGATATGAATGTTTCGTCGGTCTTTTTTTTCAAAACTAATTCGATTTGTTTTGAAAGAGAAATCACTAATTTTTTTTTAATTACATACATTGATTTTTTTTATATACTTCATACCACTAACTCACATTTAAAAGTGAGGTGCCAGCTCTCCTCCTGTATTCTCTCTATATATATATTAGTGACTTTAGAGTATTTCAAATAATATCGTTTATTTTTGTTGGCTGTTTCTTACTTATTTTAATTTTATAGAGCTAATTTTATATGGACAAAATCCCTAATTCACCATAATATGGAAATAAGTAAAAGTAATAATTCGATGATAAATGAAAAAACTTGATTTAATAAAATAATAACTTTATTTAATAAAATATAGTTTATAGTGTAATTATTCTTCTTTCCATATGAAAAACAAATCAATCACATGAAATAAAGTTCATTAAACAATACTAAGGTCATGCAAACATAACAATCAAATTTATAATTTTTTATGGGGAAAAGTAAATTTCTAATTTAAAGAGAACGAGTCATCTAGTTAAGGTCGTGAAACCAATATGCATCTGAGTTTGATGTTCCGAACAAACGCTAAATCGTATAAAATTCAAAATTCAAATTTCTATAATATAGCAAAGGATGTGCAATCAAATAAAATAAGGCATGGTTTACTAAAAAAATATATGCTTAAAAATACAAAAATATTACCTTTATTATGAAACTTGATTAGAAGATTTCGAAACAATTCTCCTCTAAGAATGTGAAGAATAATTAATCCTTTATGAACTAATTTTACATTGGGAATTTAACCTGTAACCCTTAATTTTTTTATTCCAAATAATTACGGTTGAAATAATACTATCCTTACTATTTAAAATAATTTTTGCGAAAATTCTCTTCATCAATTGTAAAAAAGGTATTATATCTTGCTCAAAAGAAGATTCACTCCATGCATTCGGGGATGTATAACTTGGGAGTTTTCTAACAAAGACAAACATCCCATGCCAACCAAAATGGCTACTTATGAATTTGTTAAATATCATTATGTGTATGACATTATTTCAAGGATAAAAAGTATATTACCCAAATTAAATTTGGTATTTTGTAAAGGACTTGAAGAATCATTAAGACATAGATGGAATTTTTACTATATCGTACAAAGGGGAAAAGGAAACAAATGTTTTGATTAATTTTGTAGGACTTGAAGAGGACTTGAAGATTCTTCTAGCATAAAGCGTAAAAAAACAAAATCCTACCCAAAGCATTGGGAGATAACTTAGTAGCGCTCGAAGAGTAAAACATTAAAAGGTAGTATATGAAAAGACCTAAGAGGTATCGCATCTCCATATAAAAATATTAAATATACAATTATATATCACCCTCTAAACCATTTCACTCTTGCTCTGACTTGTCTAGAACACTAATTTACACCCCTTGGGTGATATCCCAATAATAAAGTAAAATATCTACATTTTTATTTAGTCTAAAAACGTTTAATCCGGCTAACCCCAAAATTAAAGTTAAATTTTGGGATTATATTAACCCACTTTTGGATAAAAAAAACTATTCAAGGTTAGAACATTTATGTGGGACTCTATGGCTAAAGATTAATTTTGTGAAAAACATATCTTTCAATCAATAAATATCTTCATATGGGTTACAGAAGACCCATGAATGGGGTTATTACTAGAAGTGATAGTATAAACTTTTAAAAATCATGAGATTGTGAGAAAGATATATGAAGAGATTAAGATTTACTTCTGAAAGAAAGGGGATGTTTGAAGAGTCAACCGAGAATATTAACACAAAGACTATAATAATTCGTATGATATTGGTGAAAAAGAAAAGTAAATACCTTTTGTGTATTAGACAAAACTTAATATACACATATATAAATAAACACATGTAGAATATGAAACACCAAACTCCTAATAAAATATCGACTGTGCTACTTTAATAGTGAGGTTTACAATACCACTATCATGAGAGAAAATAGCAAAAACCGCACAAAAGGATATGATAGCCATCTTCTAGGTAATTACATCTATAAATCAACGTATATAACGTAGTTTTTAGTGAAGTAAAGAAAAAAATAAAAACTCATAGAATAAAAAGATCTGGTAAAATGAGGTATAACACGAGGTATAAGGGAATATCAACCAATCGGTAAACCCAAAACACTTTTAAATAAAGTTTTTGGGTTTAAAGGGGTACTTGATAGTGGAAAAAAATCATAACCTCGTACAATCAAAGACAAAATAGAATATCCTGATCAAGGCAAACATCTTAAATAAAAACATGAGTAGAACAATCAAAGGCCACCTCTTGGCAATCATGTGGCCCAAAAAACAACCTAATCTTCCCACTGATAATTTAATATGACATGTGGAACCATATAAAACAAGCTCAAGGTTATATCTCAACCGAAATCTCTGCCTCTTTCAATGTATTGTTCATCTATTATATAGCTAGTAATAACAATCAATAACTCTATAAATAGAAGGAATGTTGTAAATAAAACAATGAATATTGTCAAGGTTTTTTTGCCACAATCATTTATTCAATAAACATATATATATTCTTATGTATATTTTTTTCTAGGAAAAAAGATATATATTAAGCTCAGCAATTCTCTTATGAAGAAAAGACAATATGTAAATCAAATCCCATAAGCTTTTCAAATTTAGTAACTATCCAAAAAAGGAAACCAAAGAAAGCATTAATACATTAAATAAAAACCATATGAATTAACTAAAGTTGAGAAGGTCCTAGTCACCAAAGGGATTCCACTACCATTTTTAAAACCTACTTCTTTCCTCTAACTCATCATTTCTTAACCTTGCACAGGTTCTCATCATCTCTCAACTTCGAAGCCTCTTTACGTAGAAAAAATCTTACTGCTACTTTTGATAACCACCCTCAATCTCCGATAACAACCTTTCATATATTCAGGGTTATTCACCATGGTTTCTTCTATTTTTCTCACTCCAAATGATAAAAATTACAACATCTTGAACTATCTTTAGCTGGTGGTCTCGTGTGCTCTGAGATTAATTGATGAGTGAACTAGTTAAGGACCATGTCCCAAGGTGAAAGTCTGGGGTTGATGTTCTGGCTTTGAAAAATTTGAAACCATATAAGCTTTGTGACTGAACAATCCCAAAAAAAGTGTTTTTAGTCTGCAGCTAGATTGCCTCATTAGGTACAAACTGTATCAACATTATTAACACATTTTGCATGTCTCTTGTTTTTTTTTTTGACGATTTGTTAATCAGGGCTACCTATAGTATAAATCTATGTCTTGTTCTGATTCTATTGTTTCATATAATATTACACCATGTAATATTGACTTTAGTTTGCTTGATAAGATCATATATTTCTAAAATGAAGAATTCCCCATTTTTTGTTCCTTTTGTGAATATTTTAACTTGAAGTAGTGTTAAATTGAATCGAATTAGTGAATTCACTCAAGAGATATAAATTTAGAGGCCATTTCCACTAATTATCTAGAATGAAATGATAAATCTTGTTGCTTTTGTAGTAATCAATAATTTGTTGTAATTCATATATATCTGCTAAACTAGTTTAACCTATTAGCCACTTGTCTCACTATAAAAATGGATTTTCTGTCATTTACTTCATACATGAATTTTATACTTTGGCAATGTTTCTAACAATCAAAAAATATCTCCAACCCCAGGAAGCATCTTGGGGAATGGATATTTGCTAGATTGACTTTTGATGTATAAGTATGGTGTGAACCTATTTGGACCATAAAGTTTCTTGTTCAGTGGAACATGACAAAATAATTTTAAATAGAAACACTATCTGAACTTCAAGATATTTTATCTCCAACCCTCCATCCTCTTTAGGAAAACATATAACCTTCCAAGCAACTTTAGCTCCCCATGTGTATGTGCTAGTACACGTGAGAATAGATGGTGGACTCGGCTCTCAATAAAGAGTTCAGTGGGGTTGTAAATGGAAACTATCATAATTGGTAAGATACTTTAGTTCGTCTTGAACAAAAAGTAAGTAATTTTTGTTTTAAATGGTGACCAAAATTCATCAACTATACATTCCATGTATTGGTGGAATAAAAACTTGAGGGAAAATGCTTATTTTCTGGATTGTCGTGGAGTATATTCTTTGTTGCTCTTATTGGGGTCGTGTGGCAGGAGAGAAACAATGGTTTTTTAAAAACAACACGATCCCAAATGGTGTTACTTTGATAAGAAGAGCTATATATTTAGAGACTGAATATATCAGAGCATGGAGTTGCTATCCTAAAAGGGCCGAGGGTTGTAGTAACTATGTGGAACTTATCCGCTACTGTAAACCAAATCGTGGACTCAAGCTCAACACAGACCATAGTTGTATTAGCAAACAATGTTTAGGAGGGGCTGGTGGAGTACTTTGTGAAATAAAGGGTAATTGGGTTAGAGTATTTTCTGTGAGATTGAGGTACAATTAGTTGATCTTTGTAGACTTAGTTGCCCATATGAGGATTTTTGTTTGGCGGAGGAGTTCAAAGCTTCTATAGTATGGGAAAAAGTGGATTTGGAAGAGGTTATAGAGGTGTAATCATATTTGGAGCATGGGAGAGGGTCGACTACGAGTTGGGTGTAAGGTATTCTGCAACTTATCTGAAACAAGTCGTTTGAGATTAAAAGAATATATGTGAATCGAACAAGAGTGTTACCTGGTTGGCTCTTACAACATTTCATTAGGCCATAGTATATTCATGATTTATCAACCTTCCCTCTTAGTATGGATATGAAATTTTCTCACTCCGTCTCAAGACTTCCTTATACATTAAAGAACAAATAATATACCATAGTCAAAATGAATTACATCTCAAAATTGATTACATATTATGAAAATTTAGAAGTTTATAATATATTTATCTTAAATAAAAAATAATAATATTTTTCATTATTTTATAACATAACTCATATAAGTGGAAATTTATTTTAAAAGAATTTTTTTTTAAAAGAGAAATTACAAAAAAAAATATTTATGAATTTAAAAATAATAGACTTTTTGTTCTATAAAATATATCATCATCAAAACCCTAACCACACCACCGCCGCTTCAGTATACTACATTACACACTTTAAATGCAATATCACTCTTCACACCTCCACACTTCTTCTTCTCTCTAGATCAACTTGTTCTATTGTATTCACACCAATCTCTATTCCTTAATTCTCTCTACATCAACTTGTTCTATTGTATTCGCACCAATCTCTATTCCTTAATGGACTCTACACTCGTCTCTCATCTTCAAATTAAACTTCCGATCTTCGACCAATTGTTTTATGATTATCTATTTCCATATCAGATCAATAGCCATGGATTCACACGCAATTGATAGGTAAATTTTAGTATTTTCAGTACCTAATTTTTTTTTATTGATGTGTTATCAAGAAATAAAAAATATATTTAGATCTTAATAGTTTAGATATAAATTTGTCAATTGAATTTTTTGTTTTTGTGTTGCATATAAACGTTTAGACTACTTATGTCCAATATTTGCATTTGCTAGACATAAAGGGTTGTATTGATCATATTGGACAAACACTGGTTATGTTTTGTAGTCAGTTTCCTACCTCTTTTCTCTTTATTCATATGTAAATTAAAGGAGTGTATTCAATTGAGAGTTTATGGGATTTTTTTGGATTTTAAAAACTCTATTGACTTCAAAAATCCTATGGATTGTTTTAAATCTTAATAGACTTTGACGGATTCTTTTTTATTCTTGCATAGAGTCTGATTGATTTTTTAAAATCCTAGATAGATTTTGACGGATTCTTTTAAATTCTATAGAAATTAAAAAATATATAACTTGTTGTTTATCAATTTGATTTTAGCAAATAATCACAAAAATCATGTATAATATAAATGAACCTTTAATCTTAAAAATCTGAGGTAATTAAAATAAAAAATAAAAAATTAAATATATGGAAAAATAATAGTTGACCTCAGGAGTCAATAGGACAGTATTATGTTTTTTTTTTATGTCAAATGCTTAAAAAAACAGTATTATCATGTTCTTTTTTTTTACAGAGGTGCAGTTATCATGTTTTTTTTTGGACGCGAAGTGCAGTATCATGTTTAAAAATGTACTGATCATGTTTTTTTTTTCCGATGTACTGATCATGTTTCATTGAAAAATAATATATCTGAATAGAGGAAAAAAACAAAAAGTCTGTTTTATCAAAAAAAAATGTTGCAGATTTTTTTTAATCTTTCAAATTTGTTTTCTTTTTTATTTTTTAAATTTGTTTTTTCTTAAGACTTTATGAAATCTCTGGTTTTTTAGAGAGATTTGTAATTGTCTTGTTTAGTTATATTTAAATCATAAACTCCAATTAAATCCAATGACTTTTTAATATCCCATAAATTTAAAGGATTTAAAACAATCTTGATTGAATACACCAAGATTTTAAAAGAGTTTTTAAAATCTTAATTGAATACACCTGGATTTTAAAAGACTTTTTAAAATCTTAATTGAATACCTCTGGATTGTTGAAGTCCAAAAAAATCCAACATATTCTCAATTCAATACACCCCCCTAAGTTCTTCGAATAGTAAAAATTATTTATGTCTATATAGATGTTTAATATGTTGAAAACATGGAAAGAATTATTGAACAAAATCATTATATTATATAAAACATTCACACAACCAAATATCTTGGTTTGTGTATTAGGGATTAAGGTTGATATTAAGATTTTATCTTGTTGTCTTAACAATTGCGATTCCAAAAAATCTTTACTTCTTATATAACGATGACATTGACATCACACACATCACAATGCAGGCTTCCTGAAGGACGAGATGAAAACCATACCATGATCTTTGAGGTGATAGTTGACACATTGCATAAAGATATATTTGATGGATATCTTTGACCAATCACGTACCTCCCAGACACTTGACCTGATAGTTCGAGAAGAAATGCTGTCAATGAAAACTCTCTCTTTCACTTGTAAATCGCAGTTTTTCTTTTCCATATCTACAAATAATTTACACATGTCACTTGATTTTGCTTAGCATACAGGAATATCCAGCTTTCTCTCTGCATTAATGATAAGTAACTCTTATTATTATCCAGATTTATTTTACTCTTGTCACGTTTTTCACACGAAAGGATCAACTTACTCTTTAATGTATCTGGACTTTTGAGATTAGGTAAATAAATATTTTCCGGCTTTACTTTACTGAAAATATTAGTTTTTTCTTCTCTACTCAACTCAACCTGGTCAGGTAACTCGCTCGAACAAATAAACTCATCCATTTGTGTAACCGGACTTTTGACAACTGGCGAACAATTATTGCTATTTACTAGTTTTTCCTTTGATAAAATTTCATCATCCAAAATGGGAAAAGAGGTCATACTCTGTATATATGAACAATTTTGATATATACAGAGTATGACCTCTTTTCCCATTTTGGATGATGAAATTTTATCAAAGGAAAAAGTAGTAAATAGCAATAATTGTTCGCCAGTTGTCAAAAGTCCAGTTACACCAATGGATGAGTTTATTTGTTCTAGCGAGACGTGACCAGGTTGAGCCGAGTAGAGAAGAAAAACCTAATATTTTCAGTAAAGTAAATCTGGAAAAAATTTATTCACCGGATCTCAAAAGTCCAGATAAATTAAAGAGTAAGTTGGTCTTTTCGTGTGAAAAACGTGACAAGAGTAAAATAAAGTCGGATAATAATGAGTTACTTACCTATCATTAATGCAGAGAGAAAGCTGGATATTCCTGTATGCCAAACAAAATCAAGTGACAGGTGTAAATTTTTTGTAGATATGGAAAAGAAAAACTGCTATTTACAAGTGAAAGAGAGATTTTTCAGTGACAAATACAACTTTTCTTCTTGTACTGTTAGGTCAAGTAGCTGGGTTGTACGTGATTTGGTCAAATATATCCCACCAAATGAAGTTATGTGCGAGGAAGATAAAGAGTCTACTAAATCAGCACAATCTAAATAAAATATTGAATATTCGAATTCTATTCGAGATGATGATCGAGTTAAGCTTGAGAGATTTTATGATAGATCATATCATTACGATAAATATTCAATAAGGTACCAATAAAGACAGAACGAGAAAAGAGATAGTAGTTGGAAATAGTGGCACTTTTAGAGGAGATACTCGCGTGGGTCCCACAGAGACAATGTTCATAAAACAGAAGCAGATAGAAATTATTTGTGCCATTATAGAGACTATCAAACTATATCTCTAGCTTATAGATATCCTCCTCCAAAATACAGTAGATCAAGGAGAAGATCAAGGAGAAGACGAGGTGAGAGATCTGATACATATCGAAAAGATAAACCATTTAGAGCTGAGAGAGATAAACATTCTAGTACAAGCTACAAGGACAAATCAAACAGCCTACATAGGTACAAGGATATTAAGGCCCTAAGTCATGTAAGAAATGAAGCCAATAATGCTTTAAAAGAAGCTGAGAAACTTAAGCGTTCTGCTTAGTGTCTCAAGGTCCGATTACTATTATTACTTTATGCAATGTGTCAACTATCACCTGAAAAATCATGGTATGGTTGTCATCTCCTCCTTCAAGAAGTCTGCATTGCGATGGGAGTGTTGCATCGTTAGAAAAGACGTAATGATTTTTGGAATCGCAAATGTTAAGCAAAGAAGACAAAATCTTGATATCATCCTTAATCCCTAGTATACGAACCAAGATATTTGGTTGTGTGAATGTTTTATAGAATATAATGATTTTGTTTAATAATTCTTACCAAGTTTTCAACATCTTAAACATCTATATGGACATAAATAATTTTTATGGATGAAGTATTTTGCTCAATATATGACTTATACCATCAACATAGAACTCGCATATCATCCATTTGTTGATTGATATTTAGCTAGGACCGGTGTAAAAAGAATTATAAATGATCATTATGTTTTTGACATTTATTTATTCAATAGTATAATTAATCACAACAAGCATGTTATTCATACTTTCAGTTATAGTGAATTAACTATATTATGTTAGGATATCGTATCAAATCAAGATTTTGTCAGCCATAAAATCAAATTGAGTCCATTCATTTGAGTAACTAATTATTTACGGGTCTAAGAAATATAAACTAATTGATCAAATACTAGTTTGCTAAAATTTTTAATTTAGACAAATATTATATTTATTTAACTATAAACGTTAAACATATAAAAATAACTATGCGATCCAGATCATAGAGGAAATATATTATATAAAGTATTCAAAGAAAAGACATACAAAATAAATCATCAATAGAGTAAATATTAAAGTTAGGTAAAGGGTCAAAATTTGATAAAACCTATGTAAATTTGATAAATTCTATATAATTAATATAATTTAATAATGTATTGTGATCTTTTTGTTTGATAAATTCCTTAATTTTAAAAATCTAAACAAGATGTATACGTCTTAAGAAATAAACATATACCTTTTCTAGATATATAAGACTAGGATTTGCCTTTCATATTTAGATAAAAAGTTTAAAAATTCAAATTTTAAGCAGAGAATATGTAGAAAGGACAATCTTTCAATGTGACTAACATAAATTTTTGTTAAAAAATGTTAGGCATTCCATTTAATTTTAGGTGGACAGTTTATGCCTAAATAGTTTTAAGATTCATATCGGGTGCAAGCATACGATTTTCAAGAACCATGAGTACATCATGTCACAACTTTGATTTGACCAACAAACCCTTCTTTCTGAACTATGATATTACCTTGTTGATCTATACATATATGCCACTATTCATGTTAATTTTATATTAGATATGGACGTTGCATTACTAAGGATCATGAATGAATATTGTTTAAACTTTGCCAGACATGTAATAAGGGGAATACCTACTTGACTAATCGATTCTTATCACATTTAATGTTATCAAAGATATATATCATCTTAACTACTTGAATATTCCTACATGAAAGAAGAATAAATGTTTTATTATCGTAATATATATGTTGATTTAACTTGTATTCAAGAATTACAAAAACAATTCCCCAAAGAAGAGTATTTGTCAAGCTATATATAGAGTTGAAATATATACTTGTTTCACTATTTGCGACTAAAATAAAAAAAGCTTTTAAACAATTATTTATTGAAATATTGTTTCATTTTTAACCTAATGTGTATTTTTTTAATGACAATTCATTTTTTAACAAACAAATTCTATAAAGTAATGAAGAAAACAATGAATAACCAAATCAACTACTCGTCATATTTAATTATTATCTAGAATAAAAAATAGGGTGATTGATTCAACGAGTTCATACAAATATTTTTTTTTCCTAATAAGGTTCGACCATTAAAAAATTTGTAACTTATTGACAAAATTGTATATCATTAAAATAATAAAAATAACCTATTAATAACATACCTTTTAGAGAAGAAAAAAGCCTATACTTGTTAAGTAGAAAACATATTTTTGGGCCTTCAATTAACTCAAATAGATAATGTTAAAATCTATTTTTTGTTTATTATATAATACCACAAATCATTCAACTCAAAATTCATTACAGGAAAAAAACTAAAGGAAAATTCTTTACGAAACTATGTTGTTTCCACGTCTCCCACATTTCTATATATATAACATTATAGTCCATTGTCAATATAATACTCTAGCCACCATCACCCATTACATACATACATATTACACATTACACATAATCTTTTGAACCTAGCCGACCTGCTCCTCATAGGCCGTACCATTTTTCTAAACACCATTGTCATTTCTTCTTTGATTATAATATTTCATATACTCTTTCGCCAATCTATACTCTTTTATAATTCGTTCTCTAACTTATGTATTATAAATATTCAGTCAGCCAAAGATTGAGAATCTTGTTGATCATAACATTTCAATCAAGGAATCATGAAAATGTAATTTTATATTATCTATTTTTATAAATGTTTGAAATGATTATTATATGTTATTTTGATATAGGTTGTTTAGTTATAGTGTCTGATATATTTGCTTTTATTCTAGAATGTCGATAATATTCTTGTTTACAATATATTATTTGAGGTTACTTACATTTTTAAAACTTATTTTTTTAGAGTGTTCATAATATATGGATGTTTCTAATGTTGATCTATGAGGTTTTATATTTCTTTTACTTTGCCTTAACCTAGGTTTATTAAAATAAAAGTATCTTAGATTTTGAGAAATAATGTTATGAAAATTATGTTAAAGTTAAATTTTAACCATGTTAAGTTCATTATTCTTTTTAAAGGTCTAAAAATTATTAACTTAGTTAAATTGATTCTCTTATATAATAGGGTTGGGCCAATTTGTCTTTTTTTTCTTTACTCTTCGTATATAGGGTACACAATATGTAAACGATAAACAAATATACTATCAAGAGGGTTTAAGGATTGAATTTGCTTTGAGATTACTATATGTGACATAAATTTTGAAAAAAAAATGTGATGATATAAAATCTTATTTTGCAGATAAAATATATAATTTCAAGATTCTAATTGTGCAATTCTAATTTGGTGTAGATTCAATATATCCTAAAATTAATTGCATGGTAATGTATTAAATTTATATTTAATTTTTTAACAAACATCTCATATCTCCTATATATTTCTATACATTTCAATTTTTATTTACTTGCAAAAAAAGATTTCTTTTCATTAATCCCTCTAAAAACATTACAGAGATGACTAAGTCGACCTTACCTATTTATTTAAGAGATATTATACCTAAATTAATGAAATATACAAGGATTTTAAAATGTGTTTTACAACTTTTACAATTTACACAAAGTCCTAAACAACTTTTACAACATTGATTACACTTTGGTCACATTACAATAACAAAACTTATAATTTGGTCCTTGCACTTTAAATACCACTAATATCACTCACACCCATAAAATAACTTCATAAATCATCCTAAATATATCCATCACTATAATACAAAGAACTAAAAATATATATTTGCAGTTTAATCCCTGAATTATTAACTATTTTTGGTTTCATGATTCTAGAAATATTACTATGCATTTATACATAAGAAAAGTGTTTATGTGTTTATAAATTATCATAATTCTTGAATATCTTTTAATATTTATTTTATTCATATATGATATCTATTTCATTCTTTACAAAAAAAGAAAGAATACAAATGCATGTACAATTATATTACACAAAATTGATTAGATAATTGATTTTATTTATTTTGTGTCACTCATTTATTTCGTGAAGAAAATTTATCATTGAAAAAAAAATGATCGTTAGCCATGACCTTTATACTAACAATCATATATCTTTTCAATGTTAATTTTTTTCACTAAATACACACAAAATGAATAAAATTAAACATCTAATCAATTTTGTATAATTACACAAAAATTTGTATATTTCCTTCTTTGAAAAGGAAAAAAATAGATATCATATATGAATATAGTACATATTAAAATATATTCAAGAATAATTAAAAATTATAATTCATGAACACTTATTATTATGTATATATTCATACATAATATTACTTGAATAGTAGAACCAACAATTGTTAATCTAAGCTGCAAGTACTTTGTTTGGTAGTATTGGATGTATTTAGGGTGGATTATGAGGTTTTTTTGATGGTTGTGTATGTTATTAGTGGTTTTAAAGTGCAAGGACTGAATTAGAAGATCTGATTGGCATGACTAAAGTGCAGACGATGTTGTAAAAGTTGTCTATAACTGTGTGTTAATTTTAAAAGTTGTAGAGCATATTGTAATTTCCTATTTGTTTGAATTTGGTTCTATATTCTTGTAAATACCATGAAATAACTTTTAATGTTTCCTCTACAAAGTATTTCTTCTTAATTTAACCTTAATGAGGGTTTATGAATAATATTTTAATTTCTTATAGTAACTCTCAAACAAGTAAATCCAACGTATTTAAACCGAACCTCCTCTTAACTACCTTGCTCGTATAAGCATATGACAATATGGACAATTATGTCAAAAGAAACAAAGAGGAAACAACATTTCAATCTTGAACATAATCACAATACATACCGTCAATGTTGTTTTTCAATAAGTTTTCTAGACCAATAAGGTAAATGATAGAAAATACTCTTTTTTTTCCACTTAAAATGTCGATGACCTATTTTCTTTCTCGTTATGTGATCAAAGTCCTTGTTTTTACGGATAATCACAATAGGCAAACCATCTAAGTGCGTCTGAATAATGGAGGGACGATATTTCTTATGATAGGCGATATGTTCAGAACTAACGTAAGATGATATGTCTTTTCTAAACTAGTATCAAACAGGTAACCAACGCGTATGATCGAAATATACGACTCCTTTACTCACTCATAAGGATGGTGTAGAATCCATGCATTTAGGAAAATTTTGTAACTTTGATCCGACTATCACAAAATGTATAACCTAGTTGGGTAATCATTAATTTTAAGCTACACACAAACCTTCATGAATAATTCTTCCTTTATATGAGCATCCTAAGCAATAATACATGTATCCCACAATATTTCCAACTCATTAATAATTGGACAGAGAAATAAATCTATATCTTTACCGGGTGAACACAGTGTTGGATTCTACAAAGTAAGCATAAACGTGGATTCTTTCATGTTTTACCACGGTCACAAATTGATGATTATTAGTATAACTAGCCACATGCTTTATGAGTTGTTTTTTCATAGTAAATGGGACAAAACATATCAATACCCAAATCCAATGGTACATTATACGATTCACTAGCAAACTCATTATTTTGCTCCTTAAACTCTTTCCAACTTGTACCATCAAATGGATGATGTAACACATCGTCTTATGTACTCTTTAGATTATGGTGCCCGTGGAGACGTGCCTCGACGCAAACATTATCTTTAATCTTGGTATAATGTGAAAGTAACAAAGTTTTTTATGTGAAATTTTCTTTCAATTTTTCAGATCCTACCTACATTCACCACATACTTGAAATTTATCCAGATTTTCATTGACCTTATCATAAAAAACACAATCATTCTAACATACATCGATCCTAATGCATCCCAAACCCAAAAATTTAGTTTTTTGTAGCACTTCTTATACGATGAAGGCAAAGTATGGCCCTCAGCCAAAATTAGACATAACAACTGAAGAACTTCAGTGACAAAGGTATTTGTCCATTTCTTCTTAACCTTGATATGTATAAACTTAATAATTAAATTTAATAAATCCATTGTCGTAGAACCATGGTATAAATCACTCTCGATTTCTTCAAACAAAGTGTCTAAACAACCACAATTTGTCATTTGATTATTCTCAACACCCATACCGATATTATTTATATGCCTTAAATCATTTAAAATGTCCATCATAATATATAATTGTATCTTAAATTTTTTTATATGGGGATGAAGTATCTCTTTTGTACTTTCATACACGGCCTTTTGAATGTTTAATCTTTGAGCGCTAGTCAGTTATCTACCAATGCTTGGGGCTGGATTTTGTCATTTTACGCTTACTGCTAGAAAAATGTTAAATAATTTCCCTCAGATCACCGCTTGTGATCGAAATACACTACACCATTACTCACTCACAAGGACGGTGTATAATCCATGCATTTAGGGCATGTTTTGTAACCTTGACCCGACCATCCTGAAGTGTATGACCTAGTTAAGTAAACATTAATTCAGAATAACACACAAACCTTTACTACGAATTCTTCCTTCAAATGAGAATCATACGTTAGGATACATGTAACCTACAATATTTCCAACTTATCAATAATAAGTTGGATAAATATATCCATATCTTTACCCGGTAAACGCGGTGTTGGAATCAACAAAGTAAGCATAAACATGGATTCTTTCATGATTTACCAAGGTAGAAAATGGTAGATTATTAGAAGAACTAGCCATACGCTATATGAGTTTATTTTTGCATGAACAAAAAAACAAAACATCGATACCTAAACTCAATCGTACATTACGTGGTTCACTAGCAAACTCATGATTCCGCTCGTCAAACTTTTTATAACTAGTATCATCAATTGGATGATGTAACACATCTTCTTCTATACTCTTGCATGTATGGTGCCTAATTATGTCTTTAGAAGTGTGCCTCAAACAATTCCTTCTGTTCAATCTTGGTAAAATGCGAAAATACATTTTCTTATGTGGAACTTTCTTCTCCTTTTTCAGATCCGCCTAGATTTACTAAATACTTAACATTTATCAAGTTCTCATTCTCTTTATAATAAAAAATACAATCATTGAGACACATATTAATCTGTTTTTGTTGCACTCCTCATACGAAGAAGGAAAAGTATGACATTCAGGCAAATCATGACACAATAGTTGAAGAAGTTTGGTGAAAAAGATGTTTGTCAACTTGTTTTTTGCCGTGATGTGTATCAAATTAAAATGAAATTCAATGAATCCATTGTCGTATAACCATGGTATAACTCAGTCTCCAATTCTTCACACAAAGAGCCGAAATAACAACAATATTTCCTTTGACTATTCTCAGCACCCATCTTGGTATCAATCTAAAACATCCATCATTTCATTATTTACAATTTAGGTTGTGGTATTCACGGGGATTTGTTCTATTTCACAATATTTTATCCATAAACCATAGGTTGATAGGATTCATTGTCGATATATAATTATAATTCAATTATAACTAAATTCATGATTTTAATGTAAATATAAAAGTGTAACGATTAGTAAAATTTAACACATTATTATATAATAAATAACTATATTCTAAGCTGAAAGTAATTCTAATATAAAAAGGAAGGAATTTTAAAAGGTTAATATTTAGAAAATATCTAATTTCAGGAAAATTAGCGGATAATATTTTGTTGAAGTTGACCGCACACATTTAGAGACTGGATGACACCCTTTTGGAGTAGGGTTTGGGTTTGGGGATATAAAAATGGGAAGGTGTTAATGACGAATTTTTCCCACCAACTGCATTTATTACGCATTTTTCGTTAGACACGTCATTTTGTCATCTCTAATGATAGCGTGTTTCATCTAAAATGACCATGTATCTTTAGAGACGAATACAAATTCATGTCAAATGATATTTTAAGTCCTCGTGAATGAGATCTTTAGAGACGAAAAAAGTCCTCTCAATAGATGAAACGCAATACAAGCGACATATTTGTTTAATTAATTACAATAATAAATAATTCATCTAGAATGATATCTTTTGTGACCATATAATTTAGTATTTAATAATATATATCTTAAAGACGACATATTTCTTCTTAAAAGGATCACAACTTTTAAAAAATAAAACATATAAGCCAGTGTAGAAGAAACACATGGCACGTCGGCAACGACCGATCTTTAGAGACACGAATCTTGTCCTTTCTAAAAAAAGATGTGTGGTCTAGTAGCACTACACTTGTAAAAAAAGACATGACCCAATGAATGGACACTTGCAAAACCAAGGGAGGATCTATTATATTACTTGAGGGATTCACCCATTAATTTTTAAAATGTCATCTTTGCTAAAAATGTTTTTAATGAAAATATGTAACAATTATATAAGAGTAATGATATATATATATATATATATATATATATATATATATATATCATATCTTTCTATGCAACATTTGAATTATTGTGTATGTTGTGCTCAATTTTTATATGAATAAGAAAGAGAAAAATGATTACTTTTATGATTTTATTTTATTTATTAGACCATGAAAGAAATTAAAAATTATGGAAACCTAAACATATATAAAAATATAATATGCTTGATAAAGTGTCTTCATAAAATTCTTAAATTTGTATATATTATATGCAATGAAAGTGAGATTTGATATCACTAACTATTGTCAAAATTAACTACCAATCAATTATATACCAAGTCAATCCATCAGTGGTTCACACTCATTTTCAATAAAAAAATTATTTACCACACCTAATTGAAAATATATTGGTACGTGTTCCAATTTCAACAAACATTTTTATTACATGTTATAATTTTTTGATGAATTTTAAAGCAGAGCGATTGTCGATTTGATCAATTTGATCAGTTGTTACAAATTCTAGAAAGATACATAAGGAATCCTCTTTTCTTGGAAATGCTTGATATCAAACTTGTCAAAGTTTATGAAAAAGATATGGACATGTAACAACATGGAACTCGAATTCATGTTGGTGAGTCGTCCTCTAGATCTCCTTCGAAAAATCTTGCTACTTTTTAGAAAAAGCATCATGAATTCTTACATGACAAACGTGTTCATGCAAAAGAGAATATACATAGACTGCATACTCTCTTTACTCCAACTTGATGATTTAGTATATGAACATTCCTTATAATTATGGGGGAGTGTCTAGAGGGAAAACCGATTAAAAACATCTAAAAAATCAATTAATTTTAACATTGACTTGTCGTAACTCCGCCTAATTCTTATCACAACCTATTTTCATATCTAACCAATATTTTTCACTTGTAGGACCACACTATATATATATAGAAAGAGAGAATATGGGAGGAGAGGTGAGACCTAACTTTTAAAAGTAAGGTAGCGGTATTAGTATTAAGTATATAAAGGAATAAAGAAAGAACAAGAAACTACTACAATTGAAAAAAAATAGGCATAACCCTCCTCTGCTACACCTTTTGAAGAAACTCGCTCCCAATCATTTTATTTTTATTGTAGTTTGATTGTGTAGGGTGAATGATTCATGTGATATTTTAATCAATTTTCACTTTTCAAGTTTCTTAATATGTTAAATTTGAAAATGTCATAGTAGATCTTATCAAAGAGATTGAAATTCTTGTTCTTCTAAGATATTTGTCAGTTAAAAGCTCTAAGAATTTTATTCCCCCTAGCCAATCTTCGAATCTTAGAAGTTTTGTTCTCAGATAATTGGCAAGTAATATTGTAAATTTTGTAAAAGAACTTGACTTTATATGTGATCAATCAAATAACATTTTTAATATGATTGTAGTCATTAATAAAAAAAATTTATTCTGGTTTCAGTGATGTTGGTTATGTATGGAAGATTAAATTATGATAGTGACTATTTTGATTTTAGTGATCTTCGATTGCACAAAGGCCCCTTTTCATCTTGTTTCTAACATGTTTGGCTCTTGATTAGGAGGAGGCCGTTGGTCTCCTCTTGGCTGTTGCTGTCTCAAATTATCCGTCATTTTTCGTGTTAATTCATGCAAACAACTGTTGTAATGATCATTAGTAACAATAGTTCAAATTATTGTTATTTTTATAATATTTGCTTCGGTGAATTATATATTGTGAGAGAAGAGATTCTTTAATGAGTTTAAAGATTTGATTTTCAGTGTTTAATTCCTCAGGGAGTTGTGTTTGGTGCTATCAGCAATATAATGGTTGATTTTATGCCAAATAAAAACATATTCATGCAATGTGGAGCTGTGAAAAAGCTTGTTTGGTTATCAAAGTCTACGGATATAACTGTTTAATCAATTGCTGCAAGAGCTTTAAGGAATCTGATGTTCCACGTGTTCAACATTTGCAAGGAAGGAATTCTCTTGGAACTCACGTTTGACATTTGACTTTGATAGATGGGTATTACAAAAAATTCATGAGGAGTAATCCTGTCATGTAATGCAAATCTAGAAGGTTCCGTCCAAGAACAAGTTTTGGTAGTATGATACATACTTGGATAGCTGTGGCAGTTATTAAGAAAATGAAAGTGTTTCATCTTTTTGTTATTGTATAAAAATTTATATTTAGTGTCAGCCTAAAGTACATTTGTAAGTCATTAGAGGTTATTGATTTAATTGGTAAAATAGTTATTTATGTTCCAAAAACGATTTTACTTCCAAATCTATATGTAAGATTACATCAATCTTGAAGAGACGCTACATCAGCTAACAATCCTTCATTGCTAATGATAAAAAAAACCCATCTATTTGATATCAAAATTTTCCCTCTTTTTGTTGTATCTTTTGTTTTCCTCTCGGGATGTCTTTGTAACATTTGTTTACTAATTCCAATTGAATATGAAGTTTCCAGATTTAGTACCAAACATAATTTTACAACAAATCAGCTCAGCATAATTCATCAGTTCAGTGTTTCCGGATCTTCCCGTTGTTCAAAATCAAGGAAATTTTCCAAAGTAGTCTGCAATGTTTACAGGCTTACAAAACTAGTTCCATATCAGGTAAAGCCTACTGAAGAACTTTGAAAGACTTTGCAGGTAATGTTATTCGATAAACTTTGCAATTTGATAGATAAAAACAACAGCATACATTACAATCTCGATACATAATTTAAAAGAAAAGAAAACAACCTAGATTTTTCATCAAAGAAACAATTTAAGAGAATCAAAAACTCGTATCCATTTAGTCCAAGGATACTAGAGAAACAAATAACCAGATCCTTTTTTTCGTAATATGATCACTTGTGCCAATCAATATACAATCGTATTTCCTAAACATATTTCTGTTGTACATTCGATAAATGGTCAATGATTAAAGAATCAAACAAATTAATCACTAGCTATAAATTAATCAATCGTATTTCTTGAACATATTTATGTTGTACATTTTCCAACAACTCTACTATTTTCCCATATTCAATAATAGTGAGTATTACAATCATTACTGTCTAAGTGTAGTTTTATTTATACATGTGAATAGCTAATATCATAAACTATTGATATCTAAGTGTAGTATTAAATATTCTTGAATTTTCTCCTAAACTGTTGACCTACAATAAATTAAAAAAAAGGCGAAAATAAATTCAATTAAAAAAGAATGGCCTGACGATGGAGGTGGCTGGGCATGATGATGGCAATGTGAGGATGGAGATGGTGATTATGGAGGTATGTTGAGTGCGATATGAATGTTCGTCGGTCTTTTATTTCAAAACTAATTCGGTTTGTTTTGAAAGAGAAATCACTAATCTTTTTAATTACATACATTGATTTTTTTTATATACTTAATACCACTAACTCACGTTTAAAAGTGAGGTGCCACCTCTCCTCCTGTATTCTCTCTATATATATATTAGTGACTTTAGAGTATTTCAAATAATATCGTTTATTTTTGTTGGCTGTTTCTTACTTATTTTAATTTTATAGAGCTAATTTTATATGGACAAAATCCCTAATTCACCATAATATGGAAATAAGTAAAATTAATAATTCGATGATAAATGAAAAAACTTGATTTAATAAAATAATAACTTTATTTAATAAAATATAGTTTATAGTGTAATTATTCTTCTTTCCATATGAAAAACAAATCAATCACATGAAATAAAGTTCATTAAACAATACTAAGGTCATGCAAACATAACAATCAAATTTATAATTTTTTATGGGGAAAAGTAAATTTCTAATTTAAAGAGAACGAGTCATCTAGTTAAGGTCGTGCAACCAATATGCATCTGAGTTTGATGTTCCGAACAAACGCTAAATCGTATAAAATTCAAAATTCAAATTTATATAATATAGCAAAGGATGTGCAATCAAATAAAATAAGGCATGGTTTACTAAGAAAATATATGCTTAAAAATACAAAAATATTACCTTTATTATGAAACTTGATTAGAAGATTTCGAAACAATTCTCCTCTAAGAATGTGAAGAATAATTAATCCTTTATGAACTAATTTTACAATGGGAATTTAACCTGTAACCCTTAATTTTTTTATTCCAAATAATTACGATTGAAATAATACTATCCTTACTATTTAAAATACTTTTGTGAAAATTCTCTTCATCAATAGTAAAAAATGTATTATATCTTGCTCAAAAGAAGATTCACTCCATGCATTCGGGGATGTATAACTTGGGAGTTTTTAACAAAGACAAACATCCCATGCCAATCAAAATGGCTACTTATGAATTTGTTAAATATCATTATATGTGTATGGTATTATTTCAATGATAAAAAGTATATTACCAAAATTAAATTTGGTATTTTGTAAAGGACTTGAAGAATCATTAAGACATAGATGGAATTTTTACTATATCGTACAAAGGGGAAAAGGAAACAAATGTTTTGATTAATTTTGTAGGACTTGAAGAGGACTTGAAGATTCTTCTAGCATAAAGCGTAAAAAAACAAAATCCTACCCAAAGCATTGGGAGATAACTTAGTAGCGCTCGAAGAGTAAAACATTAAAAGGTAGTATATGAAAGTACCTAAGAGGTATCGCATCTCCATATAAAAATATTAAATATACAATTATATATCACCCTCTAAACCATTTCACTCTTGCTCTGACTTGTCTAGAACACTAATTTACACCCCTTGGGTGATATCCCAATAATAAAGTAAAATATTTACATTTTTATTTAGTCTAAACACGTTTAATCCGGCTAACCCCAAAATTAAAGTTAAATTTTGGGATTATATTAACCCACTTTTGGATAAAAAACTATTCAAGGTTAGAACATTTATGTGGGACTCTATGGCTAAAGATTAATTTTGTGAAAAACATATTTTTCAATAAATAAATATCTTCATATGGGTTACAAAAGACCCATGAATGGGATTATTACTAGAAGTGATAGTAGAAACTTTTAAAAATCATGAGATTGTGAGAAAGATATATGAAGAGATTAAGATTTACTTCTGAAAGAAAGGGGATGTTTGAAGAGTCAACCGAGAATATTAACACAAAGACTATAATAATTCGTAAGATATTGGTGAAAAAGAAAAGTAAATACCTTTTGTGTATTAGACAAAAATTAATATACACATATATAAATAAACACATGTAGAATATGAAACACAAAACTCCTAATAAAATATCGAATGTGCTACTTTAATAGTGAGGTTTACAATACCACTATCATGAGAGAAAATAGCAAAAACCGCACAAAAGGATATGATAGCCATCTTCTAGGTAATTACATCTATAATTCAACGTATATAACGTAGTTTTTAGTGAAGTAAAGAAAAAATAAAAACTCATAGAATAAACAGATCTGGTAAAATGAGGTATAACACGAGGTATAAGGGAATATCAACCAATCGGTAAACCCAAAACACTTTTAAATAAAGTTTTTGGTTTTAAAGGGGTACTTGATAGTGGAAAAAAATCATAACCTCGTACAATCAAAGACAAAAAAGAATATCCTGATCAAGGCAAACATCTTAAATAAAAACATGAGTAGAACAATCAAAGGCCACCTCCTGGCAATCATGTCGCCCAAATAACAACCTAATCTTCCCACTGATAATTTAATATAACATGTGGAACCATATAAAACAACCTTAAGGTTATATCTCAGCCAAAATCTCTGCCTCTTTCAATGTATTGTTCATCTATTATATAGCTAGTAATAACAATCAATAACACTATAAATAGAAGGAATGTTGTAAATAAAACAATGAATATTGTCAAGGTTTTTTTGCCACAATCATTTATTCAATAAACATATATATATTCTTATGTATATTTTTTTCTAGGAAAAAAGATATATATTAAGCTCAACAATTCTCTTATGAAGAAAAGACAATATGTAAATCAAATCCCATAAGCTTTTCAAATTTAGTAACTATCCAAAAAAGGAAACCAAAGAAAGCATTAATACATTAAATAAAAACCATATGAATTAACTAAAGTTGAGAAGGTCCTAGTCACCAAAGGGATTCCACTACCATTTTTAAAACCTACTTCTTTTCTCTTACTCATCATTTCTTAACCTTGCACAGGTTCTCATCATCTCTCAACTTCGAAGCCTCTTTACGTAGAAAAAATCTTACTGCAACTTTTGATAACCACCCTCAATCTCCGATAACAACCTTTCATATATTCAAGGTTATTCACCATGGTTTCTTCTATTTTTCTCACTCCAAATGATAAAAATTACAACATCTTGAACAATTTTTAGCTGGTGGCCTCGTGTGCTCCGAGATTAATTGATGAGTGAACTAGTTAAGGACCATGTCCCAAGGTGAAAGTCTGGGGTTGATGTTCTGGCTTTGCAAAATTTGAAACCATATAAGCTTTGTGACTGAACAATCCCAAAAAAAGTGTTTTTAGTCTGCAGCTAGATTGCCTCATTAGGTACAAACTGTATCAACATTATTAACACATTTTGCATGTCTCTTGTTTTTTTTTGACGATTTGTTAATCAGGGCTACCTATAAAATAAATCTATGTCTTGTTCTGATTCTGCTGCTTCGTATAATATTACACCATGTAATATTGACTTTAGTTTGCTTGATAAGATCATATATTTCTAAAATGAAGAATTCCGCATTTTTTGTTCCTTTTGTGAATATTTTAACTTGAAGAAGTGTTAAATTGAATCGAATTAGTGAATTCACTTAAGAGATATAAATTTAGAGGCCATTTCCACTAATTATCTAGAATGAAATGATAAATCTTGTTGCTTTTGTAGTAATCAATAATTTGTTGTAATTCATATATATCTGCTAAACTAGTTTAACCTATTAGCCACTTGTCTCACTATAAAAATGGATTTTCCGTCATTCACTCCATACATGAATTTTATACTTTGGCAATGTTTCTAACATTCAAAAAATATCTCCAACCCCAGGAAGCATCTTGGGGAATGGATATTTGCTAGATTGACTTTTGATGTATAAGTATGGTGTGAACCTATTTGGACCATAAAGTTTCTTGTTCAGTGGAACATGACAAAATAATTTTAAATAGAAACACAATCTGAACTTCAAGATATTTTATCTCCAACCCTCCATCCTCTTTAGGAAAACATATAACCTTCCAAGCAACTTTAGCTCCCCATGTGTATGTGCTAGTACACGTGAGAATAGATGGTGGACTCGGCTCTCAATAAAGAGTTCAGTGGGGTTGTAAATGGAAACTATCATAATTGGTAAGATACTTTAGTTAGTCTTGAACAAAAAGTAAGTAATTTTTGTTTTAAATGGTGACCAAAATTCATCAACTATACACTCCATGTATTGGTGGAATAAAAACTTGAGAGAAAATGCTTATTTTCTGGATTGTCGTGGAGTATATTCTTTGCTGCTCTTATTGGGGTCGTGTGGCAGGAGAGAAACAATGGTTTTTAAAAACAACACGATCCCAAATGGTGTTACTTTGATAAGAAGAGCTATATATTTAGAGACTGAATATATCAGAGCATGGAGTTGCTATCCTAAAAGGGCCGAGGGTTGTAGTAACTATGTGGAACTTATCCGCTACTGTAAACCAAATCGTGGACTCAAGCTCAACACAGACCGTAGTTGTATTAGCAAACAATTTTTAGGAGGGGCTGGTGGAGTACTTTGTGAAATAAAGGGTAATTGGGTTAGAGTATTTTCTGTGAGATTGAGGTACAATTAGTTGATCTTTGTAGACTTAGTTGCCCCTATGAGGATTTTTGTTTGGCGGAGGAGTTCAGAGCTTCTATAGTATGGGAAAAAGTGGATTTGGAAGAGGTTATAGAGGTGTAATCATATTTGGAGCATGGGAGAGGGTCGACTACGAGTTGGGTGTAAGGTATTCTGCAACTTATCTGAAACAAGTCGTTTGAGATTAAAAGAATATATGTGAATCGAACAAGAGTGCTACCTGGTTGGCTCTTACAACATTTTATTAGGCCATAGTATATTCATGATTTATCAACCTTCCCTCTTAGCATGGATATGAAATTTTCTCACTCCGTCTCAGGACTTCCTTATACATTAAAGAACAAATAATATACCATAGTCAAAATGAATTACATCTCAAAATTGATTACATATTATTAAAATTTAGAAATTTATAATATATTTATCTTAAATAAAAAATAATAATATTTTTCATTATTTTATAACATAACTCATATAAGTGGAAATTTATTTTAAAAGAAAAAATTTTTAAAAGAGAAATTACAAAAAAAATATTTATGAATTTAAAAATAATAGACTTTTTGTTCTATAAAATATATCATCATCAAAACCCTAACCACACCACCGCCGCTTCAGTATACTACATTACACACTTTAAATGCAATATCACTCTTCACACCTCCACACTTCTTCTTCTCTCTAGATCAACTTGTTCTATTGTATTCACACCAATCTCTATTCCTTAATTCTCTCTACATCAACTTGTTCTATTGTATTCGCACCAATCTCTATTCCTTAATGGACTCTACACTCGTCTCTCATCTTCAAATTAAACTTCCGATCTTCGACCAATTGTTTTATGATTATCTATTTCCATATCAGATCAATAGCCATGGATTCACACACAATTGATAGGTACATTTTATTATTTTCAATACCTAATTTTTTTGTATTGATGTGTTATCAAGAAATAAAAAATATATTTAGATCTTAATAGTTTAGATATAAATTTGTCAATTGAATTTTTTGTTTTTGTGTTGCATATAAACGTTTAGACTACTTATGTGCAATATTTGCATTTGCTAGACATAAAGGGTTGTATTGATCATATTGGACAAACACTGGTTAAGTTTTGTAGTCAGTTTCCTACCTCTTTTCTCTTTATTCATATGTAAATTAAAGGAGTGTATTCAATTGAGAGTTTATGGGATTTTTTTGGATTTTAAAAACTCTATTGACTTCAAAAATCCTATGGATTGTTTTAAATCTTAATAGACTTTGACGGATTCTTTTTTATTCTTGCATAGTGTCTGATTGATTTTTTTAAATCCTAGATAGATTTTGACGGATTCTTTTAAATTCTATAGAAATTAAAAAATATATAACTTGTTGTTTAACAATTTGATTTTAGCAAATAATCACAAAAATCATGTATAATATAAATGAACCGTTAATCTTAAAAATCGAGGTAATTAAAATAAAAAATAAAAAATTAAATATATGGAAAAATAACCTCAGGAGTCAATAGGACAGTATTATGTTTTTTTTATGTCAAATGCTTAAAAAACAGTATTATCATGTTCTTTTTTTTTTACAGAGGTGCAATTATCATGTTTTTTTTTTGGACGCGAAGTGCAGTATCATGTTTAAAAATGTACTGATCATGTTTTTTTTTTTTTCTGGACGGATGTACTGATCATGTTTCAACGAATTAATTCAGCAATTGAAAAATAATATATCTGAATAGAGGAAAAAAACAAAAAGTCTGTTTTATCAAAAAAAAAATGTTGCAGATTTTTTTTAATCTTTCAAATTTGTTTTCTTTTTTATTTTTTAAATTTGTTTTTTCTTAAGACTTTATGAAATCTCTGGTTTTTTAGTGAGATTTGTAATTGTCTTGTTTAGTTATATTTAAATCCTAAACTCCAATGAAATCCAATGACTTTTTAATATCCCATAAATTTAAAGGATTTAAAACAATCTTGATTGAATACACCAAGATTTTAAAAGAGTTTTTAAAATCTTAATTGAATACACCTGGATTTTAAAAGAGTTTTTAAAATCTTAATTGAATACCTCTGGATTGTTGAAGTCCAAAAAAATCCAACAGATTCTCAATTCAATACACCCCCTTCGAATAGTAAAAATTATTTATGTCTATATAGATGTTTAATATGTTGAAAACATGGAAAGAATTATTGAACAAAATCATTATATTATATAAAACATTCACACAACCAAATATCTTGGTTTGTGTATTAGGGATTAAGGTTGATATCAAGATTTTGTCTTGTTGGCTTAACAATTGCGATTCCAAAAAATCTTTACTTCTTATATAACGATGACATTGACATCACACACATCACAATGCAGGCTTCCTGAAGGACGAGATGACAACCATACCATGAACTTTGAGGTGATAGTTGACACATTGCATAAAGATATATTTGATGGATATCTTTGACCAATCACGTACCTCCCAGACACTTGACCTGATAGTTCGAGAAGAAAGGCTGTCAATGAAAAATCTCTCTTTCACTTGTAAATCGCAGTTTTTCTTTTCCATATCTACAAATAATTTACACATGTCACTTGATTTTGCTTGGCATACAGGAATATCCAGCTTTCTCTCTGCATTAATGATAAGTAAGTAACTCTTATTATTATCCAGATTTATTTTACTCTTGTCACGTTTTTTCACACGAAAGGATCAACTTACTCTTTAATGTATCTGGACTTTTGAGATTAGGTAAAAAAATATTTTCCGGCTTTACTTTACTGAAAATATTAGTTTTTTCTTCTCTACTCAACTCAACCTGGTCAGGTAACTCGCTCGAACAAATAAACTCATCCATTTGTGCAACAGGACTTTTGACAACTGGCGAACAATTATTGCTATTTACTAGTTTTTCCTTTGATAAAATTTCATCATCCAAAATGGGAAAAGAGGTCATACTCTGTATATATGAACAATTTTGATATATACATAGTATGACCTCTTTTCCCATTTTGGATGATGAAATTTTATCAAAGGAAAAAGTAGTAAATAGCAATAATTGTTCGCCAGTTGTCAAAAGTCCGGTTACACCAATGGATGAGTTTATTTGTTCTAGCGAGACGTGACCAGGTTGAGCCGAGTAGAGAAGAAAAAAACTAATATTTTCAGTAAAGTAAATCTGGAAAAAATTTATTCACCGGATCTCAAAAGTCCAGATAAATTAAAGAGTAAGTTGGTCTTTTCGTGTGAAAAACGTGACAAGAGTAAAATAAAGTCGGATAATAATGAGAGTGACTTACGTATCATTAATGCAGAGAGAAAGTTGGATATTCCTGTATGCCAAACAAAATCAGGTGACAGGTGTAAATTTTTTGTAGATATGGAAAAGAAAAACTACGATTTACAAGTGAAAGAGAGATTTTTCAGTGACAAATACAACTTTTCTTCTCGTACTGTTAGGTCAAGTAGCTGGGTTGTACGTGATTTGGTCAAATATGTCCCACCAAATGAAGTTATGTGCGAGGAAGATAAAGAGTCTACTAAATCAGCACAATCTAAATAAAATATTGAATATTCGAATTCTATTCGAGATGATGATCGAGTTAAGCTTGAGAGATTTTATGATAGATCATATCATTACGATAAATATTCAATAAGGTACCAATAAAGACAGAACGAGAAAAGAGATAGTAGTTGGAAATAGTGGCACTTTTAGAGGAGATACTCGCGTGGGTCCAACAAAGACAATGTTCATAAAACAGAAGCAGATAGAAATTATTTGCGCCATTATAGAGACTATCAAACTATATCTCTAACTTATATATATCCTCCTCCAAAATACAGTAGATCAAGGAGAAGATCAAGGAGAAGACGAGGTGACAGATCTGATACATATCGAAAAGATAAACCATTTAGAGCTGAGAAAGATAAACATTCTAGTACAAGCTACAAGGACAACTCAAACAGCCTACATAGGTACAAGGATATTAAGGCCCTAAGTCATGTAAGAAATTAAGCCAATAATGCTTTAAAAGAAGCTGAGAAACTTAAGCGTTCTGCTTAGTGTCTCAAGGTCCGATTACTATTATTACTTTAAGCAATGTGTCAACTACCACCTGAAAAATCATGGTATGGTTGTCATCTCCTCCTTCAAGAAGTCTGCATTGCGATGGGAGTGTTGCATCGTTAGAAAAGACGTAATGATTTTTGGAATCGCAAATGTTAAGCAAACAAGACAAAATCTTGATATCATCCTTAATCCCTAGTATACGAACCAAGATATTTGGTTGTGTGAATGCTTTATAGAATATAATGATTTTGTTTAATAATTCTTACCAAGTTTTCAACATCTTAAACATCTATATGGACATAAATAATTTTTATGGATGAAGTATTTTGCTCAATATATGACTTATACCATCAACATAGAACTCGCATATCATCTATTTGTTGATTGATATTTAGCTAGGACCGGTGTAAAAAGAATTATAAATGATCATTATGTTTTTGACATTTATTTATTCAATAGTATAATTAATCACAACAAGCATGTTATTCATACTTTCAGTTATAGTGAATTAACTATATTATGTTAGGATATCGTATCAAATCAAGATTTTGTCAGCCATAAAATCAAATTGAGTCCATTCATTTGAGTAACTAATTATTTACGGGTCTAAGAAATATAAACTAATTGATCAAATACTACTTTGCTAAAATTTTGAATTTAGACAAATATTATATTTATTTAACTATAAACGTTAAACATATAAAAATAACTATGAGATCCAGATCATAGAGGAAATATATTATTTAAAGTATTCAAAGAAAAGACATACAAAATAAATCATCAATAGAGTAAATATTAAAGTTAGGTAAACGGTCAAAATTTGATAAAACCTATGTAACTTTGATAAATTCTATATAATTAATAATATTTAATAATATATTGTGATCTTTTTGTTTGATAAATTCCTTAATTTTAAAAATCTAAACAAGATGTATACGTCTTAAGAAATAAACATATACCTTTTCTAGATATATAAGACTAGGATTTGCCTTTCATATTTAGATAAAAAGTTTGAAAATTCAAATTTTAAGCAGAGAATATGTAGAAAGGACAATCTTTCAATGGGACTAACATAAATTTTTGTTAAAAAATGTTAGGCATTCCATTTAATTTTAGGTGAACAGTTTATGCCTAAATAGTTTTAAGATTCATATCGGGTGCAAGCATACGATTTTCAAGAACCATGAGTACATCATGTCACAACTTTGATTTGACCAACAAACCCTTCTTTCTGAACTATGATATTACCTTGTTGATCTATACATATATGCCACTATTCATGTTAATTTTATATTAGATATGGACGTTGCATTACTAAGGATCATGAATGAATATTGTTTAAACTTTGCCAGACATGTAATAAGGGGAATACCTACTTGACTAATCGATTCTTATCACATATAATGTTATCAAAGATATATCTCATCTTAACTACTTGAATATTCCTACATGAAAGAAGAATAAATGTTTTATTATTGTAATATATATGTTGATTTAACTTGTATTCAAGAATTACAAAAACAATTCCCCAAAGAAGAGTATTTGTCAAGCTATATATAGAGTTGAAATATATACTTGTTTCACTATTTGCGACTAAAATAAAAAAAGCTTTTAAGCAATTATTTATTGAAATATTGTTTCATTTTTAACCTAATGTGTATTTTTTAATGACAATTCATTTTTTAACAAACAAATTCTATAAAGTAATGAAGAAAACAATGAATAACCAAATCAACTACTCGTCATATTTAATTATTATCTAGAATAAGAAATAGGGTGATTGATTCCACGAGTTCATACATATATTTTTTTTTCCTAATAAGGTTCGGCCATTAAAAAATTCGTAACTTATTGACAAAATTGTATATCATGAAAATAATAAAAATAACCTATTAATAACATACCTTTTAGAGAAGAAAAAAGCCTATACTTGTTAAGTAGAAAACATATTTTTGGGCCTTCAATTAACTCAAATAGATAATGTTAAAATCTATTTTCTGTTTATTATATAATACCACAAATCATTCAACTCAAAATTCATTACAAGAAAAAAACTAAAGGAAAATTCTTTACTAAACTATGTTGTTTCCACGTCTCCCACATTTCTATATATACAACATTATAGTCCATTGTCAATATAATACTCTAGCCACCACCACCCATTACATACATACATATTACACATTACACATAATCTTTTGAACCTAGCCGACCTGCTCCTCATAGGCCGTACCATTTTTCTAAACACCATTGTCATTTCTTCTTTGATTATAATATTTCATATACTCTTTTATAATTCGTTCTCTAACTTATGTATTATAAATATTCAGTCAGCCAAAGATTGAGAATCTTGTTGATCATAACATTTCAATCAAGGAATCATGAAAATGTTATTTTATATTATCTATTTTTATAAATGTTTGAAATGATTCTTATATGTTATTTTGATATAGGTTGTTTAGTTATAGTATCTGATATATTTGCTTTTATTCTAGAATGTCGATAATATTCTTGTTTACAATATATTATTTGAGGTTACTTACATTTTTAAAACTTATTTTTTAGAGTGTTCATAAATATGGATGTTTCTAATGTTGATCTATAAGGTTTTATATTTCTTTTACTTTGCCTTAACCTAGGTTTATTAAAATAAAAGTATCTTAGATTTTGAGAAATAATGTTATGAAAATTATGTTAAAGTTAAATTTTAACCATGTTAAGTTTATTATTCTATTAAAGGTCTAAAAATTATTAACTTAGTAAAATTGATTCTCTTATATAATGGGGTTGGGCCAATTTGTCTTTTTTTTCTTTACTCTTCGTATATAGGGTGCACAATATGTAAACGATAAACAAATATACTATCAAGAGGGGTTAAGGATTGAATTTGCTTTGAGATTACTATATGTGACATAAATTTTGAAAACAAATTTGATGATATAAAATCTTATTTTGCAGATAAAATATATAATTTCAAGATTCTAATTGTGCAATTCTAATTTGGTGTAGATTCAATATATCCTAAAATTAATTGCATGGTAATGTATTAAATTTATATTTAATTTTTTAACAAACATCTCATATCTCTTATATATTTCTGTACATTTCAATTTTTATTTACTTGCAAAAAAATATTTCTTTTCATTAATCCCTCTAAAAACATTACAGAGATGACTAAGTCGACCTTACCTATTTATTTAAGAGATATTATACCTAAATTAATGAAATATACAAGGATTTTAAAATGTATTTTACAACTTTTACAATTTACACAAAGTCCTAAACAACTTTTACAACATTGATTACACTTTGGTCACATTACAATAACAAAACTTATAATTTGGTCCTTGCACTTTAAATACCACTAATATCACTCACACCCATAAAATAACTTCATAAATCATCCTAAATATATCCATCACTATAATACAAAGAACTAAAAATATATATTTGCAGTTTAGTCCCTGAATTATTAACTATTTTTGGTTTCATGATTCTAGAAATATTACTATGCATTTATACATAAGAAAAGTGTTTATGTGTTTATAAATTATCATAATTCTTGAATATCTTTTAATAGTTATTTTATTCATATATGATATCTATTTCATTTCTTTACAAAAAAAGAAAGAATACAAATGCATGTACAATTATATTACACAAAATTGATTAGATAATTCATTTAATTTATTTTGTGTCACGTCATTTATTTCGTGAAGAAAATTTATCATTGAAAAAATAAATGATCGTTAGCCATGACCTTTATACTAACAATCATATATCTTTTCAATGTCAATTTTTTTTCACTAAATACACACAAAATGAATAAAATTAAACATCTAATCAATTTTGTATAATTGCACAAAAATTTGTATCTTTCCTTCTTTGAAAAGGAAAAAAATAGATATCATATATGAATAGAGTACATATTAAAATATATTCAAGAATAATTAAAAATTATAATTTATAAACACTTATTATTATGTATATATTCATACATAATATTACTTGAATAGTAGAACCAACAATTGTTAATCTACGCTGCAAGTACTTTGTTTGGTAGTATTGGATGTATTTAGGGTGGATTATGAGGTTATTTTGATGGTTGTTTATGTTATTAGTGGTTTTAAAGTGCAAGGACTGAATTAGAAGATCTGATTGGCATGACTAAAGTGCAGACGATGTTGTAAAAGTTGTCTATAACTGTGTGTTAATTTTAAAAGTTGTAGAGCATATTGTAATTTCCTATTTGTTTGAATTTAGTTCTATATTCTTGTAAATACCATGAAATAACTTTTAATGTTTCCTCTACAAAGTATTTCTTCTTAATTTAACCTTAATGAGGGTTTATGAATAATATTTTAATTTCTTCTAGTAACTCTCAAACAAGTAAATCCAACGTATTTGAACGGAACCTCCTCTTAACTACCTTCCTCGTATAAGCATATGACAATATGGACAATTATGTCAAAAGAAACAAAGATGAAACAACATTTCAATCTTGAACATAATCACAATGCATAACGTCAATGTTGTTTTTCAATAAGTTTTCTAGACCAATAAGGTAAATGATAGAAAATACTCTTTTTTTCCACTTAAAATGTCGATGACCTATTTTCTTTCTCGTTATGTGATCAAAGTCCTTGTTTTTACGGATAATCACAATAGGCAAACCATCTAAGTGCGTCTGAATAATGGAGGGACGATATTTCTTATGATAGGCGATATGTTCGGAACTAACGTAAGATGATATGTCTTTTCTAAACCAGTATCAAACAGGTAACCAACGCGTATGATCGAAATATACGACTCATTTACTCACTCATAAGGATGGTGTAGAATCCATGCATTTAGGAAAATTTTGTAACTTTGATCCGACTATCACAAAATGTATAACCTAGTTGGGTAATCATTAATTTTAAGCTACACACAAACCTTCATGAATAATTCTTCCTTTATATGAGCATCATAAGCAATAATACATGTATCCCACAATATTTCCAACTCATTAATAATTGGACAGAGAAATAAATCTGTATCTTTACCGGGTGAACACAGTGTTGGATTCTACAAAGTAAGCATAAACGTGGATTCTTTCATGTATTACCACGGTCACAAATTGATGATTGTTAGTATAACTAGCCACATGCTTTATGAGTTGTTTTTTCATAGTAAATGGGACAAAACATATCAATACCCAAATCCAATGGTACATTATACGATTCACTAGCAAACTCGTGATTTTGCCCCATAAACTCTTTCCAACTTGTACCATCAAATGGATGATGTAACACATCGTCTTATGTACTCTTTAGATTATGGTGCCCGTGGAGACGTGCCTCGACGCAAACATTATTTTTAATCTTGGTGTAATGTGAAAGTAACAAAGTTTTTTATGTGAAATTTTCTTTCAATTTTTCAGATCCTACCTACATTCACCACATACTTGAAATTTATCCAGATTTTCATTGACCTTATCATAAAAAACACAATCATTCTAACATACATCGATCCTAATGCATCCCAAACCCAAAAATTTAGTTTTTTGTAGCACTTCTTATACGATGAAGGCAAAGTATGGCCCTCAGCCAAAATTAGACATAACAACTGAAGAACTTCAGTGACAAAGGTATTTGTCCATTTGTTCTTAACCTTGATATGTATAAACTTAGTAATTAAATTTAATAAATCCATTGTCGTAGAACCATGGTATAAATCACTCTCGATTTCTTCAAACAAAGTGTCTAAACAACCACAATTTGTCATTTGATTATTCTCAACACCCATACCGATATTATTTATATGCCTTAAATCATTTAAAATGTCCATCATAATATATAATTGTATCTTAAATTTTTTTATATGGGGATGAAGTATCTCTTTTGTACTTTCATACACGGCCTTTTGAATGTTTAATCTTTGAGCGCTAGTCAGTTATCTACCAATGCTTGGGGCTAGATTTTGTCTTTTTACGCTTACTGCTAGAAAAATGTTAAATAATTTCCCTCAGATCACCGCTTGTGATCGAAATACACTACACCATTACTCACTCACAAGGACGGTGTATAATCCATGCATTTAGGGCATGTTTTGTAACCTTGACCCGACCATCCTGAAGTGTATTACCTAGTTAAGTAAACATTAATTCAGAATAACACACAAACCTTTACTACGAATTCTTCCTTCAAATGAGAATCATACGTTAGGATACATGTAACCTACAATATTTCCAACTTATCAATAATAAGTTGGATAAATATATCCATATCTTTACCCGATAAACGCGGTGTTGGAATCAACAAAGTAAGCATAAACATGGATTCTTTCATGATTTACCAAGGTATAAAATGGTAGATTATTAGAAGAACTAGCCATACGCTATATGAGTTTATTTTTGCATGAACAAAAGAACAAAACATCGATACCCAAACTCAATCGTACATTACGTGGTTCACTAGCAAACTCATGATTCCGCTCGTCAAACTTTTTATAACTAGTATCATCAATTGGATGATGTAAAACATCTTCTTCTATACTCTTGCAAGTATGGTGCCTAATTATGTCTTTAGAAGTGTGCCTCAAACAATTCCTTCTGTTCAATCTTGGTAAAATGCGAAAATACATTTTCTTATGTGGAACTTTTGTCTCCTTTTTCAGATCCGCCTAGATTTACTAAATACTTGACATTTATCAAGTTCTCATTCTCTTTATAATAAAAAATACAATCATTGAAACACATATTAATCTCTTTTTGTTGCACTCCTCATACGAAAAAGGAAAAGTATGACATTTAGGCAAATCATGACACAATAGTTGAAGAAGTTTGGTGAAAAAGATGTTTGTCAACTTGTTTTTTACCTTGATGTGCATCAAATTAAAATGAAATTCAATGAATCCATTGTCGTATAACCATGGTATAACTCAGTCTCCAATTCTTCACACAAAGAGCCGAAATAACAACAATATTTCCTTTGACTATTATCAGCACCCATCTTGGTATCAATATAAAACATCCATTATTTCATTATTTACAATTTAGGTTGTGGTATTCACGGGGATTTGTTCTATTTCACATTATTTTATCCATAAACCATAGGTTGATAGGATTATTTGTCGATATATAATTATAATTCAATTATAACTAAATTCATGATTTTAATGTAAATATAAAAGTGTAACGATTAGTAAAATTTAACACATTATTATATAATAAATAACTATATTCTAAGCTGAAAGTAATTCTAATATAAAAAGGAAGGAATTTTAAAAGGTTAATATTTAGAAAATATCTAACTTCAAGAAAATTAGCGGATAATATTTTGTTGAAGTTGACCGCACACATTTAGAGACTGGATGACACCCTTTTGGAGTAGGGTTTGGGTTTGGGGATATAAAAATGGGAAGGTGTTAATGACGAATTTTTCCCACCAACTGCATTTATTACGCATTTTTCGTTAGACATGTCATTTTGTCATCTCTAATGATAGCGTGTTTCATCTAAAATGACCATGTATCTTTAGAGACGAATAAAAATTCATGTCAAATGATATTTTAAGTCCTCGTGAATGAGATCTTTAGAGACGAAAAAAGTCCTCTCAATAGATGAAACGCAATACAAGCGACATATTTGTTTAATTAATTACAATAATAAATAATTCATCTAGAATGATATCTTTTGTGACCATATAATTTAGTATTTAATAATATATATCTTAAAGACGACATATTTCTTCTTAAAAGGCTCACAACTTTTAAAAAATAAAACATATAAGCCAGTGTAGAAGAAACACATGGCACGTCGGCAACGACCGATCTTTAAAGACACGGATCTTGTCCTTTCTAAAAAAAGATGTGTCTAGTAGCACTACACTTGTAAAAAAAGACATGACCCAATTAATGGACACTTGCAAAACCAAGGGAGGATCTATTATATTACTTGAGGGATTCACCCATTAATTTTTAAAATGTCATCTTTGTTAAAAATGTTTTTAATTAAGATATGTAACAATTATATAAGAGTAATGATATATATATATATATATATATCATATCTTTCTATGCAACATTTTAATTATTGTGTATGTTGTGCTCAATTTTTATATGAATAAGAAAGAGAAAAATGATTACTTTTATGATTTTATTTTATTTTATTAGACCATGAAAGAAATAAAAAATTATGGAAACCTAAACATGTATAAAAATATAATATGCTTGATAAAGTGTCTTCATAAAATTCTTAAATTTGTATATATTATATGCAATGAAAGTGAGATTTGATATCACTGGCTATTGTCAAAATTAACTACCAATCAATTATATACCAAGTCAATCCATCAGTGGTTCACACTCATTTTCAATAAAAAAATTATTTACCACACCTAATTGAAAATATATTGGTACGTGTTCCAATTTCAACAAACATTTTTCTTACATTTTATAATTTTTTGATGAATTTTAAAGCAGAGCGATTGTCGATTTGATCAGTTGTTACAAATTTTAGGAAGATACATAAGGAATCCTTTTTTCTTGGAAATGCTTGATATCAAACTTGTCAAAGTTTATGAAAAAGATATGGACATGTAACAACATGGAACTCGAATTCATGTTGGTGAGTCGTCCATCGTCTAGATCTCCTTCGAAAAATCTTGCTACTTTTTAGAAAAAGCATCATGAATTCTTACATGACAAACGTGTTCATGCAAAAGAGAATATACATAGACTGCATACTCTCTTTACTCCAACTTGATGATTTAGTATATGAACATTCCTTATAATTATGGGGGAGTGTCTAGAGGGAAAACCGATTAAAAACAACTAAAAAATCAATTAATTTTAACATTGACTTGTCGTAACTCCGCCTAATTCTTATCACAACCTATTTTCATATCTAACCAATATTTTTCACTTGTAGGACCACACTATATATATAGAAAGAGAGAATATGGGAGGAGAGGTGAGACCTAACTTTTAAAAGTAAGGTAGCGGTATTAGTATTAAGTATATAAAGGAATAAAGAAAGAACAAGAAACTACTACAATTGAAAAAAATAGGCATAACCCTCCTCTGCTACACCTTTTGAAGAAACTCGCTCCCAATCATTTTATTTTTATTGTAGTTTGATTGTGTAGGGTGAATGATTCATGTGATATTTTAATCAATTTTCACTTTTCAAGTTTCTTAATATGTTAAATTTGAAAATGTCATAGTAGATCTTATCAAAGAGATTGAAATTCTTGTTCTTCTAAGATATTTGTCAGTTAAAAGCTCTAAGAATTTTATTCCCCCTAGCCAATCTTCGAATCTTAGAAGTTTTGTTCTCAGATAATTGGCAAGTAATATTGTAAATTTTGTAAAAGAACTTGACTTTATATGTGATCAATCAAATAACATTTTTAATATGATTGTAGTCATTAATAAATTTGTTTTATTCTGGTTTCAGTGATGTTGGTTATGTATGGAAGATTAAATTATGATAGTGACTATTTTGATTTTAGTGATCTTCGATTGCACAAAGGCCCCTTTTCATCTTGTTTCTATCATGTTTGGCTCTTGATTAGGAGGAGGTCGTTGGTCTCCTCTTGGGTGTTGCTGTCTCAAATTATCTATCATTTTTCGTGTTAATTCATGCAAAGAACTGTTGTAATGATCATTAGTAACAATAGTTCAAATTATTGTTATTTTTATAATATTTGCTTCAGTGAATTATATATTGTGAGAGAAGAGATTCTTTAATGAGTTTAAAGATTTGATTTTCAGTGTTTGATTCCTCAGGGAGTTGTGTTTGGTGCTATCAACAATATAATGGTTGATTTTATGCCAAATAAAAACATATTCATGCAATGTGGAGCTGTGAAAAAGTTTGTTTGGTTATCAAAGTCTATGGATATAACTGTTTAATCAATTGCTGCAAGAGCTTTAAGGAATCTGATGTTCCATGTGTTCAACATTTGCAAGGAAGGAATTCTCTTGGAACTCACGTTTGACATTTGACTTTGATAGATGGGTATTACAAAAAATTCATGAGGAGTAATCCTGTCATGTAATGCAAATCTAGAAGGTTCCGTCCAAGAACAAGTTTTGGTAGTATGATACATACTTGGATAGCTGTGGCAGTTATTAAGAAAATGAAAGTGCTTCATCTTTTTGTTATTGTATAAAAATTTATATTTAGTGTCAGCCTAAAGTACATTTGTAAGTCATAGGTTAATGATTTAATTGGTAAAATAGTTATTTATGTTCCAAAAAACGATTTTACTTCCAAATCTATATGTAAGATTACATCAATCTTGAAGAGACGCTACATCAGCTAACAATCATTCATTGCTAATGATAAAAAAAACCCATCTATTTGATATCAAAATTTTTCCTCTTTTTGTTGTATCTTTTGTTTTCCTCTCGGGATGTCTTTGTAACATTTGTTTACTAATTCCAATTGAATATGAAGTTTCCAGATTTAGTACCAAACATAATTTTACAACAAATCAGCTCAGCATAATTCATCAGTTCAGTGTTTCGGATCTTCCCGTTGTTCAAAATCAAGGAAATTTTCCAAAGTAGTCTGCAATGTTTACAGGCTTACCAAACTAGTTCCATATCAGGTGAAGCCTACTGAACAACTTTGAAAGACTTTGCAGGTAATGCTATTCAATAAACTTTGCAATTTGATAGATAAAAACAACAGCATACATTACAATCTCGATACATAATTTAAAAGCAAAGAAAACAACCTAGATTTTTCATTAAAGAAACAATTTAAGAGAATAAAAAACTCTTATCCATTTAGTCCAAGGACACTAGAGAAACAAATAACCAGATCCTTTTTTTCGTAATATGATCACTTGTGTCAATCAATATACAATCGTATTTCCTAAACATATTTCTGTTGTACATTCGATAAATGGTCAATGATTAAAGAATCAAACAAATTAATCACTAGATATAAATTAATCAATCGTATTTCCTAAACATATTTATGTATTACATTTTCCAACAACTCTACTATTTTCTCATATTCAATAATAGTTAGTATTACCATCATTACTGTCTAAGTGTAGTTTTATTTATACATGTGAATAGCTAATATCATAAACTACTGATATCTAAGTGTAGTATTAAATATTCTTGAATTTTCTCCGAAACTGTTGACCTACAATAAATTAAAAAAAAGGCGAAAATAAATTCAATTAAAAAAGAATGGCCATTACTGACGATGGAGGTGGCTGGGCATGATGATGGCAATGTGAGGATGGAGATGGTGATTATGGAGGTATGTTGAGTGCGATATGAATGTTTCGTCGGTCTTTTTTTTCAAAACTAATTCGATTTGTTTTGAAAGAGAAATCACTAATTTTTTTTTAATTACATACATTGATTTTTTTTATATACTTCATACCACTAACTCACATTTAAAAGTGAGGTGCCAGCTCTCCTCCTGTATTCTCTCTATATATATATTAGTGACTTTAGAGTATTTCAAATAATATCGTTTATTTTTGTTGGCTGTTTCTTACTTATTTTAATTTTATAGAGCTAATTTTATATGGACAAAATCCCTAATTCACCATAATATGGAAATAAGTAAAAGTAATAATTCGATGATAAATGAAAAAACTTGATTTAATAAAATAATAACTTTATTTAATAAAATATAGTTTATAGTGTAATTATTCTTCTTTCCATATGAAAAACAAATCAATCACATGAAATAAAGTTCATTAAACAATACTAAGGTCATGCAAACATAACAATCAAATTTATAATTTTTTATGGGGAAAAGTAAATTTCTAATTTAAAGAGAACGAGTCATCTAGTTAAGGTCGTGAAACCAATATGCATCTGAGTTTGATGTTCCGAACAAACGCTAAATCGTATAAAATTCAAAATTCAAATTTCTATAATATAGCAAAGGATGTGCAATCAAATAAAATAAGGCATGGTTTACTAAAAAAATATATGCTTAAAAATACAAAAATATTACCTTTATTATGAAACTTGATTAGAAGATTTCGAAACAATTCTCCTCTAAGAATGTGAAGAATAATTAATCCTTTATGAACTAATTTTACATTGGGAATTTAACCTGTAACCCTTAATTTTTTTATTCCAAATAATTACGGTTGAAATAATACTATCCTTACTATTTAAAATAATTTTTGCGAAAATTCTCTTCATCAATTGTAAAAAAGGTATTATATCTTGCTCAAAAGAAGATTCACTCCATGCATTCGGGGATGTATAACTTGGGAGTTTTCTAACAAAGACAAACATCCCATGCCAACCAAAATGGCTACTTATGAATTTGTTAAATATCATTATGTGTATGACATTATTTCAAGGATAAAAAGTATATTACCCAAATTAAATTTGGTATTTTGTAAAGGACTTGAAGAATCATTAAGACATAGATGGAATTTTTACTATATCGTACAAAGGGGAAAAGGAAACAAATGTTTTGATTAATTTTGTAGGACTTGAAGAGGACTTGAAGATTCTTCTAGCATAAAGCGTAAAAAAACAAAATCCTACCCAAAGCATTGGGAGATAACTTAGTAGCGCTCGAAGAGTAAAACATTAAAAGGTAGTATATGAAAAGACCTAAGAGGTATCGCATCTCCATATAAAAATATTAAATATACAATTATATATCACCCTCTAAACCATTTCACTCTTGCTCTGACTTGTCTAGAACACTAATTTACACCCCTTGGGTGATATCCCAATAATAAAGTAAAATATTTACATTTTTATTTAGTCTAAAAACGTTTAATCCGGCTAACCCCAAAATTAAAGTTAAATTTTGGGATTATATTAACCCACTTTTGGATAAAAAAAACTATTCAAGGTTAGAACATTTATGTGGGACTCTATGGCTAAAGATTAATTTTGTGAAAAACATATCTTTCAATCAATAAATATCTTCATATGGGTTACAGAAGACCCATGAATGGGGTTATTACTAGAAGTGATAGTATAAACTTTTAAAAATCATGAGATTGTGAGAAAGATATATGAAGAGATTAAGATTTACTTCTGAAAGAAAGGGGATGTTTGAAGAGTCAACCGAGAATATTAACACAAAGACTATAATAATTCGTATGATATTGGTGAAAAAGAAAAGTAAATACCTTTTGTGTATTAGACAAAACTTAATATACACATATATAAATAAACACATGTAGAATATGAAACACCAAACTCCTAATAAAATATCGAATGTGCTACTTTAATAGTGAGGTTTACAATACCACTATCATGAGAGAAAATAGCAAAAACCGCACAAAAGGATATGATAGCCATCTTCTAGGTAATTACATCTATAAATCAACGTATATAACGTAGTTTTTAGTGAAGTAAAGAAAAAAATAAAAACTCATAGAATAAAAAGATCTGGTAAAATGAGGTATAACACGAGGTATAAGGGAATATCAACCAATCGGTAAACCCAAAACACTTTTAAATAAAGTTTTTGGGTTTAAAGGGGTACTTGATAGTGGAAAAAAATCATAACCTCGTACAATCAAAGACAAAATAGAATATCCTGATCAAGGCAAACATCTTAAATAAAAACATGAGTAGAACAATCAAAGGCCACCTCCTGGCAATCATGTGGCCCAAAAAACAACCTAATCTTCCCACTGATAATTTAATATGACATGTGGAACCATATAAAACAAGCTCAAGGTTATATCTCAACCGAAATCTCTGCCTCTTTCAATGTATTGTTCATCTATTATATAGCTAGTAATAACAATCAATAACTCTATAAATAGAAGGAATGTTGTAAATAAAACAATGAATATTGTCAAGGTTTTTTTGCCACAATCATTTATTCAATAAACATATATATATTCTTATGTATATTTTTTTCTAGGAAAAAAGATATATATTAAGCTCAGCAATTCTCTTATGAAGAAAAGACAATATGTAAATCAAATCCCATAAGCTTTTCAAATTTAGTAACTATCCAAAAAAGGAAACCAAAGAAAGCATTAATACATTAAATAAAAACCATATGAATTAACTAAAGTTGAGAAGGTCCTAGTCACCAAAGGGATTCCACTACCATTTTTAAAACCTACTTCTTTCCTCTAACTCATCATTTCTTAACCTTGCACAGGTTCTCATCATCTCTCAACTTCGAAGCCTCTTTACGTAGAAAAAATCTTACTGCTACTTTTGATAACCACCCTCAATCTCTGATAACAACCTTTCATATATTCAGGGTTATTCACCATGGTTTCTTCTATTTTTCTCACTCCAAATGATAAAAATTACAACATCTTGAACTATCTTTAGCTGGTGGTCTCGTGTGCTCTGAGATTAATTGATGAGTGAACTAGTTAAGGACCATGTCCCAAGGTGAAAGTCTGGGGTTGATGTTCTGGCTTTGAAAAATTTGAAACCATATAAGCTTTGTGACTGAACAATCCCAAAAAAAGTGTTTTTAGTCTGCAGCTAGATTGCCTCATTAGGTACAAACTGTATCAACATTATTAACACATTTTGCATGTCTCTTGTTTTTTTTTTTGACGATTTGTTAATCAGGGCTACCTATAGTATAAATCTATGTCTTGTTCTGATTCTATTGTTTCATATAATATTACACCATGTAATATTGACTTTAGTTTGCTTGATAAGATCATATATTTCTAAAATGAAGAATTCCCCATTTTTTGTTCCTTTTGTGAATATTTTAACTTGAAGTAGTGTTAAATTGAATCGAATTAGTGAATTCACTCAAGAGATATAAATTTAGAGGCCATTTCCACTAATTATCTAGAATGAAATGATAAATCTTGTTGCTTTTGTAGTAATCAATAATTTGTTGTAATTCATATATATCTGCTAAACTAGTTTAACCTATTAGCCACTTGTCTCACTATAAAAATGGATTTTCCGTCATTTACTTCATACATGAATTTTATACTTTGGCAATGTTTCTAACATTCAAAAAATATCTCCAACCCCAGGAAGCATCTTGGGGAATGGATATTTGCTAGATTGACTTTTGATGTATAAGTATGGTGTGAACCTATTTGGACCATAAAGTTTCTTGTTCAGTGGAACATGACAAAATAATTTTAAATAGAAACACTATCTGAACTTCAAGATATTTTATCTCCAACCCTCCATCCTCTTTAGGAAAACATATAACCTTCCAAGCAACTTTAGCTCCCCATGTGTATGTGCTAGTACACGTGAGAATAGATGGTGGACTCGGCTCTCAATAAAGAGTTCAGTGGGGTTGTAAATGGAAACTATCATAATTGGTAAGATACTTTAGTTCGTCTTGAACAAAAAGTAAGTAATTTTTGTTTTAAATGGTGACCAAAATTCATCAACTATACATTCCATGTATTGGTGGAATAAAAACTTGAGGGAAAATGCTTATTTTCTGGATTGTCGTGGAGTATATTCTTTGTTGCTCTTATTGGGGTCGTGTGGCAGGAGAGAAACAATGGTTTTTTAAAAACAACACGATCCCAAATGGTGTTACTTTGATAAGAAGAGCTATATATTTAGAGACTGAATATATCAGAGCATGGAGTTGCTATCCTAAAAGGGCCGAGGGTTGTAGTAACTATGTGGAACTTATCCGCTACTGTAAACCAAATCGTGGACTCAAGCTCAACACAGACCATAGTTGTATTAGCAAACAATGTTTAGGAGGGGCTGGTGGAGTACTTTGTGAAATAAAGGGTAATTGGGTTAGAGTATTTTCTGTGAGATTGAGGTACAATTAGTTGATCTTTGTAGACTTAGTTGCCCATATGAGGATTTTTGTTTGGCGGAGGAGTTCAAAGCTTCTATAGTATGGGAAAAAGTGGATTTGGAAGAGGTTATAGAGGTGTAATCATATTTGGAGCATGGGAGAGGGTCGACTACGAGTTGGGTGTAAGGTATTCTGCAACTTATCTGAAACAAGTCGTTTGAGATTAAAAGAATATATGTGAATCGAACAAGAGTGTTACCTGGTTGGCTCTTACAACATTTCATTAGGCCATAGTATATTCATGATTTATCAACCTTCCCTCTTAGTATGGATATGAAATTTTCTCACTCCGTCTCAAGACTTCCTTATACATTAAAGAACAAATAATATACCATAGTCAAAATGAATTACATCTCAAAATTGATTACATATTATGAAAATTTAGAAGTTTATAATATATTTATCTTAAATAAAAAATAATAATATTTTTCATTATTTTATAACATAACTCATATAAGTGGAAATTTATTTTAAAAGAAATTTTTTTTAAAAGAGAAATTACAAAAAAAAATATTTATGAATTTAAAAATAATAGACTTTTTGTTCTATAAAATATATCATCATCAAAACCCTAACCACACCACCGCCGCTTCAGTATACTACATTACACACTTTAAATGCAATATCACTCTTCACACCTCCACACTTCTTCTTCTCTCTAGATCAACTTGTTCTATTGTATTCACACCAATCTCTATTCCTTAATTCTCTCTACATCAACTTGTTCTATTGTATTCGCACCAATCTCTATTCCTTAATGGACTCTACACTCGTCTCTCATCTTCAAATTAAACATCCGATCTTCGACCAATTGTTTTATGATTATCTATTTCCATATCAGATCAATAGCCATGGATTCACACGCAATTGATAGGTAAATTTTAGTATTTTCAATACCTAATTTTTTTTTATTGATGTGTTATCAAGAAATAAAAAATATATTTAGATCTTAATAGTTTAGATATAAATTTGTCAATTGAATTTTTTGTTTTTGTGTTGCATATAAACGTTTAGACTACTTATGTCCAATATTTGCATTTGCTAGACATAAAGGGTTGTATTGATCATATTGGACAAACACTGGTTATGTTTTGTAGTCAGTTTCCTACCTCTTTTCTCTTTATTCATATGTAAATTAAAGGAGTGTATTCAATTGAGAGTTTATGGGATTTTTTTGGATTTTAAAAACTCTATTGACTTCAAAAATCCTATGGATTGTTTTAAATCTTAATAGACTTTGACGGATTCTTTTTTATTCTTGCATAGAGTCTGATTGATTTTTTAAAATCCTAGATAGATTTTGACGGATTCTTTTAAATTCTATAGAAATTAAAAAATATATAACTTGTTGTTTATCAATTTGATTTTAGCAAATAATCACAAAAATCATGTATAATATAAATGAACCTTTAATCTTAAAAATCTGAGGTAATTAAAATAAAAAATAAAAAATTAAATATATGGAAAAATAATAGTTGACCTCAGGAGTCAATAGGACAGTATTATGTTTTTTTTTTATGTCAAATGCTTAAAAAAACAGTATTATCATGTTCTTTTTTTTACAGAGGTGCAGTTATCATGTTTTTTTTTTGACGCGAAGTGCAGTATCATGTTTAAAAATGTACTGATCATGTTTTTTTTTTCCCGATGTACTGATCATGTTTCATTGAAAAATAATATATCTGAATAGAGGAAAAAAACAAAAAGTCTGTTTTATCAAAAAAAAATGTTGCAGATTTTTTTTAATCTTTCAAATTTGTTTTCTTTTTTATTTTTTAAATTTGTTTTTTCTTAAGACTTTATGAAATCTCTGGTTTTTTAGAGAGATTTGTAATTGTCTTGTTTAGTTATATTTAAATCCTAAACTCCAATTAAATCCAATGACTTTTTAATATCCCATAAATTTAAAGGATTTAAAACAATCTTGATTGAATACACCAAGATTTTAAAAGAGTTTTTAAAATCTTAATTGAATACACCTGGATTTTAAAAGACTTTTTAAAATCTTAATTGAATACCTCTGGATTGTTGAAGTCCAAAAAAATCCAACATATTCTCAATTCAATACACCCCCCTAAGTTCTTCGAATAGTAAAAATTATTTATGTCTATATAGATGTTTAATATGTTGAAAACATGGAAAGAATTATTGAACAAAATCATTATATTATATAAAACATTCACACAACCAAATATCTTGGTTTGTGTATTAGGGATTAAGGTTGATATTAAGATTTTGTCTTGTTGTCTTAACAATTGCGATTCCAAACAATCTTTACTTCTTATATAACGATGACATTGACATCACACACATCACAATGCAGGCTTCCTGAAGGACGAGATGAAAACCATACCATGATCTTTGAGGTGATAGTTGACACATTGCATAAAGATATATTTGATGGATATCTTTGACCAATCACGTACCTCCCAGACACTTGACCTGATAGTTCGAGAAGAAATGCTGTCAATGAAAACTCTCTCTTTCACTTGTAAATCGCAGTTTTTCTTTTCCATATCTACAAATAATTTACACATGTCACTTGATTTTGCTTAGCATACAGGAATATCCAGCTTTCTCTCTGCATTAATGATAAGTAACTCTTATTATTATCCAGATTTATTTTACTCTTGTCACGTTTTTCACACGAAAGGATCAACTTACTCTTTAATGTATCTGGACTTTTGAGATTAGGTAAATAAATATTTTCCGGCTTTACTTTACTGAAAATATTAGTTTTTTCTTCTCTACTCAACTCAACCTGGTCAGGTAACTCGCTCGAACAAATAAACTCATCCATTTGTGTAACCGGACTTTTGACAACTGGCGAACAATTATTGCTATTTACTAGTTTTTCCTTTGATAAAATTTCATCATCCAAAATGGGAAAAGAGGTCATACTCTGTATATATGAACAATTTTGATATATACAGAGTATGACCTCTTTTCCCATTTTGGATGATGAAATTTTATCAAAGGAAAAAGTAGTAAATAGCAATAATTGTTCGCCAGTTGTCAAAAGTCCAGTTACACCAATGGATGAGTTTATTTGTTCTAGCGAGACGTGACCAGGTTGAGCCGAGTAGAGAAGAAAAACCTAATATTTTCAGTAAAGTAAATCTGGAAAAAATTTATTCACCGGATCTCAAAAGTCCAGATAAATTAAAGAGTAAGTTGGTCTTTTCGTGTGAAAAACGTGACAAGAGTAAAATAAAGTCGGATAATAATGAGTTACTTACGTATCATTAATGCAGAGAGAAAGCTGGATATTCCTGTATGCCAAACAAAATCAAGTGACAGGTGTAAATTTTTTGTAGATATGGAAAAGAAAAACTGCTATTTACAAGTGAAAGAGAGATTTTTCAGTGACAAATACAACTTTTCTTCTTGTACTGTTAGGTCAAGTAGCTGGGTTGTACGTGATTTGGTCAAATATATCCCACCAAATGAAGTTATGTGCGAGGAAGATAAAGAGTCTACTAAATCAGCACAATCTAAATAAAATATTGAATATTCGAATTCTATTCGAGATGATGATCGAGTTAAGCTTGAGAGATTTTATGATAGATCATATCATTACGATAAATATTCAATAAGGTACCAATAAAGACAGAACGAGAAAAGAGATAGTAGTTGGAAATAGTGGCACTTTTAGAGGAGATACTCGCGTGGGTCCCACAGAGACAATGTTCATAAAACAGAAGCAGATAGAAATTATTTGTGCCATTATAGAGACTATCAAACTATATCTCTAGCTTATAGATATCCTCCTCCAAAATACAGTAGATCAAGGAGAAGATCAAGGAGAAGACGAGGTGAGAGATCTGATACATATCGAAAAGATAAACCATTTAGAGCTGAGAGAGATAAACATTCTAGTACAAGCTACAAGGACAAATCAAACAGCCTACATAGGTACAAGGATATTAAGGCCCTAAGTCATGTAAGAAATGAAGCCAATAATGCTTTAAAAGAAGCTGAGAAACTTAATCGTTCTGCTTAGTGTCTCAAGGTCCGATTACTATTATTACTTTATGCAATGTGTCAACTATCACCTGAAAAATCATGGTATGGTTGTCATCTCCTCCTTCAAGAAGTCTGCATTGCGATGGGAGTGTTGCATCGTTAGAAAAGACGTAATGATTTTTGGAATCGCAAATGTTAAGCAAAGAAGACAAAATCTTGATATCATCCTTAATCCCTAGTATACGAACCAAGATATTTGGTTGTGTGAATGTTTTATAGAATATAATGATTTTGTTTAATAATTCTTACCAAGTTTTCAACATCTTAAACATCTATATGGACATAAATAATTTTTATGGATGAAGTATTTTGCTCAATATATGACTTATACCATCAACATAGAACTCGCATATCATCCATTTGTTGATTGATATTTAGCTAGGACCGGTGTAAAAAGAATTATAAATGATCATTATGTTTTTGACATTTATTTATTCAATAGTATAATTAATCACAACAAGCATGTTATTCATACTTTCAGTTATAGTGAATTAACTATATTATGTTAGGATATCGTATCAAATCAAGATTTTGTCAGCCATAAAATCAAATTGAGTCCATTCATTTGAGTAACTAATTATTTACGGGTCTAAGAAATATAAACTAATTAATCAAATACTACTTTGCTAAAATTTTGAATTTAGACAAATATTATATTTATTTAACTATAAACGTTAAACATATAAAAATAACTATGAGATCCAGATCATAGAGGAAATATATTATTTAAAGTATTCAAAGAAAAGACATACAAAATAAATCATCAATAGAGTAAATATTAAAGTTAGGTAAACGGTCAAAATTTGATAAAACCTATGTAAATTTGATAAATTCTATATAATTAATATAATTTAATAATGTATTGTGATCTTTTTGTTTGATAAATTCCTTAATTTTAAAAATCTAAACAAGATGTATACGTCTTAAGAAATAAACATATACCTTTTCTAGATATATAAGACTAGGATTTGCCTTTCATATTTAGATAAAAAATTTAAAAATTCAAATTTTAAGCAGAGAATATGTAGAAAGGACAATCTTTCAATGTGACTAACATAAATTTTTGTTAAAAAATGTTAGGCATTCCATTTAATTTTAGGTGGACAGTTTATGACTAAATAGTTTTAAGATTCATATCGGGTGCAAGCATACGATTTTCAAGAACCATGAGTACATCATGTCACAACTTTGATTTGACCAACAAACCCTTCTTTCTGAACTATGATATTACCTTGTTGATCTATACATATATGCCACTATTCATGTTAATTTTATATTAGATATGGACGTTGCATTACTAAGGATCATGAATGAATATTGTTTAAACTTTGCCAGACATGTAATAAGGGGAATACCTACTTGACTAATCGATTCTTATCACATTTAATGTTATCAAAGATATATATCATCTTAACTACTTGAATATTCCTACATGAAAGAAGAATAAATGTTTTATTATCGTAATATATATGTTGATTTAACTTGTATTCAAGAATTACAAAAACAATTCCCCAAAGAAGAGTATTTGTCAAGCTATATATAGAGTTGAAATATATACTTGTTTCACTATTTGCGACTAAAATAAAAAAAGCTTTTAAACAATTATTTATTGAAATATTGTTTCATTTTTAACCTAATGTGTATTTTTTTAATGACAATTCATTTTTTAACAAACAAATTCTATAAAGTAATGAAGAAAACAATGAATAACCAAATCAACTACTCGTCATATTTAATTATTATCTAGAATAAAAAATAGGGTGATTGATTCAACGAGTTCATACAAATATTTTTTTTTCCTAATAAGGTTCGACCATTAAAAAATTTGTAACTTATTGACAAAATTGTATATCATTAAAATAATAAAAATAACCTATTAATAACATACCTTTTAGAGAAGAAAAAAGCCTATACTTGTTAAGTAGAAAACATATTTTTGGGCCTTCAATTAACTCAAATAGATAATGTTAAAATCTATTTTTTGTTTATTATATAATACCACAAATCATTCAACTCAAAATTCATTACAGGAAAAAAACTAAAGGAAAATTCTTTACGAAACTATGTTGTTTCCACGTCTCCCACATTTCTATATATATAACATTATAGTCCATTGTCAATATAATACTCTAGCCACCATCACCCATTACATACATACATATTACACATTACACATAATCTTTTGAACCTAGCCGACCTGCTCCTCATAGGCCGTACCATTTTTCTAAACACCATTGTCATTTCTTCTTTGATTATAATATTTCATATACTCTTTCGCCAATCTATACTCTTTTATAATTCGTTCTCTAACTTATGTATTATAAATATTCAGTCAGCCAAAGATTGAGAATCTTGTTGATCATAACATTTCAATCAAGGAATCATGAAAATGTAATTTTATATTATCTATTTTTATAAATGTTTGAAATGATTATTATATGTTATTTTGATATAGGTTGTTTAGTTATAGTGTCTGATATATTTGCTTTTATTCTAGAATGTCGATAATATTCTTGTTTACAATATATTATTTGAGGTTACTTACATTTTTAAAACTTATTTTTTTAGAGTGTTCATAATATATGGATGTTTCTAATGTTGATCTATGAGGTTTTATATTTCTTTTACTTTGTCTTAACCTAGGTTTATTAAAATAAAAGTATCTTAGATTTTGAGAAATAATGTTATGAAAATTATGTTAAAGTTAAATTTTAACCATGTTAAGTTCATTATTCTTTTTAAAGGTCTAAAAATTATTAACTTAGTTAAATTGATTCTCTTATATAATAGGGTTGGGCCAATTTGTCTTTTTTTTCTTTACTCTTCGTATATAGGGTACACAATATGTAAACGATAAACAAATATACTATCAAGAGGGTTTAAGGATTGAATTTGCTTTGAGATTACTATATGTGACATAAATTTTGAAAAAAAAATGTGATGATATAAAATCTTATTTTGCAGATAAAATATATAATTTCAAGATTCTAATTGTGCAATTCTAATTTGGTGTAGATTCAATATATCCTAAAATTAATTGCATGGTAATGTATTAAATTTATATTTAATTTTTTAACAAACATCTCATATCTCCTATATATTTCTATACATTTCAATTTTTATTTACTTGCAAAAAAAGATTTCTTTTCATTAATCCCTCTAAAAACATTACAGAGATGACTAAGTCGACCTTACCTATTTATTTAAGAGATATTATACCTAAATTAATGAAATATACAAGGATTTTAAAATGTGTTTTACAACTTTTACAATTTACACAAAGTCCTAAACAACTTTTACAACATTGATTACACTTTGGTCACATTACAATAACAAAACTTATAATTTGGTCCTTGCACTTTAAATACCACTAATATCACTCACACCCATAAAATAACTTCATAAATCATCCTAAATATATCCATCACTATAATACAAAGAACTAAAAATATATATTTGCAGTTTAATCCCTGAATTATTAACTATTTTTGGTTTCATGATTCTAGAAATATTACTATGCATTTATACATAAGAAAAGTGTTTATGTGTTTATAAATTATCATAATTCTTGAATATCTTTTAATATTTATTTTATTCATATATGATATCTATTTCATTCTTTACAAAAAAAGAAAGAATACAAATGCATGTACAATTATATTACACAAAATTGATTAGATAATTGATTTTATTTATTTTGTGTCACTCATTTATTTCGTGAAGAAAATTTATCATTGAAAAAAAAATGATCGTTAGCCATGACCTTTATACTAACAATCATATATCTTTTCAATGTTAATTTTTTTCACTAAATACACACAAAATGAATAAAATTAAACATCTAATCAATTTTGTATAATTACACAAAAATTTGTATATTTCCTTCTTTGAAAAGGAAAAAAATAGATATCATATATGAATATAGTACATATTAAAATATATTCAAGAATAATTAAAAATTATAATTCATAAACACTTATTATTATGTATATATTCATACATAATATTACTTGAATAGTAGAACCAACAATTGTTAATCTAAGCTGCAAGTACTTTGTTTGGTAGTATTGGATGTATTTAGGGTGGATTATGAGGTTTTTTTGATGGTTGTGTATGTTATTAGTGGTTTTAAAGTGCAAGGACTGAATTAGAAGATCTGATTGGCATGACTAAAGTGCAGACGATGTTGTAAAAGTTGTCTATAACTGTGTGTTAATTTTAAAAGTTGTAGAGCATATTGTAATTTCCTATTTGTTTGAATTTAGTTCTATATTCTTGTAAATACCATGAAATAACTTTTAATGTTTCCTCTACAAAGTATTTCTTCTTAATTTAACCTTAATGAGGGTTTATGAATAATATTTTAATTTCTTATAGTAACTCTCAAACAAGTAAATCCAACGTATTTAAACCGAACCTCCTCTTAACTACCTTGCTCGTATAAGCATATGACAATATGGACAATTATGTCAAAAGAAACAAAGAGGAAACAACATTTCAATCTTGAACATAATCACAATACATACCGTCAATGTTGTTTTTCAATAAGTTTTCTAGACCAATAAGGTAAATGATAGAAAATACTCTTTTTTTTCCACTTAAAATGTCGATGACCTATTTTCTTTCTCGTTATGTGATCAAAGTCCTTGTTTTTACGGATAATCACAATAGGCAAACCATCTAAGTGCGTCTGAATAATGGAGGGACGATATTTCTTATGATAGGCGATATGTTCAGAACTAACGTAAGATGATATGTCTTTTCTAAACTAGTATCAAACAGGTAACCAACGCGTATGATCGAAATATACGACTCCTTTACTCACTCATAAGGATGGTGTAGAATCCATGCATTTAGGAAAATTTTGTAACTTTGATCCGACTATCACAAAATGTATAACCTAGTTGGGTAATCATTAATTTTAAGCTACACACAAACCTTCATGAATAATTCTTCCTTTATATGAGCATCCTAAGCAATAATACATGTATCCCACAATATTTCCAACTCATTAATAATTGGACAGAGAAATAAATCTATATCTTTACCGGGTGAACACAGTGTTGGATTCTACAAAGTAAGCATAAACGTGGATTCTTTCATGTTTTACCACGGTCACAAATTGATGATTATTAGTATAACTAGCCACATGCTTTATGAGTTGTTTTTTCATAGTAAATGGGACAAAACATATCAATACCCAAATCCAATGGTACATTATACGATTCACTAGCAAACTCATTATTTTGCTCCTTAAACTCTTTCCAACTTGTACCATCAAATGGATGATGTAACACATCGTCTTATGTACTCTTTAGATTATGGTGCCCGTGGAGACGTGCCTCGACGCAAACATTATCTTTAATCTTGGTATAATGTGAAAGTAACAAAGTTTTTTATGTGAAATTTTCTTTCAATTTTTCAGATCCTACCTACATTCACCACATACTTGAAATTTATCCAGATTTTCATTGACCTTATCATAAAAAACACAATCATTCTAACATACATCGATCCTAATGCATCCCAAACCCAAAAATTTAGTTTTTTGTAGCACTTCTTATACGATGAAGGCAAAGTATGGCCCTCAGCCAAAATTAGACATAACAACTGAAGAACTTCAGTGACAAAGGTATTTGTCCATTTCTTCTTAACCTTGATATGTATAAACTTAATAATTAAATTTAATAAATCCATTGTCGTAGAACCATGGTATAAATCACTCTCGATTTCTTCAAACAAAGTGTCTAAACAACCACAATTTGTCATTTGATTATTCTCAACACCCATACCGATATTATTTATATGCCTTAAATCATTTAAAATGTCCATCATAATATATAATTGTATCTTAAATTTTTTTATATGGGGATGAAGTATCTCTTTTGTACTTTCATACAAGGCCTTTTGAATGTTTAATCTTTGAGCGCTAGTCAGTTATCTACCAATGCTTGGGGCTGGATTTTGTCATTTTACGCTTACTGCTAGAAAAATGTTAAATAATTTCCCTCAGATCACCGCTTGTGATCGAAATACACTACACCATTACTCACTCACAAGGACGGTGTATAATCCATGCATTTAGGGCATGTTTTGTAACCTTGACCCGACCATCCTGAAGTGTATGACCTAGTTAAGTAAACATTAATTCAGAATAACACACAAACCTTTACTACGAATTCTTCCTTCAAATGAGAATCATACGTTAGGATACATGTAACCTACAATATTTCCAACTTATCAATAATAAGTTGGATAAATATATCCATATCTTTACCCGGTAAACGCGGTGTTGGAATCAACAAAGTAAGCATAAACATGGATTCTTTCATGATTTACCAAGGTAGAAAATGGTAGATTATTAGAAGAACTAGCCATACGCTATATGAGTTTATTTTTGCATGAACAAAAAAACAAAACATCGATACCTAAACTCAATCGTACATTACGTGGTTCACTAGCAAACTCATGATTCCGCTCGTCAAACTTTTTATAACTAGTATCATCAATTGGATGATGTAACACATCTTCTTCTATACTCTTGCATGTATGGTGCCTAATTATGTCTTTAGAAGTGTGCCTCAAACAATTCCTTCTGTTCAATCTTGGTAAAATGCGAAAATACATTTTCTTATGTGGAACTTTCTTCTCCTTTTTCAGATCCGCCTAGATTTACTAAATACTTAACATTTATCAAGTTCTCATTCTCTTTATAATAAAAAATACAATCATTGAGACACATATTAATCTGTTTTTGTTGCACTCCTCATACGAAGAAGGAAAAGTATGACATTCAGGCAAATCATGACACAATAGTTGAAGAAGTTTGGTGAAAAAGATGTTTGTCAACTTGTTTTTTACCGTGATGTGTATCAAATTAAAATGAAATTCAATGAATCCATTGTCGTATAACCATGGTATAACTCAGTCTCCAATTCTTCACACAAAGAGCCGAAATAACAACAATATTTCCTTTGACTATTCTCAGCACCCATCTTGGTATCAATCTAAAACATCCATCATTTCATTATTTACAATTTAGGTTGTGGTATTCACGGGGATTTGTTCTATTTCACAATATTTTATCCATAAACCATAGGTTGATAGGATTCATTGTCGATATATAATTATAATTCAATTATAACTAAATTCATGATTTTAATGTAAATATAAAAGTGTAACGATTAGTAAAATTTAACACATTATTATATAATAAATAACTATATTCTAAGCTGAAAGTAATTCTAATATAAAAAGGAAGGAATTTTAAAAGGTTAATATTTAGAAAATATCTAATTTCAGGAAAATTAGCTGATAATATTTTGTTGAAGTTGACCGCACACATTTAGAGACTGGATGACACCCTTTTGGAGTAGGGTTTGGGTTTGGGGATATAAAAATGGGAAGGTGTTAATGACGAATTTTTCCCACCAACTGCATTTATTACGCATTTTTCGTTAGACACGTCATTTTGTCATCTCTAATGATAGCGTGTTTCATCTAAAATGACCATGTATCTTTAGAGACGAATACAAATTCATGTCAAATGATATTTTAAGTCCTCGTGAATGAGATCTTTAGAGACGAAAAAAGTCCTCTCAATAGATGAAACGCAATACAAGCGACATATTTGTTTAATTAATTACAATAATAAATAATTCATCTAGAATGATATCTTTTGTGACCATGTAATTTAGTATTTAATAATATATATCTTAAAGACGACATATTTCTTCTTAAAAGGATCACAACTTTTAAAAAATAAAACATATAAGCCAGTGTAGAAGAAACACATGGCACGTCGGCAACGACCGATCTTTAGAGACACGAATCTTGTCCTTTCTAAAAAAAGATGTGTGGTCTAGTAGCACTACACTTGTAAAAAAAGACATGACCCAATGAATGGACACTTGCAAAACCAAGGGAGGATCTATTATATTACTTGAGGGATTCACCCATTAATTTTTAAAATGTCATCTTTGCTAAAAATGTTTTTAATGAAAATATGTAACAATTATATAAGAGTAATGATATATATATATATATATATATATATATATATATATCATATCTTTCTATGCAACATTTTAATTATTGTGTATGTTGTGCTCAATTTTTATATGAATAAGAAAGAGAAAAATGATTACTTTTATGATTTTATTTTATTTATTAGACCATGAAAGAAATTAAAAATTATGGAAACCTAAACATACATAAAAATATAATATGCTTGATAAAGTGTCTTCATAAAATTCTTAAATTTGTATATATTATATGCAATGAAAGTGAGATTTGATATCACTAACTATTGTCAAAATTAACTACCAATCAATTATATACCAAGTCAATCCATCAGTGGTTCACACTCATTTTCAATAAAAAAATTATTTACCACACCTAATTGAAAATATATTGGTACGTGTTCCAATTTCAACAAACATTTTTATTACATGTTATAATTTTTTGATGAATTTTAAAGCAGAGCGATTGTCGATTTGATCAATTTGATCAGTTGTTACAAATTCTAGAAAGATACATAAGGAATCCTCTTTTCTTGGAAATGCTTGATATCAAACTTGTCAAAGTTTATGAAAAAGATATGGACATGTAACAACATGGAACTCGAATTCATGTTGGTGAGTCGTCCTCTAGATCTCCTTCGAAAAATCTTGCTACTTTTTAGAAAAAGCATCATGAATTCTTACATGACAAACGTGTTCATGCAAAAGAGAATATACATAGACTGCATACTCTCTTTACTCCAACTTGATGATTTAGTATATGAACATTCCTTATAATTATGGGGGAGTGTCTAGAGGGAAAACCGATTAAAAACATCTAAAAAATCAATTAATTTTAACATTGACTTGTCGTAACTCCGCCTAATTCTTATCACAACCTATTTTCATATCTAACCAATATTTTTCACTTGTAGGACCACACTATATATATATAGAAAGAGAGAATATGGGAGGAGAGGTGAGACCTAACTTTTAAAAGTAAGGTAGCGGTATTAGTATTAAGTATATAAAGGAATAAAGAAAGAACAAGAAACTACTACAATTGAAAAAAAATAGGCATAACCCTCCTCTGCTACACCTTTTGAAGAAACTCGCTCCCAATCATTTTATTTTTATTGTAGTTTGATTGTGTAGGGTGAATGATTCATGTGATATTTTAATCAATTTTCACTTTTCAAGTTTCTTAATATGTTAAATTTGAAAATGTCATAGTAGATCTTATCAAAGAGATTGAAATTCTTGTTCTTCTAAGATATTTGTCAGTTAAAAGCTCTAAGAATTTTATTCCCCCTAGCCAATCTTCGAATCTTAGAAGTTTTGTTCTCAGATAATTGGCAAGTAATATTGTAAATTTTGTAAAAGAACTTGACTTTATATGTGATCAATCAAATAACATTTTTAATATGATTGTAGTCATTAATAAAAAAAATTTATTCTGGTTTCAGTGATGTTGGTTATGTATGGAAGATTAAATTATGATAGTGACTATTTTGATTTTAGTGATCTTCGATTGCACAAAGGCCCCTTTTCATCTTGTTTCTAACATGTTTGGCTCTTGATTAGGAGGAGGCCGTTGGTCTCCTCTTGGCTGTTGCTGTCTCAAATTATCCGTCATTTTTCGTGTTAATTCATGCAAACAACTGTTGTAATGATCATTAGTAACAATAGTTCAAATTATTGTTATTTTTATAATATTTGCTTCGGTGAATTATATATTGTGAGAGAAGAGATTCTTTAATGAGTTTAAAGATTTGATTTTCAGTGTTTAATTCCTCAGGGAGTTGTGTTTGGTGCTATCAGCAATATAATGGTTGATTTTATGCCAAATAAAAACATATTCATGCAATGTGGAGCTGTGAAAAAGCTTGTTTGGTTATCAAAGTCTACGGATATAACTGTTTAATCAATTGCTGCAAGAGCTTTAAGGAATCTGATGTTCCACGTGTTCAACATTTGCAAGGAAGGAATTCTCTTGGAACTCACGTTTGACATTTGACTTTGATAGATGGGTATTACAAAAAATTCATGAGGAGTAATCCTGTCATGTAATGCAAATCTAGAAGGTTCCGTCCAAGAACAAGTTTTGGTAGTATGATACATACTTGGATAGCTGTGGCAGTTATTAAGAAAATGAAAGTGTTTCATCTTTTTGTTATTGTATAAAAATTTATATTTAGTGTCAGCCTAAAGTACATTTGTAAGTCATTAGAGGTTATTGATTTAATTGGTAAAATAGTTATTTATGTTCCAAAAACGATTTTACTTCCAAATCTATATGTAAGATTACATCAATCTTGAAGAGACGCTACATCAGCTAACAATCCTTCATTGCTAATGATAAAAAAAACCCATCTATTTGATATCAAAATTTTCCCTCTTTTTGTTGTATCTTTTGTTTTCCTCTCGGGATGTCTTTGTAACATTTGTTTACTAATTCCAATTGAATATGAAGTTTCCAGATTTAGTACCAAACATAATTTTACAACAAATCAGCTCAGCATAATTCATCAGTTCAGTGTTTCCGGATCTTCCCGTTGTTCAAAATCAAGGAAATTTTCCAAAGTAGTTTGCAATGTTTACAGGCTTACAAAACTAGTTCCATATCAGGTAAAGCCTACTGAAGAACTTTGAAAGACTTTGCAGGTAATGTTATTCGATAAACTTTGCAATTTGATAGATAAAAACAACAGCATACATTACAATCTCGATACATAATTTAAAAGAAAAGAAAACAACCTAGATTTTTCATCAAAGAAACAATTTAAGAGAATCAAAAACTCTTATCCATTTAGTCCAAGGATACTAGAGAAACAAATAACCAGATCCTTTTTTTCGTAATATGATCACTTGTGCCAATCAATATACAATCGTATTTCCTAAACATATTTCTGTTGTACATTCGATAAATGGTCAATGATTAAAGAATCAAACAAATTAATCACTAGCTATAAATTAATCAATCGTATTTCTTGAACATATTTATGTTGTACATTTTCCAACAACTCTACTATTTTCCCATATTCAATAATAGTGAGTATTACAATCATTACTGTCTAAGTGTAGTTTTATTTATACATGTGAATAGCTAATATCATAAACTATTGATATCTAAGTGTAGTATTAAATATTCTTGAATTTTCTCCTAAACTGTTGACCTACAATAAATTAAAAAAAAGGCGAAAATAAATTCAATTAAAAAAGAATGGCCTGACGATGGAGGTGGCTGGGCATGATGATGGCAATGTGAGGATGGAGATGGTGATTATGGAGGTATGTTGAGTGCGATATGAATGTTCGTCGGTCTTTTATTTCAAAACTAATTCGGTTTGTTTTGAAAGAGAAATCACTAATTTTTTTAATTACATACATTGATTTTTTTTATATACTTAATACCACTAACTCACGTTTAAAAGTGAGGTGCCACCTCTCCTCCTGTATTCTCTCTATATATATATTAGTGACTTTAGAGTATTTCAAATAATATCGTTTATTTTTGTTGGCTGTTTCTTACTTATTTTAATTTTATAGAGCTAATTTTATATGGACAAAATCCCTAATTCACCATAATATGGAAATAAGTAAAATTAATAATTCGATGATAAATGAAAAAACTTGATTTAATAAAATAATAACTTTATTTAATAAAATATAGTTTATAGTGTAATTATTCTTCTTTCCATATGAAAAACAAATCAATCACATGAAATAAAGTTCATTAAACAATACTAAGGTCATGCAAACATAACAATCAAATTTATAATTTTTTATGGGGAAAAGTAAATTTCTAATTTAAAGAGAACGAGTCATCTAGTTAAGGTCGTGCAACCAATATGCATCTGAGTCTGATGTTCCGAACAAACGCTAAATCGTATAAAATTCAAAATTCAAATTTATATAATATAGCAAAGGATGTGCAATCAAATAAAATAAGGCATGGTTTACTAAGAAAATATATGCTTAAAAATACAAAAATATTACCTTTATTATGAAACTTGATTAGAAGATTTCGAAACAATTCTCCTCTAAGAATGTGAAGAATAATTAATCCTTTATGAACTAATTTTACAATGGGAATTTAACCTGTAACCCTTAATTTTTTTATTCCAAATAATTACGATTGAAATAATACTATCCTTACTATTTAAAATACTTTTGTGAAAATTCTCTTCATCAATAGTAAAAAATGTATTATATCTTGCTCAAAAGAAGATTCACTCCATGCATTCGGGGATGTATAACTTGGGAGTTTTCTAACAAAGACAAACATCCCATGCCAATCAAAATGGCTACTTATGAATTTGTTAAATATCATTATATGTGTATGGTATTATTTCAATGATAAAAAGTATATTACCAAAATTAAATTTGGTATTTTGTAAAGGACTTGAAGAATCATTAAGACATAGATGGAATTTTTACTATATCGTACAAAGGGGAAAAGGAAACAAATGTTTTGATTAATTTTGTAGGACTTGAAGAGGACTTGAAGATTCTTCTAGCATAAAGCGTAAAAAAACAAAATCCTACCCAAAGCATTGGGAGATAACTTAGTAGCGCTCGAAGAGTAAAACATTAAAAGGTAGTATATGAAAGTACCTAAGAGGTATCGCATCTCCATATAAAAATATTAAATATACAATTATATATCACCCTCTAAACCATTTCACTCTTGCTCTGACTTGTCTAGAACACTAATTTACACCCCTTGGGTGATATCCCAATAATAAAGTAAAATATTTACATTTTTATTTAGTCTAAACACGTTTAATCCGGCTAACCCCAAAATTAAAGTTAAATTTTGGGATTATATTAACCCACTTTTGGATAAAAAACTATTCAAGGTTAGAACATTTATGTGGGACTCTATGGCTAAAGATTAATTTTGTGAAAAACATATTTTTCAATCAATAAATATCTTCATATGGGTTACAAAAGACCCATGAATGGGATTATTACTAGAAGTGATAGTAGAAACTTTTAAAAATCATGAGATTGTGAGAAAGATATATGAAGAGATTAAGATTTACTTCTGAAAGAAAGGGGATGTTTGAAGAGTCAACCGAGAATATTAACACAAAGACTATAATAATTCGTAAGATATTGGTGAAAAAGAAAAGTAAATACCTTTTGTGTATTAGACAAAAATTAATATACACATATATAAATAAACACATGTAGAATATGAAACACAAAACTCCTAATAAAATATCGAATGTGCTACTTTAATAGTGAGGTTTACAATACCACTATCATGAGAGAAAATAGCAAAAACCGCACAAAAGGATATGATAGCCATCTTCTAGGTAATTACATCTATAATTCAACGTATATAACGTAGTTTTTAGTGAAGTAAAGAAAAAATAAAAACTCATAGAATAAACAGATCTGGTAAAATGAGGTATAACACGAGGTATAAGGGAATATCAACCAATCGGTAAACCCAAAACACTTTTAAATAAAGTTTTTGGTTTTAAAGGGGTACTTGATAGTGGAAAAAAATCATAACCTCGTACAATCAAAGACAAAAAAGAATATCCTGATCAAGGCAAACATCTTAAATAAAAACATGAGTAGAACAATCAAAGGCCACCTCCTGGCAATCATGTCGCCCAAATAACAACCTAATCTTCCCACTGATAATTTAATATAACATGTGGAACCATATAAAACAACCTTAAGGTTATATCTCAGCCAAAATCTCTGCCTCTTTCAATGTATTGTTCATCTATTATATAGCTAGTAATAACAATCAATAACACTATAAATAGAAGGAATGTTGTAAATAAAACAATGAATATTGTCAAGGTTTTTTTGCCACAATCATTTATTCAATAAACATATATATATTCTTATGTATATTTTTTTCTAGGAAAAAAGATATATATTAAGCTCAACAATTCTCTTATGAAGAAAAGACAATATGTAAATCAAATCCCATAAGCTTTTCAAATTTAGTAACTATCCAAAAAAGGAAACCAAAGAAAGCATTAATACATTAAATAAAAACCATATGAATTAACTAAAGTTGAGAAGGTCCTAGTCACCAAAGGGATTCCACTACCATTTTTAAAACCTACTTCTTTTCTCTTACTCATCATTTCTTAACCTTGCACAGGTTCTCATCATCTCTCAACTTCGAAGCCTCTTTACGTAGAAAAAATCTTACTGCAACTTTTGATAACCACCCTCAATCTCCGATAACAACCTTTCATATATTCAAGGTTATTCACCATGGTTTCTTCTATTTTTCTCACTCCAAATGATAAAAATTACAACATCTTGAACAATTTTTAGCTGGTGGCCTCGTGTGCTCCGAGATTAATTGATGAGTGAACTAGTTAAGGACCATGTCCCAAGGTGAAAGTCTGGGGTTGATGTTCTGGCTTTGCAAAATTTGAAACCATATAAGCTTTGTGACTGAACAATCCCAAAAAAAGTGTTTTTAGTCTGCAGCTAGATTGCCTCATTAGGTACAAACTGTATCAACATTATTAACACATTTTGCATGTCTCTTGTTTTTTTTGACGATTTGTTAATCAGGGCTACCTATAAAATAAATCTATGTCTTGTTCTGATTCTGCTGCTTCGTATAATATTACACCATGTAATATTGACTTTAGTTTGCTTGATAAGATCATATATTTCTAAAATGAAGAATTCCGCATTTTTTGTTCCTTTTGTGAATATTTTAACTTGAAGAAGTGTTAAATTGAATCGAATTAGTGAATTCACTTAAGAGATATAAATTTAGAGGCCATTTCCACTAATTATCTAGAATGAAATGATAAATCTTGTTGCTTTTGTAGTAATCAATAATTTGTTGTAATTCATATATATCTGCTAAACTAGTTTAACCTATTAGCCACTTGTCTCACTATAAAAATGGATTTTCCGTCATTCACTCCATACATGAATTTTATACTTTGGCAATGTTTCTAACATTCAAAAAATATCTCCAACCCCAGGAAGCATCTTGGGGAATGGATATTTGCTAGATTGACTTTTGATGTATAAGTATGGTGTGAACCTATTTGGACCATAAAGTTTCTTGTTCAGTGGAACATGACAAAATAATTTTAAATAGAAACACAATCTGAACTTCAAGATATTTTATCTCCAACCCTCCATCCTCTTTAGGAAAACATATAACCTTCCAAGCAACTTTAGCTCCCCATGTGTATGTGCTAGTACACGTGAGAATAGATGGTGGACTCGGCTCTCAATAAAGAGTTCAGTGGGGTTGTAAATGGAAACTATCATAATTGGTAAGATACTTTAGTTAGTCTTGAACAAAAAGTAAGTAATTTTTGTTTTAAATGGTGACCAAAATTCATCAACTATACACTCCATGTATTGGTGGAATAAAAACTTGAGAGAAAATGCTTATTTTCTGGATTGTCGTGGAGTATATTCTTTGCTGCTCTTATTGGGGTCGTGTGGCAGGAGAGAAACAATGGTTTTTAAAAACAACACGATCCCAAATGGTGTTACTTTGATAAGAAGAGCTATATATTTAGAGACTGAATATATCAGAGCATGGAGTTGCTATCCTAAAAGGGCCGAGGGTTGTAGTAACTATGTGGAACTTATCCGCTACTGTAAACCAAATCGTGGACTCAAGCTCAACACAGACCGTAGTTGTATTAGCAAACAATTTTTAGGAGGGGCTGGTGGAGTACTTTGTGAAATAAAGGGTAATTGGGTTAGAGTATTTTCTGTGAGATTGAGGTACAATTAGTTGATCTTTGTAGACTTAGTTGCCCCTATGAGGATTTTTGTTTGGCGGAGGAGTTCAGAGCTTCTATAGTATGGCAAAAAGTGGATTTGGAAGAGGTTATAGAGGTGTAATCATATTTGGAGCATGGGAGAGGGTCGACTACGAGTTGGGTGTAAGGTATTCTGCAACTTATCTGAAACAAGTCGTTTGAGATTAAAAGAATATATGTGAATCGAACAAGAGTGCTACCTGGTTGGCTCTTACAACATTTTATTAGGCCATAGTATATTCATGATTTATCAACCTTCCCTCTTAGCATGGATATGAAATTTTCTCACTCCGTCTCAGGACTTCCTTATACATTAAAGAACAAATAATATACCATAGTCAAAATGAATTACATCTCAAAATTGATTACATATTATTAAAATTTAGAAATTTATAATATATTTATCTTAAATAAAAAATAATAATATTTTTCATTATTTTATAACATAACTCATATAAGTGGAAATTTATTTTAAAAGAAAAAATTTTTAAAAGAGAAATTACAAAAAAAATATTTATGAATTTAAAAATAATAGACTTTTTGTTCTATAAAATATATCATCATCAAAACCCTAACCACACCACCGCCGCTTCAGTATACTACATTACACACTTTAAATGCAATATCACTCTTCACACCTCCACACTTCTTCTTCTCTCTAGATCAACTTGTTCTATTGTATTCACACCAATCTCTATTCCTTAATTCTCTCTACATCAACTTGTTCTATTGTATTCGCACCAATCTCTATTCCTTAATGGACTCTACACTCGTCTCTCATCTTCAAATTAAACTTCCGATCTTCGACCAATTGTTTTATGATTATCTATTTCTATATCAGATCAATAGCCATGGATTCACACACAATTGATAGGTACATTTTATTATTTTCAATACCTAATTTTTTTGTATTGATGTGTTATCAAGAAATAAAAAATATATTTAGATCTTAATAGTTTAGATATAAATTTGTCAATTGAATTTTTTGTTTTTGTGTTGCATATAAACGTTTAGACTACTTATGTGCAATATTTGCATTTGCTAGACATAAAGGGTTGTATTGATCATATTGGACAAACACTGGTTAAGTTTTGTAGTCAGTTTCCTACCTCTTTTCTCTTTATTCATATGTAAATTAAAGGAGTGTATTCAATTGAGAGTTTATGGGATTTTTTTGGATTTTAAAAACTCTATTGACTTCAAAAATCCTATGGATTGTTTTAAATCTTAATAGACTTTGACGGATTCTTTTTTATTCTTGCATAGTGTCTGATTGATTTTTTTAAATCCTAGATAGATTTTGACGGATTCTTTTAAATTCTATAGAAATTAAAAAATATATAACTTGTTGTTTAACAATTTGATTTTAGCAAATAATCACAAAAATCATGTATAATAAAAATGAACCGTTAATCTTAAAAATCGAGGTAATTAAAATAAAAAATAAAAAATTAAATATATGGAAAAATAACCTCAGGAGTCAATAGGACAGTATTATGTTTTTTTATGTCAAATGCTTAAAAAACAGTATTATCATGTTCTTTTTTTTTTACAGAGGTGCAATTATCATGTTTTTTTTTTGGACGCGAAGTGCAGTATCATGTTTAAAAATGTACTGATCATGTTTTTTTTTTTTTCTGGACGGATGTACTGATCATGTTTCAACGAATTAATTCAGCAATTGAAAAATAATATATCTGAATAGAGGAAAAAAACAAAAAGTCTGTTTTATCAAAAAAAAAAATGTTGCAGATTTTTTTTAATCTTTCAAATTTGTTTTCTTTTTTATTTTTTAAATTTGTTTTTTCTTAAGACTTTATGAAATCTCTGGTTTTTTAGTGAGATTTGTAATTGTCTTGTTTAGTTATATTTAAATCCTAAACTCCAATGAAATCCAATGACTTTTTAATATCCCATAAATTTAAAGGATTTAAAACAATCTTGATTGAATACACCAAGATTTTAAAAGAGTTTTTAAAATCTTAATTGAATACACCTGGATTTTAAAAGAGTTTTTAAAATCTTAATTGAATACCTCTGGATTGTTGAAGTCCAAAAAAATCCAACAGATTCTCAATTCAATACACCCCCTTCGAATAGTAAAAATTATTTATGTCTATATAGAGGTTTAATATGTTGAAAACATGGAAAGAATTATTGAACAAAATCATTATATTATATAAAACATTCACACAACCAAATATCTTGGTTTGTGTATTAGGGATTAAGGTTGATATCAAGATTTTGTCTTGTTGGCTTAACAATTGCGATTCCAAAAAATCTTTACTTCTTATATAACGATGACATTGACATCACACACATCACAATGCAGGCTTCCTGAAGGACGAGATGACAACCATACCATGAACTTTGAGGTGATAGTTGACACATTGCATAAAGATATATTTGATGGATATCTTTGACCAATCACGTACCTCCCAGACACTTGACCTGATAGTTCGAGAAGAAAGGCTGTCAATGAAAAATCTCTCTTTCACTTGTAAATCGCAGTTTTTCTTTTCCATATCTACAAATAATTTACACATGTCACTTGATTTTGCTTGGCATACAGGAATATCCAGCTTTCTCTCTGCATTAATGATAAGTAAGTAACTCTTATTATTATCCAGATTTATTTTACTCTTGTCACGTTTTTTCACACGAAAGGATCAACTTACTCTTTAATGTATCTGGACTTTTGAGATTAGGTAAAAAAATATTTTCCGGCTTTACTTTACTGAAAATATTAGTTTTTTCTTCTCTACTCAACTCAACCTGGTCAGGTAACTCGCTCGAACAAATAAACTCATCCATTTGTGTAACCGGACTTTTGACAACTGGCGAACAATTATTGCTATTTACTAGTTTTTCCTTTGATAAAATTTCATCATCCAAAATGGGAAAAGAGGTCATACTCTGTATATATGAACAATTTTGATATATACATAGTATGACCTCTTTTCCCATTTTGGATGATGAAATTTTATCAAAGGAAAAAGTAGTAAATAGCAATAATTGTTCGCCAGTTGTCAAAAGTCCGGTTACACCAATGGATGAGTTTATTTGTTCTAGCGAGACGTGACCAGGTTGAGCCGAGTAGAGAAGAAAAAAACTAATATTTTCAGTAAAGTAAATCTGGAAAAAATTTATTCACCGGATCTCAAAAGTCCAGATAAATTAAAGAGTAAGTTGGTCTTTTCGTGTGAAAAACGTGACAAGAGTAAAATAAAGTCGGATAATAATGAGAGTGACTTACGTATCATTAATGCAGAGAGAAAGTTGGATATTCCTGTATGCCAAACAAAATCAGGTGACAGGTGTAAATTTTTTGTAGATATGGAAAAGAAAAACTACGATTTACAAGTGAAAGAGAGATTTTTCAGTGACAAATACAACTTTTCTTCTCGTACTGTTAGGTCAAGTAGCTGGGTTGTACGTGATTTGGTCAAATATGTCCCACCAAATGAAGTTATGTGCGAGGAAGATAAAGAGTCTACTAAATCAGCACAATCTAAATAAAATATTGAATATTCGAATTCTATTCGAGATGATGATCGAGTTAAGCTTGAGAGATTTTATGATAGATCATATCATTACGATAAATATTCAATAAGGTACCAATAAAGACAGAACGAGAAAAGAGATAGTAGTTGGAAATAGTGGCACTTTTAGAGGAGATACTCGCGTGGGTCCCACAAAGACAATGTTCATAAAACAGAAGCAGATAGAAATTATTTGCGCCATTATAGAGACTATCAAACTATATCTCTAACTTATATATATCCTCCTCCAAAATACAGTAGATCAAGGAGAAGATCAAGGAGAAGACGAGGTGACAGATCTGATACATATCGAAAAGATAAACCATTTAGAGCTGAGAAAGATAAACATTCTAGTACAAACTACAAGGACAACTCAAACAGCCTACATAGGTACAAGGATATTAAGGCCCTAAGTCATGTAAGAAATTAAGCCAATAATGCTTTAAAAGAAGCTGAGAAACTTAAGCGTTCTGCTTAGTGTCTCAAGGTCCGATTACTATTATTACTTTAAGCAATGTGTCAACTACCACCTGAAAAATCATGGTATGGTTGTCATCTCCTCCTTCAAGAAGTCTGCATTGCGATGGGAGTGTTGCATCGTTAGAAAAGACGTAATGATTTTTGGAATCGCAAATGTTAAGCAAACAAGACAAAATCTTGATATCATCCTTAATCCCTAGTATACGAACCAAGATATTTGGTTGTGTGAATGCTTTATAGAATATAATGATTTTGTTTAATAATTCTTACCAAGTTTTCAACATCTTAAACATCTATATGGACATAAATAATTTTTATGGATGAAGTATTTTGCTCAATATATGACTTATACCATCAACATAGAACTCGCATATCATCTATTTGTTGATTGATATTTAGCTAGGACCGGTGTAAAAAGAATTATAAATGATCATTATGTTTTTGACATTTATTTATTCAATAGTATAATTAATCACAACAAGCATGTTATTCATACTTTCAGTTATAGTGAATTAACTATATTATGTTAGGATATCGTATCAAATCAAGATTTTGTCAGCCATAAAATCAAATTGAGTCCATTCATTTGAGTAACTAATTATTTACGGGTCTAAGAAATATAAACTAATTGATCAAATACTACTTTGCTAAAATTTTGAATTTAGACAAATATTATATTTATTTAACTATAAACGTTAAACATATAAAAATAACTATGAGATCCAGATCATAGAGGAAATATATTATTTAAAGTATTCAAAGAAAAGACATACAAAATAAATCATCAATAGAGTAAATATTAAAGTTAGGTAAACGGTCAAAATTTGATAAAACCTATGTAACTTTGATAAATTCTATATAATTAATAATATTTAATAATATATTGTGATCTTTTTGTTTGATAAATTCCTTAATTTTAAAAATCTAAACAAGATGTATACGTCTTAAGAAATAAACATATACCTTTTCTAGATATATAAGACTAGGATTTGCCTTTCATATTTAGATAAAAAGTTTGAAAATTCAAATTTTAAGCAGAGAATATGTAGAAAGGACAATCTTTCAATGGGACTAACATAAATTTTTGTTAAAAAATGTTAGGCATTCCATTTAATTTTAGGTGAACAGTTTATGCCTAAATAGTTTTAAGATTCATATCGGGTGCAAGCATACGATTTTCAAGAACCATGAGTACATCATGTCACAACTTTGATTTGACCAACAAACCCTTCTTTCTGAACTATGATATTACCTTGTTGATCTATACATATATGCCACTATTCATGTTAATTTTATATTAGATATGGACGTTGCATTACTAAGGATCATGAATGAATATTGTTTAAACTTTGCCAGACATGTAATAAGGGGAATACCTACTTGACTAATCGATTCTTATCACATATAATGTTATCAAAGATATATCTCATCTTAACTACTTGAATATTCCTACATGAAAGAAGAATAAATGTTTTATTATTGTAATATATATGTTGATTTAACTTGTATTCAAGAATTACAAAAACAATTCCCCAAAGAAGAGTATTTGTCAAGCTATATATAGAGTTGAAATATATACTTGTTTCACTATTTGCGACTAAAATAAAAAAAGCTTTTAAGCAATTATTTATTGAAATATTGTTTCATTTTTAACCTAATGTGTATTTTTTAATGACAATTCATTTTTTAACAAACAAATTCTATAAAGTAATGAAGAAAACAATGAATAACCAAATCAACTACTCGTCATATTTAATTATTATCTAGAATAAGAAATAGGGTGATTGATTCCACGAGTTCATACATATATTTTTTTTTCCTAATAAGGTTCGGCCATTAAAAAATTCGTAACTTATTGACAAAATTGTATATCATGAAAATAATAAAAATAACCTATTAATAACATACCTTTTAGAGAAGAAAAAAGCCTATACTTGTTAAGTAGAAAACATATTTTTGGGCCTTCAATTAACTCAAATAGATAATGTTAAAATCTATTTTCTGTTTATTATATAATACCACAAATCATTCAACTCAAAATTCATTACAAGAAAAAAACTAAAGGAAAATTCTTTACTAAACTATGTTGTTTCCACGTCTCCCACATTTCTATATATACAACATTATAGTCCATTGTCAATATAATACTCTAGCCACCACCACCCATTACATACATACATATTACACATTACACATAATCTTTTGAACCTAGCCGACCTGCTCCTCATAGGCCGTACCATTTTTCTAAACACCATTGTCATTTCTTCTTTGATTATAATATTTCATATACTCTTTTATAATTCGTTCTCTAACTTATGTATTATAAATATTCAGTCAGCCAAAGATTGAGAATCTTGTTGATCATAACATTTCAATCAAGGAATCATGAAAATGTTATTTTATATTATCTATTTTTATAAATGTTTGAAATGATTCTTATATGTTATTTTGATATAGGTTGTTTAGTTATAGTATCTGATATATTTGCTTTTATTCTAGAATGTCGATAATATTCTTGTTTACAATATATTATTTGAGGTTACTTACATTTTTAAAACTTATTTTTTAGAGTGTTCATAAATATGGATGTTTCTAATGTTGATCTATAAGGTTTTATATTTCTTTTACTTTGCCTTAACCTAGGTTTATTAAAATAAAAGTATCTTAGATTTTGAGAAATAATGTTATGAAAATTATGTTAAAGTTAAATTTTAACCATGTTAAGTTTATTATTCTATTAAAGGTCTAAAAATTATTAACTTAGTAAAATTGATTCTCTTATATAATGGGGTTGGGCCAATTTGTCTTTTTTTTCTTTACTCTTCGTATATAGGGTACACAATATGTAAACGATAAACAAATATACTATCAAGAGGGGTTAAGGATTGAATTTGCTTTGAGATTACTATATGTGACATAAATTTTGAAAACAAATTTGATGATATAAAATCTTATTTTGCAGATAAAATATATAATTTCAAGATTCTAATTGTGCAATTCTAATTTGGTGTAGATTCAATATATCCTAAAATTAATTGCATGGTAATGTATTAAATTTATATTTAATTTTTTAACAAACATCTCATATCTCTTATATATTTATGTACATTTCAATTTTTATTTACTTGCAAAAAAATATTTCTTTTCATTAATCCCTCTAAAAACATTACAGAGATGACTAAGTCGACCTTACCTATTTATTTAAGAGATATTATACCTAAATTAATGAAATATACAAGGATTTTAAAATGTATTTTACAACTTTTACAATTTACACAAAGTCCTAAACAACTTTTACAACATTGATTACACTTTGGTCACATTACAATAACAAAACTTATAATTTGGTCCTTGCACTTTAAATACCACTAATATCACTCACACCCATAAAATAACTTCATAAATCATCCTAAATATATCCATCACTATAATACAAAGAACTAAAAATATATATTTGCAGTTTAGTCCCTGAATTATTAACTATTTTTGGTTTCATGATTCTAGAAATATTACTATGCATTTATACATAAGAAAAGTGTTTATGTGTTTATAAATTATCATAATTCTTGAATATCTTTTAATAGTTATTTTATTCATATATGATATCTATTTCATTTCTTTACAAAAAAAGAAAGAATACAAATGCATGTACAATTATATTACACAAAATTGATTAGATAATTCATTTAATTTATTTTGTGTCACGTCATTTATTTCGTGAAGAAAATTTATCATTGAAAAAATAAATGATCGTTAGCCATGACCTTTATACTAACAATCATATATCTTTTCAATGTCAATTTTTTTTCACTAAATACACACAAAATGAATAAAATTAAACATCTAATCAATTTTGTATAATTGCACAAAAATTTGTATCTTTCCTTCTTTGAAAAGGAAAAAAATAGATATCATATATGAATAGAGTACATATTAAAATATATTCAAGAATAATTAAAAATTATAATTTATAAACACTTATTATTATGTATATATTCATACATAATATTACTTGAATAGTAGAACCAACAATTGTTAATCTAAGCTGCAAGTACTTTGTTTGGTAGTATTGGATGTATTTAGGGTGGATTATGAGGTTATTTTGATGGTTGTTTATGTTATTAGTGGTTTTAAAGTGCAAGGACTGAATTAGAAGATCTGATTGGCATGACTAAAGTGCAGACGATGTTGTAAAAGTTGTCTATAACTGTGTGTTAATTTTAAAAGTTGTAGAGCATATTGTAATTTCCTATTTGTTTGAATTTAGTTCTATATTCTTGTAAATACCATGAAATAACTTTTAATGTTTCCTCTACAAAGTATTTCTTCTTAATTTAACCTTAATGAGGGTTTATGAATAATATTTTAATTTCTTCTAGTAACTCTCAAACAAGTAAATCCAACGTATTTGAACGGAACCTCCTCTTAACTACCTTCCTCGTATAAGCATATGACAATATGGACAATTATGTCAAAAGAAACAAAGATGAAACAACATTTCAATCTTGAACATAATCACAATGCATAACGTCAATGTTGTTTTTCAATAAGTTTTCTAGACCAATAAGGTAAATGATAGAAAATACTCTTTTTTTCCACTTAAAATGTCGATGACCTATTTTCTTTCTCGTTATGTGATCAAAGTCCTTGTTTTTACGGATAATCACAATAGGCAAACCATCTAAGTGCGTCTGAATAATGGAGGGACGATATTTCTTATGATAGGCGATATGTTCGGAACTAACGTAAGATGATATGTCTTTTCTAAACCAGTATCAAACAGGTAACCAACGCGTATGATCGAAATATACGACTCATTTACTCACTCATAAGGATGGTGTAGAATCCATGCATTTAGGAAAATTTTGTAACTTTGATCCGACTATCACAAAATGTATAACCTAGTTGGGTAATCATTAATTTTAAGCTACACACAAACCTTCATGAATAATTCTTCCTTTATATGAGCATCATAAGCAATAATACATGTATCCCACAATATTTCCAACTCATTAATAATTGGACAGAGAAATAAATCTGTATCTTTACCGGGTGAACACAGTGTTGGATTCTACAAAGTAAGCATAAACGTGGATTCTTTCATGTATTACCACGGTCACAAATTGATGATTGTTAGTATAACTAGCCACATGCTTTATGAGTTGTTTTTTCATAGTAAATGGGACAAAACATATCAATACCCAAATCCAATGGTACATTATATGATTCACTAGCAAACTCGTGATTTTGCCCCATAAACTCTTTCCAACTTGTACCATCAAATGGATGATGTAACACATCGTCTTATGTACTCTTTAGATTATGGTGCCCGTGGAGACGTGCCTCGACGCAAACATTATTTTTAATCTTGGTGTAATGTGAAAGTAACAAAGTTTTTTATGTGAAATTTTCTTTCAATTTTTCAGATCCTACCTACATTCACCACATACTTGAAATTTATCCAGATTTTCATTGACCTTATCATAAAAAACACAATCATTCTAACATACATCGATCCTAATGCATCCCAAACCCAAAAATTTAGTTTTTTGTAGCACTTCTTATACGATGAAGGCAAAGTATGGCCCTCAGCCAAAATTAGACATAACAACTGAAGAACTTCAGTGACAAAGGTATTTGTCCATTTGTTCTTAACCTTGATATGTATAAACTTAGTAATTAAATTTAATAAATCCATTGTCGTAGAACCATGGTATAAATCACTCTCGATTTCTTCAAACAAAGTGTCTAAACAACCACAATTTGTCATTTGATTATTCTCAACACCCATACCGATATTATTTATATGCCTTAAATCATTTAAAATGTCCATCATAATATATAATTGTATCTTAAATTTTTTTATATGGGGATGAAGTATCTCTTTTGTACTTTCATACACGGCCTTTTGAATGTTTAATCTTTGAGCGCTAGTCAGTTATCTACCAATGCTTGGGGCTAGATTTTGTCTTTTTACGCTTACTGCTAGAAAAATGTTAAATAATTTCCCTCAGATCACCGCTTGTGATCGAAATACACTACACCATTACTCACTCACAAGGACGGTGTATAATCCATGCATTTAGGGCATGTTTTGTAACCTTGACCCGACCATCCTGAAGTGTATTACCTAGTTAAGTAAACATTAATTCAGAATAACACACAAACCTTTACTACGAATTCTTCCTTCAAATGAGAATCATACGTTAGGATACATGTAACCTACAATATTTCCAACTTATCAATAATAAGTTGGATAAATATATCCATATCTTTACCCGATAAACGCGGTGTTGGAATCAACAAAGTAAGCATAAACATGGATTCTTTCATGATTTACCAAGGTATAAAATGGTAGATTATTAGAAGAACTAGCCATACGCTATATGAGTTTATTTTTGCATGAACAAAAGAACAAAACATCGATACCCAAACTCAATCGTACATTACGTGGTTCACTAGCAAACTCATGATTCCGCTCGTCAAACTTTTTATAACTAGTATCATCAATTGGATGATGTAAAACATCTTCTTCTATACTCTTGCAAGTATGGTGCCTAATTATGTCTTTAGAAGTGTGCCTCAAACAATTCCTTCTGTTCAATCTTGGTAAAATGCGAAAATACATTTTCTTATGTGGAACTTTTGTCTCCTTTTTCAGATCCGCCTAGATTTACTAAATACTTGACATTTATCAAGTTCTCATTCTCTTTATAATAAAAAATACAATCATTGAAACACATATTAATCTCTTTTTGTTGCACTCCTCATACGAAGAAGGAAAAGTATGACATTTAGGCAAATCATGACACAATAGTTGAAGAAGTTTGGTGAAAAAGATGTTTGTCAACTTGTTTTTTACCTTGATGTGCATCAAATTAAAATGAAATTCAATGAATCCATTGTCGTATAACCATGGTATAACTCAGTCTCCAATTCTTCACACAAAGAGCCGAAATAACAACAATATTTCCTTTGACTATTATCAGCACCCATCTTGGTATCAATATAAAACATCCATTATTTCATTATTTACAATTTAGGTTGTGGTATTCACGGGGATTTGTTCTATTTCACATTATTTTATCCATAAACCATAGGTTGATAGGATTATTTGTCGATATATAATTATAATTCAATTATAACTAAATTCATGATTTTAATGTAAATATAAAAGTGTAACGATTAGTAAAATTTAACACATTATTATATAATAAATAACTATATTCTAAGCTGAAAGTAATTCTAATATAAAAAGGAAGGAATTTTAAAAGGTTAATATTTAGAAAATATCTAACTTCAAGAAAATTAGCGGATAATATTTTGTTGAAGTTGACCGCACACATTTAGAGACTGGATGACACCCTTTTGGAGTAGGGTTTGGGTTTGGGGATATAAAAATGGGAAGGTGTTAATGACGAATTTTTCCCACCAACTGCATTTACTACGCATTTTTCGTTAGACATGTCATTTTGTCATCTCTAATGATAGCGTGTTTCATCTAAAATGACCATGTATCTTTAGAGACGAATAAAAATTCATGTCAAATGATATTTTAAGTCCTCGTGAATGAGATCTTTAGAGACGAAAAAAGTCCTCTCAATAGATGAAACGCAATACAAGCGACATATTTGTTTAATTAATTACAATAATAAATAATTCATCTAGAATGATATCTTTTGTGACCATATAATTTAGTATTTAATAATATATATCTTAAAGACGACATATTTCTTCTTAAAAGGCTCACAACTTTTAAAAAATAAAACATATAAGCCAGTGTAGAAGAAACACATGGCACGTCGGCAACGACCGATCTTTAGAGACACGGATCTTGTCCTTTCTAAAAAAAGATGTGTCTAGTAGCACTACACTTGTAAAAAAAGACATGACCCAATTAATGGACACTTGCAAAACCAAGGGAGGATCTATTATATTACTTGAGGGATTCACCCATTAATTTTTAAAATGTCATCTTTGTTAAAAATGTTTTTAATTAAGATATGTAACAACTATATAAGAGTAATGATATATATATATATATATCATATCTTTCTATGCAACATTTTAATTATTGTGTATGTTGTGCTCAATTTTTATATGAATAAGAAAGAGAAAAATGATTACTTTTATGATTTTATTTTATTTTATTAGACCATGAAAGAAATAAAAAATTATGGAAACCTAAACATGTATAAAAATATAATATGCTTGATAAAGTGTCTTCATAAAATTCTTAAATTTGTATATATTATATGCAATGAAAGTGAGATTTGATATCACTGGCTATTGTCAAAATTAACTACCAATCAATTATATACCAAGTCAATCCATCAGTGGTTCACACTCATTTTCAATAAAAAAATTATTTACCACACCTAATTGAAAATATATTGGTACGTGTTCCAATTTCAACAAACATTTTTCTTACATTTTATAATTTTTTGATGAATTTTAAAGCAGAGCGATTGTCGATTTGATCAGTTGTTACAAATTTTAGGAAGATACATAAGGAATCCTTTTTTCTTGGAAATGCTTGATATCAAACTTGTCAAAGTTTATGAAAAAGATATGGACATGTAACAACATGGAACTCGAATTCATGTTGGTGAGTCGTCCATCGTCTAGATCTCCTTCGAAAAATCTTGCTACTTTTTAGAAAAAGCATCATGAATTCTTACATGACAAACGTGTTCATGCAAAAGAGAATATACATAGACTGCATACTCTCTTTACTCCAACTTGATGATTTAGTATATGAACATTCCTTATAATTATGGGGGAGTGTCTAGAGGGAAAACCGATTAAAAACAACTAAAAAATCAATTAATTTTAACATTGACTTGTCGTAACTCCGCCTAATTCTTATCACAACCTATTTTCATATCTAACCAATATTTTTCACTTGTAGGACCACACTATATATATAGAAAGAGAGAATATGGGAGGAGAGGTGAGACCTAACTTTTAAAAGTAAGGTAGCGGTATTAGTATTAAGTATATAAAGGAATAAAGAAAGAACAAGAAACTACTACAATTGAAAAAAATAGGCATAACCCTCCTCTGCTACACCTTTTGAAGAAACTCGCTCCCAATCATTTTATTTTTATTGTAGTTTGATTGTGTAGGGTGAATGATTCATGTGATATTTTAATCAATTTTCACTTTTCAAGTTTCTTAATATGTTAAATTTGAAAATGTCATAGTAGATCTTATCAAAGAGATTGAAATTCTTGTTCTTCTAAGATATTTGTCAGTTAAAAGCTCTAAGAATTTTATTCCCCCTAGCCAATCTTCGAATCTTAGAAGTTTTGTTCTCAGATAATTGGCAAGTAATATTGTAAATTTTGTAAAAGAACTTGACTTTATATGTGATCAATCAAATAACATTTTTAATATGATTGTAGTCATTAATAAATTTGTTTTATTCTGGTTTCAGTGATGTTGGTTATGTATGGAAGATTAAATTATGATAGTGACTATTTTGATTTTAGTGATCTTCGATTGCACAAAGGCCCCTTTTCATCTTGTTTCTATCATGTTTGGCTCTTGATTAGGAGGAGGTCGTTGGTCTCCTCTTGGGTGTTGCTGTCTCAAATTATCTATCATTTTTCGTGTTAATTCATGCAAACAACTGTTGTAATGATCATTAGTAACAATAGTTCAAATTATTGTTATTTTTATAATATTTGCTTCAGTGAATTATATATTGTGAGAGAAGAGATTCTTTAATGAGTTTAAAGATTTGATTTTCAGTGTTTGATTCCTCAGGGAGTTGTGTTTGGTGCTATCAACAATATAATGGTTGATTTTATGCCAAATAAAAACATATTCATGCAATGTGGAGCTGTGAAAAAGTTTGTTTGGTTATCAAAGTCTATGGATATAACTGTTTAATCAATTGCTGCAAGAGCTTTAAGGAATCTGATGTTCCATGTGTTCAACATTTGCAAGGAAGGAATTCTCTTGGAACTCACGTTTGACATTTGACTTTGATAGATGGGTATTACAAAAAATTCATGAGGAGTAATCCTGTCATGTAATGCAAATCTAGAAGGTTCCGTCCAAGAACAAGTTTTGGTAGTATGATACATACTTGGATAGCTGTGGCAGTTATTAAGAAAATGAAAGTGCTTCATCTTTTTGTTATTGTATAAAAATTTATATTTAGTGTCAGCCTAAAGTACATTTGTAAGTCATAGGTTAATGATTTAATTGGTAAAATAGTTATTTATGTTCCAAAAAACGATTTTACTTCCAAATCTATATGTAAGATTACATCAATCTTGAAGAGACGCTACATCAGCTAACAATCATTCATTGCTAATGATAAAAAAAACCCATCTATTTGATATCAAAATTTTTCCTCTTTTTGTTGTATCTTTTGTTTTCCTCTCGGGATGTCTTTGTAACATTTGTTTACTAATTCCAATTGAATATGAAGTTTCCAGATTTAGTACCAAACATAATTTTACAACAAATCAGCTCAGCATAATTCATCAGTTCAGTGTTTCCGGATCTTCCCGTTGTTCAAAATCAAGGAAATTTTCCAAAGTAGTCTGCAATGTTTACAGGCTTACCAAACTAGTTCCATATCAGGTGAAGCCTACTGAACAACTTTGAAAGACTTTGCAGGTAATGCTATTCAATAAACTTTGCAATTTGATAGATAAAAACAACAGCATACATTACAATCTCGATACATAATTTAAAAGCAAAGAAAACAACCTAGATTTTTCATTAAAGAAACAATTTAAGAGAATAAAAAACTCTTATCCATTTAGTCCAAGGACACTAGAGAAACAAATAACCAGATCCTTTTTTTCGTAATATGATCACTTGTGTCAATCAATATACAATCGTATTTCCTAAACATATTTCTGTTGTACATTCGATAAATGGTCAATGATTAAAGAATCAAACAAATTAATCACTAGATATAAATTAATCAATCGTATTTCCTAAACATATTTATGTATTACATTTTCCAACAACTCTACTATTTTCCCATATTCAATAATAGTTAGTATTACCATCATTACTGTCTAAGTGTAGTTTTATTTATACATGTGAATAGCTAATATCATAAACTACTGATATCTAAGTGTAGTATTAAATATTCTTGAATTTTCTCCGAAACTGTTGACCTACAATAAATTAAAAAAAAGGCGAAAATAAATTCAATTAAAAAAGAATGGCCATTACTGACGATGGAGGTGGCTGGGCATGATGATGGCAATGTGAGGATGGAGATGGTGATTATGGAGGTATGTTGAGTGCGATATGAATGTTTCGTCGGTCTTTTTTTTCAAAACTAATTCGATTTGTTTTGAAAGAGAAATCACTAATTTTTTTTTAATTACATACATTGATTTTTTTTATATACTTCATACCACTAACTCACATTTAAAAGTGAGGTGCCAGCTCTCCTCCTGTATTCTCTCTATATATATATTAGTGACTTTAGAGTATTTCAAATAATATCGTTTATTTTTGTTGGCTGTTTCTTACTTATTTTAATTTTATAGAGCTAATTTTATATGGACAAAATCCCTAATTCACCATAATATGGAAATAAGTAAAAGTAATAATTCGATGATAAATGAAAAAACTTGATTTAATAAAATAATAACTTTATTTAATAAAATATAGTTTATAGTGTAATTATTCTTCTTTCCATATGAAAAACAAATCAATCACATGAAATAAAGTTCATTAAACAATACTAAGGTCATGCAAACATAACAATCAAATTTATAATTTTTTATGGGGAAAAGTAAATTTCTAATTTAAAGAGAACGAGTCATCTAGTTAAGGTCGTGAAACCAATATGCATCTGAGTTTGATGTTCCGAACAAACGCTAAATCGTATAAAATTCAAAATTCAAATTTCTATAATATAGCAAAGGATGTGCAATCAAATAAAATAAGGCATGGTTTACTAAAAAAATATATGCTTAAAAATACAAAAATATTACCTTTATTATGAAACTTGATTAGAAGATTTCGAAACAATTCTCCTCTAAGAATGTGAAGAATAATTAATCCTTTATGAACTAATTTTACATTGGGAATTTAACCTGTAACCCTTAATTTTTTTATTCCAAATAATTACGGTTGAAATAATACTATCCTTACTATTTAAAATAATTTTTGCGAAAATTCTCTTCATCAATTGTAAAAAAGGTATTATATCTTGCTCAAAAGAAGATTCACTCCATGCATTCGGGGATGTATAACTTGGGAGTTTTCTAACAAAGACAAACATCCCATTCCAACCAAAATGGCTACTTATGAATTTGTTAAATATCATTATGTGTATGACATTATTTCAAGGATAAAAAGTATATTACCCAAATTAAATTTGGTATTTTGTAAAGGACTTGAAGAATCATTAAGACATAGATGGAATTTTTACTATATCGTACAAAGGGGAAAAGGAAACAAATGTTTTGATTAATTTTGTAGGACTTGAAGAGGACTTGAAGATTCTTCTAGCATAAAGCGTAAAAAAACAAAATCCTACCCAAAGCATTGGGAGATAACTTAGTAGCGCTCGAAGAGTAAAACATTAAAAGGTAGTATATGAAAAGACCTAAGAGGTATCGCATCTCCATATAAAAATATTAAATATACAATTATATATCACCCTCTAAACCATTTCACTCTTGCTCTGACTTGTCTAGAACACTAATTTACACCCCTTGGGTGATATCCCAATAATAAAGTAAAATATTTACATTTTTATTTAGTCTAAAAACGTTTAATCCGGCTAACCCCAAAATTAAAGTTAAATTTTGGGATTATATTAACCCACTTTTGGATAAAAAAAACTATTCAAGGTTAGAACATTTATGTGGGACTCTATGGCTAAAGATTAATTTTGTGAAAAACATATCTTTCAATCAATAAATATCTTCATATGGGTTACAGAAGACCCATGAATGGGGTTATTACTAGAAGTGATAGTATAAACTTTTAAAAATCATGAGATTGTGAGAAAGATATATGAAGAGATTAAGATTTACTTCTGAAAGAAAGGGGATGTTTGAAGAGTCAACCGAGAATATTAACACAAAGACTATAATAATTCGTATGATATTGGTGAAAAAGAAAAGTAAATACCTTTTGTGTATTAGACAAAACTTAATATACACATATATAAATAAACACATGTAGAATATGAAACACCAAACTCCTAATAAAATATCGAATGTGCTACTTTAATAGTGAGGTTTACAATACCACTATCATGAGAGAAAATAGCAAAAACCGCACAAAAGGATATGATAGCCATCTTCTAGGTAATTACATCTATAAATCAACGTATATAACGTAGTTTTTAGTGAAGTAAAGAAAAAAATAAAAACTCATAGAATAAAAAGATCTGGTAAAATGAGGTATAACACGAGGTATAAGGGAATATCAACCAATCGGTAAACCCAAAACACTTTTAAATAAAGTTTTTGGGTTTAAAGGGGTACTTGATAGTGGAAAAAAATCATAACCTCGTACAATCAAAGACAAAATAGAATATCCTGATCAAGGCAAACATCTTAAATAAAAACATGAGTAGAACAATCAAAGGCCACCTCCTGGCAATCATGTGGCCCAAAAAACAACCTAATCTTCCCACTGATAATTTAATATGACATGTGGAACCATATAAAACAAGCTCAAGGTTATATCTCAACCGAAATCTCTGCCTCTTTCAATGTATTGTTCATCTATTATATAGCTAGTAATAACAATCAATAACTCTATAAATAGAAGGAATGTTGTAAATAAAACAATGAATATTGTCAAGGTTTTTTTGCCACAATCATTTATTCAATAAACATATATATATTCTTATGTATATTTTTTTCTAGGAAAAAAGATATATATTAAGCTCAGCAATTCTCTTATGAAGAAAAGACAATATGTAAATCAAATCCCATAAGCTTTTCAAATTTAGTAACTATCCAAAAAAGGAAACCAAAGAAAGCATTAATACATTAAATAAAAACCATATGAATTAACTAAAGTTGAGAAGGTCCTAGTCACCAAAGGGATTCCACTACCATTTTTAAAACCTACTTCTTTCCTCTAACTCATCATTTCTTAACCTTGCACAGGTTCTCATCATCTCTCAACTTCGAAGCCTCTTTACGTAGAAAAAATCTTACTGCTACTTTTGATAAACACCCTCAATCTCCGATAACAACCTTTCATATATTCAGGGTTATTCACCATGGTTTCTTCTATTTTTCTCACTCCAAATGATAAAAATTACAACATCTTGAACTATCTTTAGCTGGTGGTCTCGTGTGCTCTGAGATTAATTGATGAGTGAACTAGTTAAGGACCATGTCCCAAGGTGAAAGTCTGGGGTTGATGTTCTGGCTTTGAAAAATTTGAAACCATATAAGCTTTGTGACTGAACAATCCCAAAAAAAGTGTTTTTAGTCTGCAGCTAGATTGCCTCATTAGGTACAAACTGTATCAACATTATTAACACATTTTGCATGTCTCTTGTTTTTTTTTTTTGACGATTTGTTAATCAGGGCTACCTATAGTATAAATCTATGTCTTGTTCTGATTCTATTGTTTCATATAATATTACACCATGTAATATTGACTTTAGTTTGCTTGATAAGATCATATATTTCTAAAATGAAGAATTCCCCATTTTTTGTTCCTTTTGTGAATATTTTAACTTGAAGTAGTGTTAAATTGAATCGAATTAGTGAATTCACTCAAGAGATATAAATTTAGAGGCCATTTCCACTAATTATCTAGAATGAAATGATAAATCTTGTTGCTTTTGTAGTAATCAATAATTTGTTGTAATTCATATATATCTGCTAAACTAGTTTAACCTATTAGCCACTTGTCTCACTATAAAAATGGATTTTCCGTCATTTACTTCATACATGAATTTTATACTTTGGCAATGTTTCTAACATTCAAAAAATATCTCCAACCCCAGGAAGCATCTTGGGGAATGGATATTTGCTAGATTGACTTTTGATGTATAAGTATGGTGTGAACCTATTTGGACCATAAAGTTTCTTGTTCAGTGGAACATGACAAAATAATTTTAAATAGAAACACTATCTGAACTTCAAGATATTTTATCTCCAACCCTCCATCCTCTTTAGGAAAACATATAACCTTCCAAGCAACTTTAGCTCCCCATGTGTATGTGCTAGTACACGTGAGAATAGATGGTGGACTCGGCTCTCAATAAAGAGTTCAGTGGGGTTGTAAATGGAAACTATCATAATTGGTAAGATACTTTAGTTCGTCTTGAACAAAAAGTAAGTAATTTTTGTTTTAAATGGTGACCAAAATTCATCAACTATACATTCCATGTATTGGTGGAATAAAAACTTGAGGGAAAATGCTTATTTTCTGGATTGTCGTGGAGTATATTCTTTGTTGCTCTTATTGGGGTCGTGTGGCAGGAGAGAAACAATGGTTTTTTAAAAACAACACGATCCCAAATGGTGTTACTTTGATAAGAAGAGCTATATATTTAGAGACTGAATATATCAGAGCATGGAGTTGCTATCCTAAAAGGGCCGAGGGTTGTAGTAACTATGTGGAACTTATCCGCTACTGTAAACCAAATCGTGGACTCAAGCTCAACACAGACCATAGTTGTATTAGCAAACAATGTTTAGGAGGGGCTGGTGGAGTACTTTGTGAAATAAAGGGTAATTGGGTTAGAGTATTTTCTGTGAGATTGAGGTACAATTAGTTGATCTTTGTAGACTTAGTTGCCCATATGAGGATTTTTGTTTGGCGGAGGAGTTCAAAGCTTCTATAGTATGGGAAAAAGTGGATTTGGAAGAGGTTATAGAGGTGTAATCATATTTGGAGCATGGGAGAGGGTCGACTACGAGTTGGGTGTAAGGTATTCTGCAACTTATCTGAAACAAGTCGTTTGAGATTAAAAGAATATATGTGAATCGAACAAGAGTGTTACCTGGTTGGCTCTTACAACATTTCATTAGGCCATAGTATATTCATGATTTATCAACCTTCCCTCTTAGTATGGATATGAAATTTTCTCACTCCGTCTCAAGACTTCCTTATACATTAAAGAACAAATAATATACCATAGTCAAAATGAATTACATCTCAAAATTGATTACATATTATGAAAATTTAGAAGTTTATAATATATTTATCTTAAATAAAAAATAATAATATTTTTCATTATTTTATAACATAACTCATATAAGTGGAAATTTATTTTAAAAGAAATTTTTTTTAAAAGAGAAATTACAAAAAAAAATATTTATGAATTTAAAAATAATAGACTTTTTGTTCTATAAAATATATCATCATCAAAACCCTAACCACACCACCGCCGTTTCAGTATACTACATTACACACTTTAAATGCAATATCACTCTTCACACCTCCACACTTCTTCTTCTCTCTAGATCAACTTGTTCTATTGTATTCACACCAATCTCTATTCCTTAATTCTCTCTACATCAACTTGTTCTATTGTATTCGCACCAATCTCTATTCCTTAATGGACTCTACACTCGTCTCTCATCTTCAAATTAAACTTCCGATCTTCGACCAATTGTTTTATGATTATCTATTTCCATATCAGATCAATAGCCATGGATTCACACGCAATTGATAGGTAAATTTTAGTATTTTCAATACCTAATTTTTTTTTATTGATGTGTTATCAAGAAATAAAAAATATATTTAGATCTTAATAGTTTAGATATAAATTTGTCAATTGAATTTTTTGTTTTTGTGTTGCATATAAACGTTTAGACTACTTATGTCCAATATTTGCATTTGCTAGACATAAAGGGTTGTATTGATCATATTGGACAAACACTGGTTATGTTTTGTAGTCAGTTTCCTACCTCTTTTCTCTTTATTCATATGTAAATTAAAGGAGTGTATTCAATTGAGAGTTTATGGGATTTTTTTGGATTTTAAAAACTCTATTGACTTCAAAAATCCTATGGATTGTTTTAAATCTTAATAGACTTTGACGGATTCTTTTTTATTCTTGCATAGAGTCTGATTGATTTTTTAAAATCCTAGATAGATTTTGACGGATTCTTTTAAATTCTATAGAAATTAAAAAATATATAACTTGTTGTTTATCAATTTGATTTTAGCAAATAATCACAAAAATCATGTATAATATAAATGAACCTTTAATCTTAAAAATCTGAGGTAATTAAAATAAAAAATAAAAAATTAAATATATGGAAAAATAATAGTTGACCTCAGGAGTCAATAGGACAGTATTATGTTTTTTTTTTATGTCAAATGCTTAAAAAAACAGTATTATCATGTTCTTTTTTTTACAGAGGTGCAGTTATCATGTTTTTTTTTTGGACGCGAAGTGCAGTATCATGTTTAAAAATGTACTGATCATGTTTTTTTTTTCCGATGTACTGATCATGTTTCATTGAAAAATAATATATCTGAATAGAGGAAAAAAACAAAAAGTCTGTTTTATCAAAAAAAAAATGTTGCAGATTTTTTTTAATCTTTCAAATTTGTTTTCTTTTTTATTTTTTAAATTTGTTTTTTCTTAAGACTTTATGAAATCTCTGGTTTTTTAGAGAGATTTGTAATTGTCTTGTTTAGTTATATTTAAATCCTAAACTCCAATTAAATCCAATGACTTTTTAATATCCCATAAATTTAAAGGATTTAAAACAATCTTGATTGAATACACCAAGATTTTAAAAGAGTTTTTAAAATCTTAATTGAATACACCTGGATTTTAAAAGACTTTTTAAAATCTTAATTGAATACCTCTGGATTGTTGAAGTCCAAAAAAATCCAACATATTCTCAATTCAATACACCCCCCTAAGTTCTTCGAATAGTAAAAATTATTTATGTCTATATAGATGTTTAATATGTTGAAAACATGGAAAGAATTATTGAACAAAATCATTATATTATATAAAACATTCACACAACCAAATATCTTGGTTTGTGTATTAGGGATTAAGGTTGATATTAAGATTTTGTCTTGTTGTCTTAACAATTGCGATTCCAAAAAATCTTTACTTCTTATATAACGATGACATTGACATCACACACATCACAATGCAGGCTTCCTGAAGGACGAGATGAAAACCATACCATGATCTTTGAGGTGATAGTTGACACATTGCATAAAGATATATTTGATGGATATCTTTGACCAATCACGTACCTCCCAGACACTTGACCTGATAGTTCGAGAAGAAATGCTGTCAATGAAAACTCTCTCTTTCACTTGTAAATCGCAGTTTTTCTTTTCCATATCTACAAATAATTTACACATGTCACTTGATTTTGCTTAGCATACAGTAATATCCAGCTTTCTCTCTGCATTAATGATAAGTAACTCTTATTATTATCCAGATTTATTTTACTCTTGTCACGTTTTTCACACGAAAGGATCAACTTACTCTTTAATGTATCTGGACTTTTGAGATTAGGTAAATAAATATTTTCCGGCTTTACTTTACTGAAAATATTAGTTTTTTCTTCTCTACTCAACTCAACCTGGTCAGGTAACTCGCTCGAACAAATAAACTCATCCATTTGTGTAACCGGACTTTTGACAACTGGCGAACAATTATTGCTATTTACTAGTTTTTCCTTTGATAAAATTTCATCATCCAAAATGGGAAAAGAGGTCATACTCTGTATATATGAACAATTTTGATATATACAGAGTATGACCTCTTTTCCCATTTTGGATGATGAAATTTTATCAAAGGAAAAAGTAGTAAATAGCAATAATTGTTCGCCAGTTGTCAAAAGTCCAGTTACACCAATGGATGAGTTTATTTGTTCTAGCGAGACGTGACCAGGTTGAGCCGAGTAGAGAAGAAAAACCTAATATTTTCAGTAAAGTAAATATGGAAAAAATTTATTCACCGGATCTCAAAACTCCAGATAAATTAAAGAGTAAGTTGGTCTTTTCGTGTGAAAAACGTGACAAGAGTAAAATAAAGTCGGATAATAATGAGTTACTTACGTATCATTAATGCAGAGAGAAAGCTGGATATTCCTGTATGCCAAACAAAATCAAGTGACAGGTGTAAATTTTTTGTAGATATGGAAAAGAAAAACTGCTATTTACAAGTGAAAGAGAGATTTTTCAGTGACAAATACAACTTTTCTTCTTGTACTGTTAGGTCAAGTAGCTGGGTTGTACGTGATTTGGTCAAATATATCCCACCAAATGAAGTTATGTGCGAGGAAGATAAAGAGTCTACTAAATCAGCACAATCTAAATAAAATATTGAATATTCGAATTCTATTCGAGATGATGATCGAGTTAAGCTTGAGAGATTTTATGATAGATCATATCATTACGATAAATATTCAATAAGGTACCAATAAAGACAGAACGAGAAAAGAGATAGTAGTTGGAAATAGTGGCACTTTTAGAGGAGATACTCGCGTGGGTCCCACAGAGACAATGTTCATAAAACAGAAGCAGATAGAAATTATTTGTGCCATTATAGAGACTATCAAACTATATCTCTAGCTTATAGATATCCTCCTCCAAAATACAGTAGATCAAGGAGAAGATCAAGGAGAAGACGAGGTGAGAGATCTGATACATATCGAAAAGATAAACCATTTAGAGCTGAGAGAGATAAACATTCTAGTACAAGCTACAAGGACAAATCAAACAGCCTACATAGGTACAAGGATATTAAGGCCCTAAGTCATGTAAGAAATGAAGCCAATAATGCTTTAAAAGAAGCTGAGAAACTTAAGCGTTCTGCTTAGTGTCTCAAGGTCCGATTACTATTATTACTTTATGCAATGTGTCAACTATCACCTGAAAAATCATGGTATGGTTGTCATCTCCTCCTTCAAGAAGTCTGCATTGCGATGGGAGTGTTGCATCGTTAGAAAAGACGTAATGATTTTTGGAATCGCAAATGTTAAGCAAAGAAGACAAAATCTTGATATCATCCTTAATCCCTAGTATACGAACCAAGATATTTGGTTGTGTGAATGTTTTATAGAATATAATGATTTTGTTTAATAATTCTTACCAAGTTTTCAACATCTTAAACATCTATATGGACATAAATAATTTTTATGGATGAAGTATTTTGCTCAATATATGACTTATACCATCAACATAGAACTCGCATATCATCCATTTGTTGATTGATATTTAGCTAGGACCGGTGTAAAAAGAATTATAAATGATCATTATGTTTTTGACATTTATTTATTCAATAGTATAATTAATCACAACAAGCATGTTATTCATACTTTCAGTTATAGTGAATTAACTATATTATGTTAGGATATCGTATCAAATCAAGATTTTGTCAGCCATAAAATCAAATTGAGTCCATTCATTTGAGTAACTAATTATTTACGGGTCTAAGAAATATAAACTAATTAATCAAATACTACTTTGCTAAAATTTTGAATTTAGACAAATATTATATTTATTTAACTATAAACGTTAAACATATAAAAATAACTATGAGATCCAGATCATAGAGGAAATATATTATTTAAAGTATTCAAAGAAAAGACATACAAAATAAATCATCAATAGAGTAAATATTAAAGTTAGGTAAACGGTCAAAATTTGATAAAACCTATGTAAATTTGATAAATTCTATATAATTAATATAATTTAATAATGTATTGTGATCTTTTTGTTTGATAAATTCCTTAATTTTAAAAATCTAAACAAGATGTATACGTCTTAAGAAATAAACATATACCTTTTCTAGATATATAAGACTAGGATTTGCCTTTCATATTTAGATAAAAAGTTTAAAAATTCAAATTTTAAGCAGAGAATATGTAGAAAGGACAATCTTTCAATGTGACTAACATAAATTTTTGTTAAAAAATGTTAGGCATTCCATTTAATTTTAGGTGGACAGTTTATGCCTAAATAGTTTTAAGATTCATATCGGGTGCAAGCATACGATTTTCAAGAACCATGAGTACATCATGTCACAACTTTGATTTGACCAACAAACCCTTCTTTCTGAACTATGATATTACCTTGTTGATCTATACATATATGCCACTATTCATGTTAATTTTATATTAGATATGGACGTTGCATTACTAAGGATCATGAATGAATATTGTTTAAACTTTGCCAGACATGTAATAAGGGGAATACCTACTTGACTAATCGATTCTTATCACATTTAATGTTATCAAAGATATATATCATCTTAACTACTTGAATATTCCTACATGAAAGAAGAATAAATGTTTTATTATCGTAATATATATGTTGATTTAACTTGTATTCAAGAATTACAAAAACAATTCCCCAAAGAAGAGTATTTGTCAAGCTATATATAGAGTTGAAATATATACTTGTTTCACTATTTGCGACTAAAATAAAAAAAGCTTTTAAACAATTATTTATTGAAATATTGTTTCATTTTTAACCTAATGTGTATTTTTTTAATGACAATTCATTTTTTAACAAACAAATTCTATAAAGTAATGAAGAAAACAATGAATAACCAAATCAACTACTCGTCATATTTAATTATTATCTAGAATAAAAAATAGGGTGATTGATTCAACGAGTTCATACAAATATTTTTTTTTCCTAATAAGGTTCGACCATTAAAAAATTTGTAACTTATTGACAAAATTGTATATCATTAAAATAATAAAAATAACCTATTAATAACATACCTTTTCGAGAAGAAAAAAGCCTATACTTGTTAAGTAGAAAACATATTTTTGGGCCTTCAATTAACTCAAATAGATAATGTTAAAATCTATTTTTTGTTTATTATATAATACCACAAATCATTCAACTCAAAATTCATTACAGGAAAAAAACTAAAGGAAAATTCTTTACGAAACTATGTTGTTTCCACGTCTCCCACATTTCTATATATATAACATTATAGTCCATTGTCAATATAATACTCTAGCCACCATCACCCATTACATACATACATATTACACATTACACATAATCTTTTGAACCTAGCCGACCTGCTCCTCATAGGCCGTACCATTTTTCTAAACACCATTGTCATTTCTTCTTTGATTATAATATTTCATATACTCTTTCGCCAATCTATACTCTTTTATAATTCGTTCTCTAACTTATGTATTATAAATATTCAGTCAGCCAAAGATTGAGAATCTTGTTGATCATAACATTTCAATCAAGGAATCATGAAAATGTAATTTTATATTATCTATTTTTATAAATGTTTGAAATGATTATTATATGTTATTTTGATATAGGTTGTTTAGTTATAGTGTCTGATATATTTGCTTTTATTCTAGAATGTCGATAATATTCTTGTTTACAATATATTATTTGAGGTTACTTACATTTTTAAAACTTATTTTTTTAGAGTGTTCATAATATATGGATGTTTCTAATGTTGATCTATGAGGTTTTATATTTCTTTTACTTTGCCTTAACCTAGGTTTATTAAAATAAAAGTATCTTAGATTTTGAGAAATAATGTTATGAAAATTATGTTAAAGTTAAATTTTAACCATGTTAAGTTCATTATTCTTTTTAAAGGTCTAAAAATTATTAACTTAGTTAAATTGATTCTCTTATATAATAGGGTTGGGCCAATTTGTCTTTTTTTTCTTTACTCTTCGTATATAGGGTACACAATATGTAAACGATAAACAAATATACTATCAAGAGGGTTTAAGGATTGAATTTGCTTTGAGATTACTATATGTGACATAAATTTTGAAAAAAAAATGTGATGATATAAAATCTTATTTTGCAGATAAAATATATAATTTCAAGATTCTAATTGTGCAATTCTAATTTGGTGTAGATTCAATATATCCTAAAATTAATTGCATGGTAATGTATTAAATTTATATTTAATTTTTTAACAAACATCTCATATCTCCTATATATTTCTATACATTTCAATTTTTATTTACTTGCAAAAAAAGATTTATTTTCATTAATCCCTCTAAAAACATTACAGAGATGACTAAGTCGACCTTACCTATTTATTTAAGAGATATTATACCTAAATTAATGAAATATACAAGGATTTTAAAATGTGTTTTACAACTTTTACAATTTACACAAAGTCCTAAACAACTTTTACAACATTGATTACACTTTGGTCACATTACAATAACAAAACTTATAATTTGGTCCTTGCACTTTAAATACCACTAATATCACTCACACCCATAAAATAACTTCATAAATCATCCTAAATATATCCATCACTATAATACAAAGAACTAAAAATATATATTTGCAGTTTAATCCCTGAATTATTAACTATTTTTGGTTTCATGATTCTAGAAATATTACTATGCATTTATACATAAGAAAAGTGTTTATGTGTTTATAAATTATCATAATTCTTGAATATCTTTTAATATTTATTTTATTCATATATGATATCTATTTCATTCTTTACAAAAAAAGAAAGAATACAAATGCATGTACAATTATATTACACAAAATTGATTAGATAATTGATTTTATTTATTTTGTGTCACTCATTTATTTCGTGAAGAAAATTTATCATTGAAAAAAAAATGATCGTTAGCCATGACCTTTATACTAACAATCATATATCTTTTCAATGTTAATTTTTTTCACTAAATACACACAAAATGAATAAAATTAAACATCTAATCAATTTTGTGTAATTACACAAAAATTTGTATATTTCCTTCTTTGAAAAGGAAAAAAATAGATATCATATATGAATATAGTACATATTAAAATATATTCAAGAATAATTAAAAATTATAATTCATAAACACTTATTATTATGTATATATTCATACATAATATTACTTGAATAGTAGAACCAACAATTGTTAATCTAAGCTGCAAGTACTTTGTTTGGTAGTATTGGATGTATTTAGGGTGGATTATGAGGTTTTTTTGATGGTTGTGTATGTTATTAGTGGTTTTAAAGTGCAAGGACTGAATTAGAAGATCTGATTGGCATGACTAAAGTGCAGACGATGTTGTAAAAGTTGTCTATAACTGTGTGTTAATTTTAAAAGTTGTAGAGCATATTGTAATTTCCTATTTGTTTGAATTTAGTTCTATATTCTTGTAAATACCATGAAATAACTTTTAATGTTTCCTCTACAAAGTATTTCTTCTTAATTTAACCTTAATGAGGGTTTATGAATAATATTTTAATTTCTTATAGTAACTCTCAAACAAGTAAATCCAACGTATTTAAACCGAACCTCCTCTTAACTACCTTGCTCGTATAAGCATATGACAATATGGACAATTATGTCAAAAGAAACAAAGAGGAAACAACATTTCAATCTTGAACATAATCACAATACATACCGTCAATGTTGTTTTTCAATAAGTTTTCTAGACCAATAAGGTAAATGATAGAAAATACTCTTTTTTTTCCACTTAAAATGTCGATGACCTATTTTCTTTCTCGTTATGTGATCAAAGTCCTTGTTTTTACGGATAATCACAATAGGCAAACCATCTAAGTGCGTCTGAATAATGGAGGGACGATATTTCTTATGATAGGCGATATGTTCAGAACTAACGTAAGATGATATGTCTTTTCTAAACTAGTATCAAACAGGTAACCAACGCGTATGATCGAAATATACGACTCCTTTACTCACTCATAAGGATGGTGTAGAATCCATGCATTTAGGAAAATTTTGTAACTTTGATCCGACTATCACAAAATGTATAACCTAGTTGGGTAATCATTAATTTTAAGCTACACACAAACCTTCATGAATAATTCTTCCTTTATATGAGCATCCTAAGCAATAATACATGTATCCCACAATATTTCCAACTCATTAATAATTGGACAGAGAAATAAATCTATATCTTTACCGGGTGAACACAGTGTTGGATTCTACAAAGTAAGCATAAACGTGGATTCTTTCATGTTTTACCACGGTCACAAATTGATGATTATTAGTATAACTAGCCACATGCTTTATGAGTTGTTTTTTCATAGTAAATGGGACAAAACATATCAATACCCAAATCCAATGGTACATTATACGATTCACTAGCAAACTCATTATTTTGCTCCTTAAACTCTTTCCAACTTGTACCATCAAATGGATGATGTAACACATCGTCTTATGTACTCTTTAGATTATGGTGCCCGTGGAGACGTGCCTCGACGCAAACATTATCTTTAATCTTGGTATAATGTGAAAGTAACAAAGTTTTTTATGTGAAATTTTCTTTCAATTTTTCAAATCCTACCTACATTCACCACATACTTGAAATTTATCCAGATTTTCATTGACCTTATCATAAAAAACACAATCATTCTAACATACATCGATCCTAATGCATCCCAAACCCAAAAATTTAGTTTTTTGTAGCACTTCTTATACGATGAAGGCAAAGTATGGCCCTCAGCCAAAATTAGACATAACAACTGAAGAACTTCAGTGACAAAGGTATTTGTCCATTTCTTCTTAACCTTGATATGTATAAACTTAATAATTAAATTTAATAAATCCATTGTCGTAGAACCATGGTATAAATCACTCTCGATTTCTTCAAACAAAGTGTCTAAACAACCACAATTTGTCATTTGATTATTCTCAACACCCATACCGATATTATTTATATGCCTTAAATCATTTAAAATGTCCATCATAATATATAATTGTATCTTAAATTTTTTTATATGGGGATGAAGTATCTCTTTTGTACTTTCATACACGGCCTTTTGAATGTTTAATCTTTGAGCGCTAGTCAGTTATCTACCAATGCTTGGGGCTGGATTTTGTCATTTTACGCTTACTGCTAGAAAAATGTTAAATAATTTCCCTCAGATCACCGCTTGTGATCGAAATACACTACACCATTACTCACTCACAAGGACGGTGTATAATCCATGCATTTAGGGCATGTTTTGTAACCTTGACCCGACCATCCTGAAGTGTATGACCTAGTTAAGTAAACATTAATTCAGAATAACACACAAACCTTTACTACGAATTCTTCCTTCAAATGAGAATCATACGTTAGGATACATGTAACCTACAATATTTCCAACTTATCAATAATAAGTTGGATAAATATATCCATATCTTTACCCGGTAAACGCGGTGTTGGAATCAACAAAGTAAGCATAAACATGGATTCTTTCATGATTTACCAAGGTAGAAAATGGTAGATTATTAGAAGAACTAGCCATACGCTATATGAGTTTATTTTTGCATGAACAAAAAAACAAAACATCGATACCTAAACTCAATCGTACATTACGTGGTTCACTAGCAAACTCATGATTCCGCTCGTCAAACTTTTTATAACTAGTATCATCAATTGGATGATGTAACACATCTTCTTCTATACTCTTGCATGTATGGTGCCTAATTATGTCTTTAGAAGTGTGCCTCAAACAATTCCTTCTGTTCAATCTTGGTAAAATGCGAAAATACATTTTCTTATGTGGAACTTTCTTCTCCTTTTTCAGATCCGCCTAGATTTACTAAATACTTAACATTTATCAAGTTCTCATTCTCTTTATAATAAAAAATACAATCATTGAGACACATATTAATCTGTTTTTGTTGCACTCCTCATACGAAGAAGGAAAAGTATGACATTCAGGCAAATCATGACACAATAGTTGAAGAAGTTTGGTGAAAAAGATGTTTGTCAACTTGTTTTTTACCGTGATGTGTATCAAATTAAAATGAAATTCAATGAATCCATTGTCGTATAACCATGGTATAACTCAGTCTCCAATTCTTCACACAAAGAGCCGAAATAACAACAATATTTCCTTTGACTATTCTCAGCACCCATCTTGGTATCAATCTAAAACATCCATCATTTCATTATTTACAATTTAGGTTGTGGTATTCACGGGGATTTGTTCTATTTCACAATATTTTATCCATAAACCATAGGTTGATAGGATTCATTGTCGATATATAATTATAATTCAATTATAACTAAATTCATGATTTTAATGTAAATATAAAAGTGTAACGATTAGTAAAATTTAACACATTATTATATAATAAATAACTATATTCTAAGCTGAAAGTAATTCTAATATAAAAAGGAAGGAATTTTAAAAGGTTAATATTTAGAAAATATCTAATTTCAGGAAAATTAGCGGATAATATTTTGTTGAAGTTGACCGCACACATTTAGAGACTGGATGACACCCTTTTGGAGTAGGGTTTGGGTTTGGGGATATAAAAATGGGAAGGTGTTAATGACGAATTTTTCCCACCAACTGCATTTATTACGCATTTTTCGTTAGACACGTCATTTTGTCATCTCTAATGATAGCGTGTTTCATCTAAAATGACCATGTATCTTTAGAGACGAATACAAATTCATGTCAAATGATATTTTAAGTCCTCGTGAATGAGATCTTTAGAGACGAAAAAAGTCCTCTCAATAGATGAAACGCAATACAAGCGACATATTTGTTTAATTAATTACAATAATAAATAATTCATCTAGAATGATATCTTTTGTGACCATATAATTTAGTATTTAATAATATATATCTTAAAGACGACATATTTCTTCTTAAAAGGATCACAACTTTTAAAAAATAAAACATATAAGCCAGTGTAGAAGAAACACATGGCACGTCGGCAACGACCGATCTTTAGAGACACGAATCTTGTCCTTTCTAAAAAAAGATGTGTGGTCTAGTAGCACTACACTTGTAAAAAAAGACATGACCCAATGAATGGACACTTGCAAAACCAAGGGAGGATCTATTATATTACTTGAGGGATTCACCCATTAATTTTTAAAATGTCATCTTTGCTAAAAATGTTTTTAATGAAAATATGTAACAATTATATAAGAGTAATGATATATATATATATATATATATATATATATATATCATATCTTTCTATGCAACATTTTAATTATTGTGTATGTTGTGCTCAATTTTTATATGAATAAGAAAGAGAAAAATGATTACTTTTATGATTTTATTTTATTTATTAGACCATGAAAGAAATTAAAAATTATGGAAACCTAAACATATATAAAAATATAATATGCTTGATAAAGTGTCTTCATAAAATTCTTAAATTTGTATATATTATATGCAATGAAAGTGAGATTTGATATCACTAACTATTGTCAAAATTAACTACCAATCAATTATATACCAAGTCAATCCATCAGTGGTTCACACTCATTTTCAATAAAAAAATTATTTACCACACCTAATTGAAAATATATTGGTACGTGTTCCAATTTCAACAAACATTTTTATTACATGTTATAATTTTTTGATGAATTTTAAAGCAGAGCGATTGTCGATTTGATCAATTTGATCAGTTGTTACAAATTCTAGATAGATACATAAGGAATCCTCTTTTCTTGGAAATGCTTGATATCAAACTTGTCAAAGTTTATGAAAAAGATATGGACATGTAACAACATGGAACTCGAATTCATGTTGGTGAGTCGTCCTCTAGATCTCCTTCGAAAAATCTTGCTACTTTTTAGAAAAAGCATCATGAATTCTTACATGACAAACGTGTTCATGCAAAAGAGAATATACATAGACTGCATACTCTCTTTACTCCAACTTGATGATTTAGTATATGAACATTCCTTATAATTATGGGGGAGTGTCTAGAGGGAAAACCGATTAAAAACATCTAAAAAATCAATTAATTTTAACATTGACTTGTCGTAACTCCGCCTAATTCTTATCACAACCTATTTTCATATCTAACCAATATTTTTCACTTGTAGGACCACACTATATATATATAGAAAGAGAGAATATGGGAGGAGAGGTGAGACCTAACTTTTAAAAGTAAGGTAGCGGTATTAGTATTAAGTATATAAAGGAATAAAGAAAGAACAAGAAACTACTACAATTGAAAAAAAATAGGCATAACCCTCCTCTGCTACACCTTTTGAAGAAACTCGCTCCCAATCATTTTATTTTTATTGTAGTTTGATTGTGTAGGGTGAATGATTCATGTGATATTTTAATCAATTTTCACTTTTCAAGTTTCTTAATATGTTAAATTTGAAAATGTCATAGTAGATCTTATCAAAGAGATTGAAATTCTTGTTCTTCTAAGATATTTGTCAGTTAAAAGCTCTAAGAATTTTATTCCCCCTAGCCAATCTTCGAATCTTAGAAGTTTTGTTCTCAGATAATTGGCAAGTAATATTGTAAATTTTGTAAAAGAACTTGACTTTATATGTGATCAATCAAATAACATTTTTAATATGATTGTAGTCATTAATAAAAAAAATTTATTCTGGTTTCAGTGATGTTGGTTATGTATGGAAGATTAAATTATGATAGTGACTATTTTGATTTTAGTGATCTTCGATTGCACAAAGGCCCCTTTTCATCTTGTTTCTAACATGTTTGGCTCTTGATTAGGAGGAGGCCGTTGGTCTCCTCTTGGCTGTTGCTGTCTCAAATTATCCGTCATTTTTCGTGTTAATTCATGCAAACAACTGTTGTAATGATCATTAGTAACAATAGTTCAAATTATTGTTATTTTTATAATATTTGCTTCGGTGAATTATATATTGTGAGAGAAGAGATTCTTTAATGAGTTTAAAGATTTGATTTTCAGTGTTTAATTCCTCAGGGAGTTGTGTTTGGTGCTATCAGCAATATAATGGTTGATTTTATGCCAAATAAAAACATATTCATGCAATGTGGAGCTGTGAAAAAGCTTGTTTGGTTATCAAAGTCTACGGATATAACTGTTTAATCAATTGCTGCAAGAGCTTTAAGGAATCTGATGTTCCACGTGTTCAACATTTGCAAGGAAGGAATTCTCTTGGAACTCACGTTTGACATTTGACTTTGATAGATGGGTATTACAAAAAATTCATGAGGAGTAATCCTGTCATGTAATGCAAATCTAGAAGGTTCCGTCCAAGAACAAGTTTTGGTAGTATGATACATACTTGGATAGCTGTGGCAGTTATTAAGAAAATGAAAGTGTTTCATCTTTTTGTTATTGTATAAAAATTTATATTTAGTGTCAGCCTAAAGTACATTTGTAAGTCATTAGAGGTTATTGATTTAATTGGTAAAATAGTTATTTATGTTCCAAAAACGATTTTACTTCCAAATCTATATGTAAGATTACATCAATCTTGAAGAGACGCTACATCAGCTAACAATCCTTCATTGCTAATGATAAAAAAAACCCATCTATTTGATATCAAAATTTTCCCTCTTTTTGTTGTATCTTTTGTTTTCCTCTCGGGATGTCTTTGTAACATTTGTTTACTAATTCCAATTGAATATGAAGTTTCCAGATTTAGTACCAAACATAATTTTACAACAAATCAGCTCAGCATAATTCATCAGTTCAGTGTTTCCGGATCTTCCCGTTGTTCAAAATCAAGGAAATTTTCCAAAGTAGTCTGCAATGTTTACAGGCTTACAAAACTAGTTCCATATCAGGTAAAGCCTACTGAAGAACTTTGAAAGACTTTGCAGGTAATGTTATTCGATAAACTTTGCAATTTGATAGATAAAAACAACAGCATACATTACAATCTCGATACATAATTTAAAAGAAAAGAAAACAACCTAGATTTTTCATCAAAGAAACAATTTAAGAGAATCAAAAACTCTTATCCATTTAGTCCAAGGATACTAGAGAAACAAATAACCAGATCCTTTTTTTCGTAATATGATCACTTGTGCCAATCAATATACAATCGTATTTCCTAAACATATTTCTGTTGTACATTCGATAAATGGTCAATGATTAAAGAATCAAACAAATTAATCACTAGCTATAAATTAATCAATCGTATTTCTTGAACATATTTATGTTGTACATTTTCCAACAACTCTACTATTTTCCCATATTCAATAATAGTGAGTATTACAATCATTACTGTCTAAGTGTAGTTTTATTTATACATGTGAATAGCTAATATCATAAACTATTGATATCTAAGTGTAGTATTAAATATTCTTGAATTTTCTCCTAAACTGTTGACCTACAATAAATTAAAAAAAAGGCGAAAATAAATTCAATTAAAAAAGAATGGCCTGACGATGGAGGTGGCTGGGCATGATGATGGCAATGTGAGGATGGAGATGGTGATTATGGAGGTATGTTGAGTGCGATATGAATGTTCGTCGGTCTTTTATTTCAAAACTAATTCGGTTTGTTTTGAAAGAGAAATCACTAATTTTTTTAATTACATACATTGATTTTTTTTATATACTTAATACCACTAACTCACGTTTAAAAGTGAGGTGCCACCTCTCCTCCTGTATTCTCTCTATATATATTAGTGACTTTAGAGTATTTCAAATAATATCGTTTATTTTTGTTGGCTGTTTCTTACTTATTTTAATTTTATAGAGCTAATTTTATATGGACAAAATCCCTAATTCACCATAATATGGAAATAAGTAAAATTAATAATTCGATGATAAATGAAAAAACTTGATTTAATAAAATAATAACTTTATTTAATAAAATATAGTTTATAGTGTAATTATTCTTCTTTCCATATGAAAAACAAATCAATCACATGAAATAAAGTTCATTAAACAATACTAAGGTCATGCAAACATAACAATCAAATTTATAATTTTTTATGGGGAAAAGTAAATTTCTAATTTAAAGAGAACGAGTCATCTAGTTAAGGTCGTGCAACCAATATGCATCTGAGTCTGATGTTCCGAACAAACGCTAAATCGTATAAAATTCAAAATTCAAATTTATATAATATAGCAAAGGATGTGCAATCAAATAAAATAAGGCATGGTTTACTAAGAAAATATATGCTTAAAAATACAAAAATATTACCTTTATTATGAAACTTGATTAGAAGATTTCGAAACAATTCTCCTCTAAGAATGTGAAGAATAATTAATCCTTTATGAACTAATTTTACAATGGGAATTTAACCTGTAACCCTTAATTTTTTTATTCCAAATAATTACGATTGAAATAATACTATCCTTACTATTTAAAATACTTTTGTGAAAATTCTCTTCATCAATAGTAAAAAATGTATTATATCTTGCTCAAAAGAAGATTCACTCCATGCATTCGGGGATGTATAACTTGGGAGTTTTCTAACAAAGACAAACATCCCATGCCAATCAAAATGGCTACTTATGAATTTGTTAAATATCATTATATGTGTATGGTATTATTTCAATGATAAAAAGTATATTACCAAAATTAAATTTGGTATTTTGTAAAGGACTTGAAGAATCATTAAGACATAGATGGAATTTTTACTATATCGTACAAAGGGGAAAAGGAAACAAATGTTTTGATTAATTTTGTAGGACTTGAAGAGGACTTGAAGATTCTTCTAGCATAAAGCGTAAAAAAACAAAATCCTACCCAAAGCATTGGGAGATAACTTAGTAGCGCTCGAAGAGTAAAACATTAAAAGGTAGTATATGAAAGTACCTAAGAGGTATCGCATCTCCATATAAAAATATTAAATATACAATTATATATCACCCTCTAAACCATTTCACTCTTGCTCTGACTTGTCTAGAACACTAATTTACACCCCTTGGGTGATATCCCAATAATAAAGTAAAATATTTACATTTTTATTTAGTCTAAACACGTTTAATCCGGCTAACCCCAAAATTAAAGTTAAATTTTGGGATTATATTAACCCACTTTTGGATAAAAAACTATTCAAGGTTAGAACATTTATGTGGGACTCTATGGCTAAAGATTAATTTTGTGAAAAACATATTTTTCAATCAATAAATATCTTCATATGGGTTACAAAAGACCCATGAATGGGATTATTACTAGAAGTGATAGTAGAAACTTTTAAAAATCATGAGATTGTGAGAAAGATATATGAAGAGATTAAGATTTACTTCTGAAAGAAAGGGGATGTTTGAAGAGTCAACCGAGAATATTAACACAAAGACTATAATAATTCGTAAGATATTGGTGAAAAAGAAAAGTAAATACCTTTTGTGTATTAGACAAAAATTAATATACACATATATAATTAAACACATGTAGAATATGAAACACAAAACTCCTAATAAAATATCGAATGTGCTACTTTAATAGTGAGGTTTACAATACCACTATCATGAGAGAAAATAGCAAAAACCGCACAAAAGGATATGATAGCCATCTTCTAGGTAATTACATCTATAATTCAACGTATATAACGTAGTTTTTAGTGAAGTAAAGAAAAAATAAAAACTCATAGAATAAACAGATCTGGTAAAATGAGGTATAACACGAGGTATAAGGGAATATCAACCAATCGGTAAACCCAAAACACTTTTAAATAAAGTTTTTGGTTTTAAAGGGGTACTTGATAGTGGAAAAAAATCATAACCTCGTACAATCAAAGACAAAAAAGAATATCCTGATCAAGGCAAACATCTTAAATAAAAACATGAGTAGAACAATCAAAGGCCACCTCCTGGCAATCATGTCGCCCAAATAACAACCTAATCTTCCCACTGATAATTTAATATAACATGTGGAACCATATAAAACAACCTTAAGGTTATATCTCAGCCAAAATATCTGCCTCTTTCAATGTATTGTTCATCTATTATATAGCTAGTAATAACAATCAATAACTCTATAAATAGAAGGAATGTTGTAAATAAAACAATGAATATTGTCAAGGTTTTTTTGCCACAATCATTTATTCAATAAACATATATATATTCTTATGTATATTTTTTTCTAGGAAAAAAGATATATATTAAGCTCAACAATTCTCTTATGAAGAAAAGACAATATGTAAATCAAATCCCATAAGCTTTTCAAATTTAGTAACTATCCAAAAAAGGAAACCAAAGAAAGCATTAATACATTAAATAAAAACCATATGAATTAACTAAAGTTGAGAAGGTCCTAGTCACCAAAGGGATTCCACTACCATTTTTAAAACCTACTTCTTTTCTCTTACTCATCATTTCTTAACCTTGCACAGGTTCTCATCATCTCTCAACTTCGAAGCCTCTTTACGTAGAAAAAATCTTACTGCAACTTTTGATAACCACCCTCAATCTCCGATAACAACCTTTCATATATTCAAGGTTATTCACCATGGTTTCTTCTATTTTTCTCACTCCAAATGATAAAAATTACAACATCTTGAACAATTTTTAGCTGGTGGCCTCGTGTGCTCCGAGATTAATTGATGAGTGAACTAGTTAAGGACCATGTCCCAAGGTGAAAGTCTGGGGTTGATGTTCTGGCTTTGCAAAATTTGAAACCATATAAGCTTTGTGACTGAACAATCCCAAAAAAAGTGTTTTTAGTCTGCAGCTAGATTGCCTCATTAGGTACAAACTGTATCAACATTATTAACACATTTTGCATGTCTCTTGTTTTTTTTTGACGATTTGTTAATCATGGCTACCTATAAAATAAATCTATGTCTTGTTCTGATTCTGCTGCTTCGTATAATATTACACCATGTAATATTGACTTTAGTTTGCTTGATAAGATCATATATTTCTAAAATGAAGAATTCCGCATTTTTTGTTCCTTTTGTGAATATTTTAACTTGAAGAAGTGTTAAATTGAATCGAATTAGTGAATTCACTTAAGAGATATAAATTTAGAGGCCATTTCCACTAATTATCTAGAATGAAATGATAAATCTTGTTGCTTTTGTAGTAATCAATAATTTGTTGTAATTCATATATATCTGCTAAACTAGTTTAACCTATTAGCCACTTGTCTCACTATAAAAATGGATTTTCCGTCATTCACTCCATACATGAATTTTATACTTTGGCAATGTTTCTAACATTCAAAAAATATCTCCAACCCCAGGAAGCATCTTGGGGAATGGATATTTGCTAGATTGACTTTTGATGTATAAGTATGGTGTGAACCTATTTGGACCATAAAGTTTCTTGTTCAGTGGAACATGACAAAATAATTTTAAATAGAAACACAATCTGAACTTCAAGATATTTTATCTCCAACCCTCCATCCTCTTTAGGAAAACATATAACCTTCCAAGCAACTTTAGCTCCCCATGTGTATGTGCTAGTACACGTGACAATAGATGGTGGACTCGGCTCTCAATAAAGAGTTCAGTGGGGTTGTAAATGGAAACTATCATAATAGGTAAGATACTTTAGTTAGTCTTGAACAAAAAGTAAGTAATTTTTGTTTTAAATGGTGACCAAAATTCATCAACTATACATTCCATGTATTGGTGGAATAAAAACTTGAGGGAAAATGCTTATTTTCTGGATTGTCGTGGAGTATATTCTTTGTTGCTCTTATTGGGGTCGTGTGGCAGGAGAGAAACAATGGTTTTTTAAAAACAACACGATCCCAAATGGTGTTACTTTGATAAGAAGAGCTATATATTTAGAGACTGAATATATCAGAGCATGGAGTTGCTATCCTAAAAGGGCCGAGGGTTGTAGTAACTATGTGGAACTTATCCGCTACTGTAAACCAAATCGTGGACTCAAGCTCAACACAGACCGTAGTTGTATTAGCAAACAATGTTTAGGAGGGGCTGGTGGAGTACTTTGTGAAATAAAGGGTAATTGGGTTAGAGTATTTTCTGTGAGATTGAGGTACAATTAGTTGATCTTTGTAGACTTAGTTGCCCCTATGAGGATTTTTGTTTGGCGGAGGAGTTCAGAGCTTCTATAGTATGGGAAAAAGTGGATTTGGAAGAGGTTATAGAGGTGTAATCATATTTGGAGCATGGGAGAGGGTCGAGTACGAGTTGGGTGTAAGGTATTCTGCAACTTATCTGAAACAAGTCGTTTGAGATTAAAAGAATATATGTGAATCAAACAAGAGTGCTACCTGGTTGGCTCTTACAGCATTTCATTAGGCCATAGTATATTCATGATTTATCAACCTTCCCTCTTAGTATGGATATGAAATTTTCTCACTCCGTCTCAAGACTTCCTTATACATTAAAGAACAAATAATATACCATAGTCAAAATGAATTACATCTCAAAATTGATTACATATTATTAAAATTTAGAAATTTATAATATATTTATCTTAAATAAAAAATAATAATATTTTTCATTATTTTATAACATAACTCATATAAGTGGAAATTTATTTTAAAAGAAAAAATTTTTAAAAGAGAAATTACAAAAAAAATATTTATGAATTTAAAAATAATAGACTTTTTGTTCTATAAAATATATCATCATCAAAACCCTAACCACACCACCGCCGCTTCAGTATACTACATTACACACTTTAAATGCAATATCACTCTTCACACCTCCACACTTCTTCTTCTCTCTAGACCAACTTGTTCTATTGTATTCACACCAATCTCTATTCCTTAATTCTCTCTACATCAACTTGTTCTATTGTATTAGCACCAATCTCTATTCCTTAATGGACTCTACACTCGTCTCTCATTTTCAAATTAAACTTCCGACCAATTGTTTTATGATTATCTATTTTCATATCAGATCGATAGCCATGGATTCACACGCAATTGATAGGTACATTTTATTATTTTCAATACCTAATTTTTTTGTATTGATGTGTTATCAAGAAATAAAAAATATATTTAGATCTTAATAGTTTAGATATAAATTTGTCAATTGAATTTTTTGTTTTTGTGTTGCATATAAACGTTTAGACTACTTATGTGCAATATTTGCATTTGCTAGACATAAAGGGTTGTATTGATCATATTGGACAAACACTGGTTATGTTTTGTAGTCAGTTTCCTACCTCTTTTCTCTTTATTCATATGTAAATTAAAGGGGTGTATTCAATTGACAGTTTATGGGATTTTTTTGGATTTTAAAAACTCTATTAACTTCAAAAATCCTATGGATTGTTTTAAATCTTAATAGACTTTGACGGATTCTTTTTTATTCTTGCATAGAGTCTGATTGATTTTTTTAAATCCTAGATAGATTTTGACGGATTCTTTTAAATTCTATAGAAATTAAAAAATATATAACTTGTTGTTTATCAATTTGGTTTTAGCAAATAATCACAAAAATCATGTATAATATAAATGAACCTTTAATCTTAAAAATCGAGGTAATTAAAATAAAAAATAAAAAATTAAATATATGGAAAAATAATAGTTGACCTCAGGAGTCAATAGGACAGTATTATGTTTTTTTTTTATGTCAAATGCTTAAAAAAACAGTATTATCATGTTCAAAATGTACTGATCATGTTTTTTTTCTGGATGGATGTACTGATCATGTTTCAACGAATTAATTCAGCAATTGAAAAATAATATATCTGAATAGAGGAAAATAACAAAAAGTCTGTTTTATCAAAAAAAAATGTTGCAGATTTTTTTTAATCTTTCAAATTTGTTTTATTTTTTATTTTTTAAATTTGTTTTTTCTTAAGACTTTATGAAATCTCTGGTTTTTTAGAGAGATTTGTAATTGTCTTGTTTAGTTATATTTAAATCCTAAACTGCAATGAAATCTAATGACTTTTTGATATCCCATAAATTTAAAGGATTTAAAACAATCTTGATTGAATACACCAAGATTTTAAAAGAGTTTTTAAAATCTTAATTGAATACACCTGGATTTTAAAAGACTTTTATAAAATCTTAATTGAATACCTCTGGATTGTTGAAGTCCAAAAAAATCCAACAGATTCTCAATTCAATACACCCCCCTAAGTTCTTCGAATAGTAAAAATTATTTATGTCTATATAGATGTTTAATATGTTGAAAACATGGAAAGAATTATTGAACAAAATCATTATATTATATAAAACATTCACACAACCAAATATCTTGGTTTGTGTATTAGGGATTAAGGTTGATATCAAGATTTTGTCTTGTTGGCTTAACAATTGCGATTCCAAAAAATCTTTACTTCTTATATAACGATGACATTGACATCACCATACCATGATCTTTGAGGTGATGGTTGACACATTGCATAAAGATATATTTGATGGATATCTTTGACCAATCACGTACCTCCCAGACACGACCTGATAGTTCGAGAAGAAAGGCTGTCAATGAAAAATCTCTCTTTCACTTGTAAATCGCAGTTTTTCTTTTCCATATCTACAAATAATTTACACATGTCACTTGATTTTGCTTGGCATACAGGAATATCCAGCTTTCTCTCTGCATTAATGATAAGTAAGTAACTCTTATTATTATCCGGCTTTATTTTACTCTTGTCACGTTTTTCACACGAAAGGATCAACTTACTCTTTAATGTATCTGGACTTTTGAGATTAGGTAAATAAATATTTTCCGGCTTTACTTTACTGAAAATATTAGTTTTTTCTTCTTTACTCAACTCAACCTGGTCACGTAACTCATTCGAACAAATAAACTCATCCATTTGTGTAACCGGACTTTTGACAACTAGTGAACAATTATTGCTATTTACTAGTTTTTCCTTTGATAAAATTTCATCATCCAAATTGGGAAAAGAGGTCATACTCTGTATATATGAACAGTTTTGATATATACAGAGTATGACCTCTTTTTCCATTTTGGATGATGAAATTTTATCAAAGGAAAAAGTAGTAAATAGCAATAATTGTTCGCCAGTTGTCAAAAGTCCGGTTACACCAATGGATGAGTTTATTTGTTCTAGCGAGACGTGACCAGGTTGAGCCGAGTAGATAAGAAAAAACTAATATTTTCAGTAGAGTAAATCTGGAAAAAATTTATTCACCAGATCTCAAAAGTCCAGATAAATTAAAGAGTAAGTTGGTCTTTTCGTGTGAAAAACGTGACTAGAGTAAAATAAAGTCGGATAATAATGAGAGTTACTTACGTATCATTAATGCAGAGAGAAAGCTGGATATTCCTGTATGCCAAACAAAATCAAGTGACAGGTGTAAATTTTTTGTAGATATGGAAAAGAAAAACTGCGATTTACAAGTGAAAGAGAGATTTTGCAGTGACAAATACAACTTTTCTTCTCAAACTGTTAGGTCAAGTAGCTGGGTTGTACGTGATTTGGTCAAATATATCCCACCAAATGAAGTTATGTGCGAGGAAGATAAATAGTCTACTAAATCAGCACAATCTAAATAAAATATTGAATATTCGAATTCTATTCGAGATGATGATCGAGTTAAGCTTGAGAGATTTTATGATAGATCATATCATTACGATAAATATTCAATAAGGTACCAATAAAGACAGAACGAGAAAAGAGATAGTAGTTGGAAATAGTGGCACTTTTAGAGGAGAGACTCACGTGGGTCCCACAAAGACAATGTTCATAAAACAGAAACAGATAGAAATTATTTGCGCCATTATAGAGACTATCAAACTATATCTCTATCTTATAGATATCCTCATCCAAAATACAGTAGATCAAGGAGAAGACGAGGTGAGAGATCAGATACATATCGAAAAGATAAACCATTTAGAGCTGAGAAAGATAAACATTCTAGTACAAGCTACAAGGACAACTCAAACAGCCTACATAGGTACAAGGATATTAAGGCCCTAATTCATGTAAGAAATGAAGCCAATAATGCTTTAAATGAAGCTGAGAAACTTAAGCGTTCTGCTTAGTGTCTCAAGGTCCGTTTACTATTATTACTTTATGCAATGTGTCAACTATCACCTGAAAAATCATGGTATGGTTGTCATCTCCTCCTTCAAGAAGCCTGCGATGGGAGTGTTGCATCGTTAGAAAAGACGTAAAGATTTTTGGAATCGCAAATGTTAAGCAAACAAGACAAAATCTTGATATCATCCTTAATCCCTAGTATACGAACCAAGATATTTGGTTGTGTGAATGTTTTATAGAATATAATGATTTTGTTTAATAATTCTTACCAAGTTTTCAACATCTTAAACATCTATATGGACATAAATAATTTTTATGGATGAAGTATTTTGCTCAATATATGACTTATACCATCAACATAGAACTCGCATATCATCCATTTGTTGATTGATATTTAGCTAGGACCGGTGTAAAAAGAATTATAAATGATCATTATGTTTTTGACATTTATTTATTCAATAGTATAATTAATCACAACAAGCATGTTATTCATACTTTCAGTTATAGTGAATTAACTATATTATGTTAGGATATCGTATCAAATCAAGATTTTGTCAGCCATAAAATCAATTTGAGTCCATTCATTTGAGTAACTAATTATTTACGGGTCTAAGAAATATAAACTAATTGATCAAATACTACTTTGCTAAAATTTTGAATTTAGACAAATATTATATTTATTTAACTATAAACGTTAATCATATAAAAATAACTATGAGATCCAGATCATAGAGGAAATATATTATTTAAAGTATTCAAAGAAAAGACATACAAAATAAATCATCAATAGAGTAAATATTAAAGTTAGGTAAACGGTCAAAATTTGATAAAACCTATGTAAATTTGATAAATTCTATATAATTAATATAATTTAATAATATATTGTGATCTTTTTGTTTGATAAATTCCTTAATTTTAAAAATCTAAACAAGATGTATACGTCTTAAGAAATAAACATATACCTTTTCTAGATATATAAGACTAGGATTTGCCTTTCATATTTACATAAAAAGTTTAAAAAATTCAAATTTTAAGCAGAGAATATGTAGAAAGGACAATCTTTCAATGGGACTAACATAAATTTTTGTTAAAAAATGTTAGGCATTCCAATTAATTTTAGGTGGACAGTTTATGCCTAAATAGTTTTAAGATTCATATCGGGTGCAAGCATACGATTTTCAAGAACCATGAGTACATCATGTAACAACTTTGATTTGACCAACAAAACCTTCTTTCTGAACTATGATATTACCTTGTTGATCTATACATATATGCCACTATTCATGTTAATTTTATATTAGATATGGACGTTGCATTACTAGGGATCATGAATGAATATTGTTTAAACTTTGCCAGACATGTAATAAGGGGAATACCTACTTGACTAATCGATTCTTATCAAATTTAATGTTATCAAAGATATATCTCATCTTAACTACTTGAATATTCCGACATGAAAGTAGAATAAATGTTTTATTATTGTAATATATATGTTGATTTAACTTGTATTCAAGAATTACAAAAACAATTCCCCAAAGAAGAGTATTTGTCAAGCTATATATAGAGTTGAAATATATACTTGTTTCACTATTTGCGACTAAAATAAAAAAAGCTTTCAAACAATTATTTATTGAAATATTGTTTCATTTTTAACCTAATGTGTATTTTTTTAATGACAATTCTTTTTTTAACAAACAAATTCTATAAAGTAATGAAGAAAACAATGAATAACCAAATCAACTACTCGTCATATTTAATTATTATCTAGAATAAAAAATAGGTTGATTGATTCCACGAGTTCATACAAATATTTTTTTTCCTAATAAGGTTCGGCCATTAAAAAATTCGTAACTTATTGACAAAATTGTATATCATTAAAATAATAAAAATAACCTATTAATAACATACCTTTTAGAGAAGAAAAAAGCCTATACTTGTTAAGTAGAAAACATATTTTTGGGCCTTCAATTAACTCAAATAGATAATGTTAAAATCTATTTTTTGTTTATTATATAATACCACAAATCATTCAACTCAAAATTCATTACAAGAAAAAAACTAAAGGAAAATTCTTTACGAAACTATGTTGTTTCCACGTCTCCCACATTTCTATATATATAACATATAGTCCATTGTCAATATAATACTCTAGCCACCACCACCCATTACATACATACATATTACACATTACACAGAATCTTTTGAACCTAGCCTGCTCCTCATAGGCCGTACTATTTTTCTAAACACCATTGTCATTTCTTCTTTGATTATAATATTTCATATACTCTTTCGCCAATCTATACTCTTTTATAATTCGTTCTCTAACTTATGTATTATTAATATTCAGTCAGCCAAAGATTGAGAATCTCGTTGATCATAACATTTCAATCAAGGAATCATGAAAATGTTATTTTATATTATCTATTTTTATAAATGTTTGAAATGATTCTTATATGTTATTTTGATATAGGTTGTTTAGTTATAGTGTCTGATATATTTTCTTTTATTCTAGAATGTCGATAATATTCTTGTTTACAATATATTATTTGAGGTTACTTACATTTTTAAAACGTATTTCTTTAGAGTGTTCATAATATATGAATGTTTCTAATGTTGATCTATGAGGTTTTATATTTCTTTTACTTTGCCTTAACCTAGGTTTATTAATTAAAAGTATCTTAGATTTTGAGAAATAATATTATGAAAATTATGTTAAAGTTAAATTTTAACCATGTTAAGTTCATTATTCTTTTAAAGGTCTAAAAATTATTAACTTAGTTAAATTGATTCTCTTATATAATGGGGTTGGGCCAACTTGTCTTTTTTTCTTTACACTTCGTATATAGGGTACACAATATGTAAACGATAAACAAATATACTATCAAGATGGGTTAAGGATTGAATTTGCTTTGAGATTACTATATGTGACATAAATTTTTGAAAAAACAAATTTGATGATATAAAATCTTATTTTGCAGATAAAATATATAATTTCAAGATTCTAATTGTGCAATTCTAATTTGGTGTAGATTCAATATATCCTAAAATTAATTGCATGGTAATGTATTAAATTTATATTTAATTTTTTAACAAACATCTCATATCTCCTATATATTTCTATACATTTCAATTTTTATTTACTTGCAAAAAAAGATTTCTTTTCATTAATCCCTCTAAAAACATTACAGAGATGACTAAGTCGACCTTACCTATTTATTTAAGAGATATTATACCTAAATTAATGAAATATACAAGGATTTTAAAATGTGTTTTACAACTTTTACAATTTACACAAAGTCTTAAACAACTTTTACAACATTGATTACACATTGGTCACATTACAATAACAAAACTTATAATTTGGTCCTTGCACTTTAAAGACCACTAATATCACTCACACCCATAAAATAACTTCATAAATCATCCTAAATATATCCATCACTATAATACAAAGAACTAAAAATATATATTTGCAGTTTAGTCCATGAATTATTAACTATTTTTGGTTTCATGATTCTAGAAATATTACTATGCATTTATACATAAGAAAAGTGTTTATGTGTTTATAAATTATCATAATTCTTGAATATCTTTTAATATTTATTTTATTCATATATGATATCTATTTCATTATTTACAAAAATTATAATTCATAAACACTTATTATTATGTATATATTCATACATAATATTACTTGAATAGTAGAACCAACAATTGTTAATCTAAGCTGCAAGTACTTTGTTTGGTAGTATTGGATGTATTTAGGGTGGATTATGAGGTTATTTTGATGGTTGTGTATGTTATTAGTGGTTTTAAAGTGGAAGGACTGAATTAGAAGATCTGATTGGCATGACTAAAGTGCAGACGGTGTTGTAAAAGTTGTCTATAACTGTGTGTTAATTTAAAAAGTTGTAGAGCATATTGTAATTTCCTATTTGTTTGAATTTAGTTCTATATTCTTGTAAATACCATGAAATAACTTTTAATGTTTCCTCTACAACGTATTTCTTCTTAATTTAACCTTAATGAGGTTTTATGAATAATATTTTAATTTCTTCTAGTAACTCTCAAACAAGTAAATCCAACGTATTTGAACCGAACCTCCTCTTAACTACCTTCCTCGTATAAGCATATGACAATATGGACAATTATGTCAAAAGAAACAAAGAGGAAACAACATTTCAATCTTGAACATAATCACAATGCATAACGTCAATGTTTATTTTCAATAAGTTTTCTAGACCAATAAGGTAAATGATAGAAAATACTCTTTTTTTCCACTTAAAATGTCGATGACCTATTTTCTTTCTCGTTATGTGATCAAAGTCCTTGTTTTTACGGATAATCACAATAGGCAAACCATCTAAGTGCGTCTGAATAATGGAGGGACGATATTTCTTATGATAGTCGATATGTTCGGAACTAACGTAAGATGATATGTCTTTTCTAAACCAGTATCAAACAGGTAACCAACGCGTATGATCGAAATATACGACTCCTTTACTCACTCATAAGGATGGTGTAGAATCCATGCATTTGGGAAAATTTTGTAACTTTGATCCGACTATCACAAAATGTATAACCTAGTTGGGTAATCATTAATTTTAAGCTACACACAAACCTTCATGAATAATTCTTCCTTTATATGAGCATCATAAGCAATAATACATGTATCCCACAATATTTCCAACTCATTAATAATTGGACAGAGAAATAAATCTATATCTTTACCGGGTGAACACAGTGTTGGATTCTACAAAGTAAGCATAAACGTGGATTCTTTCATGTATTACCACGGTCACAAATTGATGATTGTTAGTATAACTAGCTACATGCTTTATGAGTTGTTTTTTCATAGTAAAAGGGACAAAACATATCAATACCCAAATCCAATGGTACATTATACGATTCACTAGCAAACTCATGATTTTGCTCCTTAAACTATTTCCAACTTGTACCATCAAATGGATGATGTAACACATCGTCTTATGTACTCTTTAGATTATGGTGCCCGTGGAGACGTGCCTCGACGCAAACATTATTTTTAATCTTGGTGTAATGTGAAAGTAACAAAGTTTTTTATGTGCAATTTTCTTTCAATTTTTCAGATCCTACCTACATTCACCACATACTTGAAATTTATCCAGATTTTCATTGACCTTATCATAAAAAACACAATCATTCTAACATACATCGATCCTAATGCATCCCAAACCCATAAATTTAGTTTTTTGTAACACTTCTTATACGATGAAGGCAAAGTATGGCCCTTAGCCAAAATTAGACATAACAACTGAAGAACTTCAGTTACAAAGGTATTTGTCCATTTGTTCTTAACCTTGATATGTATAAACTTAGTAATTAAATTTAATAAATCCATTGTCGTAGAACCATGGTATAAATCACTCTCGATTTCTTCAAACAAAGTGTCTAATCAACCACAATTTGTCATTTGATTATTCTCAACACCCATACCGATATTATTTATATGCCTTAAATCATTTAAAATGTCCATCATAATATATAATTGTATCTTAAATTTTTTTATATGGGGATGAAGTATCTCTTTCGTACTTTCATACACGGCCTTTTGAATGTTTAATCTTTGAGCGCTAGTCAGTTATCTACCAATGCTTGGGGCTGGATTTTGTCTTTTTACGCTTACTGCTAGAAAAATGTTAAATAATTTCCCTCAGATCACTGCTTGTGATCGAAATACACTACACCATTACTCACTCACAAGGACGGTGTATAATCCATGCATTTAGGGCATGTTTTGTAACCTTGACCCGACCATCCTGAAGTGTATGACCTAGTTAAGTAAACATAAATTCAGAATAACACACAAACCTTTACTACGAATTCTTCCTTCAAATGAGAATCATACGTTAGGATACATGTAACCTACAATATTTCCAACTTATCAATAATAAGTTGGATAAATATATCCATATCTTTACCCGGTAAACGTGGTGTTGGAATCAACAAAGTAAGCATAAACATGGATTCTTTCATGATTTACCAAGGTAGAAAATGGTAGATTATTAGAAGAACTAGCCATACGCTATATGAGTTTATTTTTGCATGAACAAAAGAACAAAACATCGATACCCAAACTCAATCGTACATTACGTGGTTCACTAGCAAACTCATGATTCCACTTGTCAAACTTTTTATAACTAGTATCATCAATTGGATGATGTAACACATCTTCTTCTATACTCTTGCAAGTATGGTGCCTAATTATGTCTTTAGAAGTGTGCCTCAAACAATTCCTTCTGTTCAATCTTGGTAAAATGCGAAAATACATCTTCTTATGTGGAACTTTCTTCTTCTTTTTCAGATCCGCCTAGATTTACTAAATACTTGACATTTATCAAGTTCTCATTCTCTTTGTAATAAAAAAATACAATCATTGAAACACATATTAATCTCTTTTTGTTGCACTCCTCATACGAAGAAGAAAAAGTATGACATTCAGGCATATCATGACACAATAGTTGAAGAAGTTTGGTGAAAAAGGTGTTTGTCAACTTGTTTTTTACCTTGATGTGCATCAACTTAAAATGAAATTCAATGAATCCATTGTCGTATAACCATGGTATAACTCAGTCTCCAATTCTTCACACAATGAGCCGAAATAACAACAATATTTCCTTTGACTATTCTCAGCACCCATCTTGGTATCAATCTAAAACATCCATCATTTCATTATTTACAATTTAGGTTGTGGTATTCACGGGGATTTGTTCTATTTCACAATATTTTATCCATAAACCATAGGTTGATAGGATTCATTGTCGATAGATAATTATAATTCAATTATAACTAAATTCATGATTTTAATGTAAATATTAAAGTGTAACGACTAGTAAAATTTAACACATTATTATATAATAAATAACTATATTCTAAGCTGAAAGTAATTATAATATAAAAAGGAAGGAATTTTAAAAGGTTAATATTTAGAAAATATCTAATTTCAGGAAAATTAGCGGATAAGATTTTGTTGAAGTTGACCGCACACATTTAGAGACTGGATGACACCCTTTTGGAGTAGGGTTTGGGTTTGGGGATATAAAAATGGGAAGGTGTAAATGACAAATTTTTCCCACCAACTGCATTTATTACGCATTTTTCGTTAGACACGTCATTTTGTCATCTCTAATGATAGCGTGTTTCATCTAAAATGACCATGTATCTTTAGAGACGAATAAAAATTCATGTCAAATGATATTCTAAGTCCTCGTGAATGAGATCTTTAGAGACGAAAAAAGTCCTCTCAATAGATGAAACGCAATACAAGCGACATATTTGTTTAATTAATTACAATAATAAATAATTCATCTAGAATGATATCTTTTGTGACCATATAATTTAGTATTTAATAATATATATCTTAAAGACGACATATTTCTTCTTAAAAGGCTCGCAACTTTTAAAAAATAAAACATATAAGCCAGTGTAGAAGAAACACATGGCACGTCGGCAACGACCGATCTTTAGAGACACGAATCTTGTCCTTTCTAAAAAAAGATGTGTGGTCTAGTAGCACTACACTTGTAAAAAAAGACATGACCCAATGAATGGACACTTGCAAAACCAAGGGAGGATCTATTATATTACTTGAGGGATTCACCCATTAATTTTTAAAATGTCATCTTTGCTAAAAATGTTTTTAATGAAAATATGTAACAATTATATAAGAGTAATGATATATATATATATATATATATATATATATATATATATATATATCATATCTTTCTATGCAACATTTTAATTATTGTGTATGTTGTGCTCAATTTTTATATGAATAAGAAAGAGAAAAATGATTACTTTTATGATTTTATATTATTTTATTAGACCATGAAAGAAATTAAAAATTATGGAAACCTAAACATGTATAAAAATATAATATGCTTAATAAAGTGTCTTCATAAATCTTAAATTTGTATATATTATATGCAAAGAAAGTTAGATTTGATATCACTGGCTATTGTCAAAATTAACTACCAATCAATTATATACCAAGTCAATCCATCAGTGGTTCACACTCATTTTCAATAAAAAAATTATTTACCACACATAATTGAAAATATATTGGTACGTGTTCCAATTTCAACAAACATTTTTATTACATGTTATAATTTTTTGATGAATTTTAAAGCAGAGCGATTGTCGATTTGATCAGTTGTTACAAATTCTAGGAAGATACATAAGGAATCCTCTTTTCTTGGAAATGCTTGATATCAAACTTGTCAAAGTTTATGAAAAAGATATGGACATGTAACAACATGGAACTCGAATTCATGTTGGTGAGTCGTCCATCGTATATATCTCCTTCGAAAAATCTTGCTACTTTATAGAAAAAGCATCATGAATTCTTACATGACAAACGTGTTCATGCAAAAGAGAATATACATAGACTGCATACTCTCTTTACTACAACTTGATGATTTAGTATATGAACATTCCTTATAATTATGGGGGAGTGTCTAGAGGGAAAACCGATTAAAAACAACTAAAAAATCAATTAATTTTAACATTGACTTGTCGTAACTCCGCCTAATTCTTATCACAACCTATTTTCATATCTAACCAATATTTTTCACTTGTAGGACCACACTATATATATAGAAAGAGAGAATATTGTAGGAGAGGTGAGACCTAACTTTTAAAAGTAAGGTAGCGGTATTAGTATTAAGTATATAAAGGAATAAAGAAAGAACAAGAAACTACTACAATTAAAAAAAAAATAGGCATAACCCTCCTCTGCTACACCTTTTGAAGAAACTCGACATCAATAATTTTATTTTGATTGTAGTTTGATTGTGTAGGGTGAATGATTCATGTGATATTTTAATCAATTTTCACTTTTCAAGTTTCTTAATATGTTAAATTTGAAAATGTCATAGTAGATCTTATCAAAGAGATTGAAATTCTTGTTCTTCTATGATATTTGTCAGTTAAAAGCTCTAAGAATTTTATTCCCCCTAGCCAATCTTCGAATCTTAAAAGTTTTGTTATCAAATAATTGGCAAGTAATACTGTAAATTTTGTAAAAGAACTTGACTTTATATGTGATCAATCAAATAACATTTTTAATATGATTGTAGTCATTAATAAGTTTGTTTTATTCTGGTTTCAGTGATGTTGGTTATGTATGGAAGATTAAATTATGATAGTGACTATTTTAATTTTAGTGATCTTTGATTGCACAAAATCCCCTTTTCATCTTGTTTCTAACATGTTTGGCTCTTGATTAGGAGGAGGCCGTTGGTCTCATCTTGGCTGTTGTTGTCTCAAATTATCTGTCATTTTTCGTGTTAATTCATGCAAACAACTGTTGTAATGATCATTAGTAACAATAGTTCAAACTATTCTTATTTTTATAATATTTGCTTCGTTGAATTATATATTGTGAGAGAAGAGATTCTTTAATGAGTTTAAAGATTTGATTTTCAGTGTTAGATTTCCCAGGGAGTTGTGTTTGGTGCTATCAGCAATATAATGGTTGATTTTATGCCAAATAAAAACATATTCATGCAATGTGGAGCTGTGAAAAAGCTTGTTTGGTTATCAAAGTCTATGGATATAACTGTTTAATCAATTGTTGCAAGAGCTTAAGGAATCTGATGTTCCACGTGTTCAACATTTGCAAGGAAGGAATTCTCCTGGAACTCACGTTTGACATTTGACTTTGATAGATGGGCATTACAAAAAAATCATGAGGAGTAATCCTGTCATGTAATGCAAATCTAGAAGATTCCGTCCAAGAACAAGTTTTGGTTGTATGATACATACTTGGATAGATGTGGCAGTTATTAAGAAAATGAAAGTGCTTCATCTTTTTGTTATTGTATAAAAATTTATATTTAGTGTCAGCCTAAAGTACATTTGTAAGTCATTTGAGGTTATTGATTTAATTGGTAAAATAGTTATTTATGTTCCAAAAACGATTATACTTCCAAATCTATATGTAAGATTACATCAATCTTGAAGAGACGCTACATCAGCTAAAAAGCTACCTAACAATCCTTCATTGCTAATGATAAAAAACCCCATCTATTTGATATCAAAATTTTCCCTCTTTTTGTTGTATCTTTTGTTTTCCTCTCGGGATGTCTTTGTAACATTTGTTTACTAATTTCAATTGAATATGAAGTTTCAAGATTTAGTACCAAACATAATTTCACAACAAATCAGCTCAGCATAATTCATCAGTTCAGTGTTTCCGGATCTTCCCGTTGTTCAAAATCAAGGAAATTTTCCAAAGTAGTCTGCAATGTTTACAGGCTTACCAAACTAGTTCCATATTAGGTGAAGCCTACTGAACAACTTTGAAAGACTTTGCAGGTAATGCTATTCGATAAACTTTGCAATTTGATAGATAAAAACAACAGCATACAGTACAATCTCGATACATAATTTAAAAGCAAAGAAAACAACCTAGATTTTTCATCAAAGAGACAATTTAAGAGAATAAAAAACTCTTATCCATTTAGTCCAAGGACACTAGAGAAACAAGTAAACAGATCCTTTTTTTCGTAATATGATCACTTGTGTCAATCAATATACAATCGTATTTCCTAAACATATTTCTGTTGTACATTCGATAAATGGTCAATTATTAAAGAATCAAACAAATTAATCACTAGCTATAAATTAATCAATCGTATTTTCTGAACATATTTATGTTGTACATTTTCCAACAACTCTACTATTTTCCCATATTCAATAATAGTTAGTATTACAATCATTACTATCTAAGTGTAGTTTTATTTATACATGTGAATAGCTAATATCATAAACTATTGATATCTAAGTGTAGTATTAAATATTCTTGAATTTTCTCCTAAACTGTTGACCTACAATAAATTAAAAAAAAGGCAAAAATAAATTCAATTAAAAAAGAATGGCCATTACTGACGATGGAGGTGGCTGGGCATGATGATGGCAATGTGAGGATGGAGATGGTGATTATGGAGGTATGTTGAGTGCGATACGAATGTTCGTCGGTCTTTTTTTTCAAAACTAATTTGGTTTATTTTGAAAGAGAAATCACTAATTTTTTTAATTACATACATTGATTTTTTTTCTTTATATACTTAATACCACTAACTCACGTTTAAAAGTGAGGTGCCACCTCTCCTCCTGTATTCTCTCTATATATATTAGTGACTTTAGAGTATTTCAAATAATATCGTTTATTTTTGTTGGCTGTTTCTTACTTATTTTAATTTTATAGAGCTAATTTTATATGGACAAAATCCCTAATTCACCATAATATGGAAATAAGTAAAAGTAATAATTCGATGATAAATGAAAAAACTTGATTTAATAAAATAATAACTTTATTTAATAAAATATAGTTTATAGTGTAATTATTCTTCTTTCCATATGAAAAACAAAACAATCACATGAAATAAAGTTCATTAAACAATACTAAGGTCATGCAAACATAACAATCAAATTTATAATTTTTTATGGGGGAAAGTAAATTTCTAATTTAAAGAGAACGAGTCATCTAGTTAAGGTCGTGCAACCAATATGCATCTGAGTTTGATGTTCCGAACAAACGCTAAATCGTATAAGATTCCAAATTCAAATTTCTATAATATAACAAAGGATGTGCAATCAAATAAAATAAGGCATGGTTTACTAAAAAAATATATGCTTAAAAATACCAAACATATTACCTTTATTATGAAACTTGATTAGAAGATTTCGAAACAATTCTCCTCTAAGAATGTGAAGAATAATTAATCCTTTATGAACTAATTTTACAATGGGAATTTAACCTGTAACCCTTAATTTTTTTATTCCAAATAATTACGGTTGAAATAATACTATCCTTACTATTTAAAATAATTTTGCGAAAATTCTCTTCATCAATAGTAAAAAAGGTATTATATCTTGCTCAAAAGAAGATTCACTCCATGCATTCGGGGATGTATAACTTGGGAGTTTTCTAATAAAGACAAACATCCCATGCCAACCAAAATGGCTACTTATGAATTTGTTAAATATCATTATATGTGTATGATATTATTTTCAAGGATAAAAAGTATATTACCCAAATTAAATTTGGTATTTTGTAAAGGACTTGAAGAATCATTAAGAAATAGATGGGATTTTTACTATATCGTACAAAGGGGAAAAGGAAACAAATGTTTTGATTAATTTTGTAGGACTTGAAGAGGACTTGAAGATTCTTCTAGCATAAAGCGTAAAAAAACAAAATCCTACCCAAAGCATTAGGAGATAACTTAGTAGCGCTCGAAGAGTAAAACATTAAAAGGTAGTATTTGAAAGTACCTAAGAGGTATCACATCTCCATATTAAAATATTAAATATACAATTATATATCACCCTCTAAACCATTTCACTCTTGCTCTGACTTGTCTAGAACACTAATTTACACCCCTTGGGTGATATCCCAATAATAAAGTAAAATATTTACATTTTTATTTAGTCCAAAAACGTTTAATCCGGCTAACCCCAAAATTAAAGTAAAATTTTGGGATTATATTAACCCACTTTTGGATAAAAAAAAACTATTCAAGGTTAGAACATTTATGTGGTACTCTATGGCTAAAGATTAATTTTGTGAAAAACATATTTTTCAATCAATAAATATCTTTATATGGGTTACAGAAGACCCATGAATGGGGTTATTACTAGAAGTGATAGTAGAAACTTTTAAAAATCATGAGATTGTGAGAAAGATATATGAAGAGATTAAGATTTACCTCTGAAAGAAAGGGGATGTTTGAAGAGTCAACCGAGAATATTAACACAAAGACTATAATAATTCGTAAGATATTGGTGAAAAAGAAAAGTAAATACCTTTTGTGTATGAGACAAAACTTAATATACACATATATAAATAAACACACGTAGAATATGAAACACCAAACCCCTAATAAAATATCGAATGTGCTACTTTAATAGTGAGGTTTACAATACCACTATCATGAGAGAAAATAGCAAAAACCGCACAAAAGGATATGATAGCCATCTTCTAGGTAATTACATCTATAAATCAACGTATATAACGTAGTTTTTAGTGAAGTAAAGAAAAAAATAAAAACTCATAGAATAAAAAGATCTGGTAAAATGAGGTATAAAACGAGGTATAAGGGAATATCAACCAATTGGTAAACCCAAAACACTTTTAAATAAAGTTTTTGGGTTTAAAGGGGTACTTGATAGTGGAAAAAAATCATAACCTCGTACAATCAAAGACAAAACAGAATATCCTGATCAAGGCAAACATCTTAAATAAAAACATGAGTATAACAATCAAAGGCCACCTCATGGCAATCATGTCACCCAAAAAACAACCTAATCTTCCCACTGATAATTTAATATGACATGTGGAACCATATAAAACAACCTCAAGGTTATATCTCAACCGAAATCTCTGCCTCTTTCAATGTATTGTTCATCTATTATATAGCTAGTAATAACAATCAATAACTCTATAAATAGAAGGAATGATGTAAATAAAACAATGAATATTGTCAAGGTTTTTTTGCCACAATCATTTATTCAATAAACATATATATATTCTTATGTATATTTTTTTCTAGGAAAAAAGATATATATTAAGCTCAAAAATTCTCTTACGAAGAAAAGACAATATGTAAATCAAATCCCATAAGCTTTTCAAATTTAGTAACTATCCAAAAAAGGAAACCAAAGAAAGCATTAATACATTAAATAAAAACCATATGAATTAACTAAAGTTGAGAAGGTCCTAGTCACCAAAGGGATTCCACTACCATTTTTAAAACCTACTTCTTTTCTCTAACTCATCATTTCTTAACCTTGCACAGGTTCTCATCATCTCTCAACTTCGAAGCCTCTTTACGTAGAAAAAATCTTACTGCTACTTGGCTTTTGATAACCACCCTCAATCTCCGATAACAACTTTTCATATATTCAGGGTTATTCACCATGGTTTCTTCTAATTTTCTCACTCCAAATGATAAAAATTACAACATCTTGAACTATTTTTAGTTGGTGGTCTCGTGTGCTCCGAGATTAATTGATGAGTGACCTAGTTAAGGACCATGTCCCAAGGTGAAAGTCTGGGGTTGATGTTCTGGCTTTGCAAAATTTGAAACCATATAAGCTTTGTGACTGAACAATCCCAAAAACTGTGTTTTTAGTCTGCAGCTAGATTGCCTCATTAGGTACAAACAGTATCAACATTATTAACACATTTTGCATGTCTCTTGTTTTTTTTTGACGATTTGTTAATCAGGGCTACCTATAGTATAAATCTATGTCTTGTTCTGATTCTGTTGTTTCATATAATATTACACCATGTAATATTGACTTTAGTTTGCTTGATAAGATCATATATTTCTAAAATGAAGAATTCCCCATTTTTTGTTCCTTTTGTGAATATTTTAACTTGAAGTAGTGTTAAATTGAATCGAATTAGTGAATTCACTTAAGAGATATAAATTTAGAGGCCATTTCCACTAATTATCTAGAATGAAATGATAAATCTTGTTGCTTTTGTAGTAATCAATAATTTGTTGTAATTCATATATATCTGCTAAACTAGTTTAACCTATTAGCCACTTGTCTCACTATAAAAATGGATTTTCTGTCATTCACTTCATACATGAATTTTATACTTTGGCAATGTTTCTAACATTCAAAAAATATCTCCAACCCCAGGAAGCATCTTGGGGAATGGATATTTGCTAGATTGACTTTTGATGTATAAGTATGGTGTGAACCTATTTGGACCATAAAGTTTCTTGTTCAGTGGAACATGACAAAATAATTTTAAATAGAAACACTATCTGAACTTCAAGATATTTTATCTCCAACCCTCCATCCTCTTTAGGAAAACATATAACCTTCCAAGCAACTTTAGCTCCCCATGTGTATGTGCTAGTACACGTGAGAATAGATGGTGGACTCGGCTCTCAATAAAGAGTTCAGTGGGGTTGTAAATGGAAACTATCATAATTGGTAAGATACTTTAGTTAGTCTTGAACAAAAAGTAATTAATCTTTGTTTTAAATGGTGACCAAAATTCATCAACTATACATTCCATGTATTGGTGGAATAAAAACTTGAGGGAAAATGCTTATTTTCTGGATTGTCGTGGAGTATATTCTTTGTTGCTCTTATTGGGATCGTGTGGCAGGAGAGAAACAATGGTTTTTTAAAAACAACACGATCCCAAATGGTGTTACTTTGATAAGAAGAGCTATATATTTAGAGACTGAATATATCAGAGCATGGAGTTGCTATCCTAAAAGGGCCGAGGGTTGTAGTAACTATGTGGAACTTATCCGCTACTGTAAACCAAATCGTGGACTCAAGCTCAACACAGACCGTAGTTGTATTAGCAAACAATGTTTAGGAGGGGCGGGTGGAGTACTTTGTAAAATAAAGGGTAATTAGGTTAGAGTATTTTATGTGAGATTGAGGTACAATTAGTTGATCTTCTTAGACTCAGTCGCCCCTATGAGGATTTGTGTTTGGCGGAGGAGTTCAGAGCTTCTATAGTATGGGAAAAAGTGGATTTGAAAGAGGTTATAGAGGTGTAATCATATTTGGAGCATGTGAGAGGGTCGACTACGAGTTGGGTGTAAGGTATTCTGCAACTTATCTGAAAAAAGTCGTTTGAGATTAAAAGTATATATGTGAATCGAACAAGAGTGCTACCTGGTTGGCTCTTACAACATTTCATTAGGCCATAGTATATTCATGATATATCAACCTTCCCTCTTAGTATGGATATGAAATTTTCTCACTCCGTCTCAAGACTTCCTTATACATTAAAGAACAAATAATATACCATAGTCAAAATGAATTAAATCTCAAAATTGATTACATATTATGAAAATTTAGAAATTTATAATATATTTATCTTAAATAAAAATAATAATATTTTTCATTATTTTATAACATAACTCATATAAGTGGAAATTTATTTTAAAAGAAAAATTTTTTAAAAGAGAAATTACAAAAAAAATATTTATGAATTTAAAAATAATAGACTTTTTGTTCTATAAAATATATCATCATCAAAACCCTAACCACACCACCGCCCTTCAGTATACTACATTACACACTTTAAATGCAATATCACTCTTCACACCTCCACACTTCTTCTTCTCTCTAGATCAACTTGTTCTATTGTATTCACACCAATCTCTATTCCTTAATTCTCTCTAGATCAACTTGTTCTATTGTATTCACACCAATCTCTATTCCTTAATGGACTCTACACTCGTCTCTCATCTTCAAATTAAACTTCCGAATTGTTTTATGATTATCTATTTCCATATCAGATCGATAGCCATGGATTCACACGCAATTGATAGGTATATTTTATTATTTTCAATATCTAATTTTTTTGTATTGATGTGTTATCAAGAAATAAAAAAATATATTTAGATCTTAATAGTTTAGATATATATTTGTCAATTGAATTTTTTTTTTTTGTGTTGCATATAAACTTTTAGACTACTTATGTGCAATATTTGCATTTGCTAGACATAAAGGGTTGTATTGATCATATTGGACAAACACTGGTTATGTTTTGTAGTCAGTTTCCTACCTCTTTTCTCTTTATTCATATGTAAATTAAAGGGGTGTATTCAATTGAGAGTTTATGGGATTTTTTTAGATTTTAAAAACTCTATTGACTTCAAAAATCCTATGGATTGTTTTAAATCTTAATAGGCTTTGACGGATTCTTTTTTATTCTTGCATAGAGTCTGATTGATTTTTTTTAAATCCTAGATAGATTTTGACGGATTCTTTTAAATTCTATAGAAATTAAAAAATATATAACTTGTTCTTTATCAATTTGATTTTAGTAAAAATCGAGGTAATTAAAATAAAAAATAAATAATTAAATATATGGAAAAATAATAGTTGACCTCAGGAGTCAATAGGACAGTATTATGTTTTTTTTATGTCAAATGCTTAAAAAAACAGTATTATCATGTTCTTTTTTTTACAGAGGTGCAGTTATCATGTTTTTTTTTGGACGTGAAGTGTAGTATCATGTTTAAAAATGTACTGATCATGTTTTTTTTTTTTTTCTGGACGGATGTACTGATCATGTTTCAACGAATTAATTCAGCAATTGAAAAATAATATATCTGAATAGAGGAAAAAAACAAAAAGTTTGTTTTATAAAAAAAAATGTTGCAGTTTTTTTTTAATAGTTCAAATTTGTTTTCTTTTTTATTTTTTGAATTTGTTTTTTCTTAAGACTTTATGAAATCTCTGGTTTTTTAGAGAGATTTGTAAATGTCTTGTTTAGTTATATTTAAATCCTAAACTCCAATGAAATCCAATGACTTTTTAATATCCCAAAAATTTAAAGGATTTAAAACAATCTTGATTGAATACACCAAGATTTTAAATGAGTTTTTAAAATCTTAATTGAATACACCTGGATTTTAAAGGACTTTTTAAAATCTTAATTGAATACCTCTGGATTGTTGAAGTCCAAAAAAATCCAACAGATTCTCAATTCAATACACCCCCCTAAGTTCTTCAAATAGTAAAAATTATTTATGTCTATATAGATGTTTAATATGTTGAAAACATGGAAAGAATTATTGAACAAAATCATTATATTATATAAAACATTCACACAACCAAATATCTTGGTTTGTGTATTATGGATTAAGGTTGATATCAATATTTTGTCTTGTTGGCTTAACAATTGCGATTCCAAAAAATCTTTACTTCTTATATAACGATGACATTGACATCACCATACCATGATCTTTGAGGTGATAGTTGACACATTGCATAAAGATATATTTGATGGATATCTTTGACCGATCACGTTCCTCCCAGACACGACCTGATAGTTCGAGAAGAAAGGCTGTCTATGAAAAATCTCTCTTTCACTTGTAAATCGCAGTTTTTCTTTTCCATATCTACAAATAATTTACACATGTCACTTGATTTTGCTTGGCATACAGGAATATCCAGCTTTCTCTCTGCATTAATGATAAGTAAGTAACTCTTATTATTATCCCGCTTTATTTTACTCTTGTCACATTTTTCACACGAAAGGATCAACTTACTCTTTAATGTATCTGGACTTTTGAGATTAGGTAAATAAATATTTTCCGGCTTTACTTTACTAAAAATATTAGTTTTTTCTTCTTTACTCAACTCAACCTGGTCACGTAACTCATTCGAACAAATAAACTCATCCATTTGTGTAACCGGACTTTTGACAACTGGTGAACAATTATTGCTATTTACTAGTTTTTCCTTTGATAAAATTTCATCATCCAAATTGGGAAAAGAGGTCATACTCTGTATATATGAACAGTTTTGATATATACAGAGTATGACCTCTTTTTCCATTTTGGATGATGAAATTTTATCAAAGGAAAAAGTAGTAAATAGCAATAATTGTTCGCCAGTTGTCAAAAGTCCGGTTACACCAATGGATGAGTTTATTTGTTCTAGCGAGACGTGACCATGTTGAGCCGAGTAGATAAGAAAAAACTAATATTTTCAGTAGAGTAAATCTGGAAAAAATTTATTCACCGGATCTCAAAAGTCCAGATAAATTAAAGAGTAAGTTGGTCTTTTCGTGTGAAAAACGTGACAAGAGTAAAATAAAGTCGGATAATAATGAGAGTTACTTACGTATCATTAATGCAGAGAGAAAGCTGGATATTCCTATATGCCAAACAAAATCAAGTGACAGGTGTAAATTTTTTGTAGATATGGAAAAGAAAAACTGCGATTTACAAGTGAAAGAGAGATTTTGCAGTGACAAATACAACTTTTCTTCTCAAACTGTTAGGTCAAGTAGCTGGGTTGTACGTGATTTGGTCAAATATATCCCACCAAATGAAGTTATGTGCGAGGAAGATAAATAGTCTACTAAATCAGCACAATCTAAATAAAATATTGAATATTCGAATTCTATTCGAGATGATGATCGAGTTAAGCTTGAGAGATTTTATGATAGATCATATCATTACGATAAATATTCAATAAGGTACCAATAAAGACAGAACGAGAAAAGAGATAGTAGTTGGAAATAGTGGCACTTTTAGAGGAGAGACTCACGTGGGTCCCACAAAGACAATGTTCATAAAACAGAAACAGATAGAAATTATTTGCGCCATTATAGAGACTATCAAACTATATCTCTATCTTATAGATATCCTCCTCCAAAATACAGTAGATCAAGGAGAAGACGAGGTGAGAGATCTGATACATATCGAAAAGATAAACCATTTAGAGCTGAGAAAGATAAACATTCTAGTACAAGCTACAAGGACAACTCAAACAGCCTACATAGGTACAAGGATATTAAGGCCCTAATTCATGTAAGAAATGAAGCCAATAATGCTTTAAATGAAGCTGAGAAACTTAAGCGTTCTGCTTAGTGTCTCAAGGTACGTTTACTATTATTACTTTATGCAATGTGTCAACTATCACCTGAAAAATCATGGTATGGTTGTCATCTCCTCCTTCAAGAAGCCTGCGATGGGAGTGTTGCATCGTTAGAAAAGACGTAAAGATTTTTGGAATCGCAAATGTTAAGCAAACAAGACAAAATCTTGATATCATCCTTAATCCCTAGTATACGAACCAAGATATTTGGTTGTGTGAATGTTTTATAGAATATAATGATTTTGTTTAATAATTCTTACCAAGTTTTCAACATCTTAAACATCTATATGGACATAAATAATTTTTATGGATGAAGTATTTTGCTCAATATATGACTTATACCATCAACATAGAACTCGCATATCATCCATTTGTTGATTGATATTTAGCTAGGACCGGTGTAAAAAGAATTATAAATGATCATTATGTTTTTGACATTTATTTATTCAATAGTATAATTAATCACAACAAGCATGTTATTCATACTTTCAGTTATAGTGAATTAACTATATTATGTTAGGATATCGTATCAAATCAAGATTTTGTCAGCCATAAAATCAATTTGAGTCCATTCATTTGAGTAACTAATTATTTACGGGTCTAAGAAATATAAACTAATTGATCAAATACTACTTTGCTAAAATTTTGAATTTAGACAAATATTATATTTATTTAACTATAAACGTTAATCATATAAAAATAACTATGAGATCCAGATCATAGAGGAAATATATTATTTAAAGTATTCAAAGAAAAGACATACAAAATAAATCATCAATAGAGTAAATATTAAAGTTAGGTAAACGGTCAAAATTTGATAAAACCTATGTAAATTTGATAAATTCTATATAATTAATATAATTTAATAATATATTGTGATCTTTTTGTTTGATAAATTCCTTAATTTTAAAAATCTAAACAAGATGTATACGTCTTAAGAAATAAACATATACCTTTTCTAGATATATAAGACTAGGATTTGCCTTTCATATTTAGATAAAAAGTTTAAAAAATTCAAATTTTAAGCAGAGAATATGTAGAAAGGACAATCTTTCAATGGGACTAACATAAATTCTTGTTAAAAAATGTTAGGCATTCCAATTAATTTTAGGTGGACAGTTTATGCCTAAATAGTTTTAAGATTCATATCGGGTGCAAGCATACGATTTTCAAGAACCATGAGTACATCATGTAACAACTTTGATTTGACCAACAAAACCTTCTTTCTGAACTATGATATTACCTTGTTGATCTATACATATATGCCACTATTCATGTTAATTTTATATTAGATATGGACGTTGCATTACTAGGGATCATGAATGAATATTGTTTAAACTTTGCCAGACATGTAATAAGGGGAATACCTACTTGACTAATCGATTCTTATCAAATTTAATGTTATCAAAGATATATCTCATCTTAACTACTTGAATATTCCGACATGAAAGTAGAATAAATGTTTTATTATTGTAATATATATGTTGATTTAACTTGTATTCAAGAATTACAAAAACAATTCCCCAAAGAAGAGTATTTGTCAAGCTATATATAGAGTTGAAATATATACTTGTTTCACTATTTGCGACTAAAATAAAAAAAGCTTTCAAACAATTATTTATTGAAATATTGTTTCATTTTTAACCTAATGTGTATTTTTTTAATGACAATTCTTTTTTTAACAAACAAATTCTATAAAGTAATGAAGAAAACAATGAATAACCAAATCAACTACTCGTCATATTTAATTATTATCTAGAATAAAAAATAGGGTGATTGATTCCACGAGTTCATACAAATATTTTTTTTCCTAATAAGGTTCGACCATTAAAAAATTCGTAACTTATTGACAAAATTGTATATCATTAAAATAATAAAAATAACCTATTAATAACATACCTTTTAGAGAAGAAAAAAGCCTATACTTGTTAAGTAGAAAACATATTTTTGGGCCTTCAATTAACTCAAATAGATAATGTTAAAATCTATTTTTTGTTTATTATATAATACCACAAATCATTCAACTCAAAATTCATTACAAGAAAAAAACTAAAGGAAAATTCTTTACGAAACTATGTTGTTTCCACGTCTCCCACATTTCTATATATATAACATATAGTCCATTGTCAATATAATACTCTAGCCACCACCACCCATTACATACATACATATTACACATTACACATAATCTTTTGAACCTAGCCTGCTCCTCATAGGCCGTACCATTTTTCTAAACACCATTGTCATTTCTTCTTTGATTATAATATTTCATATACTCTTTCGCCAATCTATACTCTTTTATAATTCGTTCTCTAACTTATGTATTATTAATATTCAGTCAGCCAAAGATTGAGAATCTCGTTGATCATAACATTTCAATATCTATTTTTATAAATGTTTGAAATGATTCTTATATGTTATTTTGATATAGGTTGTTTAGTTATAGTGTCTGATATATTTTCTTTTATTCTAGAATGTCGATAATATTCTTGTTTACAATATATTATTTGAGGTTACTTACATTTTTAAAACGTATTTTTTTAGAGTGTTCATAATATATGGATGTTTCTAATGTTGATCTATGAGGTTTTATATTTCTTTTACTTTGCCTTAACCTAGGTTTATTAATTAAAAGTATCTTAGATTTTGAGAAATAATATTATGAAAATTATGTTAAAGTTAAATTTTAACCATGTTAAGTTCATTATTCTTTTAAAGGTCTAAAAATTATTAACTTAGTTAAATTGATTCTCTTATATAATGGGGTTGGGCCAATTTGTCTTTTTTTCTTTACTCTTCGTATATAGGGTACACAATATGTAAACGATAAACAAATATACTATCAAGATGGGTTAAGGATTGAATTTGCTTTGAGATTACTATATGTGACATAAATTTTTGAAAAAACAAATTTGATGATATAAAATCTTATTTTGCAGATAAAATATATAATTTCAAGATTCTAATTGTGCAATTCTAATTTGGTGTAGATTCAATATATCCTAAAATTAATTGCATGGTAATGTATTAAATTTATATTTAATTTTTTAACAAACATCTCATATCTCCTATATATTTCTATACATTTCAATTTTTATTTACTTGCAAAAAAAGATTTCTTTTCATTAATCCCTCTAAAAACATTACAGAGATGACTAAGTCGACCTTACCTATTTATTTAAGAGATATTATACCTAAATTAATGAAATATACAAGGATTTTAAAATGTGTTTTACAACTTTTACAATTTACACAAAGTCCTAAACAACTATTACAACATTGATTACACATTGGTCACATTACAATAACAAAACTTATAATTTGGTCCTTGCACTTTAAAGACCACTAATATCACTCACACCCATAAAATAACTTCATAAATCATCCTAAATATATCCATCACTATAATACAAAGAACTAAAAATATATATTTGCAGTTTAGTCCATGAATTATTAACTATTTTTGGTTTCATGATTCTAGAAATATTACTATGCATTTATACATAAGAAAAGTGTTTATGTGTTTATAAATTATCATAATTCTTGAATATCTTTTAATATTTATTTTATTCATATATGATATCTATTTCATTCTTTACAAAAATTATAATTCATAAACACTTATTATTATGTATATATTCATACATAATATTACTTGAATAGTAGAACCAACAATTGTTAATCTAAGCTGCAAGTACTTTGTTTGGTAGTATTGGATGTATTTAGGGTGGATTATGAGGTTATTTTGATGGTTGTGTATGTTATTAGTGGTTTTAAAGTGGAAGGATTGAATTAGAAGATCTGATTGGCATGACTAAAGTGCAGACGGTGTTGTAAAAGTTGTCTATAACTGTGTGTTAATTTAAAAAGTTGTAGAGCATAATTTAGTTCTATATTCTTGTAAATACCATGAAATAACTTTTAATGTTTCCTCTACAACGTATTTCTTCTTAATTTAACCTTAATGGGGTTTTATGAATAATATTTTAATTTCTTCTAGTAACTCTCAAACAAGTAAATCCAACGTATTTGAACCGAACCTCCTCTTAACTACCTTCCTCGTATAAGCATATGACAATATGGACAATTATGTCAAAAGAAACAAAGAGGAAACAACATTTCAATCTTGAACATAATCACAATGCATAACGTCAATGTTTATTTTCAATAAGTTTTCTAGACCAATAAGGTAAATGATAGAAAATACTCTTTTTTTCCACTTAAAATGTCGATGACCTATTTTCTTTCTCGTTATGTGATCAAAGTCCTTGTTTTTACGGATAATCACAATAGGCAAACCATCTAAGTGCGTCTGAATAATGGAGGGACGATATTTCTTATGATAGGCGATATGTTCGGAACTAACGTAAGATGATATGTCTTTTCTAAACCAGTATCAAACAGGTAACCAACGCGTATGATCGAAATATACGACTCCTTTACTCACTCATAAGGATGGTGTAGAATCCATGCATTTGGGAAAATTTTGTAACTTTGATCCGACTATCACAAAATGTATAACCTAGTTTGGTAATCATTAATTTTAAGCTACACACAAACCTTCATGAATAATTCTTCCTTTATATGAGCATCATAAGCAATAATACATGTATCCCACAATATTTCCAACTCATTAATAATTGGACAGAGAAATAAATCTATATCTTTACCGGGTGAACACAGTGTTGGATTCTACAAAGTAAGCATAAACGTGGATTCTTTCATGTATTAACACGGTCACAAATTGATGATTGTTAGTATAACTAGCTACATGCTTTATGAGTTGTTTTTTCATAGTAAAAGGGACAAAACATATCAATACCCAAATCCAATGGTACATTATACGATTCACTAGCAAACTCATGATTTTGCTCCTTAAACTATTTCCAACTTGTACCATCAAATGGATGATGTAACACATCGTCTTATGTACTCTTTAGATTATGGTGCCCGTGGAGACGTGCCTCGACGAAAACATTATTTTTAATCTTGGTGTAATGTGAAAGTAACAAAGTTTTTTATGTGCAATTTTCTTTCAATTTTTCAGATCCTACCTACATTCACCACATACTTGAAATTTATCCAGATTTTCATTGACCTTATCATAAAAAACACAATCATTCTAACATACATCGATCCTAATGCATCCCAAACCCATAAATTTAGTTTTTTGTAACACTTCTTATACGATGAAGGCAAAGTATGGCCCTTAGCCAAAATTAGACATAACAACTGAAGAACTTCAGTTACAAAGGTATTTGTCCATTTGTTCTTAACCTTGATATGTATAAACTTAGTAATTAAATTTAATAAATCCATTGTCGTAGAACCATGGTATAAATCACTCTCGATTTCTTCAAACAAAGTGTCTAATCAACCACAATTTGTCATTTGATTATTCTCAACACCCATACCGATATTATTTATATGCCTTAAATCATTTAAAATGTCCATCATAATATATAATTGTATCTTAAATTTTTTTATATGGGGATGAAGTATCTCTTTCGTACTTTCATACACGGCCTTTTGAATGTTTAATCTTTGAGCGCTAGTCAGTTATCTACCAATGCTTGGGGCTGGATTTTGTCTTTTTACGCTTACTGCTAGAAAAATGTTAAATAATTTCCCTCAGATCACTGCTTGTGATCGAAATACACTACACCATTACTCACTCACAAGGACGGTGTATAATCCATGCATTTAGGGCATGTTTTGTAACCTTGACCCGACCATCCTGAAGTGTATGACCTAGTTAAGTAAACATAAATTCAGAATAACACACAAACCTTTACTACGAATTCTTCCTTCAAATGAGAATCATACGCTAGGATACATGTAACCTACAATATTTCCAACTTATCAATAATAAGTTGGATAAATATATCCATATCTTTACCCGGTAAACGTGGTGTTGGAATCAACAAAGTAAGCATAAACATGGATTCTTTCATGATTTACCAAGGTAGAAAATGGTAGATTATTAGAAGAACTAGCCATACGCTATATGAGTTTATTTTTGCATGAACAAAAGAACAAAACATCGATACCCAAACTCAATCGTACATTACGTGGTTCACTAGCAAACTCATGATTCCACTTGTCAAACTTTTTATAACTAGTATCATCAATTGGATGATGTAACACATCTTCTTCTATACTCTTGCAAGTATGGTGCCTAATTATGTCTTTAGAAGTGTGCCTCAAACAATTCCTTCTGTTAAATCTTGGTAAAATGCGAAAATACATCTTCTTATGTGGAACTTTCTTCTTCTTTTTCAGATCCGCCTAGATTTACTAAATACTTGACATTTATCAAGTTCTCATTCTCTTTGTAATAAAAAATACAATCATTGAAACACATATTAATCTCTTTTTGTTGCACTCCTCATACGAAGAAGAAAAAGTATGACATTTAGGCATATCATGACACAATAGTTGAAGAAGTTTGGTGAAAAAGGTGTTTGTCAACTTGTTTTTTACCTTGATGTGCATCAACTTAAAATGAAATTCAATGAATCCATTGTCGTATAACCATGGTATAACTCAGTCTCCAATTCTTCACACAATGAGCCGAAATAACAACAATATTTCCTTTGACTATTCTCAGCACCCATCTTGGTATCAATCTAAAACATCCATCATTTCATTATTTACAATTTAGGTTGTGGTATTCACGGGGATTTGTTCTATTTCACAATATTTTATCCATAAACCATAGGTTGATAGGATTCATTGTCGATATATAATTATAATTCAATTATAACTAAATTCATGATTTTAATGTAAATATTAAAGTGTAACGATTAGTAAAATTTAACACATTATTATATAATAAATAACTATATTCTAAGCTGAAAGTAATTCTAATATAAAAAGGAAGGAATTTTAAAAGGTTAATATTTAGAAAATATCTAATTTCAGGAAAATTAGCGGATAAGATTTTGTTGAAGTTGACCGCACACATTTAGAGACTGGATGACACCCTTTTGGAGTAGGGTTTGGGTTTGGGGATATAAAAATGGGAAGGTGTAAATGACAAATTTTTCCCACCAACTGCATTTATTACGCATTTTTCGTTAGACACGTCATTTTGTCATCTCTAATGATAGCGTGTTTCATCTAAAATGACCATGTATCTTTAGAGACGAATAAAAATTCATGTCAAATGATATTCTAAGTCCTCGTGAATGAGATCTTTAGAGACGAAAAAAGTCCTCTCAATAGATGAAACGCAATACAAGCGACATATTTGTTTAATTAATTACAATAATAAATAATTCATCTAGAATGATATCTTTTGTGACCATATAATTTAGTATTTAATAATATATCTTACAGACGACATATTTCTTCTTAAAAGGCTCGCAACTTTTAAAAAATAAAACATATAAGCCAGTGTAGAAGAAGCACATGGCACGTCGGCAACGACCGATCTTTAGAGACACGAATCTTGTCCTTTCTAAAAAAAGATGTGTGGTCTAGTAGCACTACACTTGTAAAAAAAGACATGACCCAATGAATGGACACTTGCAAAACCAAGGGAGGATCTATTATATTACTTGAGGGATTCACCCATTAATTTTTAAAATGTCATCTTTGCTAAAAATGTTTTTAATGAAAATATGTAACAATTATATAAGAGTAATGATATATATATATATATATATATATATATATATATATATATATATATATATATATATATATATATATATATCATATCTTTCTATGCAACATTTTAATTATTGTGTATGTTGTGCTCAATTTTTATATGAATAAGAAAGAGAAAAATGATTACTTTTATGATTTTATATTATTTTATTAGACCATGAAAGAAATTAAAAATTATGGAAACCTAAACATGTATAAAAATATAATATGCTTAATAAAGTGTCTTCATAAAATTCTTAAATTTGTATATATTATATGCAAAGAAAGTTAGATTTGATATCACTGGCTATTGTCAAAATTAACTACCAATCAATTATATACCAAGTCAATCCATCAGTGGTTCACACTCATTTTCAATAAAAAATTATTTACCACACATAATTGAAAATATATTGGTATGTGTTCCAATTTCAACAAACATTTTTATTACATGTTATAATTTTTTGATGAATTTTAAAGCAGAGCGATTGTCGATTTGATCAGTTGTTACAAATTCTAGGAAGATACATAAGGAATCCTCTTTTCTTGGAAATGCTTGATATCAAACTTGTCAAAGTTTATGAAAAAGATATGGACATGTAACAACATGGAACTCGAATTCATGTTGGTGAGTCGTCCATCGTATAGATCTCCTTCGAAAAATCTTGCTACTTTATAGAAAAAGCATCATGAATTCTTACATGACAAACGTGTTCATGCAAAAGAGAATATACATAGACTGCATACTCTCTTTACTACAACTTGATGATTTAGTATATGAACATTCCTTATAATTATGGGGGAGTGTCTAGAGGGAAAACCGATTAAAAACAACTAAAAAATCAATTAATTTTAACATTGACTTGTCGTAACTCCGCCTAATTCTTATCACAACCTATTTTCATATATAACCAATATTTTTCACTTGTAGGACCACACTATATATATAGAAAGAGAGAATATTGTAGGAGAGGTGAGACCTAACTTTTAAAAGTAAGGTAGCGGTATTAGTATTAAGTATATAAAGGAATAAAGAAAGAACAAGAAACTACTACAATTAAAAAAAAATAGGCATAACCCTCCTCTGCTACACCTTTTGAAGAAACTCGACATCAATAATTTTATTTTGATTGTAGTTTGATTGTGTAGGGTGAATGATTCATGTGATATTTTAATCAATTTTCACTTTTCAAGTTTCTTAATATGTTAAATTTGAAAATGTCATAGTAGAACTTATCAAAGAGATTGAAATTCTTGTTCTTCTATGATATTTGTCAGTTAAAAGCTCTAAGAATTTTATTCCCCCTAGCCAATCTTCGAATCTTAAAAGTTTTGTTCTCAAATAATTGGCAAGTAATATTGTAAATTTTGTAAAAGAACTTGACTTTATATGTGATCAATCAAATAACATTTTTAATATGATTGTAGTCATTAATAAGTTTGTTTTATTCTGGTTTCAGTGATGTTGGTTATGTATGGAAGATTAAATTATGATAGTGACTATTTTAATTTTAGTGATCTTTGATTGCACAAAATCCCCTTTTCATCTTGTTTCTAACATGTTTGGCTCTTGATTAGGAGGAGGCCGTTGGTCTCATCTTGGCTGTTGTTGTCTCAAATTATCCGTCATTTTTCGTGTTAATTCATGCAAACAACTGTTGTAATGATCATTAGTAACAATAGTTCAAACTATTCTTATTTTTATAATATTTGCTTCGGTGAATTATATATTGTGAGAGAAGAGATTCTTTAATGAGTTTAAAGATTTGATTTTCAGTGTTTGATTTCCCAGGGAGTTGTGTTTGGTGCTATCAGCAATATAATGGTTGATTTTATGCCAAATAAAAACATATTCATGCAATGTGGAGCTGTGAAAAAGCTTGTTTGGTTATCAAAGTCTATGGATATAACTGTTTAATCAATTGTTGCAAGAGCTTAAGGAATCTGATGTTCCACGTGTTCAACATTTGCAAGGAAGGAATGCTCCTGGAACTCACGTTTGACATTTGACTTTGATAGATGGGCATTACAAAAAATTCATGAGGAGTAATCCTATCATGTAATGCAAATCTAGAAGGTTCCGTCCAAGAACAAGTTTTGGTTGTATGATACATACTTGGATAGCTGTGGCAGTTATTAAGAAAATGAAAGTGCTTCATCTTTTTGTTATTGTATAAAAATTTATATTTAGTGTCAGCCTAAAGTACATTTGTAAGTCATTTGAGGTTATTGATTTAATTGGTAAAATAGTTATTTATGTTCCAAAAACGATTATATTTCCAAATCTATATGTAAGATTACATCAATCTTGAAGAGACGCTACATCAGCTAAAAAGCTACCTAACAATCTTTCATTGCTAATGATAAAAAACCCCATCTATTTGATATCAAAATTTTCCGTCTTTTTGTTGTATCTTTTGTTTTCCTCTCGGGATGTCTTTGTAACATTTGTTTACTAATTTCAATTGAATATGAAGTTTCAAGATTTAGTACCAAACATAATTTTACAACAAATCAGCTCAGCATAATTCATCAGTTCAGTGTTTCCGGATCTTCCCGTTGTTCAAAATCAAGGAAATTTTCCAAAGTAGTCTGCAATGTTTACAGGCTTACCAAACTAGTTCCATATCAGGTGAAGCCTACTGAACAACTTTGAAAGACTTTGCAGGTAATGCTATTCGATAAACTTTGCAATTTGATAGATAAAAACAACAGCATACAGTACAATCTCGATACATAATTTAAAAGCAAAGAAAACAACCTAGATTTTTCATCAAAGAGACAATTTAAGAGAATAAAAAACTCTTATCCATTTAGTCCAAGGACACTAGAGAAACAAGTAAACAGATCCTTTTTTTCGTAATATGATCACTTGTGTCAATCAATATACAATCGTATTTCCTAAACATATTTCTGTTGTACATTCGATAAATGGTCAATTATTAAAGAATCAAACAAATTAATCACTAGCTATAAATTAATCAATCGTATTTTCTGAACATATTTATGTTGTACATTTTCCAACAACTCTACTATTTTCCCATATTCAATAATAGTTAGTATTACAATCATTACTATCTAAGTGTAGTTTTATTTATACATGTGAATAGCTAATATCATAAACTATTGATATCTAAGTGTAGTATTAAATATTCTTGAATTTTCTCCTAAACTGTTGACCTACAATAAATTAAAAAAAAGGCAAAAATAAATTCAATTAAAAAAGAATGGCCATTACTGACGATGGAGGTGGCTGGGCATGATGATGGCAATGTGAGGATGGAGATGGTGATTATGGAGGTATGTTGAGTGCGATACGAATGTTCGTCGGTCTTTTTTTTCAAAACTAATTTGGTTTATTTTGAAAGAGAAATCACTAATTTTTTTAATTACATACATTGATTTTTTTTCTTTATATACTTAATACCACTAACTCACGTTTAAAATTGAGGTGCCACCTCTCCTCCTGTATTCTCTCTATATATATTAGTGACTTTAGAGTATTTCAAATAATATCGTTTATTTTTGTTGGCTGTTTCTTACTTATTTTAATTTTATAGAGCTAATTTTATATGGACAAAATCCCTAATTCACCATAATATGGAAATAAGTAAAAGTAATAATTCGATGATAAATGAAAAAACTTGATTTAATAAAATAATAACTTTATTTAATAAAATATAGTTTATAGTGTAATTATTCTTCTTTCCATATGAAAAACAAAACAATCACATGAAATAAAGTTCATTAAACAATACTAAGGTCATGCAAACATAACAATCAAATTTATAATTTTTTATGGGGGAAAGTAAATTTCTAATTTAAAGAGAACGAGTCATCTAGTTAAGGTCGTGCAACCAATATGCATCTGAGTTTGATGTTCCGAACAAACGCTAAATCGTATAAGATTCCAAATTCAAATTTCTATAATATAACAAAGGATGTGCAATCAAATAAAATAAGGCATGGTTTACTAAAAAAATATATGCTTAAAAATACCAAACATATTACCTTTATTATGAAACTTGATTAGAAGATTTCGAAACAATTCTCCTCTAAGAATGTGAAGAATAATTAATCCTTTATGAACTAATTTTACAATGGGAATTTAACCTGTAACCCTTAATTTTTTTATTCCAAATAATTACGGTTGAAATAATACTATCCTTACTATTTAAAATAATTTTGCGAAAATTCTCTTCATCAATAGTAAAAAAGGTATTATATCTTGCTCAAAAGAAGATTCACTCCATGCATTCGGGGATGTATAACTTGGGAGTTTTCTAATAAAGACAAACATCCCATGCCAACCAAAATGGCTACTTATGAATTTGTTAAATATCATTATATGTGTATGATATTATTTTCAAGGATAAAAAGTATATTACCCAAATTAAATTTGGTATTTTGTAAAGGACTTGAAGAATCATTAAGAAATAGATGGGATTTTTACTATATCGTACAAAGGGGAAAAGGAAACAAATGTTTTGATTAATTTTGTAGGACTTGAAGAGGACTTGAAGATTCTTCTAGCATAAAGCGTAAAAAAACAAAATCCTACCCAAAGCATTAGGAGATAACTTAGTAGCGCTCGAAGAGTAAAACATTAAAAGGTAGTATTTGAAAGTACCTAAGAGGTATCACATCTCCATATTAAAATATTAAATATACAATTATATATCACCCTCTAAACCATTTCACTCTTGCTCTGACTTGTCTAGAACACTAATTTACACCCCTTGGGTGATATCCCAATAATAAAGTAAAATATTTACATTTTTATTTAGTCCAAAAACGTTTAATCCGGCTAACCCCAAAATTAAAGTAAAATTTTGGGATTATATTAACCCACTTTTGGATAAAAAAAAACTATTCAAGGTTAGAACATTTATGTGGTACTCTATGGCTAAAGATTAATTTTGTGAAAAACATATTTTTCAATCAATAAATATCTTTATATGGGTTACAGAAGACCCATGAATGGGGTTATTACTAGAAGTGATAGTAGAAACTTTTAAAAATCATGAGATTGTGAGAAAGATATATGAAGAGATTAAGATTTACCTCTGAAAGAAAGGGGATGTTTGAAGAGTCAACCGAGAATATTAACACAAAGACTATAATAATTCGTAAGATATTGGTGAAAAAGAAAAGTAAATACCTTTTGTGTATGAGACAAAACTTAATATACACATATATAAATAAACACACGTAGAATATGAAACACCAAACCCCTAATAAAATATCGAATGTGCTACTTTAATAGTGAGGTTTACAATACCACTATCATGAGAGAAAATAGCAAAAACCGCACAAAAGGATATGATAGCCATCTTCTAGGTAATTACATCTATAAATCAACGTATATAACGTAGTTTTTAGTGAAGTAAAGAAAAAAATAAAAACTCATAGAATAAAAAGATCTGGTAAAATGAGGTATAAAACGAGGTATAAGGGAATATCAACCAATTGGTAAACCCAAAACACTTTTAAATAAAGTTTTTGGGTTTAAAGGGGTACATGATAGTGGAAAAAAATCATAACCTCGTACAATCAAAGACAAAACAGAATATCCTGATCAAGGCAAACATCTTAAATAAAAACATGAGTATAACAATCAAAGGCCACCTCATGGCAATCATGTCACCCAAAAAACAACCTAATCTTCCCACTGATAATTTAATATGACATGTGGAACCATATAAAACAACCTCAAGGTTATATCTCAACCGAAATCTCTGCCTCTTTCAATGTATTGTTCATCTATTATATAGCTAGTAATAACAATCAATAACTCTATAAATAGAAGGAATGATGTAAATAAAACAATGAATATTGTCAAGGTTTTTTTGCCACAATCATTTATTCAATAAACATATATATATTCTTATGTATATTTTTTTCTAGGAAAAAAGATATATATTAAGCTCAACAATTCTCTTACGAAGAAAAGACAATATGTACATCAAATCCCATAAGCTTTTCAAATTTAGTAACTATCCAAAAAAGGAAACTAAAGAAAGCATTAATACATTAAATAAAAACCATATGAATTAACTAAAGTTGAGAAGGTCCTAGTCACCAAAGGGATTCCACTACCATTTTTAAAACCTACTTCTTTTCTCTAACTCATCATTTCTTAACCTTGCACAGGTTCTCATCATCTCTCAACTTCGAAGCCTCTTTACGTAGAAAAAATCTTACTGCTACTTGGCTTTTGATAACCACCCTCAATCTCCGATAACAACTTTTCATATATTCAGGGTTATTCACCATGGTTTCTTCTAATTTTCTCACTCCAAATGATAAAAATTACAACATCTTGAACTATTTTTAGTTGGTGGTCTCGTGTGCTCCGAGATTAATTGATGAGTGACCTAGTTAAGGACCATGTCCCAAGGTGAAAGTCTGGGGTTGATGTTCTGGCTTTGCAAAATTTGAAACCATATAAGCTTTGTGACTGAACAATCCCAAAAACTGTGTTTTTAGTCTGCAGCTAGATTGCCTCATTAGGTACAAACAGTATCAACATTATTAACACATTTTGCATGTCTCTTGTTTTTTTTTTGACGATTTGTTAATCAGGGCTACCTATAGTATAAATCTATGTCTTGTTCTGATTCTGTTGTTTCATATAATATTACACCATGTAATATTGACTTTAGTTTGCTTGATAAGATCATATATTTCTAAAATGAAGAATTCCCCATTTTTTGTTCCTTTTGTGAATATTTTAACTTGAAGTAGTGTTAAATTGAATCGAATTAGTGAATTCACTTAAGAGATATAAATTTAGAGGCCATTTCCACTAATTATCTAGAATGAAATGATAAATCTTGTTGCTTTTGTAGTAATCAATAATTTGTTGTAATTCATATATATCTGCTAAACTAGTTTAACCTATTAGCCACTTGTCTCACTATAAAAATGGATTTTTTGTCATTCACTTCATACATGAATTTTATACTTTGGCAATGTTTCTAACATTCAAAAAATATCTCCAACCCCAGGAAGCATCTTGGGGAATGGATATTTGCTAGATTGACTTTTGATGTATAAGTATGGTGTGAACCTATTTGGACCATAAAGTTTCTTGTTCAGTGGAACATGACAAAATAATTTTAAATAGAAACACTATCTGAACTTCAAGATATTTTATCTCCAACCCTCCATCCTCTTTAGGAAAACATATAACCTTCCAAGCAACTTTAGCTCCCCATGTGTATGTGCTAGTACACGTGAGAATAGATGGTGGACTCGGCTCTCAATAAAGAGTTCAGTGGGGTTGTAAATGGAAACTATCATAATTGGTAAGATACTTTAGTTAGTCTTGAACAAAAAGTAATTAATCTTTGTTTTAAATGGTGACCAAAATTCATCAACTATACATTCCATGTATTGGTGGAATAAAAACTTGAGGGAAAATGCTTATTTTCTGGATTGTCGTGGAGTATATTCTTTGTTGCTCTTATTGGGGTCGTGTGGCAGGAGAGAAACAATGGTTTTTTAAAAACAACACGATCCCAAATGGTGTTACTTTGATAAGAAGAGCTATATATTTAGAGACTGAATATATCAGAGCATGGAGTTGCTATCCTAAAAGGGCCGAGGGTTGTAGTAACTATGTGGAACTTATCCGCTACTGTAAACCAAATCGTGAACTCAAGCTCAACACAGACCGTAGTTGTATTAGCAAACAATGTTTAGGAGGGGCGGGTGGAGTACTTTGTAAAATAAAGGGTAATTAGGTTAGAGTATTTTATGTGAGATTGAGGTACAATTAGTTGATCTTCTTAGACTCAGTCGCCCCTATGAGGATTTGTGTTTGGCGGAGGAGTTCAGAGCTTCTATAGTATGGGAAAAAGTGGATTTGAAAGAGGTTATAGAGGTGTAATCATATTTGGAGCATGTGAGAGGGTCGACTACGAGTTGGGTGTAAGGTATTCTGCAACTTATCTGAAAAAAGTCGTTTGAGATTAAAAGTATATATGTGAATCGAACAAGAGTGCTACCTGGTTGGCTCTTACAACATTTCATTAGGCCATAGTATATTCATGATATATCAACCTTCCCTCTTAGTATGGATATGAAATTTTCTCACTCCGTCTCAAGACTTCCTTATACATTAAAGAACAAATAATATACCATAGTCAAAATGAATTAAATCTCAAAATTGATTACATATTATGAAAATTTAGAAATTTATAATATATTTATCTTAAATAAAAATAATAATATTTTTCATTATTTTATAACATAACTCATATAAGTGGAAATTTATTTTAAAAGAAAAATTTTTTAAAAGAGAAATTACAAAAAAAATATTTATGAATTTAAAAATAATAGACTTTTTGTTCTATAAAATATATCATCATCAAAACCCTAACCACACCACCGCCCTTCAGTATACTACATTACACACTTTAAATGCAATATCACTCTTCACACCTCCACACTTCTTCTTCTCTCTAGATCAACTTGTTCTATTGTATTCACACCAATCTCTATTCCTTAATTCTCTCTAGATCAACTTGTTCTATTGTATTCACACCAATCTCTATTCCTTAATGGACTCTACACTCGTCTCTCATCTTCAAATTAAACTTCCGAATTGTTTTATGATTATCTATTTCCATATCAGATCGATAGCCATGGATTCACACGCAATTGATAGGTATATTTTATTATTTTCAATATCTAATTTTTTTGTATTGATGTGTTATCAAGAAATAAAAAAATATATTTAGATCTTAATAGTTTAGATATATATTTGTCAATTGAATTTTTTGTTTTTGTGTTGCATATAAACGTTTAGACTACTTATGTGCAATATTTGCATTTGCTAGACATAAAGGGTTGTATTGATCATATTGGACAAACACTGGTTATGTTTTGTAGTCAGTTTCCTACCTCTTTTCTCTTTATTCATATGTAAATTAAAGGGGTGTATTCAATTGAGAGTTTATGGGATTTTTTTAGATTTTAAAAACTCTATTGACTTCAAAAATCCTATGGATTGTTTTAAATCTTAATAGACTTTGACGGATTCTTTTTTATTCTTGCATAGAGTCTGATTGATTTTTTTAAATCCTAGATAGATTTTGACGGATTCTTTTAAATTCTATAGAAATTAAAAAATATATAACTTGTTCTTTATCAATTTGATTTTAGTAAAAATCGAGGTAATTAAAATAAAAAATAAATAATTAAATATATGGAAAAATAATAGTTGACCTCAGGAGTCAATAGGACAGTATTATGTTTTTTTTATGTCAAATGCTTAAAAAAACAGTATTATCATGTTCTTTTTTTTACAGAGGTGCAGTTATCATGTTTTTTTTTTGGACGCGAAGTGTAGTATCATGTTTAAAAATGTACTGATCATGTTTTTTTTTTTTTCTGGACGGATGTACTGATCATGTTTCAACGAATTAATTCAGCAATTGAAAAATAATATATCTGAATAGAGGAAAAAAACAAAAAGTTTGTTTTATAAAAAAAAATGTTGCAGTTTTTTTTTAATAGTTCAAATTTGTTTTCTTTTTTATTTTTTGAATTTGTTTTTTCTTAAGACTTTATGAAATCTCTGGTTTTTTAGAGAGATTTGTAAATGTCTTGTTTAGTTATATTTAAATCCTAAACTCAAATGAAATCCAATGACTTTTTAATATCCCAAAAATTTAAAGGATTTAAAATAATCTTGATTGAATACACCAAGATTTTAAATGAGTTTTTAAAATCTTAATTGAATACACCTGGATTTTAAAGGACTTTTTAAAATCTTAATTGAATACCTCTGGATTGTTGAAGTCCAAAAAAATCCAACAGATTCTCAATTCAATACACCCCCCTAAGTTCTTCAAATAGTAAAAATTATTTATGTCTATATAGATGTTTAATATGTTGAAAACATGGAAAGAATTATTGAACAAAATCATTATATTATATAAAACATTCACACAACCAAATATCTTGGTTTGTGTATTATGGATTAAGGTTGATATCAATATTTTGTCTTGTTGGCTTAACAATTGCGATTCCAAAAAATCTTTACTTCTTATATAACGATGACATTGACATCACCATACCATGATCTTTGAGGTGATAGTTGACACATTGCATAAAGATATATTTGATGGATATCTTTGACCAATCACGTACCTCCCATACACGACCTGATAGTTCGAGAAGAAAGGCTGTCTATGAAAAATCTCTCTTTCACTTGTAAATCGCAGTTTTTCTTTTCCATATCTACAAATAATTTACACATGTCACTTGATTTTGCTTGGCATACAGGAATATCCAGCTTTTTCTCTGCATTAATGATAAGTAAGTAACTCTTATTATTATCCGGCTTTATTTTACTCTTGTCACATTTTTCACACGAAAGGATCAACTTACTCTTTAATGTATCTGGACTTTTGAGATTAGGTAAATAAATATTTTCCGGCTTTACTTTACTAAAAATATTAGTTTTTTCTTCTTTACTCAACTCAACCTGGTCACGTAACTCATTCGAACAAATAAACTCATCCATTTGTGTAACCGGACTTTTGACAACTGGTGAACAATTATTGCTATTTACTAGTTTTTCCTTTGATAAAATTTCATCATCCAAATTGGGAAAAGAGGTCATACTCTGTATATATGAACAGTTTTGATATATACAGAGTATGACCTCTTTTTCCATTTTGGATGATGAAATTTTATCAAAGGAAAAGTAGTAAATAGCAATAATTGTTCGCCAGTTGTCAAAAGTCCGGTTACACCAATGGATGAGTTTATTTGTTCTAGCGAGACGTGACCATGTTGAGCCGAGTAGATAAGAAAAAACTAATATTTTCAGTAGAGTAAATCTGGAAAAAATTTATTCACCGGATCTCAAAAGTCCAGATAAATTAAAGAGTAAGTTGGTCTTTTCGTGTGAAAAACGTGACAAGAGTAAAATAAAGTCGGATAATAATGAGAGTTACTTACGTATCATTAATGCAGAGAGAAAGCTGGATATTCCTGTATGCCAAACAAAATCAAGTGACAGGTGTAAATTTTTTGTAGATATGGAAAAGAAAAACTGCGATTTACAAGTGAAAGAGAGATTTTGCAGTGACAAATACAACTTTTCTTCTCAAACTGTTAGGTCAAGTAGCTGGGTTGTACGTGATTTGGTCAAATATATCCCACCAAATGAAGTTATGTGCGAGGAAGATAAATAGTCTACTAAATCAGCACAATCTAAATAAAATATTGAATATTCGAATTCTATTCGAGATGATGATCGAGTTAAGCTTGAGAGATTTTATGATAGATCATATCATTACGATAAATATTCAATAAGGTACCAATAAAGACAGAACGAGAAAAGAGATAGTAGTTGGAAATAGTGGCACTTTTAGAGGAGAGACTCACGTGGGTCCCACAAAGACAATGTTCATAAAACAGAAACAGATAGAAATTATTTGCGCCATTATAGAGACTATCAAACTATATCTCTATCTTATAGATATCCTCCTCCAAAATACAGTAGATCAAGGAGAAGACGAGGTGAGAGATCTGATACATATCGAAAAGATAAACCATTTAGAGCTGAGAAAGATAAACATTCTAGTACAAGCTACAAGGACAACTCAAACAGCCTACATAGGTACAAGGATATTAAGGCCCTAATTCATGTAAGAAATGAAGCCAATAATGCTTTAAATGAAGCTGAGAAACTTAAGCGTTCTGCTTAGTGTCTCAAGGTCCGTTTACTATTATTACTTTATGCAATGTGTCAACTATCACCTGAAAAATCATGGTATGGTTGTCATCTCCTCCTTCAAGAAGCCTGCGATGGGAGTGTTGCATCGTTAGAAAAGACGTAAAGATTTTTGGAATCGCAAATGTTAAGCAAACAAGACAAAATCTTGATATCATCCTTAATCCCTAGTATACGAACCAAGATATTTGGTTGTGTGAATGTTTTATAGAATATAATGATTTTGTTTAATAATTCTTACCAAGTTTTCAACATCTTAAACATCTATATGGACATAAATAATTTTTATGGATGAAGTATTTTGCTCAATATATGACTTATACCATCAACATAGAACTCGCATATCATCCATTTGTTGATTGATATTTAGCTAGGACCGGTGTAAAAAGAATTATAAATGATCATTATGTTTTTGACATTTATTTATTCAATAGTATAATTAATCACAACAAGCATGTTATTCATACTTTCAGTTATAGTGAATTAACTATATTATGTTAGGATATCGTATCAAATCAAGATTTTGTCAGCCATAAAATCAATTTGAGTCCATTCATTTGAGTAACTAATTATTTACGGGTCTAAGAAATATAAACTAATTGATCAAATACTACTTTGCTAAAATTTTGAATTTAGACAAATATTATATTTATTTAACTATAAACGTTAATCATATAAAAATAACTATGAGATTCAGATCATAGAGGAAATATATTATTTAAAGTATTCAAAGAAAAGACATACAAAATAAATCATCAATAGAGTAAATATTAAAGTTAGGTAAACGGTCAAAATTTGATAAAACCTATGTAAATTTGATAAATTCTATATAATTAATATAATTTAATAATATATTGTGATCTTTTTGTTTGATAAATTCCTTAATTTTAAAAATCTAAACATGATGTATACGTCTTAAGAAATAAACATATACCTTTTCTAGATATATAAGACTAGGATTTGCCTTTCATATTTAGATAAAAAGTTTAAAAAATTCAAATTTTAAGCAGAGAATATGTAGAAAGGACAATCTTTCAATGGGACTAACATAAATTTTTGTTAAAAAATGTTAGGCATTCCAATTAATTTTAGGTGGACAGTTTATGCCTAAATAGTTTTAAGATTCATATCGGGTGCAAGCATACGATTTTCAAGAACCATGAGTACATCATGTAACAACTTTGATTTGACCAACAAAACCTTCTTTCTGAACTATGATATTACCTTGTTGATCTATACATATATGCCACTATATATTCATGTTAATTTTATATTAGATATGGACGTTGCATTACTAGGGATCATGAATGAATATTGTTTAAACTTTGCCAGACATGTAATAAGGGGAATACCTACTTGACTAATCGATTCTTATCACATTTAATGTTATCAAAGATATATCTCATCTTAACTACTTGAATATTCCGACATGAAAGTAGAATAAATGTTTTATTATTGTAATATATGTTGATTTAACTTGTATTCAAGAATTACAAAAACAATTCCCCAAAGAAGAGTATTTGTCAAGCTATATATAGACTTGAAATATATACTTGTTTCACTATTTGCGACTAAAATAAAAAAAGCTTTCAAACAATTATTTATTGAAATATTGTTTCATTTTTAACCTAATGTGTATTTTTTTAATGACAATTCTTTTTTTAACAAACAAATTCTATAAAGTAATGAAGAAAACAATGAATAACCAAATCAACTACTCGTCATATTTAATTATTATCTAGAATAAAAAATAGGGTGATTGATTCCACGAGTTCATACAAATATTTTTTTTCCTAATAAGGTTCGGCCATTAAAAAATTCGTAACTTATTGACAAAATTGTATATCATTAAAATAATAAAAATAACCTATTAATAACATACCTTTTAGAGAAGAAAAAAGCCTATACTTGTTAAGTAGAAAACATATTTTTGGGCCTTCAATTAACTCAAATAGATAATGTTAAAATCTATTTTTTGTTTATTATATAATACCACAAATCATTCAACTCAAAATTCATTACAAGAAAAAAACTAAAGGAAAATTCTTTACGAAACTATGTTGTTTCCACGTCTCCCACATTTCTATATATATAACATATAGTCCATTGTCAATATAATACTCTAGCCACCACCACCCATTACATACATACATATTACACATTACACATAATCTTTTGAACCTAGCCGACCTGCTCCTCATAGGCCGTACCATTTTTCTAAACACCATTGACATTTCTTCTTTGATTATAATATTTCATATACTCTTTCGCCAATCTATACTCTTTTATAATTCGTTCTCTAACTTATGTATTATAAATATTCAGTCAGCTAAAGATTGAGAATCTCGTTGATCATAACATTTCAATCAAGGAATCATGAAAATGTTATTTTATATTATCTATTTTTATAAATGTTTGAAATGATTCTTATATGTTATTTTGATATAGGTTGTTTAGTTATAGTGTCTGATATATTTTCTTTTATTCTAGAATGTCGATAATATTCTTGTTTACAATATATTATTTGAGGTTACTTACATTTTTAAAACGTATTTTTTTAGAGTGTTCATAATATATGGATGTTTCTAATGTTGATCTATGAGGTTTTATATTTCTTTTACTTTGCCTTAACCTAGGTTTATTAATTAAAAGTATCTTAGATTTTGAGAAATAATGTTATGAAAATTATGTTAAAGTTAAATTTTAACCATGTTAAGTTCATTATTCTTTTAAAGGTCTAAAAATTATTAACTTAGTTAAATTGATTCTCTTATATAATGGGGTTGGGCCAATTTGTCTTTTTTTCTTTACTCTTCGTATATAGGGTACACAATATGTAAACGATAAACAAATATACTATCAAGATGGGTTAAGGATTGAATTTGCTTTGAGATTACTATATGTGACATAAATTTTTGAAAAAACAAATTTGATGATATAAAATCTTATTTTGCAGATAAAATATATAATTTCAAGATTCTAATTGTGCAATTCTAATTTGGTGTAGATTCAATATATCCTAAAATTAATTGCATGGTAATGTATTAAATTTGAAAGAAATAAAAAAAAAAGGTTTTTATTCCCATGCCACCCATGATGGGAAAGACATGAGCGTACAGGGAAGTTATCTTTGATAACTTCCCACTTTGATGGTGGAGGAAGTGGAGAAAGTGGGAGAGTGGTTTATTAACAGCTAATAAACCAACTCTCCAGCTCTATAAATAGAGCCTCTCTTTCTCACAAAAACAACAACAAAATAGACAATCAACGTACAATTCTTTTATCTTCAAATCAAGAATACAATACAAATAATTCTGAGACATTTAGGTGGTGAAAACAAAAGGTTTAGTTCTAGTAATTAAACTTTCGACCAAATAGCAGAAGCAATTTATTCCAATTCAATCAATTACAAGAAGGCTGAATTCAGGACTCTTCATTCCAATCCGCTGCGTATAAGGTTTGTCTAATAAACCTTCTTGTTAATATTCAAGTGTAACAATTGGTATCAGAGCATGTTACCCAATTGAATATATTATAGAATAATTCTTTTGAGCATCCTTTTTGTGTCGTATAAGAAGAAAAGAAAATTGAGAATTTTTTTTGTTTTTTGATTCTGTCGACTCGACAGTAGAAGAAAAAAAAAAGACTTTTGATTTGTTTGAATTTTTTTTTTTGTTTGTCGATATATGCATATAAGGTTTTAGGCTTTCATTATATCGGACCCAGACCACCTAATTAAGTGACTAGTAGCCTTACCAGTTTTACTACCTTAAGATATTGTTAATGAATAAAGTTTCTGGAAAGATACTATTATTATTTTTTCTTGTTTCCTATATCAATTTTGGTGTATTACTTTTTACCGTTCTTAATTTTTTCTATATGTAGAAAAATGGTGTTGACACGATCCAGGGGATCACGAGCAGCAAGGCTTGAGCAACTGACAGTGTACAGATGGCTCAATAGGAACGTAAGAAATCCTAATGGATCATCAGGGATCCATAGACCAAAAGTTGCAAGGACACTGAAGGAAAAACAGTCTTTGAGAAATAGTATCAAAGCACTCCGTTATAAGAAGAAACCTCATCACACCCTAGTGCAACATGTGGCAATTGTCAATAGATTGATTCAGGATGTCATAAATTGGGGTGATATCATTTGTGAAGGACATAAGGTTGAAGTTCTTTACAAATCTCTACCAAGAGAGATGAAGAGGGATATCGAAATCTTATGGGAGTATGATTTTCCGGAGAACTATGTTCATGGAAGACAAGCTACATATGAGTGGCTAGTCTATGCTTTGACTGAATCTCACTTGTGGAGGCACTATAATAATTCTACTAGGTCGGATCAGTGCAACTGTGGAATGCATTATCGAACTACAAGTATTGATAATTATTTTCCAATTAGACTCTATGAGGAAGTGAACTTTGAGCAGTCAATTCCTAAATTAAGGTTTTGGATATGAAAGGCGTATGCTAGTTAGGACTTGTAATAGGTAGTTTGCTTAGTGGTTTGTTTTTTCCAAATTTTTTTTATCCCTGTTTGTTAGGAATTGCATTAGTTGCTTTGATTAAGTTATTTCTTTATTGAACATGTATTTCATTTATGTATGAATTCAACTAGTTTCTTTATTTTTATGTTATTAGTTGTTTATATTCATACATTTTCACTCTAGTTATGTTAGAGTAAGTGGGAGTTCTTGGAGAACTTATTTTTTGCAGTTAATGAAATTGATTGAATCATTAAGACAAAAAAAATATGGTGGTTCATGATTGGGAACATAGTGAACTTTCTTTATCACTTATTTTGTTATCTTTCTTATTCATTCTATTTGCATTAATAGCATTAGGTAGTTAAATAATTGTATGTATACTAATGAAAAATCTCTTACTTTATAAGAAAATGACAACCGTCATTGATGATCTCAATGGAGACATAATGAATGGTGAGAACTATACCCTGGTAAACTCAAAATAAATTATGTTCTAGAGGAACAAGAATTCTTGAGGTTATTAACAATGTCATGGCTCAGCCTAAGGAAGGCATCACAGCTCATGGAGGCTTATGAGAAGTGAAAAAAGAGATATACCACTACAAGAGGCATCTTGATAAGCTCCATGTATGACGATCTTGTCCATGAGTGTCAATAATACCCCACTGATCATGAGATGTGGGACGCTCTTAATGAAAAGTACAAGGGTACAACTATGACTAAGATGAGTCAATTGATCATTAAATTTGACACTTACAAGAGAAAGCCTAATCAAACCAAGCATCTTTGGGAGATGTCTAATATGATTAGGGAACTTGGACTGCAGGTCATAATTTTTTTTTGTTGATGAACATCAGGTTCAAGCTGTGATCCAATCTCTTTCAAATAAGTGGGAGCATTTGAAGATAAACTTGACTCAGAATGTGACGTTGGAAGATGAACGTCTTGATGCTGTTAAGTCTTAGGATCAGACTTATATATTGCTGAGTCAAGTTCCCACAAAGGTTCTTGCATTAAGTGCAAGAACAATGGGAAGAGAAACGAAAATGAGCATGCTTCCAAGAAGAACAAAAATGGTGGTAACAACGTTTTTTTTAAGAAAGACGAGAGTAAAGTAAAATGCTATAATTGTGACAAGATAGGTCACTTCGCTCGCGAGTGAGGATAAAGATAGCAATATCATTTACTTCATATAACTTTACATATGTTACCAGTACAGTTTGCTAGTTGATTCTAATCCTTTGTGGATTGTGGATTCAGAAGTGACAGACCATATAGCCTAAGACCAAGATGCATATGTAGAGTACCATCTAATTTCAGAGGAAATGTGATGAATATAAGTTAGGAGACAACAACAAGGTTGAAGTCAACAGATTTGACACTTGCAAGTTGAACTTGCGAGGTGATCAAACCTTATAGCTGCATAATGCACTCTACACACTTGAAATTCGAAGAAATTTGGTCTCGGTCATTGTTCTTCTAGGATTAAGTTTTAATATGCATTTTTCATAACAATTAAGTAGACATCTATTATGACGCTAAGTGTTAAATTTTTTGGTTTTACTTCTCATGTTTTAGTAGTACTAGATGATGATAACTCATTTAATAGTTATTATGTAAGTAGTTGCTTTTCTACTAATACTTCTTCTAGTAATTTTAACGTAGAAGAAAAGTATGGAATGCTAGACTAGTTCATATTGGACAAGACCGTATGAATTTGTTGGCTAAGGCGAACTTTTTGGGTTCATTGACTAGAGTCAACTTGCCAACTTATGAAAATTGTCTAGCAGATAAAGCAAAGGGAAACCATTTTTTGAAAAGGCTAAACGAGTCGAGTACCCATTGCAAGTAATTCATGTAGATATCTGTGACCCAATGAATGTTCAAAATATACAAGGGGACTTTATTTTATCACTTTTATAGATAATTTCACTAGTTTTGGTTATGTCTACCTGATTTTTCATACATCTGTAGCATTGAAATTTTCTTGTGATATATTTCAATGAAGTAGGAAATCAGTTAGAGAGGAAAATGAAAACCTTAATCACGTGAATATCTATTGGATCAGTTGAAAGAACCGTGTGATGAAAAAGTGAGAACTCTCCTAGAAATGGTTAAGTCTATGATGGCACAAGCTAATCTGTGGAGATGCCTTGCCTACTGCTAGTTATATACTTAACCAAATACCCACAATGACTATTCCATCAAACTCCTTATGAACTACTTGTGACCCTAGGGTCGACAGACTATGTTCATGATCTATCTCATAAATATGGGAAGTTAGGTCCAAGAGGTAAGAAGTGTATCTTTATTAGATACCCAGATCACTCTAAAGGATATGTGTTTATTGGTGAACATAACGATGGGGGTCTTACTGAAATTGAATCACGAGATGTCACATTCTTAGAGAATGATTTTCCTAGCAAAGGTGAGGTTGACATAAATTCTATTTTATGTGAATTAAATGAGATTTAGGAAGATGATATGCAAACAAATGTGACACCTGATGAGGTAACACATACTAAAGAAATAGAGAAGGATACTCCTTTAAATCTTAAGACGGAAGAAACCATTGCATCATCTAGTAATCCTATTTCTCAAGATTCTCAACTTACGAGAAGTGCTAGAGTTTTAGTTCCTCGTCGTCGATTTGAAATCGAAGGAGAAGTCTTTACGATAACTCCACAAGACGAAGATGAACCTCGATCAGTTAATGAAGCATTCTCATGTCCTGCTAAGAATGAATGGAAGAAAGCAATGGAAGAAGAAATGGAGTCGATGAAGAAAAACCAGGTGTGGGAACTGGTTAATCTCCCAAAAAGACGTAAGGCGATTGGGAATAAATGGGTCTCAAAATAAAGAGGAAAACCTGACAATTACATTGACATGTAAAAAGCTCACTTGGTAGCGAAAGGCTCTACTGAATGGGAAGGAATAGTTTTTGAGGAAATTTTTTCTCCTGTTGTTAGATTTACCTCAATACGTCTTATTTTTAGCTATTGTGGCGCATCTCGATCTGGAGTTGCACCAAATGGATGTTAAAACTACATTTCTAAATGGAGATTTAGAAAATGTTATTTTCATGGAACAACCCTCGGGTTTCGTTGCAAAAGATCAAGAGAATAAAGTATGTAGATTGTTAAAATCAATATATGATCTTAATCAAGCCTCGAGACAGTGGAATTTGAGATTTCATGAAGTCATTTCATCAAATGGATTTGAGATGATAAGTGAAAATCACTGTGTTAATGTTTAATGTTCCAAGAAATTTTGTGATCTTATCTCTATATGTAGATGACATCCGATTAGCAGGGGATGATAAAGAGTTTATTCAAGCTAATAAGGAGTAGCTAGCTTCTCAATGTTATATGAAATATATGGGAGAAGCAAATTATATTCTTGGTGTTAAGATTAGTAGAGATAGGTCTAGAGGACTATTATCTTTGTCTCAAGAACCTTAAATCATGAATATAATTGAGCGGTTTAGCATGACTGAGTGCAATACCATTGACACTCCTGTAGCAAATGGAATAAACTTAAATCTCGACAAGTGTCCTAGTACTCCAGAAGAGAAATAGAAAATGTATACAGTGTCATATTTTAGTTCATGGACAGTCTTATATATGTTATGATGTGAATTAGGCCAGACATATGTTATGTGGTAGATTTAGTTAGTCATTTTAATTGAACCCAGGACAAGAAAATCCGAAAGTTGTGAAAAAGATATTGAGATATCTAAAAGGCACTATGGATTATGCCTTTGCTTTCGAGGAAATAGATTACACCTAGAAGGATATATTACGCTATTTGGGATAGTGATATATATGGGGGTAAATCTACCTCAGGTGATGTATTCATGTTGAATAATTGCGCAATTTCTTGAAGTAGCAAGAAACAAACCTGTATAATTTTTGTCCACAATGGAAGCTGAGTTTGTAGCATGCTTAGCTGTGGTTCCAGAGGCTGTTTGGTTAAAAAGGTTATTATGAACATTTAGGATTCTCAGGCGATAGTGGGAGTCCCGTTATTATACATTGTGATAGTCAAGCTGAAAAGGCTTGTGTGAAAGCTCCTAAGTATCACAGTATGACCAAACACATTGATATAAAGTATAACGTTGTTAGAGATATTATTGCACAAAAGGATGTTGATTTGCAATACATACACACACGCAATATGCTTGCTGATCCATTCACAAAGGATATCCCAAGGGATATATTTATGGATATGTTAAATCTATATGATTAAGCAAGATATAATGTATGAATATTGCGAGTTTATGTGCATTCATATATATATTTTCATTAGTATGTTTATTTAACTGTTTATTTTAATAATATCATGTTTGATATATATTATAATGCGTGTAATTTTTTGAAGTATGTATGTCCTATAGACTGAGATTGGCCCTATCACACGGGCAATCGCCTTTGGCATAAGAAGTGCGCAAAGATGAGACTAACTCATAGTAGTGAAGAACCCTTAAGATAACTTGAGTTAAGATAGTCGCCTTAACTAAAGTGTTAAGATGAGATCATAAACATGGATAATATAAGAGCCAGATATGAGTTGCTTGATTGATTTCATAGAAGGGTTGATCAATCGAAGAATTCATCTTAGGCAACGAAACTTGTCTAATTATATATCTGTATGGTATTTATAAAATTGTGACATACAATTGGAGCTATATATGAATAATACCATAACACGTGTGTCATACCACGTGTGCTTTCGACCAGAAGGAAGTGAAGAGTCGATCCCTGTCTCTTCATTGTGTGATGCCTTCAAAATTGTGCCCTTATTACTTTTGACTATGTCTTGATATTTTGATTAGGTGTATGCTACTTTGAACATACTACTAATGATCATGAATGATTCGGTCTAATGGGGTATGTTTGGGAAAGCAACCTAATCAACGTAAAAGGATATAAGTGTAAAGGGAAGACTAAAATTTTGTATCAAAGTGTGTGCTTGCAGGTACCGATCATGTAAGTCAATTTGGACCATAACATGATAGTGAGACACATGAAGTTATGTCAGTGAACTCTTTTAATCACATAAACGATGTGATATAAATTTAAAGGGGTCAGAGTTACTGAATATGATACAATAAATTATTAGTCTGGGGTACTACAAGATACGTAAGGAATGAAGTTTCATTTGAGCAACTATGTACCCTAACAGGTTATTAGTAACGTATGCTCGTATGCTTGTTGGTCGCACGACCTATTTTGTCAAGTATGATGAATTATTCTAGAAATGTGTATATGAGGAGATTTGAGAAATATTGATGTATGGTGCATTGAAATGCATGTTCCTAAAGGGAATGATTGTAACTCCATCATGTGCGAGTGGGAGAATGAAAGAAATAAAAAAAAAAGGTTTTTATTCCCATGCCACCCATAATGGGAAAGACATGAGCGTACAGGGAAGTTATCTTTGATAACTTCCCACTTTGATGGTGGAGGAAGTGGAGAAAGTGGGAGAGTGGTTTATTAACAGCTAATAAACCAACTCTCCAGCTCTATAAATAGAGCCTCTCTTTCTCACAAAAACAACAACAAAACAGACAATCAACGTACAATTCTTTTATCTTCAAATCAAGAATACAATACAAATAATTCTGAGACATTTAGGTGGTGAAAACAAAAGGTTTAGTTCTAGTAATTAAACTTACGACCAAATAGCAGAAGCAATTTATTCCAATTCAATCAATTACAAGAAGGCTGAATTCAGGACTCTTCATTCCAATCCGCTGCGTATAAGGTTTGTCTAATAAACCTTCTTGTTAATATTCAAGTGTAACAAAATTTATATTTAATTTTTTTACAAACATCTCATATCTCCTATATATTTCTATACATTTCAATTTTTATTTACTTCCAAAAAAAGATTTCTTTTCATTAATCCCTCTAAAAACATTACAGAGATGACTAAGTCGACCTTACCTATTTATTTAAGAGATATTATACCTAAATTAATGAAATATACAAGGATTTTAAAATGTGTTTTACAACTTTTACAATTTACACAAAGTCCTAAACAACTTTTACAACATTGATTACACTTTGGTCACATTACAATTAAAACTTATAATTTGGTCCTTGCACTTTAAAGACCACTAATATCACTCACACCCATAAAATAACTTCATAAATCATCCTAAATATATCCATCACTATAATACAAAGAACTAAAAATATATATTTGCAGTTTAGTCCATGAATTATTAACTATTTTTGGTTTCATGATTCTAGAAATATTACTATGCATTTATACATAAGAAAAGTGTTTATGTGTTTATAAATTATCATAATTCTTGAATATCTTTTAATATTTATTTTATTCATATATGATATCTATTTTATTCTTTACAAAAAAGAAAGAATACAAATGCATGTACAATTATATTACACAAAATTGATTAGATAATTGATTTTATTTATTTTGTGTCACGTCATTTATTTCGTGAAGAAAATTTATCATTGAAAAAATAAATGATCGTTAGCCATGACCTTTATACTAACAATCATATATCTTTTCAATGTTAATTTTTTTTTCACTAAATACACACAAAATGAATAAAATTAAACATCTAATCAATTTTGTATAATTGCACAAAAATTTGTATCTTTCCTTCTTTGAAAAAAAAAAAATAGATATCATATATGAATAGAGTACATATTAAAATATATTCAAGAATAATTAAAAATTATAATTCATAAACACTTATTATTATGTATATATTCATACATAATATTACTTGAATAGTAGAACCAACAATTGTTAATCTAAGCTGCAAGTACTTTGTTTGGTAGTATTGGATGTATTTAGGGTGGATTATGAGGTTATTTTGATGGTTGTGTATGTTATTAGTGGTTTTAAAGTGCAAGGACTGAATTAGAAGATCTGATTGGCATGACTAAAGTGCAGACGGTGTTGTAAAAGTTGTCTATAACTGTGTGTTAATTTAAAAAGTTGTAGAGCATATTGTAATTTCCTATTTGTTTGAATTTAGTTCTATATTCTTGTAAATACCATGAAATAACTTTTAATGTTTCCTCTACAACGTATTTCTTCTTAATTTAACCTTAATGAGGTTTTATGAATAATATTTTAATTTCTTCTAGTAACTCTCAAACAAGTAAATCCAACGTATTTGAACCGAACCTCCTCTTAACTACCTTCCTCGTATAAGCATATGACAATATGGACAATTATGTCAAAAGAAACAAAGAGGAAACAACATTTCAATCTTGAACATAATCACAATGCATAACGTCAATGTTTATTTTCAATAAGTTTTCTAGACCAATAAGGTAAATGATAGAAAATACTCTTTTTTTCCACTTAAAATGTCGATGACCTATTTTCTTTCTCGTTATGTGATCAAAGTCCTTGTTTTTACGGATAATCACAATAGGCAAACCATCTAAGTGCGTCTGAATAATGGAGGGACGATATTTCTTATGATAGGCGATATGTTCGGAACTAACGTAAGATGATATGTCTTTTCTAAACCAGTATCAAACAGGTAACCAACGCGTATGATCGAAATATACGACTCCTTTACTCACTCATAAGGATGGTGTAGAATCCATGCATTTGGGAAAATTTTGTAACTTTGATCCGACTATCACAAAATGTATAACCTAGTTGGGTAATCATTAATTTTAAGCTACACACAAACCTTCATGAATAATTCTTCCTTTATATGAGCATCATAAGCAATAATACATGTATCCCACAATATTTCCAACTCATTAATAATTGGACAGAGAAATAAATCTATATCTTTACCGGGTGAACACAGTGTTGGATTCTACAAAGTAAGCATAAACGTGGATTCTTTCATGTATTACCACGGTCACAAATTGATGATTGTTAGTATAACTAGCTACATGCTTTATGAGTTGTTTTTTCATAGTAAAAGGGACAAAACATATCAATACCCAAATCCAATGGTACATTATACGATTCACTAGCAAACTCATGATTTTGCTCCTTAAACTATTTCCAACTTGTACCATCAAATGGATGATGTAACACATCGTCTTATGTACTCTTTAGATTATGGTGCCCGTGGAGACGTGCCTCGACGCAAACATTATTTTTAATCTTGGTGTAATGTGAAAGTAACAAAGTTTTTTATGTGCAATTTTCTTTCAATTTTTCAGATCCTACCTACATTCACCACATACTTGAAATTTATCCAGATTTTCATTGACCTTATCATAAAAAACACAATCATTCTAACATACATCGATCCTAATGCATCCCAAACCCATAAATTTAGTTTTTTGTAACACTTCTTATACGATGAAGGCAAAGTATGGCCCTTAGCCAAAATTAGACATAACAGCTGAAGAACTTCAGTTACAAAGGTATTTGTCCATTTTTTCTTAACCTTGATATGTATAAACTTAGTAATTAAATTTAATAAATCCATTGTCGTAGAACCATGGTATAAATCACTCTCGATTTCTTCAAACAAAGTGTCTAATCAACCACAATTTGTCATTTGATTATTCTCAACACCCATACCGATATTATTTATATGCCTTAAATCATTCAAAATGTCCATCATAATATATAATTGTATCTTAAATTTTTTTATATGGGGATGAAGTGTCTCTTTCGTACTTTCATACACGGCCTTTTGAATGTTTAATCTTTGAGCGCTAGTCAGTTATCTACCAATGCTTGGGGCTGGATTTTGTCTTTTTACGCTTACTGCTAGAAAAATGTTAAATAATTTCCCTCAGATCACTGCTTGTGATCGAAATACACTACACCATTACTCACTCACAAGGACGGTGTATAATCCATGCATTTAGGGCATGTTTTGTAACCTTGACCCGACCATCCTGAAGTGTATGACCTAGTTAAGTAAACATAAATTCAGAATAACACACAAACCTTTACTACGAATTCTTCCTTCAAATGAGAATCATACGTTAGGATACATGTAACCTACAATATTTCCAACTTATCAATAATAAGTTGGATAAATATATCCATATCTTTACCCGGTAAACGCGGTGTTGGAATCAACAAAGTAAGCATAAACATGGATTCTTTCATGATTTACCAAGGTAGAAAATGGTAGATTATTAGAAGAACTAGCCATACGCTATATGAGTTTATTTTTGCATGAACAAAAGAACAAAACATCGATACCCAAACTCAATCGTACATTACGTGGTTCACTAGCAAACTCATGATTCCACTCGTCAAACTTTTTATAACTAGTATCATCAATTGGATGATGTAACACATCTTCTTCTATACTCTTGCAAGTATGGTGCCTAATTATGTCTTTAGAAGTGTGCCTCAAACAATTCCTTCTGTTCAATCTTGGTAAAATGCGAAAATACATCTTCTTATGTGGAACTTTCTTCTTCTTTTTCAGATCCGCCTAGATTTACTAAATACTTGACATTTATCAAGTTCTCATTCTCTTTGTAATAAAAAATACAATCATTGAAACACATATTAATCTCTTTTTGTTGCACTCCTCATACGAAGAAGAAAAAGTATGACATTCAGGCATATCATGACACAATAGTTGAAGAAGTTTGGTGAAAAAGGTGTTTGTCAACTTGTTTTTTACCTTGATATGCATCAACTTATAATGAAATTCAATGAATCCATTGTCGTATAACCATGGTATAACTCAGTCTCCAATTCTTCACACAATGAGCCGAAATAACAACAATATTTCCTTTGACTATTCTCAGCACCCATCTTGGTATCAATCTAAAACATCCATCATTTCATTATTTACAATTTAGGTTGTGGTATTCACGGGGATTTGTTCTATTTCACAATATTTTATCCATAAACCATAGGTTGATAGGATTCATTGTCGATATATAATTATAATTCAATTTTAACTAAATTCATGATTTTAATGTAAATATTAAAGTGTAACGATTAGTAAAATTTAACACATTATTATATAATAAATAACTATATTCTAAGCTGAAAGTAATTCTAATATAAAAAGGAAGGAATTTTAAAAGGTTAATATTTAGAAAATATCTAATTTCAGGAAAATTAGCGGATAATATTTTGTTGAAGTTGACCGCACACATTTAGAGACTGGATGACACCCTTTTGGAGTAGGGTTTGGGTTTGGGGATATAAAAATGGGAAGGTGTAAATGACAAATTTTTCCCACCAACTGCATTTATTACGCATTTTTCGTTAGACACGTCATTTTGTCATCTCTAATGATAGCGTGTTTCATCTAAAATGACCATGTATCTTTAGAGACGAATAAAAATTCATGTCAAATGATATTCTAAGTCCTCGTGAATGAGATCTTTGAGACGAAAAAAGTCCTCTCAATAGATGAAACGCAATACAAGCGACATATTTGTTTAATTAATTACAATAATAAATAATTCATCTAGAATGATATCTTTTGTGACCATATAATTTAGTATTTAATAATATATATCTTAAAGACGACATATTTCTTCTTAAAAGGCTCGCAACTTTTAAAAAATAAAACATATAAGCCAGTGTAGAAGAAACACATGGCACGTCGGCAACGACCGATCTTTAGAGACACGAATCTTGTCCTTTCTAAAAAAAGATGTGTGGTCTAGTAGCACTACACTTGTAAAAAAAGACATGACCCAATGAATGGACACTTGCAAAACCAAGGGAGGATCTATTATATTACTTGAGGGATTCACCCATTAATTTTTAAAATGTCATCTTTGCTAAAAATGTTTTTAATGAAAATATGTAACAATTATATAAGAGTAATGATATATATATATATATATATATATATATATATATATATATATATATATATATATATATATATCATATCTTTCTATGCAACATTTTAATTATTGTGTATGTTGTGCTCAATTTTTATATGAATAAGAAAGAGAAAAATGATTACTTTGATGATTTTATTTTATTTTATTAGACCATGAAAGAAATTAAAAATTATGGAAACCTAAACATGTATAAAAATATAATATGCTTAATAAAGTGTCTTCATAAAATTCTTAAATTTGTATATATTATATGCAAAGAAAGTTAGATTTGATATCACTGGCTATTGTCAAAATTAACTACCAATCAATTATATACCAAGTCAATCCATCAGTGGTTCACTCTCATTTTCATTAAAAAATTATTTACCACACATAATTGAAAATATATTGGTACGTGTTCCAATTTCAACAAACATTTTTATTACATGTTATAATTTTTTGATGAATTTTAAAGCAAAGCGATTGTCGATTTGATCAGTTGTTACAAATTCTAGGAAGATACATAAGGAATCCTCTTTTCTTGGAAATGCTTGATATCAAACTTGTCAAAGTTTATGAAAAAGATATGGACATGTAACAACATGGAACTCGAATTCATGTTGGTGAGTCGTCCATCGTATAGATCTCCTTCGAAAAATCTTGCTACTTTATAGAAAAAGCATCATGAATTCTTACATGACAAACGTGTTCATGCAAAAGAGAATATACATAGACTGCATACTCTCTTTACTACAACTTGATGATTTAGTATATGAACATTCCTTATAATTATGGGGGAGTGTCTAGAGGGAAAACCGATTAAAAACAACTAAAAAATCAATTAATTTTAACATTGACTTGTCGTAACTCCGCCTAATTCTTATCACAACCTATTTTCATATCTAACCAATATTTTTCACTTGTAGGACCACACTATATATATAGAAAGAGAGAATATTGTAGGAGAGGTGAGACCTAACTTTTAAAAGTAAGGTAGCGGTATTAGTATTAAGTATATAAAGGAATAAAAAAAGAACAAGAAACTACTACAATTAAAAAAAATAGGCATAACCCTCCTCTGCTACACCTTTTGAAGAAACTCGACATCAATAATTTTATTTTGATTGTAGTTTGATTGTGTAGGGTGAATGATTCATGTGATATTTTAATCAATTTTCACTTTTCAAGTTTCTTAATATGTTAAATTTGAAAATGTCATAGTAGATCTTATCAAAGAGATTGAAATTCTTGTTCTTCTATGATATTTGTCAGTTAAAAGCTCTAAGAATTTTATTCCCCCTAGCCAATCTTCGAATCTTAAAAGTTTTGTTCTCAAATAATTGGCAAGTAATATTGTAAATTTTGTAAAAGAACTTGACTTTATATGTGATCAATCAAATAACATTTTTAATATGATTGTAGTCATTAATAAGTTTGTTTTATTCTGGTTTCAGTGATGTTGGTTATGTATGGAAGATTAAATTATGATAGTGACTATTTTAATTTTAGTGATCTTTGATTGCACAAAATCCCCTTTTCATCTTGTTTCTAACATGTTTGGCTCTTGATTAGGAGGAGGCCGTTGGTCTCATCTTGGCTGTTGTTGTCTCAAATTATCCGTCATTTTTCGTGTTAATTCATGCAAACAACTGTTGTAATGATCATTAGTAACAATAGTTCAAACTATTCTTATTTTTATAATATTTGCTTCGGTGAATTATATATTGTGAGAGAAGAGATTCTTTAATGAGTTTAAAGATTTGATTTTCAGTGTTTGATTCCCCAGGGAGTTGTGTTTGGTGCTATCAGCAATATAATGGTTGATTTTATGCCAAATAAAAACATATTCATGCAATGTGGAGCTGTGAAAAAGCTTGTTTGGTTATCAAAGTCTATGGATATAACTGTTTAATCAATTGTTGCAAGAGCTTAAAGGAATCTGATGTTCCACGTGTTCAACATTTGCAAGGAAGGAATTCTCCTGGAACTCACGTTTGACATTTGACTTTGATAGATGGGCATTACAAAAAATTCATGAGGAGTAATCCTGTCATGTAATGCGAATCTAGAAGGTTCCGTCCAAGAACAAGTTTTGGTTGTATGATACATACTTGGATAGCTGTGGCAGTTATTAAGAAAATGAAAGTGCTTCATCTTTTTGTTATTGTATAAAAATTTATATTTAGTGTCAGCCTAAAGTACATTTGTAAGTCATTTGAGGTTATTGATTTAATTGGTAAAATAGTTATTTATGTTCCAAAAACGATTATACTTCCAAATCTATATGTAAGATTACATCAATCTTGAAGAGACGCTACATCAGCTAAAAAGCTACCTAACAATCCTTCATTGCTAATGATAAAAAACCCCATCTATTTGATATCAAAATTTTCCCTCTTTTTGTTGTATCTTTTGTTTTCCTCTCGGGATGTCTTTGTAACATTTGTTTACTAATTTCAATTGAATATGAAGTTTCAAGATTTAGTACCAAACATAATTTTACAACAAATCAGCTCAGCATAATTCATCAGTTCAGTGTTTCCGGATCTTCCCGTTGTTCAAAATCAAGGAAATTTTCCAAAGTAGTCTGCAATGTTTACAGGCTTACCAAACTAGTTCCATATCAGGTGAAGCCTACTGAACAACTTTGAAAGACTTTGCAGGTAATGCTATTCGATAAACTTTGCAATTTGATAGATAAAAACAACAGCATACAGTACAATCTCGATACATAATTTAAAAGCAAAGAAAACAACCTAGATTTTTCATCAAAGAGACAATTTAAGAGAATAAAAAACTCTTATCCATTTAGTCCAAGGACACTAGAGAAACAAGTAAACAGATCCTTTTTTTCGTAATATGATCACTTGTGTCAATCAATATACAATCGTATTTCCTAAACATATTTCTGTTGTACATTCGATAAATGGTCAATTATTAAAGAATCAAACAAATTAATCACTAGCTATAAATTAATCAATCGTATTTTCTGAACATATTTATGTTGTACATTTTCCAACAACTCTACTATTTTCCCATATTCAATAATAGTTAGTATTACAATCATTACTATCTAAGTGTAGTTTTATTTATACATGTGAATAGCTAATATCATAAACTATTGATATCTAAGTGTAGTATTAAATATTCTTGAATTTTCTCCTAAACTGTTGACCTACAATAAATTAAAAAAAAGGCAAAAATAAATTCAATTAAAAAAGAATGGCCATTACTGACGATGGAGGTGGCTGGGCATGATGATGGCAATGTGAGGATGGAGATGGTGATTATGGAGGTATGTTGAGTGCGATACGAATGTTCGTCGGTCTTTTTTTTCAAAACTAATTTGGTTTATTTTGAAAGAGAAATCACTAATTTTTTTAATTACATACATTGATTTTTTTTTCTTTATATACTTAATACCACTAACTCACGTTTAAAAGTGAGGTGCCACCTCTCCTCCTGTATTCTCTCTATATATATATTAGTGACTTTAGAGTATTTCAAATAATATCGTTTATTTTTGTTGGCTGTTTCTTACTTATTTTAATTTTATAGAGCTAATTTTATATGGACAAAATCCCTAATTCACCATAATATGGAAATAAGTAAAAGTAATAATTCGATGATAAATGAAAAAACTTGATTTAATAAAATAATAACTTTATTTAATAAAATATAGTTTATAGTGTAATTATTCTTCTTTCCATATGAAAAACAAAACAATCACATGAAATAAAGTTCATTAAACAATACTAAGGTCATGCAAACATAACAATCAAATTTATAATTTTTTATGGGGGAAAGTAAATTTCTAATTTAAAGAGAACGAGTCATCTAGTTAAGGTCGTGCAACCAATATGCATCTGAGTTTGATGTTCCGAACAAACGCTAAATCGTATAAGATTCCAAATTCAAATTTCTATAATATAACAAAGGATGTGCAATCAAATAAAATAAGGCATGGTTTACTAAAAAAATATATGCTTAAAAATACCAAACATATTACCTTTATTATGAAACTTGATTAGAAGATTTCGAAACAATTCTCCTCTAAGAATGTGAAGAATAATTAATCCTTTATGAACTAATTTTACAATGGGAATTTAACCTGTAACCCTTAATTTTTTTATTCCAAATAATTACGGTTGAAATAATACTATCCTTACTATTTAAAATAATTTTGCGAAAATTCTCTTCATCAATAGTAAAAAAGGTATTATATCTTGCTCAAAAGAAGATTCACTCCATGCATTCGGGGATGTATAACTTGGGAGTTTTCTAATAAAGACAAACATCCCATGCCAACCAAAATGGCTACTTATGAATTTGTTAAATATCATTATATGTGTATGATATTATTTTCAAGGATAAAAAGTATATTACCCAAATTAAATTTGGTATTTTGTAAAGGACTTGAAGAATCATTAAGAAATAGATGGGATTTTTACTATATCGTACAAAGGGGAAAAGGAAACAAATGTTTTGATTAATTTTGTAGGACTTGAAGAGGACTTGAAGATTCTTCTAGCATAAAGCGTAAAAAAACAAAATCCTACCCAAAGCATTAGGAGATAACTTAGTAGCGCTCGAAGAGTAAAACATTAAAAGGTAGTATTTGAAAGTACCTAAGAGGTATCACATCTCCATATTAAAATATTAAATATACAATTATATATCACCCTCTAAACCATTTCACTCTTGCTCTGACTTGTCTAGAACACTAATTTACACCCCTTGGGTGATATCCCAATAATAAAGTAAAATATTTACATTTTTATTTAGTCCAAAAACGTTTAATCCGGCTAACCCCAAAATTAAAGTAAAATTTTGGGATTATATTAACCCACTTTTGGATAAAAAAAAACTATTCAAGGTTAGAACATTTATGTGGTACTCTATGGCTAAAGATTAATTTTGTGAAAAACATATTTTTCAATCAATAAATATCTTTATATGGGTTACAGAAGACCCATGAATGGGGTTATTACTAGAAGTGATAGTAGAAACTTTTAAAAATCATGAGATTGTGAGAAAGATATATGAAGAGATTAAGATTTACCTCTGAAAGAAAGGGGATGTTTGAAGAGTCAACCGAGAATATTAACACAAAGACTATAATAATTCGTAAGATATTGGTGAAAAAGAAAAGTAAATACCTTTTGTGTATGAGACAAAACTTAATATACACATATATAAATAAACACACGTAGAATATGAAACACCAAACCCCTAATAAAATATCGAATGTGCTACTTTAATAGTGAGGTTTACAATACCACTATCATGAGAGAAAATAGCAAAAACCGCACAAAAGGATATGATAGCCATCTTCTAGGTAATTACATCTATAAATCAACGTATATAACGTAGTTTTTAGTGAAGTAAAGAAAAAAATAAAAACTCATAGAATAAAAAGATCTGGTAAAATGAGGTATAAAACGAGGTATAAGGGAATATCAACCAATTGGTAAACCCAAAACACTTTTAAATAAAGTTTTTGGGTTTAAAGGGGTACTTGATAGTGGAAAAAAATCATAACCTCGTACAATCAAAGACAAAACAGAATATCCTGATCAAGGCAAACATCTTAAATAAAAACATGAGTATAACAATCAAAGGCCACCTCATGGCAATCATGTCACCCAAAAAACAACCTAATCTTCCCACTGATAATTTAATATGACATGTGGAACCATATAAAACAACCTCAAGGTTATATCTCAACCGAAATCTCTGCCTCTTTCAATGTATTGTTCATCTATTATATAGCTAGTAATAACAATCAATAACTCTATAAATAGAAGGAATGATGTAAATAAAACAATGAATATTGTCAAGGTTTTTTTGCCACAATCATTTATTCAATAAACATATATATATTCTTATGTATATTTTTTTCTAGGAAAAAAGATATATATTAAGCTCAAAAATTCTCTTACGAAGAAAAGACAATATGTAAATCAAATCCCATAAGCTTTTCAAATTTAGTAACTATCCAAAAAAGGAAACCAAAGAAAGCATTAATACATTAAATAAAAACCATATGAATTAACTAAAGTTGAGAAGGTCCTAGTCACCAAAGGGATTCCACTACCATTTTTAAAACCTACTTCTTTTCTCTAACTCATCATTTCTTAACCTTGCACAGGTTCTCATCATCTCTCAACTTCGAAGCCTCTTTACGTAGAAAAAATCTTACTGCTACTTGGCTTTTGATAACCACCCTCAATCTCCGATAACAACTTTTCATATATTCAGGGTTATTCACCATGGTTTCTTCTAATTTTCTCACTCCAAATGATAAAAATTACAACATCTTGAACTATTTTTAGTTGGTGGTCTCGTGTGCTCCGAGATTAATTGATGAGTGACCTAGTTAAGGACCATGTCCCAAGGTGAAAGTCTGGGGTTGATGTTCTGGCTTTGCAAAATTTGAAACCATATAAGCTTTGTGACTGAACAATCCCAAAAACTGTGTTTTTAGTCTGCAGCTAGATTGCCTCATTAGGTACAAACAGTATCAACATTATTAACACATTTTGCATGTCTCTTGTTTTTTTTTGACGATTTGTTAATCAGGGCTACCTATAGTATAAATCTATGTCTTGTTCTGATTCTGTTGTTTCATATAATATTACACCATGTAATATTGACTTTAGTTTGCTTGATAAGATCATATATTTCTAAAATGAAGAATTCCCCATTTTTTGTTCCTTTTGTGAATATTTTAACTTGAAGTAGTGTTAAATTGAATCGAATTAGTGAATTCACTTAAGAGATATAAATTTAGAGGCCATTTCCACTAATTATCTAGAATGAAATGATAAATCTTGTTGCTTTTGTAGTAATCAATAATTTGTTGTAATTCATATATATCTGCTAAACTAGTTTAACCTATTAGCCACTTGTCTCACTATAAAAATGGATTTTCTGTCATTCACTTCATACATGAATTTTATACTTTGGCAATGTTTCTAACATTCAAAAAATATCTCCAACCCCAGGAAGCATCTTGGGGAATGGATATTTGCTAGATTGACTTTTGATGTATAAGTATGGTGTGAACCTATTTGGACCATAAAGTTTCTTGTTCAGTGGAACATGACAAAATAATTTTAAATAGAAACACTATCTGAACTTCAAGATATTTTATCTCCAACCCTCCATCCTCTTTAGGAAAACATATAACCTTCCAAGCAACTTTAGCTCCCCATGTGTATGTGCTAGTACACGTGAGAATAGATGGTGGACTCGGCTCTCAATAAAGAGTTCAGTGGGGTTGTAAATGGAAACTATCATAATTGGTAAGATACTTTAGTTAGTCTTGAACAAAAAGTAATTAATCTTTGTTTTAAATGGTGACCAAAATTCATCAACTATACATTCCATGTATTGGTGGAATAAAAACTTGAGGGAAAATGCTTATTTTCTGGATTGTCGTGGAGTATATTCTTTGTTGCTCTTATTGGGATCGTGTGGCAGGAGAGAAACAATGGTTTTTTAAAAACAACACGATCCCAAATGGTGTTACTTTGATAAGAAGAGCTATATATTTAGAGACTGAATATATCAGAGCATGGAGTTGCTATCCTAAAAGTGCCGAGGGTTGTAGTAACTATGTGGAACTTATCCGCTACTGTAAACCAAATCGTGGACTCAAGCTCAACACAGACCGTAGTTGTATTAGCAAACAATGTTTAGGAGGGGCGGGTGGAGTACTTTGTAAAATAAAGGGTAATTAGGTTAGAGTATTTTATGTGAGATTGAGGTACAATTAGTTGATCTTCTTAGACTCAGTCGCCCCTATGAGGATTTGTGTTTGGCGGAGGAGTTCAGAGCTTCTATAGTATGGGAAAAAGTGGATTTGAAAGAGGTTATAGAGGTGTAATCATATTTGGAGCATGTGAGAGGGTCGACTACGAGTTGGGTGTAAGGTATTCTGCAACTTATCTGAAAAAAGTCGTTTGAGATTAAAAGTATATATGTGAATCGAACAAGAGTGCTACCTGGTTGGCTCTTACAACATTTTATTAGGCCATAGTATATTCATGATATATCAACCTTCCCTCTTAGTATGGATATGAAATTTTCTCACTCCGTCTCAAGACTTCCTTATACATTAAAGAACAAATAATATACCATAGTCAAAATGAATTAAATCTCAAAATTGATTACATATTATGAAAATTTAGAAATTTATAATATATTTATCTTAAATAAAAATAATAATATTTTTCATTATTTTATAACATAACTCATATAAGTGGAAATTTATTTTAAAAGAAAAATTTTTTAAAAGAGAAATTACAAAAAAAAATATTTATGAATTTAAAAATAATAGACTTTTTGTTCTATAAAATATATCATCATCAAAACCCTAACCACACCACCGCCCTTCAGTATACTACATTACACACTTTAAATGCAATATCACTCTTCACACCTCCACACTTCTTCTTCTCTCTAGATCAACTTGTTCTATTGTATTCACACCAATCTCTATTCCTTAATTCTCTCTAGATCAACTTGTTCTATTGTATTCACACCAATCTCTATTCCTTAATGGACTCTACACTCGTCTCTCATCTTCAAATTAAACTTCCGAATTGTTTTATGATTATCTATTTCCATATCAGATCGATAGCCATGGATTCACACGCAATTGATAGGTATATTTTATTATTTTCAATATCTAATTTTTTTGTATTGATGTGTTATCAAGAAATAAAAAAATATATTTAGATCTTAATAGTTTAGATATATATTTGTCAATTGAATTTTTTGTTTTTGTGTTGCATATAAACTTTTAGACTACTTATGTGCAATATTTGCATTTGCTAGACATAAAGGGTTGTATTGATCATATTGGACAAACACTGGTTATGTTTTGTAGTCAGTTTCCTACCTCTTTTCTCTTTATTCATATGTAAATTAAAGGGGTGTATTCAATTGAGAGTTTATGGGATTTTTTTAGATTTTAAAAACTCTATTGACTTCAAAAATCCTATGGATTGTTTTAAATCTTAATAGGCTTTGACGGATTCTTTTTTATTCTTGCATAGAGTCTGATTGATTTTTTTAAATCCTAGATAGATTTTGACGGATTCTTTTAAATTCTATAGAAATTAAAAAATATATAACTTGTTCTTTATCAATTTGATTTTAGTAAAAATCGAGGTAATTAAAATAAAAAATAAATAATTAAATATATGGAAAAATAATAGTTGACCTCAGGAGTCAATAGGACAGTATTATGTTTTTTTTATGTCAAATGCTTAAAAAAACAGTATTATCATGTTCTTTTTTTTACAGAGGTGCAGTTATCATGTTTTTTTTTGGACGTGAAGTGTAGTATCATGTTTAAAAATGTACTGATCATGTTTTTTTTTTTTTTTTTCTGGACGGATGTACTGATCATGTTTCAACGAATTAATTCAGCAATTGAAAAATAATATATCTGAATAGAGGAAAAAAACAAAAAGTTTGTTTTATAAAAAAAAATGTTGCAGTTTTTTTTTAATAGTTCAAATTTGTTTTCTTTTTTATTTTTTGAATTTGTTTTTTCTTAAGACTTTATGAAATCTCTGGTTTTTTAGAGAGATTTGTAAATGTCTTGTTTAGTTATATTTAAATCCTAAACTCCAATGAAATCCAATGACTTTTTAATATCCCAAAAATTTAAAGGATTTAAAACAATCTTGATTGAATACACCAAGATTTTAAATGAGTTTTTAAAATCTTAATTGAATACACCTGGATTTTAAAGGACTTTTTAAAATCTTAATTGAATACCTCTGGATTGTTGAAGTCCAAAAAAATCCAACAGATTCTCAATTCAATACACCCCCCTAAGTTCTTCAAATAGTAAAAATTATTTATGTCTATATAGATGTTTAATATGTTGAAAACATGGAAAGAATTATTGAACAAAATCATTATATTATATAAAACATTCACACAACCAAATATCTTGGTTTGTGTATTATGGATTAAGGTTGATATCAATATTTTGTCTTGTTGGCTTAACAATTGCGATTCCAAAAAATCTTTACTTCTTATATAACGATGACATTGACATCACCATACCATGATCTTTGAGGTGATAGTTGACACATTGCATAAAGATATATTTGATGGATATCTTTGACCAATCACGTTCCTCCCAGACACGACCTGATAGTTCGAGAAGAAAGGCTGTCTATGAAAAATCTCTCTTTCACTTGTAAATCGCAGTTTTTCTTTTCCATATCTACAAATAATTTACACATGTCACTTGATTTTGCTTGGCATACAGGAATATCCAGCTTTCTCTCTGCATTAATGATAAGTAAGTAACTCTTATTATTATCCGGCTTTATTTTACTCTTGTCACATTTTTCACACGAAAGGATCAACTTACTCTTTAATGTATCTGGACTTTTGAGATTAGGTAAATAAATATTTTCCGGCTTTACTTTACTAAAAATATTAGTTTTTTCTTCTTTACTCAACTCAACCTGGTCACGTAACTCATTCGAACAAATAAACTCATCCATTTGTGTAACCGGACTTTTGACAACTGGTGAACAATTATTGCTATTTACTAGTTTTTCCTTTGATAAAATTTCATCATCCAAATTGGGAAAAGAGGTCATACTCTGTATATATGAACAGTTTTGATATATACAGAGTATGACCTCTTTTTCCATTTTGGATGATGAAATTTTATCAAAGGAAAAAGTAGTAAATAGCAATAATTGTTCGCCAGTTGTCAAAAGTCCGGTTACACCAATGGATGAGTTTATTTGTTCTAGCGAGACGTGACCATGTTGAGCCGAGTAGATAAGAAAAAACTAATATTTTCAGTAGAGTAAATCTGGAAAAAATTTATTCACCGGATCTCAAAAGTCCAGATAAATTAAAGAGTAAGTTGGTCTTTTCGTGTGAAAAACGTGACAAGAGTAAAATAAAGTCGGATAATAATGAGAGTTACTTACGTATCATTAATGCAGAGAGAAAGCTGGATATTCCTATATGCCAAACAAAATCAAGTGACAGGTGTAAATTTTTTGTAGATATGGAAAAGAAAAACTGCGATTTACAAGTGAAAGAGAGATTTTGCAGTGACAAATACAACTTTTCTTCTCAAACTGTTAGGTCAAGTAGCTGGGTTGTACGTGATTTGGTCAAATATATCCCACCAAATGAAGTTATGTGCGAGGAAGATAAATAGTCTACTAAATCAGCACAATCTAAATAAAATATTGAATATTCGAATTCTATTCGAGATGATGATCGAGTTAAGCTTGAGAGATTTTATGATAGATCATATCATTACGATAAATATTCAATAAGGTACCAATAAAGACAGAACGAGAAAAGAGATAGTAGTTGGAAATAGTGGCACTTTTAGAGGAGAGACTCACGTGGGTCCCACAAAGACAATGTTCATAAAACAGAAACAGATAGAAATTATTTGCGCCATTATAGAGACTATCAAACTATATCTCTATCTTATAGATATCCTCCTCCAAAATACAGTAGATCAAGGAGAAGACGAGGTGAGAGATCTGATACATATCGAAAAGATAAACCATTTAGAGCTGAGAAAGATAAACATTCTAGTACAAGCTACAAGGACAACTCAAACAGCCTACATAGGTACAAGGATATTAAGGCCCTAATTCATGTAAGAAATGAAGCCAATAATGCTTTAAATGAAGCTGAGAAACTTAAGCGTTCTGCTTAGTGTCTCAAGGTACGTTTACTATTATTACTTTATGCAATGTGTCAACTATCACCTGAAAAATCATGGTATGGTTGTCATCTCCTCCTTCAAGAAGCCTGCGATGGGAGTGTTGCATCGTTAGAAAAGACGTAAAGATTTTTGGAATCGCAAATGTTAAGCAAACAAGACAAAATCTTGATATCATCCTTAATCCCTAGTATACGAACCAAGATATTTGGTTGTGTGAATGTTTTATAGAATATAATGATTTTGTTTAATAATTCTTACCAAGTTTTCAACATCTTAAACATCTATATGGACATAAATAATTTTTATGGATGAAGTATTTTGCTCAATATATGACTTATACCATCAACATAGAACTCGCATATCATCCATTTGTTGATTGATATTTAGCTAGGACCGGTGTAAAAAGAATTATAAATGATCATTATGTTTTTGACATTTATTTATTCAATAGTATAATTAATCACAACAAGCATGTTATTCATACTTTCAGTTATAGTGAATTAACTATATTATGTTAGGATATCGTATCAAATCAAGATTTTGTCAGCCATAAAATCAATTTGAGTCCATTCATTTGAGTAACTAATTATTTACGGGTCTAAGAAATATAAACTAATTGATCAAATACTACTTTGCTAAAATTTTGAATTTAGACAAATATTATATTTATTTAACTATAAACGTTAATCATATAAAAATAACTATGAGATCCAGATCATAGAGGAAATATATTATTTAAAGTATTCAAAGAAAAGACATACAAAATAAATCATCAATAGAGTAAATATTAAAGTTAGGTAAACGGTCAAAATTTGATAAAACCTATGTAAATTTGATAAATTCTATATAATTAATATAATTTAATAATATATTGTGATCTTTTTGTTTGATAAATTCCTTAATTTTAAAAATCTAAACAAGATGTATACGTCTTAAGAAATAAACATATACCTTTTCTAGATATATAAGACTAGGATTTGCCTTTCATATTTAGATAAAAAGTTTAAAAAATTCAAATTTTAAGCAGAGAATATGTAGAAAGGACAATCTTTCAATGGGACTAACATAAATTTTTGTTAAAAAATGTTAGGCATTCCAATTAATTTTAGGTGGACAGTTTATGCCTAAATAGTTTTAAGATTCATATCGGGTGCAAGCATACGATTTTCAAGAACCATGAGTACATCATGTAACAACTTTGATTTGACCAACAAAACCTTCTTTCTGAACTATGATATTACCTTGTTGATCTATACATATATGCCACTATTCATGTTAATTTTATATTAGATATGGACGTTGCATTACTAGGGATCATGAATGAATATTGTTTAAACTTTGCCAGACATGTAATAAGGGGAATACCTACTTGACTAATCGATTCTTATCAAATTTAATGTTATCAAAGATATATCTCATCTTAACTACTTGAATATTCCGACATGAAAGTAGAATAAATGTTTTATTATTGTAATATATATGTTGATTTAACTTGTATTCAAGAATTACAAAAACAATTCCCCAAAGAAGAGTATTTGTCAAGCTATATATAGAGTTGAAATATATACTTGTTTCACTATTTGCGACTAAAATAAAAAAAGTTTTCAAACAATTATTTATTGAAATATTGTTTCATTTTTAACCTAATGTGTATTTTTTTAATGACAATTCTTTTTTTAACAAACAAATTCTATAAAGTAATGAAGAAAACAATGAATAACCAAATCAACTACTCGTCATATTTAATTATTATCTAGAATAAAAAATAGGGTGATTGATTCCACGAGTTCATACAAATATTTTTTTTCCTAATAAGGTTCGGCCATTAAAAAATTCGTAACTTATTGACAAAATTGTATATCATTAAAATAATAAAAATAACCTATTAATAACATACCTTTTAGAGAAGAAAAAAGCCTATACTTGTTAAGTAGAAAACATATTTTTGGGCCTTCAATTAACTCAAATAGATAATGTTAAAATCTATTTTTTGTTTATTATATAATACCACAAATCATTCAACTCAAAATTCATTACAAGAAAAAAACTAAAGGAAAATTCTTTACGAAACTATGTTGTTTCCACGTCTCCCACATTTCTATATATATAACATATAGTCCATTGTCAATATAATACTCTAGCCACCACCACCCATTACATACATACATATTACACATTACACATAATCTTTTGAACCTAGCCTGCTCCTCATAGGCCGTACCATTTTTCTAAACACCATTGTCATTTCTTCTTTGATTATAATATTTCATATACTCTTTCGCCAATCTATACTCTTTTATAATTCGTTCTCTAACTTATGTATTATTAATATTCAGTCAGCCAAAGATTGAGAATCTCGTTGATCATAACATTTCAATATCTATTTTTATAAATGTTTGAAATGATTCTTATATGTTATTTTGATATAGGTTGTTTAGTTATAGTGTCTGATATATTTTCTTTTATTCTAGAATGTCGATAATATTCTTGTTTACAATATATTATTTGAGGTTACTTACATTTTTAAAACGTATTTTTTTAGAGTGTTCATAATATATGGATGTTTCTAATGTTGATCTATGAGGTTTTATATTTCTTTTACTTTGCCTTAACCTAGGTTTATTAATTAAAAGTATCTTAGATTTTGAGAAATAATATTATGAAAATTATGTTAAAGTTAAATTTTAACCATGTTAAGTTCATTATTCTTTTAAAGGTCTAAAAATTATTAACTTAGTTAAATTGATTCTCTTATATAATGGGGTTGGGCCAATTTGTCTTTTTTTCTTTACTCTTCGTATATAGGGTACACAATATGTAAACGATAAACAAATATACTATCAAGATGGGTTAAGGATTGAATTTGCTTTGAGATTACTATATGTGACATAAATTTTTGAAAAAACAAATTTGATGATATAAAATCTTATTTTGCAGATAAAATATATAATTTCAAGATTCTAATTGTGCAATTCTAATTTGGTGTAGATTCAATATATCCTAAAATTAATTGCATGGTAATGTATTAAATTTATATTTAATTTTTTAACAACATCTCATATCTCCTATATATTTCTATACATTTCAATTTTTATTTACTTGCAAAAAAAGATTTATTTTCATTAATCCCTCTAAAAACATTACAGAGATGACTAAGTCGACCTTACCTATTTATTTAAGAGATATTATACCTAAATTAATGAAATATACAAGGATTTTAAAATGTGTTTTACAACTTTTACAATTTACACAAAGTCCTAAACAACTATTACAACATTGATTACACATTGGTCACATTACAATAACAAAACTTATAATTTGGTCCTTGCACTTTAAAGACCACTAATATCACTCACACCCATAAAATAACTTCATAAATCATCCTAAATATATCCATCACTATAATACAAAGAACTAAAAATATATATTTGCAGTTTAGTCCATGAATTATTAACTATTTTTGGTTTCATGATTCTAGAAATATTACTATGCATTTATACATAAGAAAAGTGTTTATGTGTTTATAAATTATCATAATTCTTGAATATCTTTTAATATTTATTTTATTCATATATGATATCTATTTCATTCTTTACAAAAATTATAATTCATAAACACTTATTATTATGTATATATTCATACATAATATTACTTGAATAGTAGAACCAACAATTGTTAATCTAAGCTGCAAGTACTTTGTTTGGTAGTATTGGATGTATTTAGGGTGGATTATGAGGTTATTTTGATGGTTGTGTATGTTATTAGTGGTTTTAAAGTGGAAGGATTGAATTAGAAGATCTGATTGGCATGACTAAAGTGCAGACGGTGTTGTAAAAGTTGTCTATAACTGTGTGTTAATTTAAAAAGTTGTAGAGCATAATTTAGTTCTATATTCTTGTAAATACCATGAAATAACTTTTAATGTTTCCTCTACAACGTATTTCTTCTTAATTTAACCTTAATGAGGTTTTATGAATAATATTTTAATTTCTTCTAGTAACTCTCAAACAAGTAAATCCAACGTATTTGAACCGAACCTCCTCTTAACTACCTTCCTCGTATAAGCATATGACAATATGGACAATTATGTCAAAAGAAACAAAGAGGAAACAACATTTCAATCTTGAACATAATCACAATGCATAACGTCAATGTTTATTTTCAATAAGTTTTCTAGACCAATAAGGTAAATGATAGAAAATACTCTTTTTTTCCACTTAAAATGTCGATGACCTATTTTCTTTCTCGTTATGTGATCAAAGTCCTTGTTTTTACGGATAATCACAATAGGCAAACCATCTAAGTGCGTCTGAATAATGGAGGGACGATATTTCTTATGATAGGCGATATGTTCGGAACTAACGTAAGATGATATGTCTTTTCTAAACCAGTATCAAACAGGTAACCAACGCGTATGATCGAAATATACGACTCCTTTACTCACTCATAAGGATGGTGTAGAATCCATGCATTTGGGAAAATTTTGTAACTTTGATCCGACTATCACAAAATGTATAACCTAGTTTGGTAATCATTAATTTTAAGCTACACACAAACCTTCATGAATAATTCTTCCTTTATATGAGCATCATAAGCAATAATACATGTATCCCACAATATTTCCAACTCATTAATAATTGGACAGAGAAATAAATCTATATCTTTACCGGGTGAACACAGTGTTGGATTCTACAAAGTAAGCATAAACGTGGATTCTTTCATGTATTACCACGGTCACAAATTGATGATTGTTAGTATAACTAGCTACATGCTTTATGAGTTGTTTTTTCATAGTAAAAGGGACAAAACATATCAATACCCAAATCCAATGGTACATTATACGATTCACTAGCAAACTCATGATTTTGCTCCTTAAACTATTTCCAACTTGTACCATCAAATGGATGATGTAACACATCGTCTTATGTACTCTTTAGATTATGGTGCCCGTGGAGACGTGCCTCGACGCAAACATTATTTTTAATCTTGGTGTAATGTGAAAGTAACAAAGTTTTTTATGTGCAATTTTCTTTCAATTTTTCAGATCCTACCTACATTCACCACATACTTGAAATTTATCCAGATTTTCATTGACCTTATCATAAAAAACACAATCATTCTAACATACATCGATCCTAATGCATCCCAAACCCATAAATTTAGTTTTTTGCAACACTTCTTATACGATGAAGGCAAAGTATGGCCCTTAGCCAAAATTAGACATAACAACTGAAGAACTTCAGTTACAAAGGTATTTGTCCATTTGTTCTTAACCTTGATATGTATAAACTTAGTAATTAAATTTAATAAATCCATTGTCGTAGAACCATGGTATAAATCACTCTCGATTTCTTCAAACAAAGTGTCTAATCAACCACAATTTGTCATTTGATTATTCTCAACACCCATACCGATATTATTTATATGCCTTAAATCATTTAAAATGTCCATCATAATATATAATTGTATCTTAAATTTTTTTATATGGGGATGAAGTATCTCTTTCGTACTTTCATACACGGCCTTTTGAATGTTTAATCTTTGAGCGCTAGTCAGTTATCTACCAATGCTTGGGGCTGGATTTTGTCTTTTTACGCTTACTGCTAGAAAAATGTTAAATAATTTCCCTCAGATCACTGCTTGTGATCGAAATACACTACACCATTACTCACTCACAAGGACGGTGTATAATCCATGCATTTAGGGCATGTTTTGTAACCTTGACCCGACCATCCTGAAGTGTATGACCTAGTTAAGTAAACATAAATTCAGAATAACACACAAACCTTTACTACGAATTCTTCCTTCAAATGAGAATCATACGCTAGGATACATGTAACCTACAATATTTCCAACTTATCAATAATAAGTTGGATAAATATATCCATATCTTTACCCGGTAAACGTGGTGTTGGAATCAACAAAGTAAGCATAAACATGGATTCTTTCATGATTTACCAAGGTAGAAAATGGTAGATTATTAGAAGAACTAGCCATACGCTATATGAGTTTATTTTTGCATGAACAAAAGAACAAAACATCGATACCCAAACTCAATCGTACATTACGTGGTTCACTAGCAAACTCATGATTCCACTTGTCAAACTTTTTATAACTAGTATCATCAATTGGATGATGTAACACATCTTCTTCTATACTCTTGCAAGTATGGTGCCTAATTATGTCTTTAGAAGTGTGCCTCAAACAATTCCTTCTGTTAAATCTTGGTAAAATGCGAAAATACATCTTCTTATGTGGAACTTTCTTCTTCTTTTTCAGATCCGCCTAGATTTACTAAATACTTGACATTTATCAAGTTCTCATTCTCTTTGTAATAAAAAATACAATCATTGAAACACATATTAATCTCTTTTTGTTGCACTCCTCATACGAAGAAGAAAAAGTATGACATTCAGGCATATCATGACACAATAGTTGAAGAAGTTTGGTGAAAAAGGTGTTTGTCAACTTGTTTTTTACCTTGATGTGCATCAACTTAAAATGAAATTCAATGAATCCATTGTCGTATAACCATGGTATAACTCAGTCTCCAATTCTTCACACAATGAGCCGAAATAACAACAATATTTCCTTTGACTATTCTCAGCACCCATCTTGGTATCAATCTAAAACATCCATCATTTCATTATTTACAATTTAGGTTGTGGTATTCACGGGGATTTGTTCTATTTCACAATATTTTATCCATAAACCATAGGTTGATAGGATTCATTGTCGATATATAATTATAATTCAATTATAACTAAATTCATGATTTTAATGTAAATATTAAAGTGTAACGATTAGTAAAATTTAACACATTATTATATAATAAATAACTATATTCTAAGCTGAAAGTAATTCTAATATAAAAAGGAAGGAATTTTAAAAGGTTAATATTTAGAAAATATCTAATTTCAGGAAAATTAGCGGATAAGATTTTGTTGAAGTTGACCGCACACATTTAGAGACTGGATGACACCCTTTTGGAGTAGGGTTTGGGTTTGGGGATATAAAAATGGGAAGGTGTAAATGACAAATTTTTCCCACCAACTGCATTTATTACGCATTTTTCGTTAGGCACGTCATTTTGTCATCTCTAATGATAGCGTGTTTCATCTAAAATGACCATGTATCTTTAGAGACGAATAAAAATTCATGTCAAATGATATTCTAAGTCCTCGTGAATGAGATCTTTAGAGACGAAAAAAGTCCTCTCAATAGATGAAACGCAATACAAGCGACATATTTGTTTAATTAATTACAATAATAAATAATTCATCTAGAATGATATCTTTTGTGACCATATAATTTAGTATTTAATAATATATCTTACAGACGACATATTTCTTCTTAAAAGGCTCGCAACTTTTAAAAAATAAAACATATAAACCAGTGTAGAAGAAACACATGGCACGTCGGCAACGACCGATCTTTAGAGACACGAATCTTGTCCTTTCTAAAAAAAGATGTGTGGTCTAGTAGCACTACACTTGTAAAAAAAGACATGACCCAATGAATGGACACTTGCAAAACCAAGGGAGGATCTATTATATTACTTGAGGGATTCACCCATTAATTTTTAAAATGTCATCTTTGCTAAAAATGTTTTTAATGAAAATATGTAACAATTATATAAGAGTAATGATATATATATATATATATATATATATATATATATATATATATATATATCATATCTTTCTATGCAACATTTTAATTATTGTGTATGTTGTGCTCAATTTTTATATGAATAAGAAAGAGAAAAATGATTACTTTTATGATTTTATATTATTTTATTAGACCATGAAAGAAATTAAAAATTATGGAAACCTAAACATGTATAAAAATATAATATGCTTAATAAAGTGTCTTCATAAAATTCTTAAATTTGTATATATTATATGCAAAGAAAGTTAGATTTGATATCACTGGCTATTGTCAAAATTAACTACCAATCAATTATATACCAAGTCAATCCATCAGTGGTTCACACTCATTTTCAATAAAAAATTATTTACCACACATAATTGAAAATATATTGGTATGTGTTCCAATTTCAACAAACATTTTTATTACATGTTATAATTTTTTGATGAATTTTAAAGCAGAGCGATTGTCGATTTGATCAGTTGTTACAAATTCTAGGAAGATACATAAGGAATCCTCTTTTCTTGGAAATGCTTGATATCAAACTTGTCAAAGTTTATGAAAAAGATATGGACATGTAACAACATGGAACTCGAATTCATGTTGGTGAGTCGTCCATCGTATAGATCTCCTTCGAAAAATCTTGCTACTTTATAGAAAAAGCATCATGAATTCTTACATGACAAACGTGTTCATGCAAAAGAGAATATACATAGACTGCATACTCTCTTTACTACAACTTGATGATTTAGTATATGAACATTCCTTATAATTATGGGGGAGTGTCTAGAGGGAAAACCGATTAAAAACAACTAAAAAATCAATTAATTTTAACATTGACTTGTCGTAACTCCGCCTAATTCTTATCACAACCTATTTTCATATATAACCAATATTTTTCACTTGTAGGACCACACTATATATATAGAAAGAGAGAATATTGTAGGAGAGGTGAGACCTAACTTTTAAAAGTAAGGTAGCGGTATTAGTATTAAGTATATAAAGGAATAAAGAAAGAACAAGAAACTACTACAATTAAAAAAAAATAGGCATAACCCTCCTCTGCTACACCTTTTGAAGAAACTCGACATCAATAATTTTATTTTGATTGTAGTTTGATTGTGTAGGGTGAATGATTCATGTGATATTTTAATCAATTTTCACTTTTCAAGTTTCTTAATATGTTAAATTTGAAAATGTCATAGTAGAACTTATCAAAGAGATTGAAATTCTTGTTCTTCTATGATATTTGTCAGTTAAAAGCTCTAAGAATTTTATTCCCCCTAGCCAATCTTCGAATCTTAAAAGTTTTGTTCTCAAATAATTGGCAAGTAATATTGTAAATTTTGTAAAAGAACTTGACTTTATATGTGATCAATCAAATAACATTTTTAATATGATTGTAGTCATTAATAAGTTTGTTTTATTCTGGTTTCAGTGATGTTGGTTATGTATGGAAGATTAAATTATGATAGTGACTATTTTAATTTTAGTGATCTTTGATTGCACAAAATCCCCTTTTCATCTTGTTTCTAACATGTTTGGCTCTTGATTAGGAGGAGGCCGTTGGTCTCATCTTGGCTGTTGTTGTCTCAAATTATCCGTCATTTTTCGTGTTAATTCATGCAAACAACTGTTGTAATGATCATTAGTAACAATAGTTCAAACTATTCTTATTTTTATAATATTTGCTTCGGTGAATTATATATTGTGAGAGAAGAGATTCTTTAATGAGTTTAAAGATTTGATTTTCAGTGTTTGATTTCCCAGGGAGTTGTGTTTGGTGCTATCAGCAATATAATGGTTGATTTTATGCCAAATAAAAACATATTCATGCAATGTGGAGCTGTGAAAAAGCTTGTTTGGTTATCAAAGTCTATGGATATAACTGTTTAATCAATTGTTGCAAGAGCTTAAGGAATCTGATGTTCCACGTGTTCAACATTTGCAAGGAAGGAATGCTCCTGGAACTCACGTTTGACATTTGACTTTGATAGATGGGCATTACAAAAAATTCATGAGGAGTAATCCTATCATGTAATGCAAATCTAGAAGGTTCCGTCCAAGAACAAGTTTTGGTTGTATGATACATACTTGGATAGCTGTGGCAGTTATTAAGAAAATGAAAGTGCTTCATCTTTTTGTTATTGTATAAAAATTTATATTTAGTGTCAGCCTAAAGTACATTTGTAAGTCATTTGAGGTTATTGATTTAATTGGTAAAATAGTTATTTATGTTCCAAAAACGATTATACTTCCAAATCTATATGTAAGATTACATCAATCTTGAAGAGACGCTACATCAGCTAAAAAGCTACCTAACAATCTTTCATTGCTAATGATAAAAAACCCCATCTATTTGATATCAAAATTTTCCCTCTTTTTGTTGTATCTTTTGTTTTCCTCTCGGGATGTCTTTGTAACATTTGTTTACTAATTTCAATTGAATATGAAGTTTCAAGATTTAGTACCAAACATAATTTTACAACAAATCAGCTCAGCATAATTCATCAGTTCAGTGTTTCCGGATCTTCCCGTTGTTCAAAATCAAGGAAATTTTCCAAAGTAGTCTGCAATGTTTACAGGCTTACCAAACTAGTTCCATATCAGGTGAAGCCTACTGAACAACTTTGAAAGACTTTGCAGGTAATGCTATTCGATAAACTTTGCAATTTGATAGATAAAAACAACAGCATACAGTACAATCTCGATACATAATTTAAAAGCAAAGAAAACAACCTAGATTTTTCATCAAAGAGACAATTTAAGAGAATAAAAAACTCTTATCCATTTAGTCCAAGGACACTAGAGAAACAAGTAAACAGATCCTTTTTTTCGTAATATGATCACTTGTGTCAATCAATATACAATCGTATTTCCTAAACATATTTCTGTTGTACATTCGATAAATGGTCAATTATTAAAGAATCAAACAAATTAATCACTAGCTATAAATTAATCAATCGTATTTTCTGAACATATTTATGTTGTACATTTTCCAACAACTCTACTATTTTCCCATATTCAATAATAGTTAGTATTACAATCATTACTATCTAAGTGTAGTTTTATTTATACATGTGAATAGCTAATATCATAAACTATTGATATCTAAGTGTAGTATTAAATATTCTTGAATTTTCTCCTAAACTGTTGACCTACAATAAATTAAAAAAAAGGCAAAAATAAATTCAATTAAAAAAGAATGGCCATTACTGACGATGGAGGTGGCTGGGCATGATGATGGCAATGTGAGGATGGAGATGGTGATTATGGAGGTATGTTGAGTGCGATACGAATGTTCGTCGGTCTTTTTTTTCAAAACTAATTTGGTTTATTTTGAAAGAGAAATCACTAATTTTTTTAATTACATACATTGATTTTTTTTCTTTATATACTTAATACCACTAACTCACGTTTAAAAGTGAGGTGCCACCTCTCCTCCTGTATTCTCTCTATATATATTAGTGACTTTAGAGTATTTCAAATAATATCGTTTATTTTTGTTGGCTGTTTCTTACTTATTTTAATTTTATAGAGCTAATTTTATATGGACAAAATCCCTAATTCACCATAATATGGAAATAAGTAAAAGTAATAATTCGATGATAAATGAAAAAACTTGATTTAATAAAATAATAACTTTATTTAATAAAATATAGTTTATAGTGTAATTATTCTTCTTTCCATATGAAAAACAAAACAATCACATGAAATAAAGTTCATTAAACAATACTAAGGTCATGCAAACATAACAATCAAATTTATAATTTTTTATGGGGGAAAGTAAATTTCTAATTTAAAGAGAACGAGTCATCTAGTTAAGGTCGTGCAACCAATATGCATCTGAGTTTGATGTTCCGAACAAACGCTAAATCGTATAAGATTCCAAATTCAAATTTCTATAATATAACAAAGGATGTGCAATCAAATAAAATAAGGCATGGTTTACTAAAAAAATATATGCTTAAAAATACCAAACATATTACCTTTATTATGAAACTTGATTAGAAGATTTCGAAACAATTCTCCTCTAAGAATGTGAAGAATAATTAATCCTTTATGAACTAATTTTACAATGGGAATTTAACCTGTAACCCTTAATTTTTTTATTCCAAATAATTACGGTTGAAATAATACTATCCTTACTATTTAAAATAATTTTGCGAAAATTCTCTTCATCAATAGTAAAAAAGGTATTATATCTTGCTCAAAAGAAGATTCACTCCATGCATTCGGGGATGTATAACTTGGGAGTTTTCTAATAAAGACAAACATCCCATGCCAACCAAAATGGCTACTTATGAATTTGTTAAATATCATTATATGTGTATGATATTATTTTCAAGGATAAAAAGTATATTACCCAAATTAAATTTGGTATTTTGTAAAGGACTTGAAGAATCATTAAGAAATAGATGGGATTTTTACTATATCGTACAAAGGGGAAAAGGAAACAAATGTTTTGATTAATTTTGTAGGACTTGAAGAGGACTTGAAGATTCTTCTAGCATAAAGCGTAAAAAAACAAAATCCTACCCAAAGCATTAGGAGATAACTTAGTAGCGCTCGAAGAGTAAAACATTAAAAGGTAGTATTTGAAAGTACCTAAGAGGTATCACATCTCCATATTAAAATATTAAATATACAATTATATATCACCCTCTAAACCATTTCACTCTTGCTCTGACTTGTCTAGAACACTAATTTACACCCCTTGGGTGATATCCCAATAATAAAGTAAAATATTTACATTTTTATTTAGTCCAAAAACGTTTAATCCGGCTAACCCCAAAATTAAAGTAAAATTTTGGGATTATATTAACCCACTTTTGGATAAAAAAAAACTATTCAAGGTTAGAACATTTATGTGGTACTCTATGGCTAAAGATTAATTTTGTGAAAAACATATTTTTCAATCAATAAATATCTTTATATGGGTTACAGAAGACCCATGAATGGGGTTATTACTAGAAGTGATAGTAGAAACTTTTAAAAATCATGAGATTGTGAGAAAGATATATGAAGAGATTAAGATTTACCTCTGAAAGAAAGGGGATGTTTGAAGAGTCAACCGAGAATATTAACACAAAGACTATAATAATTCGTAAGATATTGGTGAAAAAGAAAAGTAAATACCTTTTGTGTATGAGACAAAACTTAATATACACATATATAAATAAACACACGTAGAATATGAAACACCAAACCCCTAATAAAATATCGAATGTGCTACTTTAATAGTGAGGTTTACAATACCACTATCATGAGAGAAAATAGCAAAAACCGCACAAAAGGATATGATAGCCATCTTCTAGGTAATTACATCTATAAATCAACGTATATAACGTAGTTTTTAGTGAAGTAAAGAAAAAAATAAAAACTCATAGAATAAAAAGATCTGGTAAAATGAGGTATAAAACGAGGTATAAGGGAATATCAACCAATTGGTAAACCCAAAACACTTTTAAATAAAGTTTTTGGGTTTAAAGGGGTACTTGATAGTGGAAAAAAATCATAACCTCATACAATCAAAGACAAAACAGAATATCCTGATCAAGGCAAACATCTTAAATAAAAACATGAGTATAACAATCAAAGGCCACCTCATGGCAATCATGTCACCCAAAAAACAACCTAATCTTCCCACTGATAATTTAATATGACATGTGGAACCATATAAAACAACCTCAAGGTTATATCTCAACCGAAATCTCTGCCTCTTTCAATGTATTGTTCATCTATTATATAGCTAGTAATAACAATCAATAACTCTATAAATAGAAGGAATGATGTAAATAAAACAATGAATATTGTCAAGGTTTTTTTGCCACAATCATTTATTCAATAAACATATATATATTCTTATGTATATTTTTTTCTAGGAAAAAAGATATATATTAAGCTCAACAATTCTCTTACGAAGAAAAGACAATATGTACATCAAATCCCATAAGCTTTTCAAATTTAGTAACTATCCAAAAAAGGAAACTAAAGAAAGCATTAATACATTAAATAAAAACCATATGAATTAACTAAAGTTGAGAAGGTCCTAGTCACCAAAGGGATTCCACTACCATTTTTAAAACCTACTTCTTTTCTCTAACTCATCATTTCTTAACCTTGCACAGGTTCTCATCATCTCTCAACTTCGAAGCCTCTTTACGTAGAAAAAATCTTACTGCTACTTGGCTTTTGATAACCACCCTCAATCTCCGATAACAACTTTTCATATATTCAGGGTTATTCACCATGGTTTCTTCTAATTTTCTCACTCCAAATGATAAAAATTACAACATCTTGAACTATTTTTAGTTGGTGGTCTCGTGTGCTCCGAGATTAATTGATGAGTGACCTAGTTAAGGACCATGTCCCAAGGTGAAAGTCTGGGGTTGATGTTCTGGCTTTGCAAAATTTGAAACCATATAAGCTTTGTGACTGAACAATCCCAAAAACTGTGTTTTTAGTCTGCAGCTAGATTGCCTCATTAGGTACAAACAGTATCAACATTATTAACACATTTTGCATGTCTCTTGTTTTTTTTTTGACGATTTGTTAATCAGGGCTACCTATAGTATAAATCTATGTCTTGTTCTGATTCTGTTGTTTCATATAATATTACACCATGTAATATTGACTTTAGTTTGCTTGATAAGATCATATATTTCTAAAATGAAGAATTCCCCATTTTTTGTTCCTTTTGTGAATATTTTAACTTGAAGTAGTGTTAAATTGAATCGAATTAGTGAATTCACTTAAGAGATATAAATTTAGAGGCCATTTCCACTAATTATCTAGAATGAAATGATAAATCTTGTTGCTTTTGTAGTAATCAATAATTTGTTGTAATTCATATATATCTGCTAAACTAGTTTAACCTATTAGCCACTTGTCTCACTATAAAAATGGATTTTTTGTCATTCACTTCATACATGAATTTTATACTTTGGCAATGTTTCTAACATTCAAAAAATATCTCCAACCCCAGGAAGCATCTTGGGGAATGGATATTTGCTAGATTGACTTTTGATGTATAAGTATGGTGTGAACCTATTTGGACCATAAAGTTTCTTGTTCAGTGGAACATGACAAAATAATTTTAAATAGAAACACTATCTGAACTTCAAGATATTTTATCTCCAACCCTCCATCCTCTTTAGGAAAACATATAACCTTCCAAGCAACTTTAGCTCCCCATGTGTATGTGCTAGTACACGTGAGAATAGATGGTGGACTCGGCTCTCAATAAAGAGTTCAGTGGGGTTGTAAATGGAAACTATCATAATTGGTAAGATACTTTAGTTAGTCTTGAACAAAAAGTAATTAATCTTTGTTTTAAATGGTGACCAAAATTCATCAACTATACATTCCATGTATTGGTGGAATAAAAACTTGAGGGAAAATGCTTATTTTCTGGATTGTCGTGGAGTATATTCTTTGTTGCTCTTATTGGGGTCGTGTGGCAGGAGAGAAACAATGGTTTTTTAAAAACAACACGATCCCAAATGGTGTTACTTTGATAAGAAGAGCTATATATTTAGAGACTGAATATATCAGAGCATGGAGTTGCTATCCTAAAAGGGCCGAGGGTTGTAGTAACTATGTGGAACTTATCCGCTACTGTAAACCAAATCGTGGACTCAAGCTCAACACAGACCGTAGTTGTATTAGCAAACAATGTTTAGGAGGGGCGGGTGGAGTACTTTGTAAAATAAAGGGTAATTAGGTTAGAGTATTTTATGTGAGATTGAGGTACAATTAGTTGATCTTCTTAGACTCAGTCGCCCCTATGAGGATTTGTGTTTGGCGGAGGAGTTCAGAGCTTCTATAGTATGGGAAAAAGTGGATTTGAAAGAGGTTATAGAGGTGTAATCATATTTGGAGCATGTGAGAGGGTCGACTACGAGTTGGGTGTAAGGTATTCTGCAACTTATCTGAAAAAAGTCGTTTGAGATTAAAAGTATATATGTGAATCGAACAAGAGTGCTACCTGGTTGGCTCTTACAACATTTCATTAGGCCATAGTATATTCATGATATATCAACCTTCCCTCTTAGTATGGATATGAAATTTTCTCACTCCGTCTCAAGACTTCCTTATACATTAAAGAACAAATAATATACCATAGTCAAAATGAATTAAATCTCAAAATTGATTACATATTATGAAAATTTAGAAATTTATAATATATTTATCTTAAATAAAAATAATAATATTTTTCATTATTTTATAACATAACTCATATAAGTGGAAATTTATTTTAAAAGAAAAATTTTTTAAAAGAGAAATTACAAAAAAAATATTTATGAATTTAAAAATAATAGACTTTTTGTTCTATAAAATATATCATCATCAAAACCCTAACCACACCACCGCCCTTCAGTATACTACATTACACACTTTAAATGCAATATCACTCTTCACACCTCCACACTTCTTCTTCTCTCTAGATCAACTTGTTCTATTGTATTCACACCAATCTCTATTCCTTAATTCTCTCTAGATCAACTTGTTCTATTGTATTCACACCAATCTCTATTCCTTAATGGACTCTACACTCGTCTCTCATCTTCAAATTAAACTTCCGAATTGTTTTATGATTATCTATTTCCATATCAGATCGATAGCCATGGATTCACACGCAATTGATAGGTATATTTTATTATTTTCAATATCTAATTTTTTTGTATTGATGTGTTATCAAGAAATAAAAAAATATATTTAGATCTTAATAGTTTAGATATATATTTGTCAATTGAATTTTTTGTTTTTGTGTTGCATATAAACGTTTAGACTACTTATGTGCAATATTTGCATTTGCTAGACATAAAGGGTTGTATTGATCATATTGGACAAACACTGGTTATGTTTTGTAGTCAGTTTCCTACCTCTTTTCTCTTTATTCATATGTAAATTAAAGGGGTGTATTCAATTGAGAGTTTATGGGATTTTTTTAGATTTTAAAAACTCTATTGACTTCAAAAATCCTATGGATTGTTTTAAATCTTAATAGACTTTGACGGATTCTTTTTTATTCTTGCATAGAGTCTGATTGATTTTTTTAAATCCTAGATAGATTTTGACGGATTCTTTTAAATTCTATAGAAATTAAAAAATATATAACTTGTTCTTTATCAATTTGATTTTAGTAAAAATCGAGGTAATTAAAATAAAAAATAAATAATTAAATATATGGAAAAATAATAGTTGACCTCAGGAGTCAATAGGACAGTATTATGTTTTTTTTATGTCAAATGCTTAAAAAAACAGTATTATCATGTTCTTTTTTTTACAGAGGTGCAGTTATCATGTTTTTTTTTTGGACGCGAAGTGTAGTATCATGTTTAAAAATGTACTGATCATGTTTTTTTTTTTTTTCTGGACGGATGTACTGATCATGTTTCAACGAATTAATTCAGCAATTGAAAAATAATATATCTGAATAGAGGAAAAAAACAAAAAGTTTGTTTTATAAAAAAAAATGTTGCAGTTTTTTTTTAATAGTTCAAATTTGTTTTCTTTTTTATTTTTTGAATTTGTTTTTTCTTAAGACTTTATGAAATCTCTGGTTTTTTAGAGAGATTTGTAAATGTCTTGTTTAGTTATATTTAAATCCTAAACTCAAATGAAATCCAATGACTTTTTAATATCCCAAAAATTTAAAGGATTTAAAATAATCTTGATTGAATACACCAAGATTTTAAATGAGTTTTTAAAATCTTAATTGAATACACCTGGATTTTAAAGGACTTTTTAAAATCTTAATTGAATACCTCTGGATTGTTGAAGTCCAAAAAAATCCAACAGATTCTCAATTCAATACACCCCCCTAAGTTCTTCAAATAGTAAAAATTATTTATGTCTATATAGATGTTTAATATGTTGAAAACATGGAAAGAATTATTGAACAAAATCATTATATTATATAAAACATTCACACAACCAAATATCTTGGTTTGTGTATTATGGATTAAGGTTGATATCAATATTTTGTCTTGTTGGCTTAACAATTGCGATTCCAAAAAATCTTTACTTCTTATATAACGATGACATTGACATCACCATACCATGATCTTTGAGGTGATAGTTGACACATTGCATAAAGATATATTTGATGGATATCCTTGACCAATCACGTACCTCCCAGACACGACCTGATAGTTCGAGAAGAAAGGCTGTCTATGAAAAATCTCTCTTTCACTTGTAAATCGCAGTTTTTCTTTTCCATATCTACAAATAATTTACACATGTCACTTGATTTTGCTTGGCATACAGGAATATCCAGCTTTTTCTCTGCATTAATGATAAGTAAGTAACTCTTATTATTATCCGGCTTTATTTTACTCTTGTCACATTTTTCACACGAAAGGATCAACTTACTCTTTAATGTATCTGGACTTTTGAGATTAGGTAAATAAATATTTTCCGGCTTTACTTTACTAAAAATATTAGTTTTTTCTTCTTTACTCAACTCAACCTGGTCACGTAACTCATTCGAACAAATAAACTCATCCATTTGTGTAACCGGACTTTTGACAACTGGTGAACAATTATTGCTATTTACTAGTTTTTCCTTTGATAAAATTTCATCATCCAAATTGGGAAAAGAGGTCATACTCTGTATATATGAACAGTTTTGATATATACAGAGTATGACCTCTTTTTCCATTTTGGATGATGAAATTTTATCAAAGGAAAAGTAGTAAATAGCAATAATTGTTCGCCAGTTGTCAAAAGTCCGGTTACACCAATGGATGAGTTTATTTGTTCTAGCGAGACGTGACCATGTTGAGCCGAGTAGATAAGAAAAAACTAATATTTTCAGTAGAGTAAATCTGGAAAAAATTTATTCACCGGATCTCAAAAGTCCAGATAAATTAAAGAGTAAGTTGGTCTTTTCGTGTGAAAAACGTGACAAGAGTAAAATAAAGTCGGATAATAATGAGAGTTACTTACGTATCATTAATGCAGAGAGAAAGCTGGATATTCCTGTATGCCAAACAAAATCAAGTGACAGGTGTAAATTTTTTGTAGATATGGAAAAGAAAAACTGCGATTTACAAGTGAAAGAGAGATTTTGCAGTGACAAATACAACTTTTCTTCTCAAACTGTTAGGTCAAGTAGCTGGGTTGTACGTGATTTGGTCAAATATATCCCACCAAATGAAGTTATGTGCGAGGAAGATAAATAGTCTACTAAATCAGCACAATCTAAATAAAATATTGAATATTCGAATTCTATTCGAGATGATGATCGAGTTAAGCTTGAGAGATTTTATGATAGATCATATCATTACGATAAATATTCAATAAGGTACCAATAAAGACAGAACGAGAAAAGAGATAGTAGTTGGAAATAGTGGCACTTTTAGAGGAGAGACTCACGTGGGTCCCACAAAGACAATGTTCATAAAACAGAAACAGATAGAAATTATTTGCGCCATTATAGAGACTATCAAACTATATCTCTATCTTATAGATATCCTCCTCCAAAATACAGTAGATCAAGGAGAAGACGAGGTGAGAGATCTGATACATATCGAAAAGATAAACCATTTAGAGCTGAGAAAGATAAACATTCTAGTACAAGCTACAAGGACAACTCAAACAGCCTACATAGGTACAAGGATATTAAGGCCCTAATTCATGTAAGAAATGAAGCCAATAATGCTTTAAATGAAGCTGAGAAACTTAAGCGTTCTGCTTAGTGTCTCAAGGTCCGTTTACTATTATTACTTTATGCAATGTGTCAACTATCACCTGAAAAATCATGGTATGGTTGTCATCTCCTCCTTCAAGAAGCCTGCGATGGGAGTGTTGCATCGTTAGAAAAGACGTAAAGATTTTTGGAATCGCAAATGTTAAGCAAACAAGACAAAATCTTGATATCATCCTTAATCCCTAGTATACGAACCAAGATATTTGGTTGTGTGAATGTTTTATAGAATATAATGATTTTGTTTAATAATTCTTACCAAGTTTTCAACATCTTAAACATCTATATGGACATAAATAATTTTTATGGATGAAGTATTTTGCTCAATATATGACTTATACCATCAACATAGAACTCGCATATCATCCATTTGTTGATTGATATTTAGCTAGGACCGGTGTAAAAAGAATTATAAATGATCATTATGTTTTTGACATTTATTTATTCAATAGTATAATTAATCACAACAAGCATGTTATTCATACTTTCAGTTATAGTGAATTAACTATATTATGTTAGGATATCGTATCAAATCAAGATTTTGTCAGCCATAAAATCAATTTGAGTCCATTCATTTGAGTAACTAATTATTTACGGGTCTAAGAAATATAAACTAATTGATCAAATACTACTTTGCTAAAATTTTGAATTTAGACAAATATTATATTTATTTAACTATAAACGTTAATCATATAAAAATAACTATGAGATTCAGATCATAGAGGAAATATATTATTTAAAGTATTCAAAGAAAAGACATACAAAATAAATCATCAATAGAGTAAATATTAAAGTTAGGTAAACGGTCAAAATTTGATAAAACCTATGTAAATTTGATAAATTCTATATAATTAATATAATTTAATAATATATTGTGATCTTTTTGTTTGATAAATTCCTTAATTTTAAAAATCTAAACAAGATGTATACGTCTTAAGAAATAAACATATACCTTTTCTAGATATATAAGACTAGGATTTGCCTTTCATATTTAGATAAAAAGTTTAAAAAATTCAAATTTTAAGCAGAGAATATGTAGAAAGGACAATCTTTCAATGGGACTAACATAAATTTTTGTTAAAAAATGTTAGGCATTCCAATTAATTTTAGGTGGACAGTTTATGCCTAAATAGTTTTAAGATTCATATCGGGTGCAAGCATACGATTTTCAAGAACCATGAGTACATCATGTAACAACTTTGATTTGACCAACAAAACCTTCTTTCTGAACTATGATATTACCTTGTTGATCTATACATATATGCCACTATATATTCATGTTAATTTTATATTAGATATGGACGTTGCATTACTAGGGATCATGAATGAATATTGTTTAAACTTTGCCAGACATGTAATAAGGGGAATACCTACTTGACTAATCGATTCTTATCACATTTAATGTTATCAAAGATATATCTCATCTTAACTACTTGAATATTCCGACATGAAAGTAGAATAAATGTTTTATTATTGTAATATATATGTTGATTTAACTTGTATTCAAGAATTACAAAAACAATTCCCCAAAGAAGAGTATTTGTCAAGCTATATATAGACTTGAAATATATACTTGTTTCACTATTTGCGACTAAAATAAAAAAAGCTTTCAAACAATTATTTATTGAAATATTGTTTCATTTTTAACCTAATGTGTATTTTTTTAATGACAATTCTTTTTTTAACAAACAAATTCTATAAAGTAATGAAGAAAACAATGAATAACCAAATCAACTACTCGTCATATTTAATTATTATCTAGAATAAAAAATAGGGTGATTGATTCCACGAGTTCATACAAATATTTTTTTTCCTAATAAGGTTCGGCCATTAAAAAATTCGTAACTTATTGACAAAATTGTATATCATTAAAATAATAAAAATAACCTATTAATAACATACCTTTTAGAGAAGAAAAAAGCCTATACTTGTTAAGTAGAAAACATATTTTTGGGCCTTCAATTAACTCAAATAGATAATGTTAAAATCTATTTTTTGTTTATTATATAATACCACAAATCATTCAACTCAAAATTCATTACAAGAAAAAAACTAAAGGAAAATTCTTTACGAAACTATGTTGTTTCCACGTCTCCCACATTTCTATATATATAACATATAGTCCATTGTCAATATAATACTCTAGCCACCACCACCCATTACATACATACATATTACACATTACACATAATCTTTTGAACCTAGCCGACCTGCTCCTCATAGGCCGTACCATTTTTCTAAACACCATTGACATTTCTTCTTTGATTATAATATTTCATATACTCTTTCGCCAATCTATACTCTTTTATAATTCGTTCTCTAACTTATGTATTATAAATATTCAGTCAGCTAAAGATTGAGAATCTCGTTGATCATAACATTTCAATCAAGGAATCATGAAAATGTTATTTTATATTATCTATTTTTATAAATGTTTGAAATGATTCTTATATGTTATTTTGATATAGGTTGTTTAGTTATAGTGTCTGATATATTTTCTTTTATTCTAGAATGTCGATAATATTCTTGTTTACAATATATTATTTGAGGTTACTTACATTTTTAAAACGCATTTTTTTAGAGTGTTCATAATATATGGATGTTTCTAATGTTGATCTATGAGGTTTTATATTTCTTTTACTTTGCCTTAACCTAGGTTTATTAATTAAAAGTATCTTAGATTTTGAGAAATAATGTTATGAAAATTATGTTAAAGTTAAATTTTAACCATGTTAAGTTCATTATTCTTTTAAAGGTCTAAAAATTATTAACTTAGTTAAATTGATTCTCTTATATAATGGGGTTGGGCCAATTTGTCTTTTTTTCTTTACTCTTCGTATATAGGGTACACAATATGTAAACGATAAACAAATATACTATCAAGATGGGTTAAGGATTGAATTTGCTTTGAGATTACTATATGTGACATAAATTTTTGAAAAAACAAATTTGATGATATAAAATCTTATTTTGCAGATAAAATATATAATTTCAAGATTCTAATTGTGCAATTCTAATTTGGTGTAGATTCAATATATCCTAAAATTAATTGCATGGTAATGTATTAAATTTGAAAGAAATAAAAAAAAAAGGTTTTTATTCCCATGCCACCCATGATGGGAAAGACATGAGCGTACAGGGAAGTTATCTTTGATAACTTCCCACTTTGATGGTGGAGGAAGTGGAGAAAGTGGGAGAGTGGTTTATTAACAGCTAATAAACCAACTCTCCAGCTCTATAAATAGAGCCTCTCTTTCTCACAAAAACAACAACAAAACAGACAATCAACGTACAATTCTTTTATCTTCAAATCAAGAATACAATACAAATAATTCTGAGACATTTAGGTGGTGAAAACAAAAGGTTTAGTTCTAGTAATTAAACTTTCGACCAAATAGCAGAAGCAATTTATTCCAATTCAATCAATTACAAGAAGGCTGAATTCAGGACTCTTCATTCCAATCCGCTGCGTATAAGGTTTGTCTAATAAACCTTCTTGTTAATATTCAAGTGTAACAATTGGTATCAGAGCATGTTACCCAATTGAATATATTATAGAATAATTCTTTTGAGCATCCTTTTTGTGTCGTATAAGAAGAAAAGAAAATTGAGAATTTTTTTTGTTTTTTGATTCTGTCGACTCGACAGTAGAAGAAAAAAAAAAGACTTTTGATTTGTTTGAATTTTTTTTTTTTGTTTGTCGATATATGCATATAAGGTTTTAGGCTTTCATTATATCGGACCCAGACCACCTAATTAAGTGACTAGTAGCCTTACCAGTTTTACTACCTTAAGATATTGTTAATGAATAAAGTTTCTGGAAAGATACTATTATTATTTTTTCTTGTTTCCTATATCAATTTTGGTGTATTACTTTTTACCGTTCTTAATTTTTTCTATATGTAGAAAAATGGTGTTGACACGATCCAGGGGATCACGAGCAGCAAGGCTTGAGCAACTGACAGTGTACAGATGGCTCAATAGGAACGTAAGAAATCCTAATGGATCATCAGGGATCCATAGACCAAAAGTTGCAAGGACACTGAAGGAAAAACAGTCTTTGAGAAATAGTATCAAAGCACTCCGTTATAAGAAGAAACCTCATCACACCCTAGTGCAACATGTGGCAATTGTCAATAGATTGATTCAGGATGTCATAAATTGGGGTGATATCATTTGTGAAGGACATAAGGTTGAAGTTCTTTACAAATCTCTACCAAGAGAGATGAAGAGGGATATCGAAATCTTATGGGAGTATGATTTTCCGGAGAACTATGTTCATGGAAGACAAGCTACATATGAGTGGCTAGTCTATGCTTTGACTGAATCTCACTTGTGGAGGCACTATAATAATTCTACTAGGTCGGATCAGTGCAACTGTGGAATGCATTATCGAACTACAAGTATTGATAATTATTTTCCAATTAGACTCTATGAGGAAGTGAACTTTGAGCAGTCAATTCCTAAATTAAGGTTTTGGATATGAAAGGCGTATGCTAGTTAGGACTTGTAATAGGTAGTTTGCTTAGTGGTTTGTTTTTTCCAAATTTTTTTTATCCCTGTTTGTTAGGAATTGCATTAGTTGCTTTGATTAAGTTATTTCTTTATTGAACATGTATTTCATTTATGTATGAATTCAACTAGTTTCTTTATTTTTATGTTATTAGTTGTTTATATTCATACATTTTCACTCTAGTTATGTTAGAGTAAGTGGGAGTTCTTGGAGAACTTATTTTTTGCAGTTAATGAAATTGATTGAATCATTAAGACAAAAAAAATATGGTGGTTCATGATTGGGAACATAGTGAACTTTCTTTATCACTTATTTTGTTATCTTTCTTATTCATTCTATTTGCATTAATAGCATTAGGTAGTTAAATAATTGTATGTATACTAATGAAAAATCTCTTACTTTATAAGAAAATGACAACCGTCATTGATGATCTCAATGGAGACATAATGAATGGTGAGAACTATACCCTGGTAAACTCAAAATAAATTATGTTCTAGAGGAACAAGAATTCTTGAGGTTATTAACAATGTCATGGCTCAGCCTAAGGAAGGCATCACAGCTCATGGAGGCTTATGAGAAGTGAAAAAAGAGATATACCACTACAAGAGGCATCTTGATAAGCTCCATGTATGACGATCTTGTCCATGAGTGTCAATAATACCCCACTGATCATGAGATGTGGGACGCTCTTAATGAAAAGTACAAGGGTACAACTATGACTAAGATGAGTCAATTGATCATTAAATTTGACACTTACAAGAGAAAGCCTAATCAAACCAAGCATCTTTGGGAGATGTCTAATATGATTAGGGAACTTGGACTGCAGGTCATAATTTTTTTTTGTTGATGAACATCAGGTTCAAGCTGTGATCCAATCTCTTTCAAATAAGTGGGAGCATTTGAAGATAAACTTGACTCAGAATGTGACGTTGGAAGATGAACGTCTTGATGCTGTTAAGTCTTAGGATCAGACTTATATATTGCTGAGTCAAGTTCCCACAAAGGTTCTTGCATTAAGTGCAAGAACAATGGGAAGAGAAACGAAAATGAGCATGCTTCCAAGAAGAACAAAAATGGTGGTAACAACGTTTTTTTTAAGAAAGACGAGAGTAAAGTAAAATGCTATAATTGTGACAAGATAGGTCACTTCGCTCGCGAGTGAGGATAAAGATAGCAATATCATTTACTTCATATAACTTTACATATGTTACCAGTACAGTTTGCTAGTTGATTCTAATCCTTTGTGGATTGTGGATTCAGAAGTGACAGACCATATAGCCTAAGACCAAGATGCATATGTAGAGTACCATCTAATTTCAGAGGAAATGTGATGAATATAAGTTAGGAGACAACAACAAGGTTGAAGTCAACAGATTTGACACTTGCAAGTTGAACTTGCGAGGTGATCAAACCTTATAGCTGCATAATGCACTCTACACACTTGAAATTCGAAGAAATTTGGTCTCGGTCATTGTTCTTCTAGGATTAAGTTTTAATATGCATTTTTCATAACAATTAAGTAGACATCTATTATGACGCTAAGTGTTAAATTTTTTGGTTTTACTTCTCATGTTTTAGTAGTACTAGATGATGATAACTCATTTAATAGTTATTATGTAAGTAGTTGCTTTTCTACTAATACTTCTTCTAGTAATTTTAACGTAGAAGAAAAGTATGGAATGCTAGACTAGTTCATATTGGACAAGACCGTATGAATTTGTTGGCTAAGGCGAACTTTTTGGGTTCATTGACTAGAGTCAACTTGCCAACTTATGAAAATTGTCTAGCAGATAAAGCAAAGGGAAACCATTTTTTGAAAAGGCTAAACGAGTCGAGTACCCATTGCAAGTAATTCATGTAGATATCTGTGACCCAATGAATGTTCAAAATATACAAGGGGACTTTATTTTATCACTTTTATAGATAATTTCACTAGTTTTGGTTATGTCTACCTGATTTTTCATACATCTGTAGCATTGAAATTTTCTTGTGATATATTTCAATGAAGTAGGAAATCAGTTAGAGAGGAAAATGAAAACCTTAATCACGTGAATATCTATTGGATCAGTTGAAAGAACCGTGTGATGAAAAAGTGAGAACTCTCCTAGAAATGGTTAAGTCTATGATGGCACAAGCTAATCTGTGGAGATGCCTTGCCTACTGCTAGTTATATACTTAACCAAATACCCACAATGACTATTCCATCAAACTCCTTATGAACTACTTGTGACCCTAGGGTCGACAGACTATGTTCATGATCTATCTCATAAATATGGGAAGTTAGGTCCAAGAGGTAAGAAGTGTATCTTTATTAGATACCCAGATCACTCTAAAGGATATGTGTTTATTGGTGAACATAACGATGGGGGTCTTACTGAAATTGAATCACGAGATGTCACATTCTTAGAGAATGATTTTCCTAGCAAAGGTGAGGTTGACATAAATTCTATTTTATGTGAATTAAATGAGATTTAGGAAGATGATATGCAAACAAATGTGACACCTGATGAGGTAACACATACTAAAGAAATAGAGAAGGATACTCCTTTAAATCTTAAGACGGAAGAAACCATTGCATCATCTAGTAATCCTATTTCTCAAGATTCTCAACTTACGAGAAGTGCTAGAGTTTTAGTTCCTCGTCGTCGATTTGAAATCGAAGGAGAAGTCTTTACGATAACTCCACAAGACGAAGATGAACCTCGATCAGTTAATGAAGCATTCTCATGTCCTGCTAAGAATGAATGGAAGAAAGCAATGGAAGAAGAAATGGAGTCGATGAAGAAAAACCAGGTGTGGGAACTGGTTAATCTCCCAAAAAGACGTAAGGCGATTGGGAATAAATGGGTCTCAAAATAAAGAGGAAAACCTGACAATTACATTGACATGTAAAAAGCTCGCTTGGTAGCGAAAGGCTCTACTGAATGGGAAGGAATAGTTTTTGAGGAAATTTTTTCTCCTGTTGTTAGATTTACCTCAATACGTCTTATTTTTAGCTATTGTGGCGCATCTCGATCTGGAGTTGCACCAAATGGATGTTAAAACTACATTTCTAAATGGAGATTTAGAAAATGTTATTTTCATGGAACAACCCTCGGGTTTCGTTGCAAAAGATCAAGAGAATAAAGTATGTAGATTGTTAAAATCAATATATGATCTTAATCAAGCCTCGAGACAGTGGAATTTGAGATTTCATGAAGTCATTTCATCAAATGGATTTGAGATGATAAGTGAAAATCACTGTGTTAATGTTTAATGTTCCAAGAAATTTTGTGATCTTATCTCTATATGTAGATGACATCCGATTAGCAGGGGATGATAAAGAGTTTATTCAAGCTAATAAGGAGTAGCTAGCTTCTCAATGTTATATGAAATATATGGGAGAAGCAAATTATATTCTTGGTGTTAAGATTAGTAGAGATAGGTCTAGAGGACTATTATCTTTGTCTCAAGAACCTTAAATCATGAATATAATTGAGCGGTTTAGCATGACTGAGTGCAATACCATTGACACTCCTGTAGCAAATGGAATAAACTTAAATCTCGACAAGTGTCCTAGTACTCCAGAAGAGAAATAGAAAATGTATACAGTGTCATATTTTAGTTCATGGACAGTCTTATATATGTTATGATGTGAATTAGGCCAGACATATGTTATGTGGTAGATTTAGTTAGTCATTTTAATTGAACCCAGGACAAGAAAATCCGAAAGTTGTGAAAAAGATATTGAGATATCTAAAAGGCACTATGGATTATGCCTTTGCTTTCGAGGAAATAGATTACACCTAGAAGGATATATTACGCTATTTGGGATAGTGATATATATGGGGGTAAATCTACCTCAGGTGATGTATTCATGTTGAATAATTGCGCAATTTCTTGAAGTAGCAAGAAACAAACCTGTATAATTTTTGTCCACAATGGAAGCTGAGTTTGTAGCATGCTTAGCTGTGGTTCCAGAGGCTGTTTGGTTAAAAAGGTTATTATGAACATTTAGGATTCTCAGGCGATAGTGGGAGTCCCGTTATTATACATTGTGATAGTCAAGCTGAAAAGGCTTGTGTGAAAGCTCCTAAGTATCACAGTATGACCAAACACATTGATATAAAGTATAACGTTGTTAGAGATATTATTGCACAAAAGGATGTTGATTTGCAATACATACACACACGCAATATGCTTGCTGATCCATTCACAAAGGATATCCCAAGGGATATATTTATGGATATGTTAAATCTATATGATTAAGCAAGATATAATGTATGAATATTGCGAGTTTATGTGCATTCATATATATATTTTCATTAGTATGTTTATTTAACTGTTTATTTTAATAATATCATGTTTGATATATATTATAATGCGTGTAATTTTTTGAAGTATGTATGTCCTATAGACTGAGATTGGCCCTATCACACGGGCAATCGCCTTTGGCATAAGAAGTGCGCAAAGATGAGACTAACTCATAGTAGTGAAGAACCCTTAAGATAACTTGAGTTAAGATAGTCGCCTTAACTAAAGTGTTAAGATGAGATCATAAACATGGATAATATAAGAGCCAGATATGAGTTGCTTGATTGATTTCATAGAAGGGTTGATCAATCGAAGAATTCATCTTAGGCAACGAAGCTTGTCTAATTATATATCTGTATGGTATTTATAAAATTGTGACATACAATTGGAGCTATATATGAATAATACCATAACACGTGTGTCATACCACGTGTGCTTTCGACCAGAAGGAAGTGAAGAGTCGATCCCTGTCTCTTCATTGTGTGATGCCTTCAAAATTGTGCCCTTATTACTTTTGACTATGTCTTGATATTTTGATTAGGTGTATGCTACTTTGAACATACTACTAATGATCATGAATGATTCGGTCTAATGGGGTATGTTTGGGAAAGCAACCTAATCAACGTAAAAGGATATAAGTGTAAAGGGAAGACTAAAATTTTGTATCAAAGTGTGTGCTTGCAGGTACCGATCATGTAAGTCAATTTGGACCATAACATGATAGTGAGACACATGAAGTTATGTCAGTGAACTCTTTTAATCACATAAACGATGTGATATAAATTTAAAGGGGTCAGAGTTACTGAATATGATACAATAAATTATTAGTCTGGGGTACTACAAGATACGTAAGGAATGAAGTTTCATTTGAGCAACTATGTACCCTAACAGGTTATTAGTAACGTATGCTCGTATGCTTGTCGGTCGCACGACCTATTTTGTCAAGTATGATGAATTATTCTAGAAATGTGTATATGAGGAGATTTGAGAAATATTGATGTATGGTGCATTGAAATGCATGTTCCTAAAGGGAATGATTGTAACTCCATCATGTGCGAGTGGGAGAATGAAAGAAATAAAAAAAAAAGGTTTTTATTCCCATGCCACCCATAATGGGAAAGACATGAGCGTACAGGGAAGTTATCTTTGATAACTTCCCACTTTGATGGTGGAGGAAGTGGAGAAAGTGGGAGAGTGGTTTATTAACAGCTAATAAACCAACTCTCCAGCTCTATAAATAGAGCCTCTCTTTCTCACAAAAACAACAACAAAACAGACAATCAACGTACAATTCTTTTATCTTCAAATCAAGAATACAATACAAATAATTCTGAGACATTTAGGTGGTGAAAACAAAAGGTTTAGTTCTAGTAATTAAACTTACGACCAAATAGCAGAAGCAATTTATTCCAATTCAATCAATTACAAGAAGGCTGAATTCAGGACTCTTCATTCCAATCCGCTGCGTATAAGGTTTGTCTAATAAACCTTCTTGTTAATATTCAAGTGTAACAAAATTTATATTTAATTTTTTTACAAACATCTCATATCTCCTATATATTTCTATACATTTCAATTTTTATTTACTTCCAAAAAAAGATTTCTTTTCATTAATCCCTCTAAAAACATTACAGAGATGACTAAGTCGACCTTACCTATTTATTTAAGAGATATTATACCTAAATTAATGAAATATACAAGGATTTTAAAATGTGTTTTACAACTTTTACAATTTACACAAAGTCCTAAACAACTTTTACAACATTGATTACACTTTGGTCACATTACAATTAAAACTTATAATTTGGTCCTTGCACTTTAAAGACCACTAATATCACTCACACCCATAAAATAACTTCATAAATCATCCTAAATATATCCATCACTATAATACAAAGAACTAAAAATATATATTTGCAGTTTAGTCCATGAATTATTAACTATTTTTGGTTTCATGATTCTAGAAATATTACTATGCATTTATACATAAGAAAAGTGTTTATGTGTTTATAAATTATCATAATTCTTGAATATCTTTTAATATTTATTTTATTCATATATGATATCTATTTTATTCTTTACAAAAAAGAAAGAATACAAATGCATGTACAATTATATTACACAAAATTGATTAGATAATTGATTTTATTTATTTTGTGTCACGTCATTTATTTCGTGAAGAAAATTTATCATTGAAAAAATAAATGATCGTTAGCCATGACCTTTATACTAACAATCATATATCTTTTCAATGTTAATTTTTTTTTCACTAAATACACACAAAATGAATAAAATTAAACATCTAATCAATTTTGTATAATTGCACAAAAATTTGTATCTTTCCTTCTTTGAAAAAAAAAATAGATATCATATATGAATAGAGTACATATTAAAATATATTCAAGAATAATTAAAAATTATAATTCATAAACACTTATTATTATGTATATATTCATACATAATATTAGTTGAATAGTAGAACCAACAATTGTTAATCTAAGCTGCAAGTACTTTGTTTGGTAGTATTGGATGTATTTAGGGTGGATTATGAGGTTATTTTGATGGTTGTGTATGTTATTAGTGGTTTTAAAGTGCAAGGACTGAATTAGAAGATCTGATTGGCATGACTAAAGTGCAGACGGTGTTGTAAAAGTTGTCTATAACTGTGTGTTAATTTAAAAAGTTGTAGAGCATATTGTAATTTCCTATTTGTTTGAATTTAGTTCTATATTCTTGTAAATACCATGAAATAACTTTTAATGTTTCCTCTACAACGTATTTCTTCTTAATTTAACCTTAATGAGGTTTTATGAATAATATTTTAATTTCTTCTAGTAACTCTCAAACAAGTAAATCCAACGTATTTGAACCGAACCTCCGCTTAACTACCTTCCTCGTATAAGCATATGACAATATGGACAATTATGTCAAAAGAAACAAAGAGGAAACAACATTTCAATCTTGAACATAATCACAATGCATAACGTCAATGTTTATTTTCAATAAGTTTTCTAGACCAATAAGGTAAATGATAGAAAATACTCTTTTTTTCCACTTAAAATGTCGATGACCTATTTTCTTTCTCGTTATGTGATCAAAGTCCTTGTTTTTACGGATAATCACAATAGGCAAACCATCTAAGTGCGTCTGAATAATGGAGGGACGATATTTCTTATGATAGGCGATATGTTCGGAACTAACGTAAGATGATATGTCTTTTCTAAACCAGTATCAAACAGGTAACCAACGCGTATGATCGAAATATACGACTCCTTTACTCACTCATAAGGATGGTGTAGAATCCATGCATTTGGGAAAATTTTGTAACTTTGATCCGACTATCACAAAATGTATAACCTAGTTGGGTAATCATTAATTTTAAGCTACACACAAACCTTCATGAATAATTCTTCCTTTATATGAGCATCATAAGCAATAATACATGTATCCCACAATATTTCCAACTCATTAATAATTGGACAGAGAAATAAATCTATATCTTTACCGGGTGAACACAGTGTTGGATTCTACAAAGTAAGCATAAACGTGGATTCTTTCATGTATTACCACGGTCACAAATTGATGATTGTTAGTATAACTAGCTACATGCTTTATGAGTTGTTTTTTCATAGTAAAAGGGACAAAACATATCAATACCCAAATCCAATGGTACATTATACGATTCACTAGCAAACTCATGATTTTGCTCCTTAAACTATTTCCAACTTGTACCATCAAATGGATGATGTAACACATCGTCTTATGTACTCTTTAGATTATGGTGCCCGTGGAGACGTGCCTCGACGCAAACATTATTTTTAATCTTGGTGTAATGTGAAAGTAACAAAGTTTTTTATGTGCAATTTTCTTTCAATTTTTCAGATCCTACCTACATTCACCACATACTTGAAATTTATCCAGATTTTCATTGACCTTATCATAAAAAACACAATCATTCTAACATACATCGATCCTAATGCATCCCAAACCCATAAATTTAGTTTTTTGTAACACTTCTTATACGATGAAGGCAAAGTATGGCCCTTAGCCAAAATTAGACATAACAGCTGAAGAACTTCAGTTACAAAGGTATTTGTCCATTTTTTCTTAACCTTGATATGTATAAACTTAGTAATTAAATTTAATAAATCCATTGTCGTAGAACCATGGTATAAATCACTCTCGATTTCTTCAAACAAAGTGTCTAATCAACCACAATTTGTCATTTGATTATTCTCAACACCCATACCGATATTATTTATATGCCTTAAATCATTCAAAATGTCCATCATAATATATAATTGTATCTTAAATTTTTTTATATGGGGATGAAGTGTCTCTTTCGTACTTTCATACACGGCCTTTTGAATGTTTAATCTTTGAGCGCTAGTCAGTTATCTACCAATGCTTGGGGCTGGATTTTGTCTTTTTACGCTTACTGCTAGAAAAATGTTAAATAATTTCCCTCAGATCACTGCTTGTGATCGAAATACACTACACCATTACTCACTCACAAGGACGGTGTATAATCCATGCATTTAGGGCATGTTTTGTAACCTTGACCCGACCATCCTGAAGTGTATGACCTAGTTAAGTAAACATAAATTCAGAATAACACACAAACCTTTACTACGAATTCTTCCTTCAAATGAGAATCATACGTTAGGATACATGTAACCTACAATATTTCCAACTTATCAATAATAAGTTGGATAAATATATCCATATCTTTACCCGGTAAACGCGGTGTTGGAATCAACAAAGTAAGCATAAACATGGATTCTTTCATGATTTACCAAGGTAGAAAATGGTAGATTATTAGAAGAACTAGCCATACGCTATATGAGTTTATTTTTGCATGAACAAAAGAACAAAACATCGATACCCAAACTCAATCGTACATTACGTGGTTCACTAGCAAACTCATGATTCCACTCGTCAAACTTTTTATAACTAGTATCATCAATTGGATGATGTAACACATCTTCTTCTATACTCTTGCAAGTATGGTGCCTAATTATGTCTTTAGAAGTGTGCCTCAAACAATTCCTTCTGTTCAATCTTGGTAAAATGCGAAAATACATCTTCTTATGTGGAACTTTCTTCTTCTTTTTCAGATCCGCCTAGATTTACTAAATACTTGACATTTATCAAGTTCTCATTCTCTTTGTAATAAAAAATACAATCATTGAAACACATATTAATCTCTTTTTGTTGCACTCCTCATACGAAGAAGAAAAAGTATGACATTCAGGCATATCATGACACAATAGTTGAAGAAGTTTGGTGAAAAAGGTGTTTGTCAACTTGTTTTTTACCTTGATATGCATCAACTTATAATGAAATTCAATGAATCCATTGTCGTATAACCATGGTATAACTCAGTCTCCAATTCTTCACACAATGAGCCGAAATAACAACAATATTTCCTTTGACTATTCTCAGCACCCATCTTGGTATCAATCTAAAACATCCATCATTTCATTATTTACAATTTAGGTTGTGGTATTCACGGGGATTTGTTCTATTTCACAATATTTTATCCATAAACCATAGGTTGATAGGATTCATTGTCGATATATAATTATAATTCAATTTTAACTAAATTCATGATTTTAATGTAAATATTAAAGTGTAACGATTAGTAAAATTTAACACATTATTATATAATAAATAACTATATTCTAAGCTGAAAGTAATTCTAATATAAAAAGGAAGGAATTTTAAAAGGTTAATATTTAGAAAATATCTAATTTCAGGAAAATTAGCGGATAATATTTTGTTGAAGTTGACCGCACACATTTAGAGACTGGATGACACCCTTTTGGAGTAGGGTTTGGGTTTGGGGATATAAAAATGGGAAGGTGTAAATGACAAATTTTTCCCACCAACTGCATTTATTACGCATTTTTCGTTAGACACGTCATTTTGTCATCTCTAATGATAGCGTGTTTCATCTAAAATGACCATGTATCTTTAGAGACGAATAAAAATTCATGTCAAATGATATTCTAAGTCCTCGTGAATGAGATCTTTAGAGACGAAAAAAGTCCTCTCAATAGATGAAACGCAATACAAGCGACATATTTGTTTAATTAATTACAATAATAAATAATTCATCTAGAATGATATCTTTTGTGACCATATAATTTAGTATTTAATAATATATATCTTAAAGACGACATATTTCTTCTTAAAAGGCTCGCAACTTTTAAAAAATAAAACATATAAGCCAGTGTAGAAGAAACACATGGCACGTCGGCAACGACCGATCTTTAGAGACACGAATCTTGTCCTTTCTAAAAAAAGATGTGTGGTCTAGTAGCACTACACTTGTAAAAAAAGACATGACCCAATGAATGGACACTTGCAAAACCAAGGGAGGATCTATTATATTACTTGAGGGATTCACCCATTAATTTTTAAAATGTCATCTTTGCTAAAAATGTTTTTAATGAAAATATGTAACAATTATATAAGAGTAATGATATATATATATATATATATATATATATATATATATATATATATATATATATATATATATATATATATATATATATATATATATCATATCTTTCTATGCAACATTTTAATTATTGTGTATGTTGTGCTCAATTTTTATATGAATAAGAAAGAGAAAAATGATTACTTTTATGATTTTATTTTATTTTATTAGACCATGAAAGAAATTAAAAATTATGGAAACCTAAACATGTATAAAAATATAATATGCTTAATAAAGTGTCTTCATAAAATTCTTAAATTTGTATATATTATATGCAAAGAAAGTTAGATTTGATATCACTGGCTATTGTCAAAATTAACTACCAATCAATTATATACCAAGTCAATCCATCAGTGGTTCACACTCATTTTCATTAAAAAATTATTTACCACACATAATTGAAAATATATTGGTACGTGTTCCAATTTCAACAAACATTTTTATTACATGTTATAATTTTTTGATGAATTTTAAAGCAAAGCGATTGTCGATTTGATCAGTTGTTACAAATTCTAGGAAGATACATAAGGAATCCTCTTTTCTTGGAAATGCTTGATATCAAACTTGTCAAAGTTTATGAAAAAGATATGGACATGTAACAACATGGAACTCGAATTCATGTTGGTGAGTCGTCCATCGTATAGATCTCCTTCGAAAAATCTTGCTACTTTATAGAAAAAGCATCATGAATTCTTACATGACAAACGTGTTCATGCAAAAGAGAATATACATAGACTGCATACTCTCTTTACTACAACTTGATGATTTAGTATATGAACATTCCTTATAATTATGGGGGAGTGTCTAGAGGGAAAACCGATTAAAAACAACTAAAAAATCAATTAATTTTAACATTGACTTGTCGTAACTCCGCCTAATTCTTATCACAACCTATTTTCATATCTAACCAATATTTTTCACTTGTAGGACCACACTATATATATAGAAAGAGAGAATATTGTAGGAGAGGTGAGACCTAACTTTTAAAAGTAAGGTAGCGGTATTAGTATTAAGTATATAAAGGAATAAAAAAAGAACAAGAAACTACTACAATTAAAAAAAATAGGCATAACCCTCCTCTGCTACACCTTTTGAAGAAACTCGACATCAATAATTTTATTTTGATTGTAGTTTGATTGTGTAGGGTGAATGATTCATGTGATATTTTAATCAATTTTCACTTTTCAAGTTTCTTAATATGTTAAATTTGAAAATGTCATAGTAGATCTTATCAAAGAGATTGAAATTCTTGTTCTTCTATGATATTTGTCAGTTAAAAGCTCTAAGAATTTTATTCCCCCTAGCCAATCTTCGAATCTTAAAAGTTTTGTTCTCAAATAATTGGCAAGTAATATTGTAAATTTTGTAAAAGAACTTGACTTTATATGTGATCAATCAAATAACATTTTTAATATGATTGTAGTCATTAATAAGTTTGTTTTATTCTGGTTTCAGTGATGTTGGTTATGTATGGAAGATTAAATTATGATAGTGACTATTTTAATTTTAGTGATCTTTGATTGCACAAAATCCCCTTTTCATCTTGTTTCTAACATGTTTGGCTCTTGATTAGGAGGAGGCCGTTGGTCTCATCTTGGCTGTTGTTGTCTCAAATTATCCGTCATTTTTCGTGTTAATTCATGCAAACAATTGTTGTAATGATCATTAGTAACAATAGTTCAAACTATTCTTATTTTTATAATATTTGCTTCGGTGAATTATATATTGTGAGAGAAGAGATTCTTTAATGAGTTTAAAGATTTGATTTTCAGTGTTTGATTCCCCAGGGAGTTGTGTTTGGTGCTATCAGCAATATAATGGTTGATTTTATGCCAAATAAAAACATATTCATGCAATGTGGAGCTGTGAAAAAGCTTGTTTGGTTATCAAAGTCTATGGATATAACTGTTTAATCAATTGTTGCAAGAGCTTAAAGGAATCTGATGTTCCACGTGTTCAACATTTGCAAGGAAGGAATTCTCCTGGAACTCACGTTTGACATTTGACTTTGATAGATGGGCATTACAAAAAATTCATGAGGAGTAATCCTGTCATGTAATGCGAATCTAGAAGGTTCCGTCCAAGAACAAGTTTTGGTTGTATGATACATACTTGGATAGCTGTGGCAGTTATTAAGAAAATGAAAGTGCTTCATCTTTTTGTTATTGTATAAAAATTTATATTTAGTGTCAGCCTAAAGTACATTTGTAAGTCATTTGAGGTTATTGATTTAATTGGTAAAATAGTTATTTATGTTCCAAAAACGATTATACTTCCAAATCTATATGTAAGATTACATCAATCTTGAAGAGACGCTACATCAGCTAAAAAGCTACCTAACAATCCTTCATTGCTAATGATAAAAAACCCCATCTATTTGATATCAAAATTTTCCCTCTTTTTGTTGTATCTTTTGTTTTCCTCTCGGGATGTCTTTGTAACATTTGTTTACTAATTTCAATTGAATATGAAGTTTCAAGATTTAGTACCAAACATAATTTTACAACAAATCAGCTCAGCATAATTCATCAGTTCAGTGTTTCCGGATCTTCCCGTTGTTCAAAATCAAGGAAATTTTCCAAAGTAGTCTGCAATGTTTACAGGCTTACCAAACTAGTTCCATATCAGGTGAAGCCTACTGAACAACTTTGAAAGACTTTGCAGGTAATGCTATTCGATAAACTTTGCAATTTGATAGATAAAAACAACAGCATACAGTACAATCTCGATACATAATTTAAAAGCAAAGAAAACAACCTAGATTTTTCATCAAAGAGACAATTTAAGAGAATAAAAAACTCTTATCCATTTAGTCCAAGGACACTAGAGAAACAAGTAAACAGATCCTTTTTTTCGTAATATGATCACTTGTGTCAATCAATATACAATCGTATTTCCTAAACATATTTCTGTTGTACATTCGATAAATGGTCAATTATTAAAGAATCAAACAAATTAATCACTAGCTATAAATTAATCAATCGTATTTTCTGAACATATTTATGTTGTACATTTTCCAACAACTCTACTATTTTCCCGTATTCAATAATAGTTAGTATTACAATCATTACTATCTAAGTGTAGTTTTATTTATACATGTGAATAGCTAATATCATAAACTATTGATATCTAAGTGTAGTATTAAATATTCTTGAATTTTCTCCTAAACTGTTGACCTACAATAAATTAAAAAAAAGGCAAAAATAAATTCAATTAAAAAAGAATGGCCATTACTGACGATGGAGGTGGCTGGGCATGATGATGGCAATGTGAGGATGGAGATGGTGATTATGGAGGTATGTTGAGTGCGATACGAATGTTCGTCGGTCTTTTTTTTCAAAACTAATTTGGTTTATTTTGAAAGAGAAATCACTAATTTTTTTAATTACATACATTGATTTTTTTTTCTTTATATACTTAATACCACTAACTCACGTTTAAAAGTGAGGTGCCACCTCTCCTCCTGTATTCTCTCTATATATATATTAGTGACTTTAGAGTATTTCAAATAATATCGTTTATTTTTGTTGGCTGTTTCTTACTTATTTTAATTTTATAGAGCTAATTTTATATGGACAAAATCCCTAATTCACCATAATATGGAAATAAGTAAAAGTAATAATTCGATGATAAATGAAAAAACATGATTTAATAAAATAATAACTTTATTTAATAAAATATAGTTTATAGTGTAATTATTCTTCTTTCCATATGAAAAACAAAAAATCACATGAAATAAAATTCATTAAACAATACTAAGGTCATGCAAACATAACAATCAAATTTATAATTTTTTATGGGTGAAAGTAAATTTCTAATTTAAAGAGAACGAGTCATCTAGTTAAGGTCGTGCAACCAATATGCATCTGAGTTTGATGTTCCGAACAAACGCTAAATCGTATAAGATTCCAAATTCAAATTTCTATAATATAACAAAGGATGTGCAATCAAATAAAATAAGGCATGGTTTACTAAAAAAATATATGCTTAAAAATACCAAACATATTACCTTTATTATGAAATTTGATTAGAAGATTTCGAAACAATTCTCCTCTAAGAATGTGAAGAATAATTAATCCTTTATGAACTAATTTTACAATGGGAATTTAACCTGTAACCCTTAATTTTTTTATTCCAAATAATTATGGTTGAAATAATACTATCCTTACTATTTAAAATACTTTTGCGAAAATTCTCTTCATCAATAGTAAAAAAGGTATTATATCTTGCTCAAAAGAAGATTCACTCCATGCATTCGGGGATGTATAACTTGGGAGTTTTCTAACAAAGACAAACATCCCATGCCAACCAAAATGGCTACTTATGAATTTGTTAAATATCATTATATGTGTATGATATTATTTTCAAGGATAAAAAGTATATTACCCAAATTAAATTTGGTATTTTGTAAAGGACTTGAAGAATCATTAAGAAATAGATGGGATTTTTACTATATCGTACTAAGGGGAAAAGGAAACAAATGTTTTGATTAATTTTGTAGGACTTGAAGAGGACTTGAAGATTCTTCTAGCATAAAGCGTAAAAAAACAAAATCCTACCCAAAGCATTAGGAGATAACTTAGTAGCGCTCGAAGAGTAAAACATTAAAAGGTAGTATATGAAAGTACCTAAGAGGTATCACATCTCCATATTAAAATATTAAATATACAATTATATATCACCCTCTAAACCATTTCACTCTTGCTCTGACTTGTCTAGAACACTAATTTACACCCCTTGGGTGATATCCCAATAATAAAGTAAAATATTTACATTTTTATTTAGTCCAAAAACGTTTAATCCGGCTAACCCCAAAATTAAAGTAAAATTTTGGGATTATATTAACCCACTTTTGGAAAAAAAAACCTATTCATGGTTAGAACATTTATGTGGTACTCTATGGCTAAAGATTAATTTTGTGAAAAACATATTTTTCAATCAATAAATATCTTCATATGGGTTACAGAAGACCCATGAATGGGGTTATTACTAGAAGTGATAGTAGAAACTTTTAAAAATCATGAGATCGTGAGAAAGATATATGAAGAGATTAAGATTTACCTCTGAAAGAAAGGGGATGTTTGAAGAGTCAACCGAGAATATTAACACAAAGACTATAATAATTCGTAAGATATTGGTGAAAAAGAAAAGTAAATACCTTTTGTGTATGAGACAAAACTTAATATACACATATATAAATAAACACACGTAGAATATGAAACACCAAACCCCTAATAAAATATCGAATGTGCTACTTTAATAGTGAGGTTTACAATACCACTATCATGAGAGAAAATAGCAAAAACCGCACAAAAGGATATGATAGCCATCTTCTAGGTAATTACATCTATAAATCAACGTATATAACGTAGTTTTTAGTGAAGTAAAGAAAAAAATAAAAACTCATAGAATAAAAAGATCTAGTAAAATGAGGTATAAAACGAGGTATAAGGGAATATCAACCAATTGGTAAACCCAAAACACTTTTAAATAAAGTTTTTGGGTTTAAAGGGGTACTTGATAGTGGAAAAAAATCATAACCTCGTACAATCAAAGACAAAATAGAATATCCTGATCAAGGCAAACATCTTAAATAAAAACATGAGTATAACAATCAAAGGCCACCTCATGGCAATCATGTCACCCAAAAAACAACCTAATCTTCCCACTGAAAATTTAATATGACATGTGGAACCATATAAAACAACCTCAAGGTTATATCTCAACCGAAATCTCTGCCTCTTTCAATGTATTGTTCATCTATTATATAGCTAGTAATAACAATCAATAACTCTATAAATAGAAGGAATGTTGTAAATAAAACAATGAATATTGTCAAGGTTTTTTTGCCACAATCATTTATTCAATAAACATATATATATTCTTATGTATATTTTTTTCTAGGAAAAAAGATATATATTAAGCTCAACAATTCTCTTATGAAGAAAAGACAATATGTAAATCAAATCCCATAAGCTTTTCAAATTTAGTAACTATCCAAAAAAGGAAACCAAAGAAAGCATTAATACATTAAATAAAAACCATATGAATTAACTAAAGTTGAGAAGGTCCTAGTCACCAAAGGGATTCCACTACCATTTTTAAAACCTACATCTTTTCTCTAACTCATCATTTCTTAACCTTGCACAGGTTCTCATCATCTCTCAACTTCGAAGCCTCTTTACGTAGAAAAAATCTTACTGCTACTTGGCTTTTGATAACCACCCTCAATCTCCGATAACAACTTTTCATATATTCAGGGTTATTCACCATGGTTTCTTCTATTTTTCTTACTCCAAATGATAAAAATTACAACATCTTGAACTATTTTTAGCTGGTGGTCTCGTGTGCTCCGAGATTAATTGATGAGTGAACTAGTTAAGGACCATGTCCCAAGGTGAAAGTCTGGGGTTGATGTTCTGGATTTGCAAAATTTAAAACCATATAAGCTTTGTGACTGAACAATCCCAAAAAAAGTGTTTTTAGTCTGCATCTAGATTGCCTCATTAGGTACAAACTGTATCAACATTATTAACACATTTTGCATGTCTCTTGTTTTTTTTTGACGATTTGTTAATCAGGGCTACCTATAGTATAAATCTATGTCTTGTTCTGATTCTGTTGTTTCATATAATATTACACCATGTAATATTGACTTTAGTTTGCTTGATAAGATCATATATTTCTACAATGAAGAATTCCCCATTTTTTGTTCCTTTTGTGAATATTTTAACTTGAAGTAGTGTTAAATCTTGTTGCTTTTGTAGTAATCAATAATTTGTTGTAATTCATATATATCTGCTAAACTAGTTTAACCTATTAGCCACTTGTCTCACTATAAAAATGGATTTCCCGTCATTCACTTCATACATGAATTTTATACTTTGGCAATGTTTCTAACATTCAAAAAATATCTCCAACCCCAGGAAGCATCTTGGGGAATGGATATTTGCTAGATTGACTTTTGATGTATAAGTATGGTGTGAACCTATTTGGACCATAAAGTTTCTTGTTCAGTGGAACATGACAAAATAATTTTAAATAGAAACACTATCTGAACTTCAAGATATTTTATCTCCAACCCTCCATCCTCTTTAGGAAAACATATAAACTTCCAAGCAACTTTAGCTCCCCATGTGTATGTGCTAGTACACATGAGAATAGATGGTGAACTCGGCTCTCAATAAAGAGTTCAGTGGGGTTGTAAATAGAAACTATCATAATTGGTAAGATACTTTAGTTAGTCTTGAACAAAAAGTAAGTAATTTTTGTTTTAAATGGTGACCAAAATTCATCAACTATACATTCCATGTATTGGTGGAATAAAAACTTGAGGGAAAATGCTTATTTTCTGGATTGTCGTGGAGTATATTCTTTGTTTCTCTTATTGGGGTCGTGTGGCAGGAGAGAAACAATGGGTTTTTAAAAACAACACGGTCCCAATGGTGTTACTTTGATAAGAAGAGCTATATATTTAGAGACTGAATATATCAGAGCGTGGAGTTGCTATCCTAAAAGGGCCGAGGATTGTAGTAACTATGTGGAACTTATCCGCTACTGTAAACCAAATCATGGACTCAAGCTCAACACAGACCGTAGTTGTATTAGCAAACAATGTTTAGGAGGGGCGGGTGGAGTACTTTGTGAAATAAAGGGTAATTGGGTTAGAGTATTTTCTGTGAGATTGAGGTACAATTAGTTGATCTTTGTAGACTTAGTCGCCCCTATGAGGATTTGTGTTTGGCGGAGGAGTTCAGAGCTTCTATAGTATGGGAAAAAGTGGATTTGGAAGAGGTTATAGAGGTGTAATCATATTTGGAGCATGGGAGAGGGTCGACTACGAGTTGGGTGTAAGGTATTCTGCAACTTATCTGAAACAAGTCGTTTGAGATTAAAAGTATATATGTGAATCGAACAAGAGTGCTACCTGGTTGGCTCTTACAACATTTCATTAGGCCATAGTATATTCATGATTTATCAACCTTCCCTCTTAGTATGGATATGAAATTTTCTCACTCCCTCTCAAGACTTCCTTATACATTAAAGAACAAATAATATACCATAGTCAAAATGAATTACATCTCAAAATTGATTACATATTATGAAAATTTAGAAATTTATAATATATTTATCTTAAATAAAAAATAATAATATTTTTCATTATTTTATAACATAACTCATATAAGTGGAAATTTATTTTAAAAGAAAAAAATTTTAAAAGAGAAATTACAAAAAAAAAAATTTATGAATTTAAAAATAATAGACTTTTTGTTCTATAAAATATATCATCATCAAAACCCTAACCACACCACCGCCGCTTCAGTATACTACATTACACACTTTAAATGCAATATCACTCTTCACACCTCCACACTTCTTCTTCTCTCTAGATCAACTTGTTCTATTGTATTCACACCAATCTCTATTCCTTAATTCTCTCTAGATCAACTTGTTCTATTGTATTCGCACCAATCTCTATTCCTTAATGGACTCTACACTCGTCTCTCATCTTCAAATTAAACTTCCGATCTTCGACCAATTGTTTTATGATTATCTATTTCTATATCAGATCGATAGCCATGGATTCACACGCTATTGATAGGTACATTTTATTATTTTCAATATCTAATTTTTTTGTATTGATGTGTTATCAAGAAATAAAAAAATATATTTAGATCTTAATAGTTTAGATATAAATTTGTCAATTGAATTTTTTGTTTTTGTGTTGCATATAAACGTTTATACTACTTATGTGCAATATTTGCATTTGCTAGACATAAAGGGTTGTATTGATCATATTGGACAAACACTGGTTATGTTTTGTAGTTAGTTTCCTACCTCTTTTCTCTTTATTCATATGTAAATTAAAGGGGTGTATTCAATTGAGAGTTTATGGGATTTTTTTGGATTTTAAAAACTCTATTGACTTCAAAAATCCTATGGATTGTTTTAAATCTTAATAGACTTTGACGGATTCTTTTTTATTCTTGCATAGAGTCTGATTGATTTTTTTAAATCCTAGATAGATTTTGACGGATTCTTTTAAATTCTATAGAAATTAAAAAATATATAACTTGTTGTTTATCAATTTGATTTTAGCAAATAATCACAAAAATCATGTATAATATAAATGAACCTTTAATCTTAAAAAGAGGTAATTAAAATAAAAAATAAAAAATAAAAAATAAAAAATTAAATATATGGAAAAATAATAGTTGACCTCAGGAGTCAATAGGACAGTATTATGTTTTTTTTATGTCAAATGCTTAAAAAAACAGTATTATCATGTTCTTTTTTTTACAGAGGTGCAGTTGTACTGATCATGTTTCAACAATTAATTCAGCAATTGAAAAATAATATATCTGAACAGAGGAAAAAAACAAAAAGTCTGTTTTATCAAAAAAAAAATGTTGCAGTTTTTTTTTAATCTTTCAAATTTGTTTTCTTTTTTATTTTTTAAATTTGTTTTTTCTTAAGACTTTATGAAATCTCTGGTTTTTTAGAGAGATTTGTAAATGTCTTGTTTAGTTATATTTAAATCCTAAACTCCAATGAAATCCAATGACTTTTTAATATCCCAAAAATTTAAAGGATTTAAAACAATCTTGATTGAATACACCAAGATTTTAAAAGAGTTTTTAAAATCTTAATTGAATACACCTGGATTTTAAAAGACTTTTTAAAATCTTAATTGAATACCTCTGGATTGTTGAAGTCCAAAAAAATCCAACAGATTCTCAATTCAATACACCCCCCTAAGTTCTTCGAATAGTAAAAATTATTTATGTCTATATAGATGTTTAATATGTTGAAAACATGGAAAGAATTATTGAACAAAATCATTATATTATTTAAAACATTCACACAACCAAATATCTTGGTTTGTGTATTAGGGATTAAGGTTGATATCAAGATTTTGTCTTGTTGGCTTAACAATTGCGATTCCAAAAAATCTTTACTTCTAATATAACGATGACATTGACATCACACACATCACAATGCAGGCTTCCTGAAGGACGAGATGACAACCATACCATGATCTTTGAGGTGATAGTTGACACATTGCATAAAGATATATTTGATTGATATCTTTGACCAATCACGTACCTCCCAGACACTTGACCTAATAGTTCGAGAAGAAAGGCTGTATTTGTCAATGAAAAATCTCTCTTTCACTTGTAAATCGCAGTTTTTCTTTTCCATATCTACAAATAATTTACACATGTCACTTGATTTTGCTTGGCATACATGAATATCCAGCTTTCTCTCTGCATTAATGATAAGTAAGTAACTCTTATTATTATCCGGCTTTATTTTACTCTTGTCACGTTTTTCACACGAAAGGATCAACTTACTCTTTAATGTATCTGGACTTTTGAGATTAGGTAAATAAATATTTTCCAGCTTTACTTTACTGAAAATATTAGTTTTTTCTTCACTACTCAACTCAACCTGGTCACGTAACTCGCTCGAACAAATAAACTCATCCATTTGTGTAACCGGACTTTTGACAACTGGCGAACAATTATTGCTATTTACTAGTTTTTCCTTTGATAAAATTTCATCATCCAAAATGGGAAAAGAGGTCATACTCTGTATATATGAACAGTTTTGATATATACAGAGTATGACCTCTTTTCCCATTTTGGATGATGAAATTTTATCAAAGGAAAAAGTAGTAAATAGCAATAATTGTTCGCCAGTTGTCAAAAGTCCGGTTACAACAATGGATGAGTTTATTTGTTCTAGCGAGACGTGACCAGGTTGAGCCGAGTAGAGAAGAAAAACTAATATTTTCGTGTAAAGAAAATCCGGAAAATATTTATTCACCGGATCTCAAAAGTCCAGATAAATTAAAGAGTAAGTTGATCTTTTCGTGTGAAACACGTGACAAGAGTAAAATAAAGCCGGATAATAATGAGAGTTACTTACGTGTTATTAATGGAGAGAGAGCTGGATATTCCTGTATGTCAAACAAAATCAAGTGACAGGTGTAAATTTATTGTAGATATGGAAAAGAAAAACTGCAATTTACAAGTGAATGAGTGATTTTTCAGTGACAAATACAGATTTTCTTCTTGTACTGTTAGGTCAAGTAGCTGGGATGTACGTGATTTGGTCAAATATATCCCAATAAATGAAGTTATGTGGAGGAAGATCAAGAGTCTAGTAAATCAGCACAATCTAAACAAAATATTCAATATTCGAATTCTATTCGCTATGATGATAGAGTTAAGCTTGAGAGTTTTCATGATAGATCACATCATTACGATAATAAAGACAGAACGAGAAAAGAGATACTAGTTGGAAATAGTGGCACTTTGAGAGGAGATACTCGCATGTGTCCCACAGAGACCAAGTTCATAAAATGGAAGCAGATAGAAAATATTTTCTCCATTATAGAGACTATCAAACAATATCTCTATCTTATAAATATCATCCTCCAAAATACAGTAGATCAAGGAGAAGACGAGGTGAGAGATCTGATACATATCGAAAAGATAAACCATTTAGAGCTGAGAAAGATAAACATTCTAGTACAAGTTACAAGGACATCTCAAATAGCCTACATAGGTCCAAGGATATTAAGGCCCCAAGTCATGTTACAAATGAAGCCAATAATGCCTTAAAAGAAGCTGAGAAACTTAAGCGTTTTGCTTATCGTCTCAAGGTCCGTTTACTATTATTACTTTATGCAATGTGTCAACTATCACTTGAAAAATCATGGTATGGTTGTCATCTCCACCTTCAGGAAGCCTGCATTGTGATGTGAGTGTTGCATCGTTATATAAGACGTAAAGATTTTTGGAATCGCTAATGTTAAGCAAAGAAGACAAAATCTTGATATCATCCTTAATCCCTAGTATATGAACCAAGATATTTGGTTGTGTGAATGTTTTATAGAATATAATTATTTTGTTTAATAATTCTTACCAAGTTTTCAACATCTTAAACATCTATATGGACATAAATAATTTTTATTATTCGAATAACTTAATTTACATATGACTAAAAAGGTAGGAGACTGACTAGAATACATAACCCTTGTTTATCTAATATGATCAATACAATATTTTAAGTATAGCAAATGCACATAATGCATAGAAGTAATCTGAAAGTGTATATGCAACACAAAAACAAAAAATTCAATTGACAAATTTACATAGGCTAAACTATTAAGATTGCAACTATACAACTTCACAAAAATAAATTTTCTATTTCTTGAAATAACACATCAGTACATTGTTGGTACTATCGAGAAAGTAAAACACGGAGAAATAAGTACTTTGATTGATCATAGTATCCTTGGTTTGCTACATGGACTATTATGCAATATGTTGAGAATATTGATGCAATGATTAATTTATTGTTTTGATGCATAATATTAATAATTTGATTATCTTAATTTAGGATAAAAAAAAAGTAGTTGGTTTGTATTATTATCATTACTTTCTCATACAAGATTGAATTTCATAGATTTAAGGTTCTATAGAAGACTAAAGATATTGTCAACAATTTTGATGTTTGGAGTTTTAAAATACAAAAAAGATCAAGGCCTAAATTAGGTTAGAAGTTGCTGAACATGTAACATTATACTTCTAACTTTTTTTCTCGACTTTTCCTTAAATCTTCATGTAATTATTCAAATGGGTCACCTATTATCCAAACTACCCACCTCATATAATAAGGCAAGTGCTTCTCAAGCTTCTATTTTTACTGACCTATTATCGTTTTCAGTAAAGTTATGAAGTAAGAGATTGAACTAGACAATTTATAAAATAGTGTCCTTCGTCTCCAAAATAGAAGACATGACATGCAAATTTTGAACATATTAGTAAAATAAGTAATTTTTTTTCTACCATAGACCATGCAGTTTATAAGTAAGGAGTCTTTCCAAAAGATAATATAAATGCAAACGTAATATAAGCTATTGCAATCAAACTTTATTTTTCTCAATAGTGGCTCACAATAGTAAATAGTAACCAAAATATTTCAGACATGACACATATGTCTTGTTCAATCCCCACTAATAACTTAAACTTTGTACCCTCATGACTTTCATTTACCCCTAGTCTACTCAAATTTCCTTTTCTTATCACGGACATAAGGAGCTAAGCCAAAGTGCTTCACGAGAGTATCTTATATTCCAAACTCATCGTCTCATATCTCTCATATTATATTATGTATCACACTCTATTACTTCTTTTTCTACACCTTCCAATGGATCAATGGGTATATTATTATCTCTATATTTAATATCCATTTAACCTATTTAAACAAATTCTAATAAAAATATGTGTTTGACAAAGTTAACATTATATCACACAAACATCAACTTTAAACTTTTATCTTATTATCTTATATATGTTACAAATGAGATAAAATGTATAAAGAAAACTAAAATATGTATCACTATTTTAATGTCCATGTTTAGAAACTTAGAAAAATATTGAATAGTTATATTCTCACCATTTGATACATAATTTATTAGAAAACATAAGAAACAACTCATAGGATTAATACTTGAACCCAAAAACATTTATATGCAACAAATTTCATTGTCAAGAATAAGAAAATATACAAAATTGTCTATTTCTTAGAGAAAATTGTATATCAAGTGATATTATCATGAGAAACTATGGTAAAAAAATATAACTAAAGTAAATAAATCATAAATTACACCATAATAGTGGATTACAAATACTTTGTTTGAGTTAAATATGTATGATTTAGTGAATAATATGTATATATTTTTCCTTTGTAAAAAGTATCTTCAAGTTGAAGTAATGTACCTATTTAACTTGTAATAATTGATATGAATGAAATTTTATTTCAGAATGAATGTAGACACTTGTGTGCGTTGAATATGGATGATTTTTTCAACAACATGAGGTCCGCCGAAGAACATCAAGTTCAAGCACAATGACAAACTCCTACCACTGCAATGTGGTATGAAATAGTATTTTACTTCCAAGATCTATCTGACCAAATTTGTATATCCTTAGGCTTAATATGTTTATATTTTCAAACCAACATAATGTCATTTTGTACTAGAGGTTTTGGGAATCTTAAGAATTAGATCGCTTATATGTATTTTGCTAAAGAAAGCATTCATATAAATGCTCTTGAACTTGTTTGTTTTAGTTTTACTTTTTAAAGGACGTGTTACAAAAGTTCAATTTATAGATGATTTTTCCCATCATTAAACTATTTTATTGACTTGACTATGTGAGAGTAAGAAATTGTATGAATTTAAATAGCCACATCCAAAAATTTGTTGAGAATATACTTGGAAAGCTACATACCATGAAGTTTCCTTCCTTGTTTATGGGTACCATCAACAAATTAAGGCATTATGTCTCAAGATGATAATGAAATTTACTCGGAAGGGGAAGTATTTAGTCGTGTGCAGTTCCATAATTGGAAGTGAGTATGGAAAGTAAAGTCGAGGAGTATTCCATAGTGATCATAAACTTTATAACTCATCAATGTACTGAAAAAAAGATTTTTACATTTTAATCTTAATAAACTCTTATTTTTGTTTTGTTGCTATTATTAATTAAATTCATGTATATCTTTGGTCATTGTTTATGTATTAGTTAATAAACATTAAACTTATAATTTTTTATGTACTCCTAATATTGGATATTCAAAATAAATGTATAACAGGTACACAAATTTCCGTAATTAACATTAAAACAATTAATTACGGGTTCTTTCCTTTGAAAATTAAGTTACCTAATTTTAGCTTACCTTGAGTGTAAATAGGGATGACAACAGTTAAAATATAAACTAAACTAATGCATTCACGTAGGAGTTTTTTTACAATAAACTGACGGATAATTCGAAATCATATACAACATAAAAAATAAAAATATATACAATATATAAAGGTATTCTATATATAAATCTTTCGTACATAATATCGACTAAATAAAATTATTCCAAAGATAAAATATCTAATTTATTATTGTTTAGGTTATTACTATACTGTCTAATACCTAATTTTATTTTCTTACTAATTATGTAGTCAATTTTAGTTTTTCCAAATATTTAATTAGATTATATTACTTAAATCCTATTTAAATGATAGTTAATGCGTATTTGGTAACAAAATTTAAAAGCCGATGTATATTGGATGCAGATTTGGTTATCGTTTTTCTTATTGGATATTGATGTAGTTATTTCCATTTTAGAGAATATCTGATCTGTTGTCATACCTATTTATAAATTCTTATAGAAAGTCAACTAAAATTCAAACCTTTAGAATATAAGTATTTTTAGATCATGAGCCACATGAAACCAAAAAGATGCATACACGTGTCCATGCAAATTAAGATTAATGGTGCTTATGGCTTACTTGACAATAAATTGTGAAAAGTAGATAGACCTCATTATATCTAACAATTTGGAAATCATTTCTATATATTATACTCCTACAAATTTCTTAATTAATTAATTTTTAGTTTGAGAATGCATGCAAGTGAAATTAAACATATGAGACATTTTATTTATACTTATTTTTACATAATTATATTTTTCGAAACAAGACTATATTTATCTTTATTTTTACCTTATTAACCTTTTCAAATCGGGATTAGCATAACAAGTCAACAAATATAATCCCTCAAAATCCTAAAATTCAAAGTAAATGCAAGTGAGATTTAGCCTCAATTCGTCTTTATCCGAGAATAAAGGATAAAATTATGTACGTTTGAAATTTTAAAAACACACACAAATGTTGACATGGATTTTTTTAATCAAACTTTACTAGTTCTAACACGTAGACCTCGTCGAGATACATCAATTTACAATCTCATGATTCAGATTTAATTTAAAAATTGCAAAGTTAATCCTTTATGGAATTTTACAAAACCAATAAACTAAAAAACAATAATCAATGTGAATATTGATACTCTCATTGCGAAGAAACTCCATCATTCAGAATCTAGAATCCTCATTTAGGATTGATTTTGATAAAGTATCGCAGTAGTATCTATTTTACAAGTTATAGCCTAGTATAGCTAGAATGCATTCTTATCGATATTATTGTTTACCGACGAAAGAATTCGTCGGTAAAAACCCGTGATTCGTCAGTGTTATTGTTTACCGACGAAATTTCGTCGGTATACTTTCGTCCCTATAACTCTGTCGGTAAATGGCCACTTACCGACGAAAGTTGTGGCTGTCGTCTCAAATTGCTCAAAAGCTTAACGACGAAACGTGTCGTCGCAAAGTTTATACATTAGCGAGGACATCTTCATCGGTAATAAAATTAATTTTTTTTATTCGTAGATTATTGATTTACATCACCTTTTTTTTCATTACTTTACATTCGACACTTAGCGACAACTTGTCGTTGGTAATTATATATTTTTTTTCTTTTTTATATACAGCATAAATGATTAATTTATTTATTTTATATATTACCGTCGAAAGTTAGCGACGACGTGTCGTCGCTAATCTTTTTTTCTTAATGCCATTTTTTATTTTATTTTTGTATATATTTTTTTAAATTTGTTTTGATTCAATTTATTTTTTTTTAATATAAATTTAAATTGTATTTTTGTTTTGATTTTTTTATTATATATATAATGCAAATAAAATTCATAAAAAAAAATAATTATCCTAAAATTAATAGAAAATACCGTAATTAAAATCAAAATCCACTCAAACCAAAAGTCAACATCCAAGCCGAATAATAAAAGTCAACAAACACCAACGTAAAGTCAAATCAAACACCAACACACAAAAAACAAATATAATCAAAGATCATCCAAATCGTCTTCATCTTCTTCTCTCTCTTTATCTACTCTCTCTTCACTTCGGGGGGGATCGGGGACGGTGATAGGGGAGACCTTGGTCGAGTCTCATGTCGTTTAACGCTTCGAGGAGCGTGTCCACCATGCTCGACTGCTGATTCGGCTGACTCGAAGAAGCTGTGTGCCCGGTCGATGTGGAGGCAGGATCCGTTATAGGGTCAAGTCCTTAATCCACGCGAAACTCGTTCATACCTGCCAGCATCTCCTTGAGTAGCTCCTAGTTTTGCATATCCAGATGTGTAGGAGTCCAGACTCTTTTTCGAACCAGACCAATAGTTGGCACTCAATTTCTGGACTTGGGTGGGGAGATGACCTCCATGATAGTCTCCAACAAAGCATCAATTTGTTCTTGGACAGAAACATCAGCACCCTCGGATCCGGCCTCCAAAACCTTTTTTCATCTTCTCCCGAAAAATACCCTGTAATTAGATTTAAATTTAAAAATAAATTCGATTAATAAAAAAGTAAAGTTAAAGACAAATATTTAATTTAAAGCAATTAAAAAAACATACGCTAGCTCGTTCTAAACGCTGGTCACGCCAGGTATCTGTAATCGGATCGTAAGACAGGTGATCGAAATAGCCGCTTAAAGGAAGAAGCTCCTTCTCCTCCTGGGTTCCATCGTCAAAGAAAGTCAATGACTCTTTCTTCACGGTCTTCAGCTTCCTCTAGACAGTATACAATAACAAATAATAATTAATTAAAAATTAAATTAATAAAATACTAAATTAAATTTTTATTATTAGAAATTATACCTCTATGATAACCTTCCAAGTCTGGAATAAGTTCCTAGACCCCGTGTTGTTCGGAACTGTCTGCAACTCTCGATTCTTCTTATTAATCTCCGCCAGACTCTGTTACAATTAATAAATAAAGAGTTAAAAATTAATAAATAAAGACTTATAAAATATTATTTTAGCTAATAAAAATTATTATTTTGTACTTTAGTCTTAATGGGTTTAAGGCCCAACATGGCAAACTTAAAAGCCCAAAAATACATTCACCTTACTACTTTAAAAATAAGACATTACATCATCTATCTTAATAAATAGAAAATCGGTACACTACATATCTATTACAAATTAATGAATTAGCCCAATACAAAAGAAATTACACTCCACTAATCTATTCTATCTATAATCTCTTTTATGCTCCTTTTCTTAACATTCCAGTTTTGCAACTTCATTTTCACCATCCTGCTGATTTTCTTACACATTTGATCTTCATTCAACCCATTTCATCCATGCTCCACATAATTTCTCAACAACCATACCGAGTAAATATAAGAGGTACACAAAGCACTAACAAGAATAACATGTTCTTCACACTTCATAGCCAATATTTCATTACATGGCTCTTTAAAAAATCTCCTGACTTCTTCTTTATCTTACCAATACTTAATATGTTTGTTAGAATTCTTCTAATGGAATAACACTCAAAGAACAGATGAGTGCTATTCTCTATAGCACCTTTACAAAAATGACAAAGGGGATTGACACTGTTAACCCACTCTATCATTCTTTCTTTAGTGCTAAGTCTATCTTTTATAGCAATCTAAGTAATAAATTATTTTCTTCTTAGCCCAGACTACTTTATACCAGTACACTTGCTCTAGACTTTCATCTATAATAATCTTTGCTAGAGTTTTTTTGAAAGAGAATTTAATATTGTTATTTTCACTCCACGCTTTAATATATTTTTATCATTTAACTTTAACTCATTAAGAAGAGGTAAACTCTTACCAATGGTGGGTTGTATTCTCCACCTGCTCCATCCATAACAGCTATAAACAATTTTATCACTATTTATATCAACCCTGTTTAGCTTTATACCAAGATTTTCTTGCACACTGTACCTTTCAATCCACCTATCCCATATTATATAGGTGTCTTTCCCATTATTCACCTTATTATGGATGAACTTATAAGCAAGTTTCCTCACCTTAAGTAGTTTTTTCCATATTCACGTATGCGCTTGTTTTTCCTCAAGACTCTATATGCACTTATTTTTAACAATATTGCATTTAACCCATCTACTCCATAAATTACCTTCTTGAGCATACATTCTCAAGAACGTAAAAAGTAAACAAACTAAGTTGATATTTTCTATTCTCAGAATGTCCAATCCTCCATTTTGTTTACTTGTGCACACTTTATCCCAAGAGATTTTTGCCCCTTTAGCTCCTTCCATGTATCCTTTCCATAAAATGCTCTTCATCAACTGATTTAATTTATATATCACCTGCCTTGAAAGAAGGAAAACACGGCACCAAAAGAGTATCTTACTGATGAGTACACATTTTATCAGCTCCACCCTTCCAGCATATGATAACAACTTTGAAGACCATTGGTTTATACTGCTATATATTTTGTTCACTAATTTATTACCTTCTTCAACACTGAGTTTCTTTGAATGTAAAGGCACCCCTAAGTACCTAATAGGTAGACTGCCCATTTTGATGTTCAATATCTTAAAATCCTCTTCTTTGTATTATAGTCGGTACCACCATAATATATCTAACTCTTTTGATAATTGATACTGAGCCATGGCATCCTTGAGAATAATTGCAAGCCCTCTTTAACTTCTTTTGCTGAATTAATGTCTGTCTTAAAGAAAATCAATAAATCATCTGCAAATATTATGTGATTTAACTTCATTTATTCACATTTCTGATGGTAACTAAAGCTCTCCTTCTTCCCCAAAATATTTAAAGATTTCCATACACATTGCAAAAAGATAAGGTGAGAGAGGGTATCCTTGCCCCAACCCTCTATTTCCTTTAAAAACCAACATGCCTCACCATTAATACGTATAGAATATGTAGGAGAACAAACACACATTCTTACCCAGATAATAAATTTGTCGGGAAAATTAAAAGCTTTCAATATGTTCATTAAAAACCTCCATTTCACGATTTTATACGCTTTTTGGAAATCCAAATTAATAGTTTACTTTGGAGCAGAGTTCTTCTTCTCATACCCAAGCACCACCTCCTGAGCAACCAAAATGTTGTCACTAATGTACGTGTCTCCAACATACGCTACATGGTTACGATATATAATAGAACTAATCACCTTTTTCAATCTTTTACATATAACCTTTGAGATAGTTTTATAGGATATGTTTGTACAAGAGATTGGCCTAGACTTCCTTACACTTGAGGCATTCTTTTCCTTAGGTATTAATATTATGTTTTTAACATTAATCTGAGTAATAATTTTACCATTGTCTAAGCACTTTTGTAAATTCATCTCCTATAATACTCTAAGAAGTCTTGTAGAAAGTTGAGTTAAGTCTATCTAGGCCTGAACTTTTATTCTCACCAATAGAAAACAAGGCTTCCTTTATTTCTTCATCATTGATTGGGGCAATAAGAGCAACTCTTTGTTCTTCATTCAGAAAGGATCCAATCAACCCTTTAATAGTGTCACTGGAGCAGACTACTTCATTTTCATCTTCAGTGCCTAAGAGTTGTGTATAGAAATTCACAAATTCCTGCTTGATAAGGTTAGGGTCCACAATATTTTCACATGAATCACTAATAAGGATAGATAAGTTATTCCTAGCAGCCCTACCTTTAACAATTTTGTAAAAATAGGCTGAATTATAGTCTATATCATTACTAGAGATACACTTAGCCTTTTGTTTGAGAATATCATGTTGTATAATTATAGCCTCCTCCAAACTCTAACTAAGAATTTTTTATTCATTAAGAATACATGGATCAGTTGTACCTTTCATAATACTCATCTGTATGTTGTTTAGCTGAGTCTTCATTTGTTCAATCTCCATAGAATTTCTTCTGAAGTGAATGTTATTAAACTTCTTGAGAGCAACTTTACCATTTTTCTGCTTCATACATAATTTATACATTTCATTACCCACTACTTTAATACACCAGGCTTCCTTCACAGTTTCAATATATTTATCATGTGTAGCCCATATATTGAAGAATTTAAACTAACTTGGAAAGAATTTCTTGCTCCACCAAGATTCAATTTAAGCGCACAGCGGTCTGACGTTGATAGAGGATTAATACTTACACTAGAAGCTATAGAGTCTATCCATCTAGTGTTAATAAACAGCCTATCGATTTTACTAGCTTGTATTTTATCACCTTTGTTCTTGTTAGTCCATGTGTAAAATTTATACCATAGTTATGTTCATATAAATTTGCTTCTTCAGTACACTCTATGAACTCCAGCGCACCTTTGTCCAGATCAGTACAATTCAATCAATCCCTGATATGTAATATTTCATTAAAATCTCCCATGAAGCAGAATTTTTCATTTTCATACTGTTTACTCCATTTAACGATATCACTCCATAATATTCTCCTACCTTCAACAGTTCCACTAGCATAAACCATTACAATATAGAGAACCTCATTACTTTCTTTCACTATCATTTTAATTAGTGTGGCTTGAGAAGTTCGATAAACTAGATTAATGTCAGCAAATCTTTTATCCCACAAAATCCAAATCCTTCCACTATCATCTTTATTATAGTTGTGCAACATTTCCAGATGAGAGAAATGTGCACTTATTATAGAAGGGTAATTACTGAGTTTAACTTTTGTTTTCAAAAGTCCTATCACCCTTACAATATTACTATCTAAGAACTCCCTTACATCTAACTGTCCGAGGAAATTATTAAACCCCCTCACATTCCAAGCTGCAATGTTCATATATTAGGAGGTCTAGTAATCTCTTCCCCTCCATTATTATTGATAAATTCTAAAACATCATGATCAATCTGATTTCCTCTTTTGTTCTGTAAGTCATCAAATTTATTCATTATAATTATAGAACTTGATTCTCCCTTCTTACCATCATTCTTCTTGCTATTTTTCACAACACTCCATTCCTCAACAACTTTGATAGGTTCACTTGTTGACTTAGGAAACCATACTTTTTGAGTGTTCACACACTTTGTTTCTACATGTCCCAACTTACTTCATTTTTTACAAACAATAGGCCTCCATTCAAATTCAACTTTAACCTCCTGTAACTCTTCAATCCCTATATCAGCCCATACATTATCAGGTAACTCCTCTTTTATGTCAATCTCTACACAAACTCGGGCATACCCCAACATTGTCTTTGATTATGTTATAGTATCCATTTGAACTGGAACACCTGCACCACTAGCTTCATATCCGAGGCATCTTTGTGTCCAGAGACTCATTGGCACATTAATTAATTTAACCCAAGGACGAAGAAGTAACGGCTTACCATTGATATGCCAAAGCTGTTCAAGAGCTTTGTTGAAACTTTGTTGATTTTCGAACTTGAAAACTACACTTTCTTTCAAATTTGATTTAATTTCTACCTTACCCAGCTTACTCCATTGATATCTAACAAAGTTTGCTATAACGAAGAATGGAGGCAGAGCATCAATGAATTGACCAATTAGGCAATTCGCCCATTGTTCAGACCTTTCCTCGAGAACATCCATTGGTGGTTTAATAACCTTCTTTCCTTGCAGATTTACTAATTCATGATGTTCTAGCTTCATAGAATTGCTCGCACAGCCAAATAGTTGTGACCATGGAACTCCTTTTGATTCACTCTTTTTCTCAGTTTCAACCAGTTCGATAACTTGAATTTCTTCATCGTTGCTCTTCACTTATTTATTAAATTGAATCTCAACACTCGCCTCTTTCTCATATTTGTACGATTCAGGTGTGTTAAGTAGATTTGAGCTCGGCGAAAACATCTCTTTAGTAATATCTCTTTACTTAGTCTTCGATTTAGGTTGCTTACTGGATCCATTAGTTAATTTGTTGATATTTTGATGTGTTAACATTACTAGGGTTCTAGCTAAATTCAACTTCCACCTCATCCAATCTACCATCACCCATGTCAAGATCAAATGTCTACAAGCTATATTTATTAATAAAAATCTCCACACATTCTCTAGCAAAACATAATCTTGTGTGAGTTATGGTTATCTCAACCATTTGGATTGGAATTCCTGGAGCATTGGCTACTATTCTGAGGCTTTTTTGTGAACATATTTCCCCGTGGACCTGCGTCCGTTTCTTCCACATAGAAATACTATCCGTTTTAAATTTTTCAAACTGAGTTTTAAGGGTCCATTTCTTGAGAATCAATGTTATATCGTTACAATGACAATGTTCCCCTAGAACTTAAAAGCATTATTAACATATCCTTGCACATTAACTTTAAACATTTCCATAATAAAAGCTATATGTACTTATGATTTTGAACCTAGTGTCTTACATTACTCAATTCCTTTTTCATATCACTTTTTGTCATCTTAACTTACTTTGCAATCTTGAGGCCCATGAGTTGTTAGGAGTGCAAGCTTGAAAGAAATTATTATTAAGAGTACATGTAAGCAACCTGCCTCATCCCCTACATGCATTTATAATAATGATATTTTTATTTATCGTATTTTTATTTTTATCTTTTGGAGAATGTGCCATTTTTATAAAATATATGGATGGAGTAAATTTCCTTTAACCCTTTAGTGATTAAATTAGTACAAGTTTCATCTTGTAGTAAATCTTAATCTTATGATTATTGAAGTGAATTTCATTCCTTGTTAACAAACTCCACTTTGATTTTGAAATGAATTTTTGTATCATGAAAACAATATAGATAACGGAAAAAGCATACATAGTTGTCTCAAACCTAAAAAATCACCTGATAAGGGTTCCTCTGTTGATACAAATAGTTAAATGTGCATAAAATTGTAGGTATTCACGTGTACTTTTCGAGCATCTGAAATTTCCACCAAGAAGAAACAAAAATGTGGCTATATGTTGCTCATGTCTTTTAAATATAATAATTACACTATGAATCATGAGTACATGTTGTAATAAATGATATGAAAGATACTATGTATCCTTATATTGATACTAGATATTTAAGGGATAACAAATTTTTGTTACATATACTTACCAAACAATATAGGTTGAAGTAACTTATATCTCTCGCTAGTAATTATATACTTAAGTCACCAATTTTATAAAATCTCTTGTTTGAGTACTATTTAGCATAAATTTACATATTATTTACACGAAAGTGTTACAAAAATTTTCCTCCCCACAGATCTTATTGATCCTCTAATAGTGCTTGACAATAGTACTTCAATAAGGCTTTGTAAAATCTTAAAAAGTAATTTTTATGGATGAAGTATTTTTCTCATTTTATGACTTATACCATCAACATACAACTCGCATATCATCTATGTGTTGATTGATATTTAGCTAGGACCGGTGTAAAAAGAATTATAAATGATCATTATATTTTTGAAATTTATTTATTCAATAGTATAATTAATCACAACAAGCATGTTATTCATACTTTAGTTATAGTGAATTAACTATAGTATCTTAGGATATCGTATCAAATCAAGATTTTGTCAGCCATAAAATCAAATTGAGTCCATTCATTTGAGTAACTAATTGAGTCCTTCATTTGAGTAACTAATTATTTACATATCTAAGAAATATAAACTAATTTTGATCAAATATTACTTTGCTAAAATTTTGAATCCAGACCAATGTTATTATTATTTAAAAATAACTATGAGATCCAGATCTTAGAGGAAATATATTATTTAAAGTATTCAAAGAAAAGACATACAAAATAAATCATCAATAGAGTAAAAATTAAAGTTAGGTAAACGATCAAAATTTGATAAAACCTATGTAAATTTGATAAAACCTATGTAAATTTGATAAAGTCTATATAATTAATATAATTCAATAATATATTGTGATCTTTTTGTTTGATAAAATCCTTAATTTTAAAAATCTAAACAAGATGTTGTATACGTCTTAAGAAATAAATATGTACCTTTTCTAGATATATAGGACTAGGATTTGCCTTTCATATTTAGATAAGAAAATTAAAAATTCAATTTTTAAGCAGAGAATATGAAGAAAGGACAATCATTCAATGGAAATAGCATAATTTTTTGTTAAAAAACGTTAGGCCCATTTAATTTTAGGTGGACAGTTTATGCCTAAATAGTTTTAAAATTCATATCAAGTGCAAGCATACGATTTTCAAGAACCATGAGTACATCACGTCACAACTTTGAGTTGACCAACAAACACTTCTTTCTGAACTATGATATTACATTATTGATCCATACATATATGCAACTATTCATGTTAATTTGATATTAAATATGGGCGTTGCATTACTAAGGATCATGAATGAATATTGTTTAAACTTTGCCAGACATGTAATAAAGGGAATACCTACTTGACTAATTGATTCTTATCACATTTAATGTTATCAAAGATATATCTCATCTTATCTACTTAAATATTCCGACATGAAAGAAGAATAAAGGTCTTATTATTGTAATATGTTGATTTCACTTGTATTCAAGAATTTCAAAAACAATTTCCCAAAGAAGATATTTGTCAAGCTATATGTAGAGTTGAAATATATACTTGTTTCACTATTTGCGACTAAATTAAAAAAAGCTTTTAAAAATTTATTTATTGAAATATTATTTCATTTTTAACCTAACGTGTGTTTTTTTAATGACAATTCATTTTTTTTACTAAAAAAATACTATAAAGTAATGAAGAAAACAATGAATAACCAAATCAACTACTCGTGATATTTAATTATTATTTAGAATAAAAAATAGGGTGGTTGATTCCGCGAGTTCATACAAAAAAATTATTTCCTAATAAGGTGCGGCCATTAAAAAATTCTTAACTTATTGACAAAATTGTATATCATTAAAATAATAAAAATAACCTATTAATAACTTGACCTTTTGGAGAAGAAAAAAGCCTTTACTTGTTAAGTAGAAAACATATTTTTGGCCCTTCAATTAACTAAAATAGATGATGTTAAAATCTATTTTTTGTTTATTATATAATACCACAAATCATTCAACTCAAAATTCATTACAAGAAAAAAACTAAAGGAAAATCCCTAACGAAACTATGTTGTTTCCACGTCTTCCACATTTATATATATATATATATATATATATATATATATATATATATATATATATATATATATATATATATATATATATATATATATATATATATATAACATTATAGTCCATTGTCAATATAATACTCTAGCCACCACCACCCATTACATACATGCATATTACACATTACACATAATATTTTGAACCTAGCCGACCTGCTCCTCATAGGCGACAATTTTTCTAAACACCATTTCCATTTCCTCTTTGATTATAATATTTCATATACTCTTTCGCCAATATATACTTTTTTATAATTTGTTCTCTAACTTATGTATTATAAATATTCAGTCAGCCAAAGTTTGAGAGTCCCAAAATTGTTGATCATAACATTTCAATCAAGGAATCATGAAAATATTATTTTATATTATCTTCTTTTTTAAATGTTTGAAATGATTCTTATATGTTATTTTGATATAGGTTGTTTAATTATAGTGTCTGACATATTTGTTTTTATTCTAGAATGTCAATAATATTCTTGTTTACAATATGTTATTTGAGGTTACTTACATTTTTAAAACATATTTTTATTTTTTTTAGAGTGTTCATAATATATGGATGTTTCTAATGTTGATCTATGGGTTTTTATATTTATTTTACTTTTCCTTAACCTAGGTTTATCAAAATAAAAGTATCTTAGATTTTGAGAAATTATGTTATGAAAATTATGTTAAAGTTAAATCTTAACCATGGTAAGTTCATTATTCTTTTAAAGGTCTAAAAATTATTAACTTAGTTAAATTGTCTCTCTTATAAAATGGGGTCGGGGCAATTTGTCTTTTTTTCCTTTAATCTTCGTATATAGGGTACACAATATGTAAACGATAAACAAATATACTATCAAGAGGGGTTAAGGATTGAATTTTCTTTGATATTAATATATGTGACATAAATTTTTGAAAAAACCAATTTGATGATATAAAATCTTATTTTGCAGATAAAATATATAATTTCAAGATTCTAATTATGCAATTCTAATTTGGTGTAGATTCAATATATCCTAAAATTAATTACATGGTAATGTATTAAATTTATATTTAAATTTTTTACAAACATCTCATATCTCCTATATATTTCTATATATTTCAATTTTTATTTACTTGCAAAAAAAGATTTCTTTTCATTAACCCCTCTGAAAACATGACAAAGATGACTAAGTTGACCTTACCTATTTATTTAAGAGAAATTATACCTAAATTAATGAAATATACAAGGATTTTAAAATGTGTTTTACAACTTTTACAATTTACACAAAGTCCAACTTTTACAACATTGATTGCACTTTGGTCATGATACAATAACAAAACTTATAATTTGGTCCTTGCACTTTAAATACCAATAATATCACTCACACCCATAAAATAACTTCATAACTCATCCTAAATATATCCAACAGTACAATACAAAGAACTAAAAATATATATTTGCAGTTTAGTTCCTAAGTTATTAACTATTTTTGTTTCATGATTCTAGAAATATTACATATGCATTTATACATAGGAAAAGTGTTTATGTGTTTATAAATTATCATAATTCTTGAATATATTTTGATATTTATTTTATTCATATATGATATCTATTTCATTCTTTACAAAAAAGAAAGAATACAAATGCATTTACAATTATATTACACAAAATTGATAAGATATTTGATTTTATTTATTTTGTGTCACATCTTTTATTTGGTGAAGAAAATTTATCATTGAAAAAATAAATGATAGTTAGCCATGACATTTATACTAACAATCATATATATTTTCAATGTTAATTTTTTTTTCACTAAATACATAACCTGGCACAAAATGAATAAAATTAAACATCTAATCAATTTTGTATAATAGCACATAAATTTGTATTTTTCCCTCTTTGAAAAGAAAAATAATAGATATCATATATGAATAGAGTACATATTAAAATATATTCAAGAGTAATTAAAAATTATAAACGCATAAACACTTATTTTTAATCTAAGCTGCAAGTACTTTGTTTGGTGGTACTGGATGTATTTAGGGTGAATTATGAGGTTATTTTGATGGTTGTGTATGTTATTAGTGGTTTTAAAGTGCAAGGACTGAATTACAAGATCTGATTGGCATGACTAAAGTGCAGTGTTGTAAAAGTTGTCTATAACTGTGTGTTAATTTTAAAATTTGTAGAGCATATTGTAATTTCCTATATTGTTTGAATTTGGTTCTATATTCTTGTAAATACCATGAAATAACTTCTAATGTTTCCTCTACAACGTATTTCTTCTTAATTTAACCTTAACGAGGGTTTATGAATAATAATATTTTAATTTCTTCTAGTAACTCTCAAACAAGTAAATCCAACGTATTTGAACCGAACCTCCTCCTAACTACGCTTCCTCGTATAAGCATATGACAAGATGGACAATTATTTCAAAGAAACAAGAGGAAACAACATTTCAATCTCGAACATAATCACAATGGATAACGTCAATGTTGTTTTTCAATATGTTTTCTAGAACAATAAGGTAAATGATAGAAAATATTATTTTTTTTCTTAGTTAAAATGTCGATGACCTATTTTTTTCTCGTTTTGTGATCAATGTCCTTGTTTTTACGGATAATCACAATAGGAAAACCATCTAAGTGCGTCTGAATAATGGAGGGACGATATTTCTTATGATGGGTGATATGTTCGGAACTAACATAAGATGATATGTCTTTTCTAAACCGCTATCAAACAGGTAACCACCGCGTATGATCGAAATACACAACTCCTTTACTCACCCACAAGGATGGTGTAGAAACCATGCATTTGGGGAAAATTTTGTAAATTTGATCCGACCATCACAAAATGTATAGCCTAGTTGGGTAATCATTAATTTTAAGCTACACACAAACCTTCATTTAGAATTCTTCCTTTGTATGAGCATTGATGTCTCCCTAAATGTTCTAATTTTATTCCCATGGGAGACATCATTTTTGGTGTTTATTCGACTATTTTGATAGACTTATGGACTAAATATGCAATAATCCGATTTTCCTCTTTTAATTCTAGTATTTTTGATTTATTAAACTTTTGCACGTAATCTTGTGTATTTTAGTGAAAAATTTGTAGGTTTTGAATATTAGCTAGGAGAGGAACACGAGAATAAAGTCAAAGATCGTGATATGGAGTCAAAGCTTGAAGATAAATCCCGAAAAGAATTATATTTTGAAGTTGCAAATCTAAAAACAGGCCAAATATTGCTGATTTCGAGGCACTTACGAGTTGATTTAGCCACTTACCTTTGAAGAGATTATGTTCCTTATCGCGTTACGGAAATTTAGCAAGTGATTTCAGGTCAATCGGAGTTAAAACGAATCGGCTAGAGCCGTTTTAGTGAAGGTGGTGAAGTAGTTATGGGATTTGGGCTTAATTAGTGGACTTGGGCTTTTTATAATTTTCACTTAATCCTTAAGTAAAAGCCCTAATACGATTTTATCATTATAAATAGGCCTTTAGACCACATTATTCAGTATCTCTTATTTTATTCTTCAATTTAATACATCCCTAGAATAGAGTGTCTAGAGAAGAAGCTAGAGCAAGGAAGAGAAGAAGCCAAGAGTTGGAGACTGTCTATATCTCCAATTTACAGCCAAACCAATGCCGAAATTAGGTTTCTCTGTATTTTCTTTCTGTAAAACAATATGAATTTTATTATTTTTAATTTAGTTTAATTTTCCATTACCATGAGCTAATTTCTCTTAGTGCTTGAGAATGCATAATGGGCGAATCTCAATTCTATTGATTTTCATATGTTTGAATTTGGGTTTTAATTAATTAAATCGAATTGGGTCTTTTACATTTTTCTGTAATTTGTGAATATTTACTGTTCTTAGAGTCGCGAACTAATAACAGGTTTTAGTATCTAGGCTATTCCACATAGTGGCGTGTGGATCATCTTGACGGGGGGTTTAGGTGCAGAATCAATTACAGAATATAAAATAGAAACTATTTGACTTTGATGAGCGTAGTTAATTTTATGGCCAATGAGGTAATTTTAGCTTAATCATTCTAAGGCGGATCATAATCACCCTGACGGGGTTTGTGACGCCCTAGAATAGCTTTGTAGTCTACCCTGACGGGGGTATGAAGATTCCCGAATCCCGACCAATGTCAATTGACCAATTTTCCCCTTAAACAACATATGTTATGAAATAGAGTTAGGAGAATCCCTTGCGTCTCTCAAGTACTGTCTCTCATTTCTTGCGTCTAGCATTTTATTACTTGCGTCATGTTATTTATTTGCATTTTTACCTTAGTCTTTAATATCTTAGGAACTATAAAACCAAACAAACAACTCTCATAAACATGTATTTGCTTTCACGTGCAATTAATCATTAATTGATAAGCATTAAGGTTAACCATACCGTCCCTGCGAACGATCCTGTTTATCACTATTATTACTTGGGACAACCGTACACTTGCGGTTGTGGTTCTCTTACTTATTGCATTATTTTTAGAACACACAAAGGACCACCAAGTTTTTGGCGCCGCTGCCGGGGACGGTAGCGTGTGACCACGGTGTTTATCCGTTAGTGATTAGTTGCATTTTTATTTTCAGTTTTACGCTTTGTTTTTGTTTTGTTTTCTTTTCAGGTTATTTTATTCAGGTAATGATCAAGAAATTTAATTAAAGATGTATAGAGAACATTACTCAAATCCTGTTCCATTTGACTATTGGGAAGACTCTTTGGGACAACAACAATGAGGTATTAATTCTTACCAACAACCTTATCAATACCCGCAAGAGCAAGAATGGAACAATCAATGGATCGGGAATAATCAACAACAAACACGATATCACTATCAACAAGAGCAAGAATGGAACAACCAATGGGTTGACAACATTCAACATTATACATCTCATCACTATCAGCAAGAGCATGAATGGAACAACCAGTGGGTTGAAAACATTCAACAGTCTCCACCTCACTATTATCAGCAAGATACACTACTAGAGAAAGTCAATCGCCTACTCGAGGAAGTCAAGACAGGAGAGCCAGAACGTAAGAAAAGAGAAGAGGAAAGCAAAGCCACCCACGCACGCATACAACAGATGCTAGATGAAATGGCTGCCCGAAACAACTCTCCTATCTTAGCTGAAAGTGGTAGTAAGTCTTATGAAGGTCCCACCCTCTCGAGGGATGGAACAGATCAACCGGAAGAAGTTGTTGAGGAGGAGGTGTTGCAAGAAGGTGAGAATCTTGTTAGAATGGTGGAAGAAGGAGTAGCAACGCAAATTCTAGAAGTTAACACAGAGATTGCCATTCCTATGGTGTGTGCACATGATCAAGGTATAGAATGAAAAAGGGAGGAAGAGGTGATCGAGATTAGAGAGATTTCACAGAAAGAATATTATGAAGTAATAGTGGAAGATTGGGTTGAAAGTGAAGACGAATGTGAAATGGTTGGAGAATCAATCGAAGAATTAAAGGTTAAAGAAAAAATAGAAATTGAATATCCGCCACAAAAAGTTCACCAATCACCATCTCTACCACGAATCATTATTAGAGATGAAAAATCAGAATCACCTCCACTACCACAAATGATCAATATGTGTTATACAAGCAAGGTGCCACACTGCGAGAGCAAAACGACAAGGAGGAGCACCTACACACCACATTTTAAAGATGAATACGAGATTGAACCAAGGAGTAAAAATAATCTTATACCGTTGAGAACGGTTATCTACTCTAATGTGGTGGAAAATGAGTTTCGTCGTGAAAGTAAGAAGGCGAAACGAAGTACTTACCCACCCCCTTTTAGAGATCGATTGAATAATATTCTAAGGGGGAAGGTTCTTAACCTTTTACATCAAGGAAGCGGCGAGTTTAAGCGGAGGAACACCGCAAGGGCCTCAATACCATCTTCATGGAAGGTAACGCGTCGAACTTAAAGACGTAATAAACAAAAGTGCTTCTTGTGAGACAACCCATGTTTTAAATTGCTTTCATGTCTTTTAAATTCTTGGTGTAAATTAGAGTAATGGTTATTATTTAGTGTTTATTTGTAAGAAATGAGAAAGGTTGGTGCTTTTGATGATTACAGGAGTAAAGGTCATGAGTTTGGGGTAGTTAGGTTATCAGCAACTTCGGAAGATCATAACTTGATGCTCGGAGGTCGGAATTAACTTTTTCTTGAGCTTAACCGTATAATTTTTTGAGCTCTATCCAATGGTGAAGTCGAAAAGTTCAGATTAGCAGCTAAAAGTTTCTGACCACTGCATCAGCAATGACGCAGCATGACAGCGTCTGCATTCGCACCAGCGACATGCCGCCGGCATACCGGTCAGCAACCGGCTAGCCGGCCAGGGAAGATGGACTTTCTGGTTACTGCGTCAGCAACGACGCAAGAGGCTTGCGTCAGAGGTAAAAAAAATCAGAGAAAAGTTCGGCAAGCGATATCTTTGCGCTCGGGTGTCCAAATCAGGTGGTCTTTGAGCCTAAACTGCATAACTTTTCGACACCTAGCTGTTGGGGAGGTCGTCATTCGCGACCGGCTAGCCTGTCATGGTCTCGGCGAAAATAGACCTAAAGCTTAAGAAACCTTATTTTTCCCTCTCCTTTGGCCTCCAACACATGAAACACCATTGATGACGAACCAAAGCTCCAAAAACACTCAAATTCCATCATCAAAACACCAATATATCATCAATCCTTACCTCTAAACATCATCCCAACACATAATCAATCACAAATCTTTCCAAAAACACCAAGAAATTCAAGTTTTAACCCAAAAATTTCTTCACCAAAGCTTAAATTATATCCTTTAAACCTCTCCAACACCATAGATATTAAATACCCATCTCAAATAAATCACCAATCCCACTACTGTGCCACTGTCAACAATATTAAGAGACACAATTTCATCAATAGCTTTGGTACTTTGAAGGTTGGAGATTGCAAGTGCAAGGTATCAAATCATCATAAATTCCATGGCCAATCCGGTAAAATAGCTAGAACTCTTCTTTTCTTTCTATTACCAGTTGGGAATTAAGATTTTGTTTAGTTATTTAGCGGAGGAATTGTGAATTGTTTGAGCCTATTAATATTATATATTTTGCAAGTAATCTTTAAGTAGGTGAAAATTGAGTTTAGGGTCATCAAATATGACCATGAAGGTTGGAAAAGGTACGAAAAACATGATGAAAATAGAAAATGGGGTGTTGAGGAAAGATTTTCCTAGAAGAGATGATGATTGAGAGGATTAGGAAAAGATGAAGACTTGGAAAATATGACAAAAGAGTTCGAGGTAATGAAGAACACTTTATTCAAGATGAACGCAACAAATACATGATCTTTTAAGCTTGATAAAACAGTATTCAAATTTTCAACATGAGACTACACGTAATTGGCCTAGTGCCGATCCAGATATTTTTTCCTATCCTTTCTCATTTAGTGTAGATTATTTTATTGCTTTGAGTATTTTCGAGTCGTGGGGACATGACTAATTTTTGAGTTTGGGGTGGGGTTCGTTGCCTCATCCCAGTTTTTATGTGTTTATTTGTTTTAATTGCTTTCAATAAATAATTAGGAGTTGCGTTTGACTGTAGAAGATTTTAAATATCCCTCTTAAGCATACTTTTGATGAATCTATGATAGTAGATAGTGAACTTTAGGGAATAACATAAAATGCTCTTTAATTGCATGCAAACATAGATAATGAATAGGAAAAATTAATGAACAATGCAAAAGAAGTAAGCTTGTACTTAAGGCAAATGTTTGGTTTGTAGAACGTGAGATCTAAATTAGTAGAGAACCCACTTAGATATGAACTAGAAACGAACCATGTAGCTAGGAAAATGATAGGGGCAGTTCTTTGTTATCCATTTGTAGCCTTTTAGCTTGTTATCCCTTATATTAATTATATCCGTCTTAGCCCAATTTCGAGCCTTAAGCCTTTTCTTTTGTAAGCCACGATATAAGCCCAGTATCCTTTAGATTATTAGGCATGACCAAATGACCCGCACTTGAATCACGATCCTGAGACCTGTCTCGAGCTTGAGTTTGGGGTGGAGGGTCCATATTTGGGAATTTACATTGGGAGGGGATTATATGTGTTTGTATTGAGGCACAAAATAAAGATGATATTATTATTTGTAACCCTTTGCCGGGATTTGAAAAAAAAAAAGAAAAAAAAAGGAGAAAAGAAAAAAATATAAGAGACATGACCTTTCACATCAAAATGATGGTCATGGGTATCTTGTACAAAAAAAATGAAAAATAAAATAAAAAGAAAGAAAGAGTAAAATAAACCGGCAAAGTGGAATATTTTGGAAAAATCATCTTAGATTAATTGGGTTGACATGAGGACGCATCATTATCGCGTCAAATGGGTTGAGTGAGAACATTATATGAGTGTAAACTCAAGCTCGTGGACAGTTGTTGATGGTAAGTGAGGAGAGAGCCAAAAGCTCACTTCAAATTTACCAAATATACATACCACACCGTCCCTAAGCCTACGCTAAAACCGTAAAGTCCTCGTGATTCCTAGGTGCATGGTAAGTTAATAGGTTGTATACTAAGTGGAGCGTTCAAAGAGAGTAAGGATCGAGGAACAAACTATAGTCATCATAATGAGATAAGTACAAGTGTAAACTTCTAGCATTGCAAAGTTAATTTTATGATTGAAGTTATTTATATTTGATATTGCATGATTAGTGTATGTGTATGTTAATTCTTAATGTTTGCTATATGAGATTTATCTTTAAATTGCTTTAGGGTGTATTTACTAGCTTCTATTTTCTCTTGCATCTACTTCATTCCCTTTGTTTTTAGTTTTGCTTTGTCGGGACGACAAAGGTTTGAGTTGGGGGTCTTGATGTCTCCCTAAATGTTCTAATTTTATGCCCTTGGGAGACATCATTTTTTGTGTTTATTCGACTATTTTGATAGACTTTTGGACTAAATATGCAATAATTCGATTTTCCTCTTTTAATTCTAGTATTTTTGATTTATTAAACTTTTGCGCGTAATCTTGTGTATTTTAGTGAAAGTTTGTAGGTTTTTAATATTAGTTAGGAGAGGAACACGATAATAAAGTCAAAGATCGTGATATGGAGTCAAAGCTTGAAGATAAATCCCGAAAAGAATTATATTTTGAAGCTGCAAATCTGGAAACAGTCCAAAGATTGCTGATTTCGAGGCACTTACAAGTTGATTTAGCCGCCGACCTTTGGAGAGATTGTGTTGCTTATCGAGTTACGGAAATTTAGCAAGTGATTTCAGGTCAATAGGAGTTATAACGAATCGGCTAGAGCCGTTTTAGTGAAGGTGGTGCAGCAGTTACGGGATTTGGGCTTAATTAGCGGACTTGGGCTTTTCTAATTTTCACTTAATCCTTAAGTAAAAGCCCTAATCCGATTTTATCATTATAAATAGGCCTTTAGACCTCATTATTCAGTATCTCTTATTTTATTCTTCAATTTAATACATCCCTAGAATAGAGTGTCCAGAGAAGAAGCTAGAGCAAGGAAGAGAAGAAGCCAAGAGTTGGAGACTGTCTATATCTCCAATTCACAGCCAAACCAATTCCGAAATTAGGTTTCTCTGTATTTTCTTTTTGTAAAACAATATAAATTTTATTATTTTTAATTTAGTTTAATTTTCCATTACCATGAGCTAATTTCTCTTAGTGCTTGAGAACGCATAATGGGCGAATCTCTATTCTATTGATTTTCATATGTTTGAATTTGGGTTTTAATTAATTAAATCGAATTGGGTCTTTTACATTTTTCTGTAATTTGTGAATATTTACTGTTCTTAGAGTCGCGAACTAATAACAGGTTTTAGTATCTAGGCTATTCCACATAGTGGCGTGTGGATCATCTTGACGGGGGGTTTAGATGCAGAATCAATTACAGAATATAAAATAGAAACTATTTGACTTTGACGAGCGTAGTTAATTTTATGGCCAATGAGGTAATTTTAGCTTAATCATTCTAAGGCGGATCATAATCACCCTGACGGGGTTTGTGACGCCCTAGAATTGCTTCGTAGTCCACCCTGACGGGGGTACAAAGATTCCCGAATCCCGACCAATGTCAATTGACCAATTTGCCCCTTAAACAACATATGTTATGAAATAGAGTTAGGAGAATCCCTTGCGTCTCTCAAGTACTGTCTCTCATTTCTTGCGTCTAGCATTTTATTACTTGCGTCTTGTTATTTATTTGCATTTTTACCTTAGTCTTTAATATCTTAGGAACTATAAAACCAAACAAACAACTCTCATAAACATTTATTTTCTTTCACGTGCAATTAATCATTAATTGATAAGCATTAAGGTTAACCATACCGTCCCTGCGAACGATCCCGTTTATCACTATTATTACTTGGGACAACCGTACACTTGCGGTCGTGGTTCTCTTACTTATTTCATTATTTTTAGAACACACAAAGGACCACCAAGCATCATAAGCAAGAATACATGTATCCCACAATATTTCCAACTCATCAATAATTGGACAAAGAAATTAATCCATATCTTTACCGGGTGAACGCAGTGTTGGATTCCACAAAGTAAGCATAAACGTGGATTCTTTCATGTATTACAACGATCACAAATTGATGATTGTTATTATAACTAACCATGTTCTTTATAAAAAAAAATCATAGTAAAAGGGACAAAACATATCAATACCCAAATCGAATCGTACATTATACGATTCACTAGCAAACTCATGATTTTGCTCCTTAAACTCCTTCCAACTTGTACCATCAAATGGTTATGTAACACATCTTATTATGTAATCTTTCGATTATGGTGCACAAATCATTTCTTTGGAGACATGCCTCAAAGAAAACATTATTTTTAATCTTGGTGTAATGTGAAAGTAACAAAGTTTTTTATGTGCAATTTTCTTTCCATTTTTTCGAATCCTACCTACATTCACCACATACTTGACATTTATCCAAATTTTCATTGACCTTATCATAAAAAATACAATCATTCAAACACACATCGATTCTAATGCATCACAAACCCATAAATTTCGTTTTTGGTTGCACTTCTTATATGATGAAGGCAGAGTATGGCCCTCTGTCAAAATTAGACATAACAACTAAAAAACTTCAGTGACAGGGGTATTTGTCCATTTGTTCTTAACCTTGATATGTATAAACTTAGTAATTAAATTTAAGAAATCCATTGTCGTAGAACCATGGTTTAAATCCGTCTCGATTTCTTAAAACAAAGTGTCTAAACAACCACAATTTGTCCTTTGATTATTCTCAACACCCATACTGGTATTATTTATATGCCTTAAATCATTTAAAATTTCAATCATAATATATAATTTTATCTTAAATTTTTTTATATGGGGATGAAGTATCTCTTTCGTACTTTCATACACGTCCTTTTGAATGTTTAATCTTTGAGCGCTAGTCAGTTATCTACCAATGCTTGGGGCTTGATTTTGTCTTTTTACGCTTACTGCTAGAAGAATGTTAAATAATTTCCCTCAGATCACCGCCTGTGATCGAAATACACTACACCATTACTCACTCACAAGGACGGTGTATAATCCATGCATTTGGGGCATATTTTGTAACCTTGACCCGACCATCCTAAAGTGTATGACCTAGTTAAGTAAACATTAATTCAGAATAACACATAAACCTTTACTACGAATTCTTCCTTCAAATGAGAATCATACGTTAGGATACATGTAACCTACAATATTTCCAACTTATCAATAATAGGCTGGATAAATATATCCATATCTTTACCCGGTGAACGCGGTGTTGGAATCAACAAAGTAAGCATAAACATGGATTCTTTCATGATTTTCCAAGGTAGAAAATTGTAGATTCATAGAATAACTAGCCATATTCTATATGAGTTTATTTTTGCATGAACAAAAGAACAAAACATCGATTCCCAAACTCAATCGTACATTACGCGGTTCACTAGCAAACTCATGATTCCGCTCGTCAAACTATTTCCAACTAGTATAATCAATTGGATGATGTAACACATATTCTTCTATACTCTTGCAAGTATGGTGCCTAATTATGTCTTTAGAAGTGTGCCTCAAACAAATCCTTCTGTTCAATCTTGGTAAAATGCAAAAATAACATATTTTCTTATGTGGAACTATCTTCCCCTTTTTCAGATCTGCCTAGATTCACTAAATACTTGACATTTATCAAGTTCTCATTCTATTTATAATACAAAATACAATCATTGAAACACACATTAATCTCTTTTTGTTGCACTCTTCATACGAAGAAGGAAAAGTATGACATTCAGGCAAATCATGACACAATAGTTCAAGAAGTTTGGTGAAAAAGGTGTTTGTCAACTTGTTTTTTACCTTTATGTGCATCACTTAAAATGAAATTCAATGAATCCATTGTCGTAGAGCCATGGTATAACTCAGCCTCCAATTCTTCACACAAAGCGCCGAAATAACAACGATTTTTCCTTTGATTATTCTCAGCACCCATCTGGGTATCAATCTAAAACGTCCATCATTTCATCATTTACAATTCAGGTTGTAGTATTCATGGGGATTTGTTCTATTTCACAATATTTTGTCCATAAATCATAGGTTGATAAGATCCATTGTTGATATATAATTATAATTCAATTATAACTGAATTCATGATTTTAATGTATATATAAAAGTATAACGATTATTAAAATTTAACACATTATTATATAATAAATAACTATATTCTAACCTGAAAGTAATTCTAATATAAAAAGGAAGAAATTTTAAAAGATTAATATTTAGAAAATACCTAATTTCAGGAAAATTAGAAGATAATATTTTGTTGAAGTTGACCGCACACATTTAGGTGGAAGTTGCAATCCTCCGATGATTATGTGCTGAATACCGGGTGATGGTAGGAAGAGACTGGATGACACCCTTTTGGAGTAGGGTTTGGGTTTGAGGATATAAAAATGGGAAGGTGTTAATGGCGAATTTTTCCCACTAACTGCATTTATTACGCAATTTTCGTTAGACGCTTCATTTTGTCATCTCTAATGATAGCGTGTTTCATCTAGAATGACCAGGTATCCTTATAGACGAATAAAAATTAATGTCAAATGATATTTTAAGTCCTCATGAATGAGATCTTTAGAGACGAAAAAAGTCCTCTCAATAGATGAAACACAATACAAGCGACATATTTGTTTAATTAATTACAATAATAAATAATTCATCTAGAATGATATCTTTTGTGACCATATAATTTAGTATTGAATAATATATATCTTAAAGACGACATATTTCTTCTTAAAAGGCTCGCAACTATTAAAAAATAAAACATACAAGCCAGTGTAGACGAAACGCATGGCACGTCGGCAACGACCGGTCTTTAGAGAGACGAATCTTGTCCTTTCTAAAAAACGATGTGTGATCTAGTAGCACTACACTTGTAAAACAAAGACATGACCTAATAAATGGACACTTGCAAAACCAAGGGAGGATCTATTATATTACTTGAGGGATTCACCCATTAATTTTTAAAATGTCATCTTTGTTATAAATGTTTTCAATGAAAATATGTAACAATTATATAAGAGTAATGATATATATCATATCTTTCTATGCAACATTTTAATTATTGTGTATGTTGTGCTCAATTTTCATATGAATAAGAAAGAGAAAAATGATTAGCTTTATGATTTTATTTTATTAGACCATTGAAGAAATTAAAAATTATGAAAACCTAAACATGTATAATAATTTAATATGCTTAATAAAGTGTCTTCATAAAATTATTTAATTTGTATATATTATATGCAAGGAAAGTGAAATTTGATATCACTTGCCCTTGTCAAAATTAACTACCAATCGATTATATACCAAGTCAATCCATCAGTGGTTCACACTCAAATTTCAATAAAAAAATTATTTACCACACATGATTAAAAATATATTAGTACATGTTCGAATTTCAACAAACATTTTTGTTACATGTTATAATTTTTTGATGAATTTTCAAGCAGAGCGATTGTCGATTTGATCAGCTGTTACAAATTCTCGGAAGATACATAAGGAATCCTCTTTTCTTGGAAATGCATGATATCAAACTTGTCAAAGTTTATGCAAAAGATATGGACATGTAACAATGGAATCCGAATTCATGTTGGTGAGTCCCCTATCGTCTAGATCTCCGTAGAAAAATCTTGCTACTTTTTAGAAAAAGCATCATGAATTCTTACATGACAAATGTGTTCATGCAAAAGAGAATATACATAGATTGCATACGCTCTTTACTCTAACTTGATGATTTAGTATATGAAGTTTTCTTATAATTATGTGGGGAGTGTCTAGAGTGAAAACCGATTAAAAACAACTAAAAAATCAATTTATTTTAACATTGGCTTGTCGTAACTCCGCCCAAACCCACAATCATTACATTTATATCCAGATACTAATGCATATCACAGCCTATTTTCATATCTAACTAATATTTTCCACTTGTAGGACCACGCTATATATATAGAGAGAAATATGGGAGGAGAGGTGAGACCTCACTTTTAAAAGTGAGGTAATTGTATTAAGTATATAAAGGAATAAAAAACAAAAAAGAAACTACTACAAATGAAAAAGAATACGCACAACCCCTCCTCTGCTACACCTTTTGAAGAAACTCGCCCCCAATCAACCATAACCACCCTTATTAGGCCGTGCTGCTGGAAGAGATATTCTTCAAAAATTACAAATCTTTTAAGGTAAATTATTATTTCCAATTAATACCTTAAATCTTAGTTAATCTTTATCTCATTATTCATCCAACATGTGGGAGGAATATTAGATGTGTTGAAACCCTCTGTGCTATTTGTTCACTTACTGTTTTATTTTGATTGTAGTTTGATTGTGTAGAGTGAACGATTCATGTTATATTTTAATCAATTTTCACTTTTCAAGTTTTTTAATATGTTAAATTTGAAAATGTCATAGTAGATCTTACCCAAGAGATTGACATTCTTGTTCTTCTAAGATACTTGTCAGTTAAAAGCTCTAAGAATTTTATTTCTCCTAGCCAATATTCGAAGTTTAGAAGCTTTGTTCTCAAACAATTGGCAAGTAATATTGTAAATTTTGTAAAAGAACTTGACTTTATATGGGATCAATCAAATACCATTTTTAATATGATTGTAGCCATTAATAAATTAGTTTTATTCTGGTTTCAGTGATGTTGGTTATGTATGGAAGATTAAATTATGATACTGACTATTTTGATTTTAGTGATCTTAGATTGCACAAAGACCCTTCTTCATCTTGTTTGTAACATGTTTGGCTCTTGATTAGGAGGAGGCCGCTGATCTCCTCGTTGTTGTCTCAAATTATCCGTCATTTTTCGTGTTAATTCATGCAAACAACTGTTGTAATGATCATTAGTAACAATAGTTCATATTATTGTTATTTTTATAATGTGCTTCGGTGAATTAAATATTGTGAGAGAAGAGATTCTTTAATGAGTTTAAAGATTTGATTTCTTAGTGTTGGATTTTCTAGGGAGTTGTGCTTGGTGCTATCAACAATATAATGGTTGATTTTATGCCAAATAAAAACATATTCATGCAATGTGGAGCTGTGAAAAAGCTTGTTTGTTTATCAAAGTCTATGGATACAATTATTTAATCAAACGCTGCAAGAGTTTTAAGGAATGTTCCACGTGAACAACTTTTGCAAGGAAGGAATTCTCTTGGAACTCACGTTTTACATTTGACTTTGATAGATGGCCATTACAAAAAATTCATGAGGAGTAATCCTGTCATGTAATGCAAATCTGGAAAGTTCCGTCCAAGAAAAAGTTTTGGTAGTATGATACATACTTGGATAGCTGTGGAAGTTATTAAGAAAATGAAAGTGCTTCATCTGTTTGTTATTGTATAAAAAATTATATTCAGTGTCAACCTAAAGTACATTTGTAAGTCATTTGAGGTTATTGATTTAATTGGTAAAATAGTTATTTATGTTCCAAAAACAATTTTACTTCCAAATCTATATGTAAGATTACATCAATATTGAAGAGATGCTACACCAACTAAAAATCTACCTAACAAGCCTTCATTGCTAATGATAAAAAATCATCTATTTGATGTCAGAATTTTTCCTCTTTTTGTTGTATCTTTGGTTTTCCTCCTGGGATGTCTTTGTAACATTGTTTACTAATGCCAATTGAATATGAAGTTTCAAGATTTAGTACCACACATAATTTTACAAACAAATCATTTCACTTGCTCAAGCATAATTCATCAGTTCAGTGTTTCCGGATCTTCCCTTTGTTCAAAATCAAGGAAATTTTCCAAAGTAGTCTGCAATGTTACTGAACAACTTTGAAAGACTTTGCAGGTAATGCTATTCGATAAACTTTGCGATTTGATAGATAAAAACAGCAGAATACAGTACAATCTCTATACATAATTTAAAAGCAAAGAAATCAAGCTAGATTTGTCACCAAAGAAACAATTTAAGAGAATAAAAAACTCTTAGCCATTTAGTCCAAGGACACTAGAGAAACAAATAAACAGATCCTTTTTTTTCGTAATATGATTACTTGTGTCAATCAATATACAATCGTATTACATTTGATAAATGGTCAATTGATTAAAGAATCAAACAAATTACTCACTAGCTATAAATTAATCAATCGTATTTCCTGAACATATTTATGTTGTACATTTTCCAACAGCTATACTATTTTCTCATATTCAATAATAGTTACTATTACAATCATTACTATCTAAGTGTAGTTTTATTTATACATGTGAATAGCTAATATCATAAACTATTGCTATATAAGTGTAGTATTAAATATTCTTGGATTTTCTCCTAAACGGTTGACCTACAATAAATAAATAAAAAGGCAAAAATAAATTTAATTAAAAAAGAATGGCCATTACTGATGATGGAGGTGGTTGGACATGATGATGACACTGTGAGGATGGAGATGGTGATTATGGCGGCCAGCTGAGTGCGATATGGCTTTCAAAACTAATTCTGTTTGTTTGTAAGAGAAATCACTAATTTTTTTAATTACTTACATTGATTTTTTTCTTTATATACTTAATACCACTACCTCACTTTTAAAAGTGAGGGGCCACCTCTCCTCCTGTATTCTATATATATATACATATTAGTGACTTTAGAGTATTTCAAATAATATCGTTTATTTTTGTTGGGTGTTTCTTACTTATTTTAATTTTATAGAGCTAATTTTATATGGACAAAATCCCTAATTCAACATAATATGGAAATAAGTAAAAGTAATAATTGGATGATAAATGAAAAAACTTGATTTAATAAAATAATAACTTGATTTAATAAAATATAGTTTATAGTGTAATTATTCTTCTTTCCATATAAAAAACAAAACAATCACATGAAGTAAAGTTTATTAAACAATACTAAGGTCATGCAAACATAACAATTAAATTTATAATTCTTTATGGGGAAAGTAACTTTCTAATTTAAACAGAACGAGTCATCTAGTTAAGGTCGTGCAACCAATATGAATTTGATCAGTTTGAAGTTCCGAACAAATGCTAAATCGTATAAAATTATAAATTCAAATTTCTATAATATAGCAAAGGATGTGCAATCAAATAAAATAAGGCATGGTTTACTAAAAAAAATATATGCTTAAAAATACAAAAAATATTACCTTTATTATGAAACTGGATTAGAAGATTTCGAAACAATTCTACTCTAAGAATGTGAAGAATAATTAATCCGTTCTGAACTAATTTTATAATGGGAATTTAACCTGAAACCCTTAATTTTTTTATTCCAAATAATTACGATTGAAATAATGATATCCTTATTATTTAAAATACTTTTGCGAAAATTTTCTTCATCAATAGTAAAAAAGGTATTATATCTTGCTCAAAAGAAGATTCACTCCATGCATTCAGGGATGTATAACTTGGTATTTTTCGAACAAAGACAAACATACCATGCCAACCAAAATGGCTACTTATGAATTTGTTAAAGATCATTATATGTGTATGATATTTTTTTCAAGGATAAAAAGTATATCACCCACCTTAAATTTTTGTATTTTGTAAAGGACTTGAAGAATCATTAAAAACTAGATGGGATTTTTACTATATCGTACAAAGGTGAAATAAATTATCCTAAGTGATCATATTGAATATTCTTCTAGCATAAAGCGTAAAAAGACAAAATCCTGCCTAGAGCACTAGGAGATAACTTAGTAGCGCTCGAAGAGTATAACTTTAAAAGGTAGTATACGAATGTACCTAAGAGGTATCGCATCTCCATATAAAAATATTAAATATACAATTATATATCACCCTCTAAACCATTTCACTCTTGCTCCAACTTGTCTAGAACACTAATTTACACCCCTTGGGTGATATCCCAATAATAAAGTAGAATATTTACATTTTTATTTAGTCTAAAAACATTTAATCCGGCAACCCCAAAAATAAAGTTAAATTTTGGGATTATATTAAGCCTCTTTTGGATAAAAAACTATTCAAGGTTACAACATTTATGTGGGACTCTATGATTATAGATTAATTTTGTGAAAAACATATTTTTCCATCAATAAATATCTTCATATGGGTTACAGAAGACCCATTTATGGGGTTATTACTAGAAGTGATAATAGAAAGTTTTAAAAATCATTATATTGTGAGAAAATATATGAAGAGATTAAGATTTACCTCTGAAAGAAAGGGGATGTTTGAAGAGTCAACTGAGAATATTCACACAAAGACTATAATAATACGTAAGATATTGGTGAAAAAGAAAAGTAAATACCTTTTGTGTATTAGACAAAACTTAATATACAAAAATATATAAATAAACACACGTAGAATATGATATGAGACACCAAACTCCTAATAAAATATCGAATGTGCTACTTTAATAGTGAGGTTTACACTACCACTATCATGAGAGAAAATAGCACAAACCTCACAAAACGATATGATAGCCATCTTCTAGGTAATTGCATCTATAAATCAACATATATAACGTCAATTTTAGTGAAGTAAAGAAAAAAATAAAAACTCTTAGAATAAAAAGATCTGGTAAAACGAGGTATAAAACAAGGTATAAGGGGAAATCAACCAATCGGTAAACCCAAAACACATTTAAATAAAGTTTTTGTGTTTAAAGGGGTACTTGATAGTGGAAAAAAATCATAACCTCGTACAATAAAAGACAAAATAGAATTCCCTGATCAAGGAAAACAATTTAAATAATAAACATGAGTAGAACAATCAAAGGCCACCTCATTGCTATCATGTCGCCCAAAAAACAACCTAATCTTCCCAGTGATAATTTAATATGACATGTGGAACCATATAAAACAACCTCGGGGTTATATCTCAACCGAAATCTCTGCCTCTTTCAATGAATAGTTCATCTAGAATATAGCTAGTAATAACAATAGGTAACTCTATAAATAGAAGGAATGTTGCAAATAAAAAAATGAATATTATCAAGGTTTCTTTGCCACAATAATTTTTTCAATTAACATATATATTCTTATGTATATTTTTTTCTAGGAAAAAAGATATATATTAAGCTCAACAATTCTCTTATGAAGAAAAGACAATGTGTAAATAGATCGCATAAGCTTTTCAAATTTAGTAACTACCGAAAAAAGGAAACCAAAGAAAGCATTAATACATTAAATAAAAACCATATGAATTAACTAAAGTTGAGAAGGTCCTAGTCACCAAAGGGATTACACTACCATTTTTAAAACCTACTTCTTTTCTCTAACTCATCATTTCTTAACCTTGCACAGGTTTGTATCATCTCTCAACTTCCAAGCTTCTTTACGTAGCAAAAATCTTACTGCTACTTGGCTTTCGATAACCACCCTCAATCTCCAATAACAAATTTTCATATATTCAGGGTTATTCACCATGGTTTCTTATATTTTTCTCACTTCACATAATATAAATTACAATATCTTGAACTATTTTTTGCTGGTGGTCTCGTGTGCTCCGAGATTAATTGATGAGTGAACTAGTTAAGGACCATGTCCCAAGGTTAAAGTCTGGGGTTGATAATCTGGCTTTGCAAAATTTGAAACCAGATAAGATTTGTGACTGAACAATCCCAAAAAAAAATGTTTTTGGTCTGCAGCTTGATTGCCTCATTAGGTACAAATTGTATCAACATTATTAACACATTTTGCATGTCTCTTGTTTTTTTTGGCGATTTGTTAATCTGGGCTACCTATAGTATAAATCTATGTCTTGGTCTGATTCTGTTGTTTCATATAATATTGCACCATATATTCTTGACTTTAGTTTGCTTGATAAGATCATATATTTCTTCAATGAAAAATTCCCCATTTTTTATGCCTTTTGTGAATATTTTAACTTGAAGTAGTGCTAAATTGAATCGAATTAGTGAATTCACTTAAGAGCTATAAATTCAGAGGCCATTTCCACTAATTATCTAGAATGAAATGATAAATCTTGTTGCTTTTGTAGTAATCAATAATTTGTTGTACTTCATATATATCTACTAAACTAGTTTAACCTATTAGCCACTTGTCTCACTATAAAAATGGATTTTCCGTCATTCACTTTATACATGAAGTTTATACTTTGGAAATGTTTCTAACATTCAAAAAATATATCCAACCCAGGAAGCATCTTGGAGGATGGATATTTGCTAGATTGACTTTTGATGTATAGGTATGGTGTGAACCTATTTGGACCATAAAGTTTCTTGTTCAGTGTAACATGACCAAAGAATTTTAAATAGAAACACTATCTAAAATTTAAGATATTTTATCTCCAACCCTCCATCCTCTTTAGGAAAACATTTATTATTCCAAGCAACTTTAGCTCCCCATGTGTATGTGCTAGTACACGTGAGAATAGATGGTGGACTCGGCTCTCAATAAAGAGATCAGTGGGGTTGTAAATGGAAACTATCATAATTAGTAAGATACTTTTGTTAGTCTTGAACAAAAAGTAAGTAATTTTTTTTAAATGGTGACCAAAATTCATCAACTATACATCCCATGTATTGGTGGAATAAAAACTTGAGGGAAAATGTTATTTTCTGGATTGTCATGGAGTATATTCTTTGTTGCTCTTATTGGGGTCGTGTGGCAGGAGAGAAACAATGGTTTTTTAAAAACAACACAATCCCAAATGGTGTTACTTTGATAAGAAGGGCTAAGTATTTAGAGACTGAATATATTAGAGCATGGAGTTGCTATCCTAAAAGGGCTGAGGGTTGTAGTAACTATGTGGAACTTATCCGCTAGTGCAAACCAAATCATGGACTCAAGCTCAACACAGACCGTAGTTGTATTAGCAAACAATGTTTAGGATGGGCGGGTAGAATACTTTGTGATATAAAGGGTAATTGGGTTAGAGTATTTTCTATGAGATTGAGGTACAATTAGTTGATCTTTGTAGACTTAGTCGCCCCTAAGAGGGTTTGTGTTTGGCTGAGGAGTTGAGAGCTTCTATAGTCTGGGAAAAAGTGGATTTGGAGGAGTTATAGAGGTGTTATCATATTTGGAGCATGGGAGAGGGTCGACTACGAGTTGGGTATAAGGTATTCTACAATCATATCTGAAACAAGTCGTTTGAGATTAAGAGTATATATGTGAATCGAACAAGAGTGCTACCTGGTTGGCTCTTACAACATTTCATTAGGCCATAGTATATTCATGATTTATCAACCTTCCCCCTTAGTATGGATTTGGTATATTTATACTCAAGATAGGTATAGATGATAAATATCGAGAATGATCTATAGTCTGAGTTTAAGCATATTCAGTCACCGTCTCAAGACTTCCTTATACATTAAAGAACAATTAATATACCATAGTCAAAATAATTACATCTCAAAATTGATTACATATTATGAAAATTTAGAAATTTATAATATATTTATCTTAAACAAAAAATAATAATATTTTTCATTATTCTATACTAATTATTTTATAACATAACTCATATAAGTCGAAATTTATTTTAAAAGAAAAAAATTTAAAAGAGAAATTACAAAAAAAAAATTCTGAATTTAAAAATAATAGACTTGTCGTTCTATAAAATATATCATCATCAAATGCAATATCACTTTTCACACCTCCACACTACTTCTTCTCTCTAGATCAACTTGTTCTATTGTATTCACACCAATCTCTATTCCTTAATGGACTCTACACTCACTCGTCTCTCATCTTCAAATTAAACTGCTTTCGATCTTCGACCAATTTCATTATGATTATCTATTCCCATATCAGATCAATAGCCATGGATTCGCACGCGATTGATAGGTAGATTTTATTATTTTCCATATCTAATATTTTTGTATTGATGTGTTATCAAGAAATAAAACATATATTTAGATCTTAATAGTTTAGATATAAATTTGTCAATTAAATTTTTTGTTTTTGTGTTGCATAAAAACTTTTAGACTACTTCTGTGCAATATTTGCATTTGCTAGACATAAAGGGTTGTATTGATCATATTGGACAAACACTGGTTATGTTTTGTAGTCAGTTTCTACCTCTTTTCTCTTTAGTCATATGTTTTTTTCTTGTCATTGAAAATAAAACCCACTATTACATATTACAATATTTGCTAAAGAAAGAAGTAGAAGCAATGATAGAGAAGTCCTTCCATTGAGATATGTCAATGTTTCTTCTGACGCATTTTGCAATTGCATCCGCAATTGAATTATATTGTCGATTCACGTATGAGACCTTCCACGTCGAAAATTTATTAAGCCATCCTTTAATTTCTTTCACAATTGGGTTTAGGCTCCAATGTAGCCTTCCCTTTCCGTTAATTCCTTGAACTAGTTCAAGGTTATCAGAGTAGAAAGAACTACTCTGAACATTCTTAGAACCTGCTGTTCTAAGAGCTAACAAAAGTGCCCACGCTTCCCCTTCAATAACACTTCTTAATCTACACCTCGTCGCTTTCCTTTCCGAAATAATACCTTGTGCATTAATCCCAATAGTAGCAATGGCCGCAGGTTCCCATTCTTTATTAAAGGATGCATCACTCAACCAGATCATGTCCGACTTATCATCAATAGCTGGGTTACTACTATCAACTTTTGTAATTCCATTCGCGCTACTGTCTTTTTGCTGATTACCGCTCTTTTTTGTGTCGAACATTCTAGATATAATTTCTCTCGTATTTTGAGTGATGTTCAATACGGACCATTCTTTTTTTTCAAAAAACCCTTTCATTCTTTATTTCCATATGTTCCAAGCCGTAGTAAGAATGATAGCCGTCACTTTTCTTTTGTCCCATCCATTACTGGTATAACTTTTAACTGTATTCATCATCCACTCAGAAAACTTCACCTTCTTATCACTATCTATTTTGATTTGAAGCATCGATTCAGACCATGCCATTAAACTCATAGGGCAGTATAGGATAATATGGTCCAAGTTCTCGATCTAATTTTCGCACCATTCGCAAATATTATCCTCCTTACATTTCCTTTTTTTCAGATTATTTTTTGATGGTAAAATGTCTTTACAAAGCCTCCAGCAGAAATTTTTGATTTTTGACGGCACGTTGGCGTGCCAGGTTAAGTTCCATAATTCGGTGTCATTATCTCTTTCTCCTTTCTTGTGGGATAGCTTTATTTTCTTCATCCGATAAGATGTAATAAACCGATTTCGTAGAATACTCATCGTCTCTAGTAAAAGGCCATATGAGTTTATCCTCATTCCTCGCTCTAGTAATTGGAAATTTTTTTTTACTATTCGAAGAACTTAATTTACATATGACTCTTTAGTCATATGTAAATTAAGTTCTTCGAATAGTAAAAATTATTTATGTCTATAAAATTAACTATTTCATAACCTATTCTGTTTAAGGGTCAAATTGGTCAATTGACATTGGTCGGGATTCAATAATCCTTGTACCCCCGTCAGGGTGGACTACAAGGCTATTCTAGAGTGTCACTAGTCCCATCAGGGTAAATATGATCCACTTTCGAATGATTAAGCTAAATTACCTCATTGGCCATAAAATTAACTACGCTCGTCAAAGTCAAATAGTTTATATTTTATATTCTGTAATTATTTATGTACCTAAACCCCCCGTCAAGGTGATCCAATCGCCACTAATTGGAATAGCCTAGATACTAAGCCCTATTATTAATTGATCGGGTCAATAATAGTAAATAAGCACAAATTAAAGAAAAATGTAAAAGACCCAATTTGATTTAATTAACAGAAACCCAAATTCAGGACATGAAATTCAATAGAATTGGGATTCACCCATAAAGCATTCTCAAGCACTAATAAATGTTTAGCTCATACTAATTAAAAAGAAAACTAAATTAAAGGAAATAAGACTAATATTGTTTTACAGAAATAAAATACAGAGAAACCTAATTTCGGAATTGGTTTGGCTGTGAATTGGAGAGTCTCCAAGCTTCTTCTTTTCCTTCTTTCTGCTTCTTCTCTGGACACTCTCTTCAAAGGATGAATTGAATTGAAGAATGAATTGAGAGGTCAGAAATAATGAGGTCAAAAGCTCCTTTTATAAGCTCAAATGCGGAATGGGCTTTTAATTAGGGTTTAAGTGAATAATAAAAAGTCCAAGTCCACTAATCAAGCTCAAATCCCGTAACTGCTGCCCCACCTCCACTAAAACGGCTTTTCCCGCTTCGTTATAACTCCGATTGACTTGATTCCAGTTGCTAAATTTCCGTAACTCGATAAGGAATGTTTTCTCTTCAAAGGTCAGCGGCTAAATCATCTCTTAAGCGCCTTGAAATCAGCAATATTTGGCCTGTTTTCCAGATTTGCAGCTCTAAAATCAAATTCTTTCGGGATTTATCTTCAAGTCTTGACTCCATATCACGATCTTTGACTTTATTCTCGTGTTCCTCTCCTAGATAATATTCAAAACCTACAAACTTTTCACTAAAATACACAAGATTACGCGTAAAAGTTTAATAAATCAAAAATACTAGAAATAAAAGAGGAAATTCGGATTATTGCACATTTAGCCCAAAAGTCTATCAAATTAATCAAATAAACACCAAAAATGATGTCTCCCAAGGGCATAAAATTAGAACATTTAGGGAGACATCAGTAACCAAAATAATTCAGACATGACACCTATGTCTTGTTTAATCCTCAGTAATAACTTAAACTATGTACCCTCTTGACTTTCATTTACCCCTAGCCTACTCAAATTTCCTTTTTTTATCACGGACATAAGGAGCTAGGCCAAAGTGCTTCACGAGAGTATATCATATTCTAAACTCGTCGTCTCATATGTCTCAGATTATATTATGTATCACACACTATTACCTCTTTTTCTACACCTTCCAATGGATTAATGGGTATATTATTATCTTTAGATTTAATATCCATTTCACCTATTTAAACAAATTTTAATTAAAATATTTGTTTGCCAAAGTTAACATTATATCACACAAACATCAACTTTAAACTTTTATCTAATTATCTTATATATGTTACAAATGAGATAAATGTATAAAGAAAACTAAAATATGTATCACTATTTTAATGTACATGTTTAAAAACTTGGAAAAATATTGAATAGTTATATTCTCACCATTTGGGCCATAATTTATTATAAAACATAAGAAAACAGCTCATAGGATTAATACTTAAACCCAAAAACATTTATATGCAACAAAGTTCATTGTCAAGAATAAGAAAATATACAAAATTGTCTATTTCATATAGAAAATTGTATATCAAGGGATATTATCATGAGAAACTATGGTAAAAAAATATAACTAAAGTAAATAAATCATAAATGACACCATAATAGCGAATTGCAAATACTTCGTTTGAGTTAAATATGTATGATTTAGTGAATAATATGTATATATTTTTCCTTTGTAAAATGTATCTTCAAGTTGAAGTAATGTACATATTTAGCTTATAATAATTGATATGAATGAAATTTTATTTCAGAATGAATGTAGACACTTGTGTGCCTTGAATATGGATGAATTTTTCAACAACATGAGGTCCGCCGAAGAACATCAAGTTCAAGCACAATGACAAACTCCTACCACTGCAATGTGGTATGGAATAGTATTAAACTTCCAAGATCTATTTGACCAAATTTGTAGATCCTTATGCTTAATATGTTTATATTTTCAAATTAACATAATGTCGTTTTGTACTAGAGGTTTTGGGAATCTTAAGAATTAGATCGCTGATATGTATTTTGCCAAAGCAAGCATTCATATAAATGCTCTTGAACTTGTTTGCTTTAGTTTTACTTTTTAAAGGGCGTGTTACAATAGTTCAATTTTTGGATGATATTTCCCATCATTAAACTATTTTATTGACTTGACTATGTGAGAGTAAGAAATTGTATGAATTTAAATAGCCACGTCCAAAAATTTGTTGAGAATATACTTGGAAAGCTACATACCATGAAGTTTCCTTCCTTGTTTATGGGTATCATCAACAAATTAAGGCATTAATTATGTCTCAAGATGATAATGAATTTTACTCGGAAGGGGAAGTATTTTGTTGTGTGCAGTTCCATAATTGGAAGTGAGTATAGAAAGTAAAGTCGAGGAGTGTTCCATATGATGATAAACTTTATAACTAATCAATGTACTGAAAAAAAGATTTTTACATTTTAATATTAATAAATTTTTATTTTAATTATATTTTGTTTTGTTGCTCTTATTAAAAAATTTATGTATATATTTGGTCATTATTTATGTATTAGTTAATAAACACTAAACTTATAATTTTCAATGTACTCCTAATATTGGATATTCAAAATAAATGTATAACAGGTACACAAATTTCCGTAATTAACATTACAACAATTGGTTACGGGTTGTTTCCTTTGTGAATTAAGTTACCTAATTTTAGCTTACCTTGAGTGTAAATAGGGATGACAACAGATCAAATATAAACATAACTAATGCATTCACGTAGGAGTTTTTTTACAATAAACTGACGGATAATTCGAAATCATATACAACATAAAAAATAAAAATATATACAATATATAAAGGTATTCTATATATACAATGTTCGTACATAATATCGACTAAATAAAATTATTCCAATGATAAAGTATCTAATTTATTATTATTTAGGTTATTACTATACTGTCTAATACCTAATTTTATTTTCTTACTAATCATGTAGTCAATTTTAGATTTTTCCAAATATTTAATTAGATTATATTATTTAGATCCTTAAAACGATAGTTAATGCGGATTTAGGTGTCGTTTGTTTTTTAAGTAATAAGTGCTGAATGCTGAATGAACAGCTGAATAAAACTTATCCTATTACGAAGTTGTGTTTGAATGATTCAGATTTACTTTAAAATCTTAATGAATACCAGTAAAGAGCCATTCAGATCTGAATTGGTCAGGAAAAATAAATAGTCTAAATGATCCAATGTCTTAATGAACCAGATTCAGATGTCATTAAGTGCAAACAAACATCACCTTAGTAACAAATTTTAAAATCCGATGTAAATTGGATGCAGATTTGGTTATCATTTTTTAATGGATGATGATGTAGTTATTGTCATTTTAGAGAATATCTGATCCGTTGTCATACCTATTTGTAAATTCTTATAGAAAGTCAACTAAAAATTCAAACCTTTAGAATTTAAGTATTTTTAGATCATGAGCCACATGAAACCAACAAGATGCATACATGTGTCCATGCAAATTAAGATTAATGGTTCTTATGGCTTACCTGACAATAAATTGTTAAAAGTAGATAAACCAAGGATCGAATTCATGATATCTAACAATTTGGAAATCATTTCTATATATTATACTGCTACAAATTTCTTAATTAATTAATTTTTAGTTTGAGAATACATGCAAGTGAAATTAAATATATGAGACCTTATATTTATACTTATTTTTACATAATTATCTTTTTCGAATCAAGACAATATTTATCTTTATTTTTACATTATTAACCTTTTCAAATCGGGATTAGCATAACAAGTTAACAAATATAATCACTCAAAATCCTAAAATTCAAACTAAATGCAAGTGAGATTTAGCCTCAATTCGTCTTTATCCGAGAATAAAGGATAAAATTATCTACGTTTGAAATTTTAAAAACACACACAAATGTTGACATGGATTTTTTTGAATCAAACTTTCCTAGTTCTAACATGTAGACCTCGTCCAGATACATCAATTTACAAAATAATAATTCAGAGTTAATTTACAAATTTCAAAGTTTATCCTTTATGGAATTTTACAAAACCAATAAACTAAAAAACAATAATTTATGTGAATATTGATAATCTCATTGCAAAGAAACTCCATCATTCAGAATCTAGAATCCTCATTTAAGATTGATTTTGATAAAGTATCGCAGTAGTATCTATTGTTACAAGTTATAGCCTAGTAAAGCTAGAATGCATTCTTATCGATATTATTGTTACCGACGAAAGAATTCGTCGGTAAAAACCCGTAATTCGTCGGTGTTATTGTTTACCGACGAAATTTCGTCGGTATACTTTCGTCCCTATAACTCCGTCGGTAAATGGCCACTTACCGACGAAAGTTATGGCTGTCGTCCCAAATTGCTCAAAAGTTAACGACGACCTTTATCGTCAGTAATAAATTAATTAATTTTTCTTTTTTTATTCATAGATTATTGATTTACATTTTCTTTTTTTCATTACTTTACCGTCGACACTTAGCGACGACTTGTCGTCGGTAATTATATTTTTTTCTTTTTTTTTATCCGGCATAAATGATTAATTTATTTATTTTATATATTACCGTTGAAAGTTAGTGACGACGTGTCGTCGCTAATCTTTTTTTCTTACTGTAATTTTTAATTGTATGTTTATATATTATTTCTTTTTAAATTTGTTTTGATTCAATTTATATTTTTTAATTGTTTTTTTTATTCTTTTATTATATATATAATGCAAATAGAATTCATAAATAAATAATAATCCAAAAATTAATAGAAAATACCCTAATTAAAATCAAAAACCAGTCAAACCAAAAGTCAACGTCCAAACCGAATAATAAAAGTCAACAAACACCAACGTAAAGTCAAATCAAACACCAACACAAAGAAACAAATATAATCAAAGATCATCCAAATTGTCTTCATCTTCTTCTCTCTCTTCATCTCCTCTCTCTTCACTTTAGGGGGGCTTGGGGATGGTGATAGGAGAGACCTTGGGCGAGTCTCATGCCGTTCAATGCTTCGAGGAGCGTGTCCACAATGCTCGGTAGGGGTGAGCATGGTTCGGTTCGTCTCGATTTTTGGCCAAAACCGGAACCGAACCGAATATTTCGGTTTTTTAAAATTTAATAACCAAACCGTGTGTTCGCATTTGGTTCCACATTCGGTTTTTGGTTCCGAATCGGTTCGTTTCGGTTCGGTTTTGGTTCTTTTCGAATTCAGATGCTTGGTCAATAATATTTTCACCCCATTTTTTGAAATACATTGTCCAATAGAGACTAATATTCCAATACAATTATGCTACTATTACTTGTCCATGTGGGCTATTAATATATCAATTAAATATAAATTTATAATCTAAAAATACTTATATTAATTTGCAATACTAAAATAAATTTAAATCTACTACTTCCTATTTCATACAATTATGATTTATAAAATTAATCAAGTAATGAATACTTATAATCTTAAGTGATATAAAAAAAATTCTCACTAATAGCACCATCGAATAGTATAACTAAAATTTCATGTAGATGATAAATTCTTAACAAAAGTTTTTCTCATATAATTCTTATAAAAGAAGTTCACACAATCCCTATTTTTTCCTTCGTTAGTTCGGTTTTTTTTGTTCGGTTTTTAGGTAATAAACCAAACCGAACCAAAAAATTCGGTTTTTGAAAAATTAAAAACCGAACCATTTGGTTATTCGGTTTTTGGTTATTTTGGTTCGGTTTTTTCCGGTTTTTTGGTTCGGTTTGGTTATTTGGTTCTCATTTGCTCACCCCTAATGCTCGGCTGCTGACTAAGCTGACTCGAAGAAGCTGTGGGCCCGGCCGATATGGAGGCGGGTTCCGGTATATTGTCAAGTCCTTGAGCCACGCGAAACTCGTTTATACTGCTAGCATCGCCTTGAGTAACTTCGCGTTCTGCCTATCCGGCTGTGTAGGAGTCCGGGCTCTTTTTCGAACCAGACCAATGGTTGGCACACAATGTTTGGACTTGTGTACGGCGATGACCTCCATGATAGTCTCTAACAAAGCATCCATTTGTTCCTGGACAAAAACATCTGCACCCTCGGCTCCGGCCTCCACAACCTTCTTTTTCATCTTCTCCCGAAAAACACCCTGTAATTAGATTTGAATTTAAAAATAAATTCGATTACTAAAAAAGTAAAGTTAAAGATAAATATTTAATTTAAAGCAAATAAAAAAACTTACGCTAGCTCGTTCTAAATGCTGGTCACGCCAGGTACCTGTAATCGGATCGTAAGACAGGTGATCGAAATAGCCACTTAAAGGAGGAAGCTCCATCTCCTCCTGGGTTCCATTGTCAAAGAAAGTCAACGGCTCTTTCGTCACGGACTTCACCTTCTGCTACACTATATACAATAACAAATAATATTAATCAAAAATTTAATTAATAAAATACTAAATTAAATTTTTATTATTAGAAATTATACCTCTATGATAACCTCTCAAGTCTGGGATAAGTTCCTAGACACTGTCTTGCTCGGAACTGTCTGCAACTCTCGATTCTTCTTATTAATCTCCGCCTGACTCTGTTACAATTAATAAATAAAGAGTTATAAAATTAATAAATAAAGACTTATAAAATATTATTTTAGCTAAGAAAATTTATTATTTTGTACTTTAGTCTTAATGGGTTTAAGGCCCAACATGGCAAACTTAAAAGCCCAAAAAGAATTTCACCTTACTACTTTAAAAATAAGACATTACATCACCTTTCTTAATAAATAGAAAATCGGTCCACAACATATCTATTACAAATTAATGAATTAGCCCAATAGAAAAGAAATTACATTCCACTAATCTAGTGCCTGTTTGGAAGTGCTTTTTTGGAGAAGCACTTAAAAGTGCTTTTAGCATTTTAAAAGTTATTTTAACTTTGAAAAGCACTTTTTTGAGAAGCACCAAATAGGTGCTTCTTAAAAAAAGCACTTAAAATAATTTTAGATTTCAAAATTATTTTTAATAATTTTTTAAAATTTTGAATTTTATTCTAAAAGCGTTTTTTTGCTCTAAAATAAGCACTTCCAAACGGGGCCTTAGTCTATCTATAATCTCTTTTATGCTCCTTTTCTTAACATTCCAGTTCTGCAACTTCATTTTCACCATCTTGATCTTCATTCAACCCATTTCCTCCATGCTCCACATCATTTCTCAACAACCATACAGGGTAAATATAAGAGGTGCACAAGGCACTAACAAGAATAACCATGTTCTTCACACTTCATAGCCAAAATTTCATTACATAGCTCTTTAAAATCTCCCGGCTGCTTCTTTATCTTACCAATACTTAATATCTTTTTTAAAGTTCTTCTAATGAAAGAACACTCAAAGAACAGATGAGTGCTATTCTTTATAGCAGCTTTACAAAAATGACAAAGGGGATTGACATTATTACCCCACACTATCATTCTTTCTTTAGTGCTAAGTCTATCTTGTATAGCAATCCAAGTAATAAATGCGCACCTTGTTATATTCTTCTTAGCCCAGACTACTTTATACCAGTACACTTGCTCTAGACTTTCATCTGTAATAATTTTTGTTGGAGTTTTTTGAAAGAGAATTTCATATTGTTATTTTCACTCCACACTTTAATATAATTTCTATCATTTAACTTTAACTCATTAAGAAGAGGTAAAATCTTACCAATGTTGGGTGGTAATCTCCACCTGCTCCCTCCATAACAGCTATAGACAGTTTTATCACTATTTATATCAACTCTTTTTAGCTCTATACCAAGATTTTCTTGCACACTGTACCTTTCAATCCACCTATCCCATATTATATAGGTGTCTCTCCCATTATTCACCTAATTATGGATGAACTTATAAGCAAGTTTCCTCACCTTATGTAGTTTTTCTCATATCCACGTAGGCGCTTGTTTTTCCTCAAGACCACAATATTGTATTTAACCCATCTACTCCATGAATTACCTTCTTGAGCTTACATTCTCCAGAAGGTAAAAAGTAAACAAACTAAGTTGATATTTTCTATTCTCGGAATGTCCAATCCCCCATTTTGTTTAATTGTGCACACTTTATCCCAATATATTTTTGCCCCTTTAGCTCCTTCCACGTTTCCTTTACATAAAAAGCACTTCATCAACTGATTTAATTTATATATTAACTGCTTTGGGAGAAGGAAAACACGATACCAAAAGAGTATCTTACAGATGAGGACACATTTTATCAGCTCCACCCTTCCAGCATATGAGAACAACTTTGAAGACCATTGGTTTATACTTCTATATATTTTGTTCACCAATTTATTACCTTCTTCAACATTGAGTTTCTTTTAATGTAAAGGCACCCCTAAGTACCTAATAGGTAGAATGCCCATTTTGATGTTCAATATCTCAGAAATCCTCTTCTTTGTATCATAGTCAGTACCACCATAATATATCAGACTCTTTTGATAATTGATACTAAGCCCTGACATCCTTGAGAATAATTTCAAGCCCTTTTAACTTATTTTGCTAAATTAATGTCTGCCTTAAAGAAAATCAATAAATCATCTGCAAAGATTATGTGATTTAACTTCATTTCTTCACATTTCTGATGGTAACTAAAGCTCTCCTTCTTCCCCAAAGGATTGAAAGTCCTGTAAAGATTTTCATTGAATGATAACCTTCTTAAACCCATTCTTATTAAAGAAATTGAGGCATCAGTCTCAGAGCTAGGAGCTTTTAGAGCTCCAGGACCAGACGGCTACCCTGGGGTTTTCTATAAGAAGTATTGGTCGGTTATTAAACTGGATGTGATAAGAATTGTTAATAATTTTTGGTACAATAATGGGAACTTGGAGGACATTAACCACACCTTTATATCCCTTATACCTAAAGTGGACAAACCAGGAACAGTAAAACAATAAGACTTATTAATGTCTCAAATTTTATTTATAAAATAATTATGAGAATCTTAGTTAATAGACAACCCCTCATGAGTTATATTATATATGAAAACCAAACTGCTTTTGTCCCTGGAAGAAGTATTCAGGAAAACACAAACATAACTCATGAGGTCTCTAAGTATTTAAAGGAAAAAAACTCTATATAAATAAAGGCTGACATACAAAAGGCTTGTGAATATATGGAATGGGATTTTCTATATAAATTAATGATCTCAATAGGTTTTGACATAAAATGGTGTGATAGAATTATGAACTGTATCATTACAGTTTCATACTCCATACTTATTAATGGCCAACCCAACAAGCTTAATAAACCCCAAAGGGGATTGAGACAGGGTGACCCCTTATCGCCACTTATTTTCTGTATTATAACATAAACTCTTTCAGATTTGGTGAAACAAAAAGTTAACAATGGTAGCCTGAAGGGGATTAAAATTTCTCCTAAGTGTCCCAGTTTGACCCATCTCTTATTTGTTGATGATAGTATGTTCTTTCTTACGGCTAATCATCAAGATACAAACATTTTCAATGATATTATTAATAAATTTGGTTACTCTACAGGTTTGACCCTTAATTTGAAAAAATGTGGGGTTGAATTTAGTGCTAACACCCCCTTTACATTCAATATATATTTGCCTCTAGAGTTAATATAAAAATTACGAGCAATTTAGGCCCTTACTTAGGCCTACCCACTGAGTGGGGTAGAGCTAAAGTAAAAGATCTGAATTTACTTGTTGAAAAAACCCTTAAGAAAACTACTAATTGCAAAAACCTTTATCTCTCATATACGGGTGATGAAATACTTATAAAATTTGTGTTGCAAAGTATTCCCAATTACTTTATGTCTTCCTTTATCCTTCCTCTCAAAATTTGTGATATTATCACCTCGCAAATTGCTAAATTTTGGTATGGGTAGCAGAGGGAATAAAGGAATTCATTGGACTAATTGGTCCTCTATAACACATAGTAAATATTAAGGAGGCTTAGGCTTCAGGGACCTCAATATTATGAATATAGCTTTGCTTGCTAAACATGCCTAGAACATTTTGAATAACAAGAAATCACTACTGTATCGAATATTAAAAGGAAAATGTTTTCCTAATGAGACATTTTTGCAAACTAAGCTAGGTAATTCACCATCTTGGGGATGAACAAGTATCTTAACTGGTAGGGATGCTTTTAAAAAACATTTGAGATGGAAAATAGGTAATGGTGAAGAAATCGACCCACGTATAGATGCTTGGATAGATCAAGGTGAGGGAATTATAAAACCTCATAATACTAATATAACAAAAGTCTCTGATCTTATGGTTAAAGGAGAAAGATTCTAGGATTTAGAGGTTATTAAGGAAATTTTTAATAAAGATATTTATGAAAAAATTATCAAGATGCTTATACCACTGATACATTCGCAGGATACTGTGTATTGGGACCTGAGTCCAGATGGTATATTTTCAGTTAAAAAGGCATACCAGTATCTGAAAATAGAAAAACATAAAAAGGAAAATAATAATAAAAATACAAAACCTTCTTCTTATATTACTAGTACATATATATGGAAAACAATATGGAGTATGAATACGCCACCTAAAGTAAGAAACTTCATTTGGAAGGCTATTAAGAACATTCTACCCACCAATGAAAATTTATTTAAAAAGGAAAAGTACTGATAGTAAAATTTGCTCTATATGTAATGATAAGTCAGAAAGTGTTGAACATCTATGATTTGAATGTGATTGGGCCAGGGCTACTTGGTTAGATTCCCCATTAAGACTAAAGACAAGCAACCAATCCTATTGTAAAGTGGATATTTGGAAGGCTGAAGTCTTGAAACTAATGGAGAAGGAGACTAATAAATAGGCATATCTAGTTGAGCTAGCTTGTATAATAGCTTGGCAGATTCGGAACGAGCAAAATTCCTTTGATTTTAACAGAACAACGCTTGACCCTCAAAGTACTATAGAAAAAGATTTAAAGATATGGAAGGATTATATCTCAAGTAACTCCAAGGATGATCCCATTGATCTGAGGGGTAAAAATGAAAATCAGATGGATAAAAAAGGGGTCCCTAGTAAATACCCTAATGATGATAATAAAAATCTGAAGGATAAGAATATATTTACTTGTACTGGAAGTAAATTACTAAAAAATGGTATAAGAAAAGATATAACAACTAACAGTATGTGGATTCCACCACTACAAAACTCTGTAAAAATTAATAGTGATGTTTCTTTTACTAAAGAAAATAATATTATTTCTTGTGTTGCCAGGAATCATCAAGGAAAGCTACTTAGGTGTATGGAATGAAGGATAAATGCAGATAACATTCTAGAAGTTGAAGCATTAGGAGTCCTTAAAGTTTGTCTATGGGCTAAAGAACTTAACGCCTTCCATTGTATTGAGGAAAACGATAATCAACAACTTATGGAACCGCTAGTCTATAACTCTTTCATTAAATCCCCTTGTATTGAGAATATTGTTAGGAGTATCTATTTTATTTATGAATTTTGTAATCCTAGTTTCTCTTTCATTAGAAGAGGAAAAAATCAGAGTTGCGGATTGGGTTTGCAAGAATATGCCACTTGGCGAGTCTTACGATTTCTTCGCAAACCTGATCCCCTTTAAATTGTTCAAACTACTATGCCTTGATTCATCCCTTCGGGGATAGGCTGCTTTTTTTATATTGTAATTTTGAGTTTTTAATATAAGCGTTTAGACCATAAAAAAAATCTCAAACACTTAAAGAGGTTGCAAGGCTTAAACATATGAGCAAATCTCAATAAAATAGAGTATTTAAAATTCGAGTATTTTTAACTGTTAATATTTTGACTTGTATACATAATTATTTTATAACGACTAAATTCAGTTAATGAAACTATATGCACACACTACATCCAATGCAAATCATTCATGGAAAATTTGCTTATAGATAAATGAAATTAGTTACTTGTGAACCATTCGACTTCGACTAAAAGAAACTCGTTCAAATTTATTTGGTGAGTTATACGAATATTTTTTACTCGGCTCATTTGAATTTAAGCTCAACTCGATTTGAGAAATTAAACAAACAACTTATAATATAAAACAAATGAATAGATAAACATATTAACATGGCCCAAGTAGATGTCACGTGCACGTTAATAAGTAAATTTATATAATAAATTATTAACTTAACCATGTTCTTGTAGAATCTCTTCATAAAGCCATAAAGGAAGACGTTACTTTCCACTACTAAACATCACCTTTTTTTTCCGTTTCCATTTCCGTTTAAGTTAATGTTTTCCTTTTCTTTCACTTTCATGAGCTGCTTGAGTTAACACCTCCCTCTGCAAAATTCCAAAATCTTGTTATTCTTGATTAGTAAAACATTTTTGGTACCTAAAAGCATAAAAAAAGTTATAATCAAAAAGTCGAAGTGTGGTGATGGTTGGAAGAGTTGGGATAGTGTGGTTGGGGTTTATGTTTATATGGTGTAGCAGCAGTGCAACTGGGGAGGAGTACTTGAAATATAAGGATTCAAATGAGGCTGTTAATGTTAGAGTTGAAGATCTTGTTGGTCGGATGAGTTTGGAAGAAAAGATTGGTCAAATGGTTCAGATTGATAGAACTGTTGCCACTCCTGATGTCATCAAAAATTACTTCATTGGTAAATTAATTATATTTTTCGGTCTCTTGTTGTTTACTCAAAGTGCAAAAAGCCCCCCCATATGCCAACAAATGGGAGATTTGGAAAAAAAAAAGGGCAATTTGTAATGCACTCGTCACGACTCACAACTGATTGTACCATGTTTTTGTGTATTTAAGTTAATTATGCATTAATAAACTGGCTTTTAGTATCATTTTGGGAGTTAAAATGATACCCTTTTTATATAATGCACAAGGGACAACATATGATGGGATCGGGGCGGATATAGGGGGAATACATAAGCCCCGACCTAATATTAGTTCTCCCCTTATTAAATATAAGGTTTGCAGTTCTACTCATATAAAATGGTTGCTTTTCTCATTTGAGTGAAGTCGAGATATACCCTAGATAGGATGGTTGTGCTTTTCTCATTTGAGTGAAGATTTTATCAAGAGAAAAATGGATATGAGATGTTGTGAGCATAGAATAACTTTTTTCTTAACCAATAAAAATAACTAAATTATAGTTTTGCTGGTTTTTCTAATCTCTCTTTTTAAACTGAAATTAACTGATTTTTATATTATATAACAATGTAGTATGTAGTTGAATTAAGTTTTTGATTCCATTTAGGGAGTGTTTTAAGTGGTGGAGGAAGTGTACCACTTCCAGAAGCTAGTGCAGCGGATTGGGTGAAGATGGTGAATGAGTACCAAAAAGGATCATTAGCGACACGTCTTGGGATTCCGATGATATATGGCATTGACGCCGTACATGGACATAACAATGTCTATAATGCCACAATATTTCCACACAATGTCGGCCTTGGTGCTACTAGGCAAGTTAAACAACGCGAACTTTAATGTATTTTGTCCACTCTACTTATTGCCATATCTAATATCTCTTACTTGCAATAGGGATCCTGATCTTTTGCGTAGGATAGGTGTAGCAACTGCTCTTGAAATCAGAGCTACTGGGATCCCTTATACATTTGCTCCTTGCATCGCTGTAAGTTATTAATGTGTTAAAAGTGTTTTTTAGGTTAATTTCTTGTCCGTGGATATAGAATATTTAGGCAGAAAAGATATAATATTTAGACCCGAGAGGGCTCATTAAGCACCCGGAGAGGGGGTGGGGGTGTTTCGCTTTTTCATATAGTCCTTTAACATTTTTCTCCAAGAGAAACTCGGGTAAGTTGTAATGCACCTCGGGGCCGAGATGGGCATCCACCACTGAAATAAAATAACGCGCAAGAAAAAAGACGGAACAACTCACAAAACGCTATTATGGATGTAATATATATTATTTCAGGTTTATATTTTTAAGAGATTATTTGTTACAGAAAATATAGGTCTCGTTTAATTATTGAAGATATTTCCCATTGCAAGAGTTTTAGTTGAGATTGATGTGAAGATTAAGCCGGGCCCACGGGGAATGACTTTGTTCAACTATCGTATATGAGAATATGCCTAAGTTTTGTACTAGGTACAAGGTTATGAGGAGCCATTTATGTTGATTGTGACGAGGAGGATTAAGTCTCCGGGTAAATGAGAGACGGTAATTCAGGCATGCCCTTTGAAGGAGCGAGTATTAAATAAAAAACAAAAAGATAAAATGAAAGATCTAAGACCCCTATTACAAAGCACCACGCTAGCTTAACAAATTTCGTTTACACAGGACAAAATGCAAACTACAAAAGATAACCATTAGCCTTGACTGAGTGTTAATTGTTATGTGAAACAATGGTGTGATCTCTTCAAGATATTTCCTTCAAAAATTTACAGTAGTTATAAATTCCAACCCCGAATTCTCAGATGAACCAAGCCTAAAACATCTGGAACAACCCCATAATGGTGATTTTCCAGCAGCCATAATTCTGCAACAATCGAGCAACTTACATGTATATGAAGTTAATGTCAATTTAGTATAAAAAAATAGTCTATTTCTAGAAGATATCAATTTAGTATTAAATGTCAATACCATTGATCTTTCTAACTACATGTATATGAAGTTAGGAAGGGAACCTTCTCAAACATATTTGATGAAGTTGCAAAAAATAGAGCTAAAGAACTCTTTTTTTCTTTCTAAAAATGTACCACCTAAAGTGCCTACAAACTAATTCCATGAAAGTGGCTGACTGGGATTAGTTAAACAGTTAATCCTACCAACCCTTTGAAAGACCATTCAATTCCTTTTTAACTTTTATTTGCTTTCAAATGATCATCCGAGCAACATAATTAATACTAAAATAATTCTGCAGCAGAGTAAATGTCGGGAAATACATTTGATCGTTTCATTTAAGGAATTATATGAATAACATATTCAGACTTACTTTAGCTATGTTTCTCTGATCAATCTAACCACAACATCTTAAATGTGTATAATCTATCTTGCAAAAGATAGGTTATGCGTAGCAATTTAATAATTTAATTTTTATCAGATGACAGCTACCCATTCTTTTTTTAATATGAACAAAATATTTAGACAACTTGTTTATAGATTATTTGTATGCTTCTTGAGTGCAGTAGTTATTTGGAACCACATAACATAAGAGTTCATGAGATATTTGCATGTAAATATTAGATATTTATGACACTTACAACTATTAAAAAATTCAACATATGACTCTAATACTAATTAGAACATATTGGGTCTTGTTTTCTAATGTAAAGCTCTAGAATCTTAAACAATAATCCTTAATATTAAGATTTGGATTCCCAAGTATGTGTTGGATATTCCCAAGCCCACACACAAAAACGTACAAGTAGCGAAGGTTCCTAAACATTGTCATAAGGGGTTTGACCAGCTAGTTATCTAATTATCCTAAACACAGACATCATATCTCTAGACTATATTGTGATATTATGATCTGTTTATACATCTGTTATATTTTTCTTTATTCATAAAATCAGTAAATTAAGATAAAAACAAGTCGTGTAGCAACTTTCCCTCTCTAGCAACTTTGGTTAAAGCTAGAAAAAATGGGAACATAAAAAAGTGGTCCAATCTTGTCTGGAGATTGAATTTACAACAATAAAGTAAATTCTATGATTTGGGAGAAAAAGAAAATAAATAATATCTAGCAAAATGTATCTCAGAAAAGACTAGTCTTTGTAATTCCACCCATAAGCAAACTGAAAAACGGATCATCTTCTTTTTGTTCATCATTTTCCTCCAAGCTCTTAATACCTAATCCCAATGAATTAGTAGTTGCAGTTACTGGTTTCTTAATAGATATAAAAGCAACCTTATCTTTTGATCCACCAAATTTACGTTTCAAAGGATTTAAACTTGACACATCTTCTACTTCTTCTTGTAATGATGATGATGTATGAGCTTTGTCACTACTTGATGATGATTCAGCCGCTATAACTGAAACCTTTTCTTCCTCTTCAATCACCTGCTTTTCATTCTTCTCTACATTCTTTAAACCTATTCCCTGTCCTTGCTTAGAAAGGTCAGGATCGTCATTAGGTTCATCAACTACAAGAAGAAATAACCATATCAATATCCTGTTTTATAAATTGCATTATAGGTCCCTATATTATGTAACAAGATTTAAATTTTACCTCCAAGAAAAGCTTCGATACTTTGATACTTAATCATAGGAGGTGATTTACTAGAAATACCTTGAGTACTCTCTTCTTCACGTTCATTTGTTTTTTCAACTAACAAATATTTATCACTTTTCCAAACACATTCTAAGAAGATTGATTGCTCCTTTATTGGATAACATTCTCTCAACACCTAAAAATATTTCAAATTATATAAATCGAATATACAGATTAGTCAACATTCAAACACAAACCTGAATACCATCTTGATTTAATTTCACGGATTGTCCTTTCCGAGACACATCAGAAACCGCATTGAATACATAAACAACATCAAGTAATATCTGAATAATTTTGCAAACAAAAAGCTTTCTTTAGTTAAAAAAGACCTTCATTTTAAAAATATAAATATACTTACTTGTTGAATCAACACTCTAAGTCGTGCAAGCAAAGACAAAATCGTGAGTGAAAATCCAACAAAAAAGGATCGAGCCAGCAATGTAGATATTTCTCTATTTTTATTATTAAGTAAAAAATAATTATCCACAATAAATTACTAATAAACTAGCTAAATATTATATATCAAGGATACGTAGCAGCCTTCAACATTGGTTCAACCATCTACAAAAAATAGGAAACTAATTTCAAAAAATGTTTTTATTGGTTAAGAAGTAGAAAAAAAATAAAAATTTACCTGTGACAGTAATCTTGCAACTCCTTGTAGTCTCTCCAGAAAATTGAATTTACCACCTTCACCTCTTCTCCTCTTTAGACTGAAAGTCATGTAATTAAAAAGAAACAAATCAGAATTTAATTTAATGATATTTTAAGGGGTGTAGGAAAGAAAAGAAAGAGAGGAAAACCTTTCTAAAAGCTGAACCTTTTGTCTAGGCCTTTTATCAGTAATGACATCAAATGAGTCATTTAAAATCTCCTTCAATTTAGCTGATTGTACAAACCTTAAATCTCTTCTCACCTATGATATGATCAGTTAACAACAAATGGTAAAAAGATAATTTTGAAAAAGTTTGGCGGGTCTATGTTAAACCTAAGCTAACCTTAATTAGGTGTTGGAAGTAAAAGCCTCTTCGATGCTGATTCTTGTTTTTATAAACCATTCTATCAAAAATGTCATGTTCTGTTCTAAGCTGACTTAAAAAGGATTTCAATCTCTGTTCAACCTCTTCCATCTCCGAACACATTAAATTTCTGTCACAAAGATCATAAAATATTCGAATCAACAATTCAACTGAGAATATCAAAACAATTGAATTACACGGTATCCCCTCCCCAGTTACGCCAGCGCATTACTCTTCATACGGTACGGTAAAAGCTATTTATGACTATTGCGGGATTTACGTATAAAGTTCAATTAAACATCAACTTAAATCTGATAAGTCTGAACAATTTGTAAAAGTGAGAGATTAGAGTTTCAATGGAAAAATTGATTTTTTACCTTAATTTGGGTTCTTCGATGGTCTATCGATTAGCGTGCAACAGATTTTATTTTTAAGTCGTGGAACCAAAAGTTTTAAGGTAAATAAGGGGATCATGGAAAATCACTTCCCAAGTTCTGATTACTCAATTCCAAAATGGCATTTGTTTCACTCTACACCTTTTTATTAGAAGCGTATTCACTGATTTTTGTAACTTTAATTAGCCCCGAAAGACAATAATTCATGGATCTTCCGTTACCTACGGTTGAATAACTTTAGCTTATGTGATATATTGGACAAAGTCAACTAAATATTATTTCTATCACAGAGAAAGCTTGAGATATTTGGCATATATTCAATATAAGTAGGAGAACCAGGGAAGCATAATAGACAAGACTTGGTGCATCTAAAGCCAACCTACCCATAATGAAAAAATTAGTGCATCTGAAGCCAAAAATGGATGAATCTATACGTAGTTACATACATACAGCGACTAGATTATGTATTTTTACATAGGTTATATAATTTTAGGAAATTTCTTCAATTTTCAAAAACCATACCAAAATCAATTGAAATTCACATATATAACAAAAATAATTACGTAAGAAATTATAATGAACGAATTACATACCACGACAGTGATTGAATGATTAAATGAAGGGTGAGTTGCCAGAGAACAATTGTGAATTTGTTTCTTGCGTTAATAGAGATATATGATGGATAGGTATTATTGATATAAATTCAAGCTAGTTACAAATTTGCTAGTGTGTAATTACCACCAATGTGAAGAAACCACGTTTTACTCTCCTTATTTTACAAAAAAAAAAAAAAAAAAAAAAACCTCGATTTCTCATTCTCCAAAATAACACCACTTTCATTATATTTTCTAAGAAATTATTATCATTTTCTTAATTCAATCATATTTGTTTTAAGAAATAAAAAAAATAAAAAACAGAATACCTCCATATAACCAAACAAAACTTTCTTAAGTTGCCATGATCTTCTAGGTTTTTTTTTTGGTACGTGGGTGGTCCAGTCAGCTTGCGCGCACCATTACTAATTCCACGAGGATATACACAACTCCTTATGTATATTCTCAGGTAAATCAAAACTAGGTTACCTATGTTAAGGGAGGGGTTCGAGTCTTGTACCTCTCACTTTACACCCGTTAAGGAGGGGATTCGAATTCTATCCCTTTAAGTGTTGAAGAAATAGCAAGATTTTTGCCAATTGAGTTAACCCAACTGGTTTTCTTCTCGGTTTGTTGATAGTTCAATTACCTTTCCCTGATCCAAATTTAGATAATGCTTGGAATCATCTCAAATAAATAGTGATAGGAGGTTTTTTTTTCCGGATAGTGATAGGATGGTTACTTGACTTCTTTTCTTTAAGTCTACTTCTAGTTTAGTGGCGAAAACAAAATTACAGACTGAATGAAATATTTCCAGAGCCAATCATACTGATTATAATAAGATAAAGAATATTCTCGACAAATAGAGAGGAAAAGTTAATATGGCCACATGCAAACAACGGGGAATATATAACAAAAACATGGTGTAAAATACTTACCGATAACGACATTATTCAACAACCTCATAAATCGTCAAATACAACGGCGAAAGGTACATTGTGGAACACAATATGGAGATCTAATTTTCCCACTAAAGTTAGAATATGATCTGTGTTGCAAATTCATATTCAAGAAAGAAAGATGGACTAAGGACAATGGATTCTACATGTTGTGGATTCTTTAGTTAAAGGAGGATGGGAAAAAGGAAAAGTAATTTCCATACGTTTTACTTATGATTTGGAACCTCTGGAAAGCAAAGCTGAAAAGTAGACATAGTAGTAGTGCAATAGAACCGGATGACATCATTCATATCACCAATAAGAACATATCAAAATACTTTGGAAACAACTGATTTATGAATGACCAGAATCAAGGTCTGCGAAGAGAGGAACAAGTGGACACAACAGGGAATCCCGATTTTCATACTCATTTCGCGTATATGTGTGATGCATCCTTTGAGTTGGCGCATTGGCCCACAGATATTCGGATGGTCTAGATCTCTCTCTCTCTCTCTCTCTCTCTCTCTCTCTCTCTCGAAAACCGTTGGGGTGAAGTTGCACAAGAAAACCGCCGTCAGAGCGTTTTCCAACAACCATGAAGAAGCTATGTCGTCGTTGGTGAGAAGATGACGAGAGAAGAGCTGTCTAAGAGAAGCCATGAAGAACTTTCGCCGCATTGTTGTTCGAGATATGAGGAATCGTCTAAGAAGAAGGCTGCGAGCTTCGTCATATCTGTTTGAGATCTTCACCGTCATGAGAAAAAGCTTAGAGACAAGTTGTCCGAGAGAAGCCATGAAGAAACTCTGCCGCCTTTCTGTTCGAGATCCTCCGCCATGCTTTTTTGAGAAGAAGGTTGCGAGCTCCATCAAGTCTATTCGTGATTTTTTTGTTCGGCTATGTTGAGTACTGTGTTTTTTGTTTTTTCCGGAAGTCATCTTTAGAAGACATGTTTGTCTTACTCGTTTTTTTTTGCGCTTTTTTGTGTTAAATTCAAATTTAAAAAATGTATATTTGAATTTTAAATTTCTTATGTAACATTTTTTGTTTGCTAATGTAATTGATTTTTATGCATATGTTGTGTGTTATTTAGTGTTTTTTAAAATATTCAATTTTTTTCTCTGAGAGCGTTTTTCACTGTGTACCAAAAAAAAAAGTTTCCTGATACTCAGCGAAATTTCCAAACCATTAAGTGAAATTCTCCGACCACTCATTGAAATTCCCTGAACACTCAGTAAAATTCTCACCACTCAGTAAAAATTTTAAACCACTCAATAAAAATTCTAGCGGCATTAGCGGTGGTCGGTGGTAGTTGATCGGAACTGGAAAAAGTATCGCTACTTAGTGAATTGTTACTCAATGAGTCAATACTCAATGAGTTGATACTCATGACTCACTAATTTGGTGACCCATCTTAATATCATTTTTTATATAGTTTTTGTTTTATTTGAAGGTAGTTTAGTATTTGATTATTTATAATATTGGATGATGGTCTTATGGAAGAAAAATCTACCATATTGTTTCTATGAGGTATAAAGTTTCAAATTTTTTTTTATATAATTTCACAAAAGTAGATTTTTTGTACATACAATTAATTGATATATTTGTAGAAAAATTAGAGTAAGTTTTTTTGTAAATTTGTATTTAATAATTTAGTGAGAGGAGAAACTTTATAATTGATGGATAAAAAAAATATAAATATTTGATAAAGCTTATTCTCTTCCCTCTTAATAATCTGAATAGTAGTGTACGTTCATTCAACTATTTTTCCTTAAACATGGAAAATATCGAAATTTGAAAATTAGTCTATAAATTTTGCATGATATTCGTTTTGTTTTTTTATATTTTAAAAAGAAAACTAGACGATTTGTATTTGGTTTCACATTCATTTTTAAGTTTTGATTTGGTTTCTGGTTCGTTTTGAATTCAGATACTTGACCAATAATTTTTGTTATCTATTTTTTATAGGTAAATGAGAGATAGGGTCTTGGAGACTATCTTTCTTCTTTATAGAGTATGGTCTAGAAATTTCTTCTTATTGGAAACCTCTATTTTGACAATTGTCTTTCCTACCCTTATTAACATTAAAAGACAAAAAAAAGTGTGATGTCACGGTTTCTCTCTCCACTATCTACCACTACCCACCTACCTCCGACCTCCGACCACCTACCACCGACCTCCGACCACTGACCACCGACCTTCGTCAAACAGTCACCGGAAAATACATAAGTATCGGATAAATTTGATGAGTATCGGAAAAGTTGAGAGTACTCTATAAATTTGCCGAGTACTCTATATATTTTAATGAGTACTCTATATAATTTAATGAGTACTCTATATATTTTGATGAGTACTCCAAATAATTTTGATGAGTACTCCGGATAATTTTGATGAGTACTCCGTAAATTTGATGAGTACTCAGTCAATTTGATGAGTACTCAGTCAAATTGATGAGTATTATTAAAAAAACAAGACACAAATAGTCAAAAAAAAACCTTTATTCATCTTTATTACACATTTTTAAATAAATTACAAATCTATGTACAACTAAAAATAATAAATTAACCTAGCTACTATTTTGTTTGACCAGATCTGGTCAAACCAGATCTAGATCTGAAAAAAAGAAAGAAAAAAAACATAACTCCTTCTCGTCGAGCACCACCACCACCATGGAAACTGCATCTTCTTCTCCATCGAAGCAATCCACCACCAGCAGCAGCTTCTTCTCCATCGAAGCAATCCAGCCATGAAAGCAGCCATGGTCTTCTTCTCGACGAGCAACACCACCACACGGAGACTGAGCACCTCTTCTCGTCGGCGCTGCGAACCAGAACGGCGGAGCACCTCTTCTTCTTCTTCCATCGCCTCCTTCTGCACTGCTGGATCTCGCAACAGGACGAAGTGGTGCGTGACTCGATCTGGTTCTCGCAACAACCTCCTTCGATGCTGTGTCAAGACAGCTGTCCAGCACAGCTCCAGAATCTGCAGCAACAGTTTCTGCATGCCTCGGTTTAGCAAAGTCAGCTTCCTGGTGCAGGCTCGGAATAATTACAGCGAGGTCCCTACGTATGCTCCCATTTTCTACTGCAATTTCCACTAACCCGTCCATATCGCAACTCACCTCAGACTCTCCAATAGCCTTGCTCACTCTACTCTGGACCATCCCTGACCTCTTGGAAATCCCACTGTTATTCCCCGTTTTTTTTGTCCCTTTCGCTCCTTTTTTTCCCGTAGCTCTACTATCCGTGTTCACCCCATTGTTAACCTCCATTACCTCCACCTCTTGCACCTCAACCTCATCCACTAAGACCCTCCTTTGCTCGAAGTTTGGAGTAGCAATTATGTTATGTCCTCTAGTACCCCTATTTTTCTTATTGATCATATTCGCCCAAGGTACGCTCTTGCCTTTACTACTATTCGTTTTAGATCCCGATCTTTGTCCCTTACTAGTTACACTTTGCACTACATGCCTTTTCTCCGAGTTATTCTGTTCCATCCTTAGTGCCTCGAATCTAGTTCCCAAACCATTTTGATTATGAAGTTTTACATTATTACTCGTTACCCCTCTACCTTGCCCCCTATTTCCCCGTCTCACCGTCATCCACTCCCCATATTTAGCCTTACTAGTGGGAGCCTCTACTTCTTTCTCCACCATGATCTCTTTGCCCTAGTTAGTATTCATATCTTCATCCATCCTAGTTGGTGTGTTCGGAGGGCAACTTTCTTTTCTGTGTCCGAATTTGCCTCAATCTAAACAAATCAAGTGTAAACCTTCGTATTCAACCTTACATATATCCGACCCTATTCTAACCTCAGGCTCTAATGGTTTCTTTAAATCAAGTTCTATAGCCAGTCTAGCGTAATTACCTCTCAGTCTCGCTTTTGTCATTTGATCGATTCTCACGGTTCGACCAAGCTTATCTCCTATCTTCCTCAAAATTCGCGCGGTGTAGTTTTGCATGCCTACATTCGAAATTCTAACCCACGTTGTTGTTGTTATGGAATTATAGATCGCGTTAAAAATCGGAGTCCATTCTCTGACAACTAAGTAATGGTCAAGCACCATCCACGGCCCACCTGAAAGCGCGAAATCAAAATCGTCCCTCTTTTCAAACTTGACCATATAGTATCCATGGCCAACATCAACTAGCTCGAAATGTCCCTTAGGAGTCCAGATTTGTCTAAGCTTTGGCGACAAGTAGGTGAACCCAACCTCTCTACCTAGGAGTCTAATTACCGCTGTATTGCGCCATAATCAAATCCCTTCTTGAATCTCATTTCTAGTTCTAATGACAATCGGAATTGAATCATCTATCCCACCCTCATCATCATCCTCAATTAGGTCCTCCAGTTCTAGAAACTCATCCTCACCCATAATGAGATTAACTCTCATTTCATTACTATCTTCAATTATTAGAATAACTAAATTGTTCCCAGTTACCGTTCCTTTCCATCCATACAATTTAGGCCTAATAAAGCAGATGAGTTGTTAACTGCATTAGGCGCCTGTGAATTGGAACCAGTTTTATTCAGAGCAGCCTGTAATGTCGGAGTTTCAGTCGCGATCAACCTATTACCGGCGGCATCGAGACCAGCAACAGGTGATGCGCGAAGCCTCTTCCCCGTGCGGCCCTCCCGTGTTGCTGCAAACAACTCCGGAAAATCTTCCATTGGAATGTCACTGTTCTGAAATTCTGCAGTTCATTGATTAGGGAGGACTGGAAGAGATACAACCTTCGTCAGTGTTCGTTGGATTCTCCAGAGGGAAGGGACACGGCGGCGGTGCGTCGCCCACCAGGAGTTGCGGCGGTGATGGCATTTTCTGTTCAGGTTTTGCTGTTGCGAGCGTTTTCTGCGGAGCAGTTTGACTTGTTCAAAAGTATTTTTTTTAAGGTCAAGTTTTTACCTTGCTCTAAATTGCGCTTACTTTACCATTGAGTTGTTCAAATATTTTCAACCTTAAAAACAATTCAATTGAATCAAGGTCTCAATCTTCATTAACCCAAAGTTGTAAAAAGTTTGATAGAGTAGTTATGTGGAAAATTAAGAGTATTACAAATAAATTGTCCGTTCCCAACCCAAAAATATATATTGTTCGTCTTCTTATATCATATTAAAATTAAAGATGATTGTAAGCATTGTTTTTACTTTTTGTTGTATCCTCTGCCCGGTTCTAGCGATTATAAATTTTCTTGCAAGAATGTAGGCAAAAAGGGTAGGTCCTATTTTTTCGGTTTCTCAAACCGATCAAAGATGGGTATAGTCAAGTTTTTCCTTAAAGTATAAGGTACCTTATCTTTTCTCACCTCTTATTTTGGGCACAACCTATGCAATGACCTAGACCACTACTGCCATATTTTCGTTCACTAACCTCTGGTCGTCCCCTTTCCACTAGTAATCGTTGCTCTTTATGGTCCATCTCGTAGTTGTGGGCATTGAAATTCTACTACTTAAACTGCTCTTCCAAGTTTCGTTGTTTATTAGAGTGTGGTCACATTAACAATAAGGCCACCTATTTCTAGGATTTCGAAGAGTCTGCTAATATAGTTTCTCAAGCATTAAATGTGATGAACATCACTAATCCAGATGACTATATAAATAGGGTCAATTACCTAAGGGGTCTTGAGGAGAATCATAGTGCCATATAAGAACCAAGTGATTCCTCTCTCCTACTTAGAGGCCTCAAAATTGACAAATATCATTACTACCCTTGTAGTGTATATAAGACAAAAAAATAGATTATTCTCTCTCCTCCATTACCATTACTCTCTCTCTCTCTCTCCTCCATTACCATTAATCTCTCTCCTCCTTTATCAATTTTTCTCTCTCCTCCTTCATTAACTATCAATAATTTCCAGCTCCGACCATCAACCTCCGCCGGATAAAGTACTGAGCATAAAGAACTGAGTATGGAAAAAGTACTGAGCATAAAGTACTGAGCATGGAAAAAGTACTGAGTATAAAGTACTGAGCATCGAAAAAGTACTGAGTATCGAAAAAAGTGCTGAGTATCAGAAAAATTTGCTGATTATTCGAGTTTTTAGTTGAGCCGTTTTACTGAGCATGCTCGTTTGCTCGGTAACTTTGCTAAGTATCGAAAAAATTAATTGAGTTTTATTATTTTCTTGATTCAAATCTTGAGCGAAATTGCTGAATATAAAATTACAATATTTAATTAAATAATATTACAATATAATTTAAATAATTACAAGAATAAGAAAATAATATTTCAAAGTCAACATCTGATTATTAGAAAAGGGAAAAAAATTAAAAAACAAAAGACAAAATCATCAAAGCCAACTTATCGAATAAATGGAGTTTAGATTTACAAAAAAGCCTTGTTCAGTTGTCCTTGTAGCATTTGGAGCACATGTTCATCATTGCTGTTGTAGCCAACTTAATATGTTGAAATCTTTTGATACAAGACACTACTAAACAACCAAACCATAAATGTAAACTTCAGCTAAAAAACTTGCTGAGCCATTTACCTAACCCATAAAAAAACTTCAACTAAAAATAACATCATCTTACGAAACTAATTCACCCTTTTTTTATTCGGATTTGAGGCTTCAGATGAGCCTTGCTAAGCTTCATCTGACAAAAAAAAAAGGATCAAAAAAAGAAACAGAATCACAAAACAAGAACAAATCTGCTGCATAAACTTGCTAAGCATCTCGAATCGACTTGCTGCCGGAGATTCGAGCTTCATCTTCACGGATATGAGCACAAAAACAGCTTCCTTCATCCATGGCTTTCAAAATCGAAGCTATCTTCTTCACTAACACCTCTTGATTCACGGAGGTGCGTTGCCGCCTGATCTCCACCACCACCTCGCACCACCACCTCGAACCACCACCTCGCACCACCATCTCGCACCACCACCTCGCTGTCACCAGATCTCCACCACAAACCCGAACAAGCTCTGAGCTCCATCTCTGAAGATTCACCACCAGCAACCATGGCCATGGCAGCTATTAGAAAGCTGAGTAACCAAAAATAAGAAAAGTTGCGTGGAGAGAAGAGAGAGAAAGAGATAGGGGTTTGACTGATTTTTTTTAGGGTTTAGAATAAATGGTAAAAAGATTAATATATAAGAAATAAAAAAACAAAAAGGGACAAAAAGGTAATTGGAATTTTTGTCTATAGTGTTAATCTTTTGTTGTGGCCTTTAGTAAGAAAAGAATATAGACCTGGTCTTGTTGGGTCTCGGGATGGTGTCTTCAAGACCCCTTGGGTAATAATCTCATATAAATATTATACAACCCATAATATTACTTCCAATAATTCTCTAGTGACCGGTTAATATTCTTACTCTTGTAAAAATAATGTTATAATAGCTAATGATAACTCTCTCCCTAAATCCTATATTGCCACTTCTTAATTTTCTTTCTCAGCTGCCAAAACTCTACAATATAAAGTTCTTGTTGTCCGGTTTCTTGGTAAGTGTCACCTATAAGTTGCTCAATTCACAAAAATAACAACTATATATTTGTCTTTACTCAATTTAGTGCCCGTTTAGAAGGGAGCACCTAAAAGTGTTTTTAGTATATTAAAAAAAAATTTGATTTTAAAAAGCACTTAAAATAATTTAAGATTTTAAAATTAATTTTAATAATTTTTTTAAATTTTAAATTTTATTCTTAAAAAAAAATTTTACTCTAAAATAAACACTTCCAAACATGCCCTTAGTTAATATTCAATAAAACATCAGGTGGAATTAGGGATGGCAGTGGTTACGATTTTAATCCGAAACCGACGGATTACCGAACCGAATAAAAACCGATTATGTAACCGTGGTTAAATTCGTTAGGGTTTGGTTTTAAAAAGTGAAACCGATGGTTAAAACCGTTAGGTTATGGTTTTAGATTTAAAAAAATCCGAAAAACCGAAAAATCCGTTTTATGTATATATATATATATCTGATTTTATTTTACCTACTAAAGGCTAAAATCCATGTATTTTTATATTGTGAAGTCCATCTTTCTTATATTTATTTGATTTTTAATTACCAAAAGGCCAAAAGTCTCAACCGAACTATAGATAAGGATGGAAATGGTTATGGTTTAAAATTAAAATCGATGAAAATTTGAACCGATTAAAAATCGATTATGCAACCATGGATAAAACCGTTAGGTTATGGTTCTGAAAAATGTAACCGGTGGTTAAATCCTTTAGGTTAAATTTTAGATAAAAATAAAACCGAATAACCAAAAACCGTTTATTATCATTTATTTTTGTATATTTATAGTAATATAGATAAAAAAGTATTTTCATATCTCAAAACTAAAATGTAAATATTAGAATTAACAAAAGAAGTAACAAACGATATTTAATTAAAGATCAACATAATATTTTATATATTGGAGATTTTTCATGTATTTGTGATCTTGTTTCAAAATTTTCAATATATTTAGAGAGTTATAGTTTGGCATGTCATAAGAGCGAAGCGAGGTTAGGAATCCTACTGCGAGAGGGACGCCTCGCGAGCCGGGTTATGGTTAAAATCCGAAAAAACGTTTAAAAAACCGAATCCGAATTATTCAGATATGGTTTTGAAAAGTAAATCCGATGGTTAAATCCGTTAGGGTTTGATTTTTAATAAATTAAATGGATATTGACATGGTTTTGGATTTTTTTTGCAATAATCCGATCCGTTGCCATCCCTAGGTGGAAACATCAGGTGGTGGTTGGTTACCTTTGAGTGTCTAGGAATTTGGGTAGGAGTATAAGGCGGGACCTAAGCATTATTTTTATAGCAGATTTTAATTTTATTTTTTACTAAAATATATATTACTAGTTCATTTTTTCAAAAAATAAAGTATTTTCATTTTTAAAAATATAAAATAAACAATATATGATTTAGTAAAGAAAATTTTAAAACTCAACTCTCAAATTTATAAAAAAATCATTTGATTTACTAGATTTTTTTATTTAACTTTCTATAAATTATTACATCTATTTTATTAAAATTTATTATACTGATTAATTATTTATTAATAAATAAAATGGGTTGATTTTGTAAAAAAATGATTGTTTATATTTAAATAGGGTTGTTTCCAGAAAAATTAATGAGTATTGGAAATGTCTGATTTTTTTCAAATAGATATCTGTTAGGTGTCGTTTGTTTTTTTAAATAATAAGTGCTGAATGCTGAATGGACAGCTGAATAGTACTTATTCTGTTAAGAGGCAGTGTCTGAATAATTCAGACTTAGTTTGAAATCTTAATGAAACAGACCAATTAAGAGGCATTCAGATCTGAATTGGCCAGGAAAAACAAACAGTCTGATTTATCCAGTGTCTTGATGAATCAGATTAAGATCTCATTAAGTGCAAACAAACACCCCCTAATTAACATGAATTAGTTTTTGAATGTGTTACCTAATTTTCTTAAAATAGTTGAAAATCAATGTAATGCCACTGTTAGCATCATATATAGGGGGACGGTAATGGATAATTTTGGTTCGTTGAGTTATTCTCGTCTCTCACCAATTTATAGGGGGAAATTTGATTACAAGAGTTGTCTATATTTTTCTTTTTGGGCTATACTCACTCTCGCAATGAATATAGTCCCATCGGATCTTGAAAAATGATCTTCTTACAGATTACGCGGAGTTTTGTCAATTACTTGGTTACTTTCAGTATCTCATTGTGACTCGACATAATATATCTTTTGCGCTTAGTTCTATAAGTCAATCGATGCACCACATGCGTACTTCTCACTTGGAAGCTCCGTGGCGAGTACTTCATTATGTCAAAAGCACTTTATCGTGATCCTTTCTCATCAATGACGATATTGGGATATACAGTGGTGCTGATTGACCCGGCTCTCTATATATAAGATACTCGACAGGTTGCACTATCTATATAGGTGGTAACTTTATGCATTGGAGTTCGAAAAAACAACCTACTGGGTCAAGATCTAACATTGAGGCCTCTTGCCACGCCTACCTGGGAAGTTTCATAGACTTTTCACATTCTGAAAAAAAATTCCACACTCTGTGATAATATCAGTCCTATCTATCTTACTATCTATATGGTATCTAATGGAACATTCACATTTGCATGGCTAATAAAAAAAATTATTTTTGTCACGTAGCGTCCGAGAAGCAATTAGGTGGTAACTTTACAACTTGTAGTGATTTCCCCTTAGCTTGCAGTGGAGTTTAACTTCTTTTTTTTGTTCCAAGGGTTGTTAACTTATAACTTAGAAGATAAAGTAACACAAAAGGAAAATGTTATAATTCACAAGATGTTTTCATAGATAGAATATATATACGTAGCATATATATATTATACCATGATTATATCATTTTTTGTAATAGATTGTACTACCACCTATATATTTCTTGTATATCTGATATAAATATAAATATATGAGTATACAACACTCACAATTGTGAGATTCTTATTCAAATGGACGAGATCTTTAATTCTTTCTAAAATGAATAAAGTATTATGTAATCGGTCTAATTATATTTATTTTTATAGGTATGTAGAGATCCTAGATGGGGTCGATGTTATGAAAGTTATAGCGAGGATCCCAAGATCGTGCAAGAGATGACTGACATCATACTTGGTTTACAAGGAGAAATTCCAGATGGATCGCCCAAAGGTGTTCCATATGTTGCTGGCAAGTAAGGCTGAAACGTGATTACATTTTTATGTTATTTTATTATTATATTTAAGTAATCTCATCTCAGGAACAACGTAGCTGCTTGTGCAAAGCACTTTGTTGGTGATGGGGGCACGACCAAGGGAGTTAACGAAATGAACACCATAATTGACAGGCATGGATTACTGGATATCCACATGCCAGCCTATTATGATTCAGTTGTCAAAGGGGTTTCAACAGTGATGGTTTCTTATTCCAGCTGGAACGGTGTAAAGATGCATGCAAATCAAGAAATGATTACTGGTTATCTCAAGGGAACCCTCAACTTCAAGGTAACTTTAATTTTTTCACACTCATCTCCACATCACTTAAAAATTCTAATTAGTTGTGTTGGAGTACCAGGGTTTTGTTATTTCAGACTGGGAGGGCATAGATAGGATTACAACTCCTGCTCATGCAAATTACACGTATTCTGTACAAGCTAGCATTCTAGCGGGGATTGACATGGTTATGGTCCCACTTAAGTATACAGAGTTCATTGATGATCTTACATACCTTGTAAAACATAACTTCATCCCAATGGAACGTATAGATGATGCCGTATCAAGGATATTGCTTGTTAAGTTCACCATGGGACTTTTCGAGAACCCCTTAGCTGATTTTAGTCTCATCAATGAGCTTGGGAGTGAGGCACACAGAAACTTAGCAAGGGAGGCCGTTAGAAAATCACTTGTTTTACTCAAGAACGACCAACAATTACTACCTCTTTCCAAGAAAGTGCCCAAAATCTTAGTTGCTGGTGAGCATGCTCATAACTTGGGTTATCAGTGTGGTGGATGGACCATAAATTGGCAAGGATTTAGTGGCAACAGCTACACAAGGGGTACGACAATACTTAGTGCTATAAAAGCGACAGTAGATAAAGACACGGAAGTTATTTATGTTGAGAGACCGGAGATTGAATTTGTGAGATCCAATAATTTCAGTTATGCAATAGTGGTTGTGGGGGAGCATCCCTACACCGAGAGTGCAGGTGATAGTGAAACGCTAACAATGGCGGATCCTGGACCAAGTGTCATCAATAATGTGTGTGGGAGTGGGACTGTGAAGTGTGTTGTTATTACTATTTCTGGACGGCCAATCATAATTGAGCCCTACATTTCATCTATACATGCATTGGTTGCAGCATGGTTACCTGGAAGTGAAGGTCAAGGGGTGACGGATGTCCTATTTGGAGACTTTGAATTTACTGGAAAACTTGCAACTACGTGGTTCAGAAGTATTGATCAACTCCCAATGAACGCTGGGGATTCTCATTATGACCCACTCTTTGCTTTAGGATTTGGACTCACTACTAAAAACTTAGAGCAAGAGGAGGTGCAATGGTAAAATAAAATAATATAATTCCCTTTTTTGTATTTCAAGAATCTAAAGAAAGTATATAATGAAATATTTTCAATGTACAGGTCAATATCAGCATCAACTACTAGTGTGAATACAAGGCCATTTGTTTATGTGATGGTCATTTTTGTATTGATCGCTTTGTATTTCCAAGGTAAACAAACACTATGAATGTACTCATCTTTTTCCAGATCTTGGTTTATCATACCTATTCATTCTACTGGAGAGAATTGTTAACAAAGAAAACTAAATTTAACATCTTAACTATTATTATTTTTCACTTCTCTTATTCCATATATTATTGTAATGGTGGTGGAAATAGTTAGGAGGAGGCAGGACTTCACATGGGCACAACTTATTTTCCACACACATTCTTATGCAAGTATGTTTTGTGATATCATTTTAAAACATTTTTAGATTATACTTTTCCAATTAAACACAATTAATCTTATTTTTAAAATCTTGATATCCATAATTCTTTTAGATATTATTAGTGAACAAGTTGTCAGCTATGCTCCAAGGCTGAGACATTACACTCGAATAAATAATACATCAGACCAAGACAACAACTCAAGCCAGCAGTCACTACAATTCTCAAATTCCACACTTTAAAATATCTCACTTTTCCATGAAAATGAACTGAGTACGGTTAAACGATGGTGGAATGAAGTGCGGATCTTTTAGATGGTGCAAATATGTTGTTACTCATGACTCATGAGTCATGAGACACCTTTTTGTCTTTTTGGTTGGACAATATTCTTTTGTCTAGTTTTTCATATTACATTTTAAATATTATTATTAAAGTTGAACATTTTGAAATGTTCGATTTAAATCGGAATAAAAAGTTTTTGTTTTCAAATACATACTAATATATAAATAGATAAAAAGATAACCCGGGCATTCATATATAAAAAAAAATAGATAAAGATAAATATTACAATCACCCCATCCTATTAAATTCGATATCGCTAATAAGAATAAAAATTAGGATCATCATATAGATAAACAAAGTTTTGGTGACAGGATTCGTCGCGATTCGTCGTGTGACAGGATTTTTTGCGGTGACGAGATTCGTCACACTTAGCAACCTTGGCATTTAATGTATAGGACTAACTACTGATACTCTCTTTGTCAATTTAGTCTATTTTGCTTTTCCATATAAAGTTCAACCCATTTACAAAATTTTGCATGAAATGAGGGAGTTTTAAATATCTTTATAACAAAATATCTCATTGTAATGAATCATAAGTCGTTACAATATCAATTTTTAAACATACAACTCAAGCCTTTTTCACCATAGTCTAAACAAAGTGAAAGCAATTAATTAGATTATTAAAATAAGAGGATTTAACAGGAATACCTCTTGAAGAGCAGCGGAATCAAGTCGAATGAGAACTAGATAATCTTGTGGCTGTGGATCTTCTTACTGGAAGAGAGACCTCTGTAATCACCACCTAAGAGCCTCCGATTAATTGATTTTTGTGTGTAAATCTTTTTTGCAGAGAAAAGAAAGAGAAGTTATATGGTGTAGAATGATATGAAAATTAGAGTTGTGTTTGACTTACAACTCCCTTATATGTGGTGGGTGGTTATAAAATAAATAACTCTCAGATTGAATTTAAATGTTTAAATTCAAAATACAATACTGTAACTAAATATTGGCGGACAAAGAAATCAAATAAATAAATATATAATATTTATTTATTTTAATTAATTCTTTCATTCTCCCACTCGCCACAATGAAGTTACAGCTTATCCATAGAATCCACATCTCATTACATCATATCTTCCCATATACACACTTGAATCAAAATATCATCATACTTGGCAAATAGGTCGTGCGACCAGCAAGCATACGAGCATACGTTACTAATAACCTGTTAGGGTACATAGTTGCTCAAAATAGTTTCATCCGTTACGTATCCTGCAGTACCCCAGACTAACAGTATGTTGTATCATATTACAGTAACTCTGACCCCTTCTATATCACAACTTCTATGTGAAAAAGAGCTCACTGTCATTTCGTTTATATTTCTCACTATCATGTTATAGTCCCTATTGACTTACATGATCGGTTAACCTGCAAGCACACATTTGATACACAATTCTAGTCTTCCCTTTACACTTATGTCCTTTTATATTGATTAGATTGCTTTCCCAAACATACCCCATTAGACCGAATCACTCATGATCATTGGTAATGTGTTCAAAGTAGCATACACCTAATCAAAATATCAAGATATAGTCAAAAGTAATAAGGGCACGAATCAAAGGTATCACACAGTGAAGAAACAGGGATCAATTCTTCACTTCTTTTTGGTCGAAAGCACACGTGGTATGACACACGTGATATGGTATTATTCATATATCTCAAATTGTATGTCACAATTTTAGAAATACCGTACATATATATAATTCGACAAGCCTCGTTTGCCTAAGATGAATTCTTCGATCGATCAACCCTTCTATGAAATCAATCAAGCAATTCATATCCGGCTATTATAGACTAAGTAGATAGTGGGATTCTACTTCGATCATAAATATAAGCTTAACAAGGTTTATCCATGTTTATGATCTCATCTTAACACTTAGTTAAGGCGACTATCTTAACTCAATTTATCTTAAGGGTTTTTCACTGCTATGAGTTAGTCTCATCTTTGCGCACTTCTTATGCCAAAGGCGATTGCCCGTGTGACAGGGCCAATCTCAGTCTATAGGACATACATACTTACAAAATCACACGCAATATATATAATACATATCAAACATGATATTATTAAAATAAACAGTTAAATAAACATACTAATGGAAATATATATATATACATGAATGCACATAAACTAGCAATAATTCATACATCATATCTTTCTTAATCCTATAGATCTAACATGATCCATGAATACATCCCTTTGGATAGCTTTTGTGAATGGATCGGCAAGCATATTGCGTGTGGGTATATATTGCAAAGTAACATCCTTTTGTGCAATTATATTTCTAACGAAGTTATACCTTATATCAATGTGTTTGGTCTTGCTGTGATATTTTGGATCTTTCACATAAGCCATTGCAGCTTGACTATCACAGTATATTGTTATTGGACTCCCACTATCACCAGAGAATCCTAAATGTTCAAAGAACCTTTTTAACCAAACAGCCTCCTGAACCGCAGCTGAGCATGCTACAAATTCAGCTTCCATCGTTGACAAAGTTACACAGGTTTGTTTCTTACTACTCCACGAGATTGCGCAATTATTAGCAAGAAAACATAACCTGAAGTGGATTTACGTCCATCTATATCACCATCCCAATCGGCATCTGTATATCCTTCTAGACGTAATCTATCTCCTCGAAAGCATAAGGCATGATCTTTAGTGCCTTTTAGATATCTCAATATCCTTTTCACAGCTTTCCAATGCTCTTGTCCAGAGTTCGATTGAAAACGACTAACTAAACCTACTGCATAACATATATCCGGTCTCGTACACATCATAACATACATAAGACTACCAATGGCACTAGAATATGGTACTGTTGACATTTTCTGTTTTTCTTCTGTAGTACTAGGACACATGTCGAGAGTTAAGTTTATTCCTTTTGCTACAGAAGTGTCAATGACATTGCACGTAGTCATACCAAAGCGCTCAAGTACATTAATGATGTAAGGTTCTTGAGATAGAGATAATAGTCTTCTAGACCTATCTCTGTGAATATTAACACCAAGAATATAATTTGCTTCTCCCCTATCTTTCATATCGAATTGAGAAGCTAGCCACTCCTTGTTAGCTTGAATAAACTCTTTATCACTCCCAGCTAATAGGATGTCATCCACATATAGAGATAAAATTACGAAATTTTTCTTGACGTTTAATATAAACACAGTGGTCTTCACTTATCATCTCAAATCCATTTGACGAGATGACTTCATGAAATCTCAAATTCCACTGTCTCGAGGCTTGCTTAAGACCATAGATTGATTTCAACAATCTACATACTTTATTCTCTTGATCTTTTGCAACGAAACCCGAGGGTTGTTCCATGAAAATTACCTCTTCTAAATCTCCATTTAGAAATGCAGTTTTAACATCAATTTGGTGCAACTCCAGATCGAGATGCGCCACAATAGCTAAAATAAGATGTATTGAGGTAAATCTAACAACTGGACAGAAAGTTTCCTCAAAATCTATTCCTTCCCGTTGAGTATAGCCTTTCGCTACCAAGCGAGCTTTATACCTGTCAATGGAATTTGTCAGGTTTCCTCTTTATTTTGAGAACCCATTTGTTCCCAATTGCCTTACGTCCTTTCGGGAGATCAACCAGTTCCCATACCTGGTTTTTCTTCATCGACTCCATTTCTTCTTCCATTGCTTTCCTCCATTCATTCTTAGCGGGACATGAGAGTGCTTCATTAACTGTTCGAGGTTCTTCTTCGTCTTGTGGAGTTATCATAAAGACTTATCCTTCGATTTCAAATCGGCGACGAGGAATTAAACCTCTAGCACTTCTCTTAAGTTGAGAATATTGAGAAATAGGATTACTAGATGATGCAATGGTTTCTTCCATCTCGATATTTAGAGTAATGTCCGTCTCTATTTCTTGAGTATGTGTTACCTCACCAGGTGTCACATTTGTTTGCATATCATCTTCCTGAATCTCATTTAATTCACATAAAATGGAATTTCTGTCAACCTCACCTCTGCTAGGAAAATCATTCTCTAAGAATGTAACATCTCGTGACTCAATTTCTGTAAGACCCCCATCATTATGTTCACCAATAAATACATATCCTTTAGAGTGATTTGGGTATCTAATGGAGATACACTTCTTACCTCTTGGACCTAACTTCCCATACTTATGAGATAGATCATGAACATAGCCTACCGACCCCCAAGGTCGCAAGTATGACAGATTAGGTTTCCTACCTGTCCATAGTTCATAAGGAGTTGATGGAATAGTCTTTGTGGGTACTCGGTTAAGTATATAACAGGCGGTAAGCAAGGCATCTCCCCAATAAGATATTGGAAGATTTGCTTGTGCCATCATAGACCTAACCATTTCTAGGAGTGTTCTATTCCTCCTTTCAGCCGCACCATTCTGTTGTGGTGTTCTAGGAATTATAAGTTGCCTTACTATCCCTTTTTTATCACACAGTTCTTTAAACTGACCAGATAGAAATTCACGTCCTCGATCGGTTCTTAGGGTTTTCACCTTCCTCTCTAACTGATTTTCCACTTCATTGATAAATGTCATAAAATATTTCAATGCTTCAGATTTGTGAGAAATTAGGTAGATATAATCAAACCTAGTGAAATCATCTATAAAGGTGATGAAATAACGTTCCCCACGTCTAGTTTGAACACTCATTGGGCCACAGACGTCTGAATGAATTACTTGTAATGGGTACTCGACTTGTTTAGCCTTTCCAAATGGTTTTCGTTTTGCTTTACCTGTTAGACAATTTTCACAAGTTGGTAAGTTGACTTTAGTCAACGAACCCAAAAGGTTTGACTTAGCCAACAAGTTCATACGGTCTTGACCAATATGACCTAATCTAGCATGCCATACATTTTCTTCTATATTAGAATTACTAGAAGAAGAAGTATTAGTAGAAAAGCAACTACTTACATAATAACTATTAAACAAGTTATCATCATCTGGTACAATTAAACCATGCGAAATAAAACCAGAACCATAATACTTAGCTTCATAATAGATATCTACTTGTTTGTTATGAAAATACAAATTAAAACCTAATCCTAGAAGAACAGTGACCGAGACTAAGTTCCATCGAATGTCAGGTGCGTAAAGTACATCATGCAGGTACAAGGTTTGACCACCTCGCAAGTTCAATTTGCAAGTGCCAACTCCTTTGACTTCAACCTTATTGTAGTCTCCTACATATATCCACCTTGATCCCTCTGGAATTCGACGGTACTCTACATATGCCTCTCGGTCTTTGGCTACATGGTCTGTCGCTCCTGAGTCCATAGTCCACAAAGGATTAGAATCAGCAAGCAATATAGTACTGGTAACATAAGTAAAATTACAAGAAGTAAATGACATTGCTACCTTTCTGGGCTCGCTGCACTCGCGAGCGAAGTGACCCAGTTTGTCACATTTAAAGCATTTCATCTTACTCTTGTCTTTTTTCTTATGGAAACGTTTTCCCTTATTGTTACCACCTTTCTTGTTCTTCTTGGAAACATGCTCATTTCCGTTCTTCTTCCCATTATTCTTGCGCTTATTACCAGAAACTTTGTGGGAACTTGACTCAGCAACATAAGCCTGACCCTGAGGCTTAATTGCATCTAGACGTTCATCTTCCAATGTCACATGACGAGCAACATCATCAAAGGTTTTGATGTTGTCATTGTGAGTCAAGTTTATCTTCAAATGCTCCCAGTTATTTAGAAGATATCGGATCACAGCTTGAACTTGTTGTTCATCAGTAAGGTTATGACCTGCATTCTTAAGTTCCCTAATCATGTTAGACATCTCTCGGAGATGTTGTTGCATGGTTTGATTAGGCTTCTTCTTGCAAGTGTCAAACTTAATGGTCAATTGACGCAACTTTGTCACAGTTGTACCCGCATACTTCTCATTAAGAGCACTCCACATCTCGTGAGCAGTGAGGTACCATTGACATTCATAGACAAGATCGTCATCCATGGAGCCTATCAAGATTCCTCTTGCAGTGGAATCTTTCTTTTTCCACTTCTCATAAGCCTCCATGTCCCTTCTGTTTTGAGCTGTGTTGCCTTCCTCAGGCTGAGCTATGATGTTGTTAACAGCCTCAAGAACATCTTGCTCTTCTAGAACATAATGTATCTTGAGCTTCCAAAGGTTATAGTTCTCATCATTCATCTTTTCTCCTTTGTTGAGATCAGCAATGATGGTTTTTGATGCCATTTTCTCTATAAAGTAAGAGATTTCCATTAATAACATACATTTATTTAACAACTCTAAGCTATTAATGCAAATGGAATGAATAACAAAGATAACAAAATAAGTGATAAAGAAAGTTCACTATGTTCCCAATCATGAATCACTATATTTTGTTTGTCTTAATCATTCAATCAATTTCATTAACCGCAAAATAAGTTCTTCAAGAACTCTCACTTACTCTAACATAAATATAGCGATATTGTATGAAAATAAGCAACTAAAGCATAAGAGCAAAGAAAAATAGTTGAATTCATACATAACTAAAAAAATGTTCAATAAAGAAAATACTGAATCAAAATGGATAAAAGCAACTAATGTAATTTCTAACAAACATGGAATGAAAAAGATCGAAGAAATTAACCTACTTAAGCAAACTACCTACTACAAGTTCAACTAGCAAACACCTTTCATATCCAATATCTTAACTTAGGGATTGACTCCTCAAATCTCACTTCCTCATATTTTCCAGTCAGAAAATATCTATCAAGATTAGTGGTTAGATAATGCATACCACAATTGCATTGTTCCGACCTTATGGAACTATTGAAGTGCCTCCACAAGTGAGATTCAGCCAAAGTATACACAAGCCACTCATATGTATCACCTCTTCCATGAACATAGTTAGCTGGAAACTTATCCTCCCATAGGATATCTAAATCCCTACGCAACTCTCTCGGCAATGTTTTACGAAAGGCTACCACCATGCAATCATCACAACATAAGCCATCCTCACCCCAATCTATGACATTCTGAATCAACCTATTGACAATTGCCACGTGTTGAATTAGAGTGTGGTGAGGTTTCTTCCTATAATGGAGAGCTCGGATACTGTTCCTCAAAGTTTGTTTTTTGTTCTAGTGTCCTTGCTCGAGAGTGGTGTATGAACCCTTAGTGGCCTATTTGGATTTCTTACGTTCCTATGAAGCATTCGGTAATCTCTCAATAGGCGGGCCTTGATTCCCGTTATTCCCTGGATCGTGTTTCCATCATTTTCTACATATAGAAAAATAAGAACAATAAAAAAATTACACCAAATTTGATTAGGAAACAAGAAAAAAATAGAATACAACATCTTTCCAGGAACTATGTTTATTAATAATAAGTTAAGGTACTGAATCTGGTAAGGTCGTATGTAACTGGTTTGAGTTGCCTGGGTTCAAATCACCCCAGGAGCAGATTCATTACTACTATCCTATAAGCATTTAGAAAAAAAAACTACTATCCAGGCTATAATATAATCCAACAAACACACAATATACATATTACTTAACATATAACATGCGTTGCTTATTTTAATCAGGACCAGGTTTGTGCATAAACAAAACAATGGACCACAATTCTGGTCACACCCTTTTTGGATTTCATATACGGCGCAAAAAGAAAATACAGATTTTTTTTTCTCGACAGAAAAAAAAAATTCTATCCTTTTTAATCAAAATTAATAACATTAACCTATCTAATTAATTTATTCATGCTCTGATACCATTTGAAAGTAATTAATTAGATTATTAAAGTAAGAAGATTTAACAGGAATACCTCTTGAAGAGCAGCGGAATCAAGTCGAATGAGAACTAGATAATCTTGTGGCCGTGGATCTTCTTACTGGAAGAAAGACCTCTGTAATCACCACCTAAGAGTCTTTGATTAATTGATTTTTGTGTGTAAATCTTTTTTGCAGAGAAAAGAAGAGAAGTTATATGGCGTAGAATGATATGAAAATTAGAGTTGTGTTTGACTTACAACTCCCTTATATGTGGTGGGTGGTTATAAAATAAATAACTCCCAGATTGAATTTAAATGTTTAAATTCAAAATACAATACTGTAAACCAAATCACCCCAGGAGCAGATTCATTTCTAATGGACACTAATGGACAGCAGATTAGCCAGACTAATTGGGCATCAACAATTCTATCCTTTTAAAATGTTAAAGCATATGAGGTTCCAAAAAATATATAAAATCATGTCCCAAAAAATAAATCCACAAACACAGTGGTAAAAAATGGGCTGGACCAGTATACATTAATGGACTACTATCCTATAAGCATTTAGAAAAAAAAAACTACTATCCAGGCTATAATATAATCCAACAAACACACAATATACATATTACTTAACATATAACATGCATTGCTTATTTTAATCAGGACCAGGTTTGTGCATAAACAAAACAATAGACCACAATTCTGGTCACATCCTTTTTGGATTTCATATACGGCGCAAAAAGAAAATACAGATTTTTTTTTCTCGACAGAAAAAAAATTCTGTCATTTTTAATCAAAATTAATAACATTAACCTATCTAATTAATTTATTCATGCTCTGATACCATTTGAAAGCAATTAATTAGATTATTAAAGTAAGAGGATTTAACAGGAATGCCTCTTGAAGAGCAGCAGAATCAAGTCGAATGAGAATTAGATAATCTTGTGGCCGTGGATCTTCTTACTGGAAGAGAGACCTCTGTAATCACCACCTAAGAGCCTCTGATTAATTGATTTTTGTGTGTAAATCTTTTTTGCAGAGAAAAGAAAGAGAAGTTATATGGCGTAGAATGATATGAAAATTAGAGTTGTGTTTGACTTACAACTCCCTTATATGTGGTGGGTGGTTATAAAATAAATAACTCCCAGATTGAATTTAAATGTTTAAATTCAAAATACAATACTGTAAACCAAATCACCCCAGGAGCAGATTCATTTCTAATGGACACTAATGGACAGCAGATTAGCCAGACTAATTGGGCATCAACAATTCTATCCTTTTAAAATGTTAAAGCATATGGGGTTCCAAAAAATATATAAAATCATGTCCCAAAAAATAAATCCACGAACACAGTGGTAAAAAATGGGCTGGACAAGTATACATTAATGGACTACTATCCTATAAGCATTTAGAAAAAAAAACTACTATCCAGGCTATAATATAATCCAACAAACACACAATATACATATTACTTAACATATAACATGCGTTGCTTATTTTAATCAGGACCAGGTTTGTGCATAAACAAAACAATAGACCACAATTCTGGTCACATCCTTTTTGGATTTCATATACGGCGCAAAAAGAAAATACAGATTTTTTTTTCTCGACAGAAAAAAAATTCTGTCATTTTTAATCAAAATTAATAACATTAACCTATCTAATTAATTTATTCATGCTCTGATACCATTTGAAAGCAATTAATTAGATTATTAAAGTAAGAGGATTTAACAGGAATGCCTCTTGAAGAGCAGCGGAATCAAGTCGAATGAGAATTAGATAATCTTGTGGCCGTGGATCTTCTTACTGGAAGAGAGACCTCTGTAATCACCACCTAAGAGCCTCTGATTAATTGATTTTTGTGTGTAAATCTTTTTTGCAGAGAAAAGAAAGAGAAGTTATATGGCGTAGAATGATATGAAAATTAGAGTTGTGTTTGACTTACAACTCCCTTATATGTGGTGGGTGGTTATAAAATAAATAACTCCCAGATTGAATTTAAATGTTTAAATCAAAATACAATACTGTAAACTAAATCACCCCAGGAGCAGATTCGTTTCTAATGGACACTAATGGACAGCAGATTAGACAGACTAATTGGGCATCAACAATTCTATCCTTTTAAAATGTTAAAGCATATGGGGTTCAAAAAAAAATATAAAATCATGTCCCAAAAAATAAATCCACAAACACAGTGGTAAAAAATAGGCTGGACCAGTATACATTAATGGACTACTATCCTATAAGCATTTAGGAAAAAAACTACTATCCAGGCTATAATATAATCCAACAAACACACAATATACATATTACTTAACATATAACATGCGTTGCTTATTTTAATCAGGACCAGGTTTGTGCATAAACAAAACAATAGACCACAATTCTGGTCACATCCTTTTTGGATTTCATATACGGCGCAAAAAGAAAATACAGATTTTTTTTTCTCGACAGAAAAAAAATTCTGTCATTTTTAATCAAAATTAATAACATTAACCTATCTAATTAATTTATTCATGCTCTGATACCATTTGAAAGCAATTAATTAGATTGTTAAAGTAAGAGGATTTAACAGGAATGCCTCTTGAAGAGCAGCGGAATCAAGTCGAATGAGAATTAGATAATCTTGTGGCCGTGGATCTTCTTACTGGAAGAGAGACCTCTGTAATCACCACCTAAGAGCCTCTGATTAATTGATTTTTGTGTGTAAATCTTTTTTGCAGAGAAAAGAAAGAGAAGTTATATGGCGTAGAATGATATGAAAATTAGAGTTGTGTTTGACTTACAACTCCATTATATGTGGTGGGTGGTTATAAAATAAATAACTCCCAGATTGAATTTAAATGTTTAAATTCAAAATACAATACTGTAAACTAAATTACCCCAGGAGCAGATTCGTTTCTAATGGACACTAATGGACAGCAGATTAGACAGACTAATTGGGCATCAACAATTCTATCCTTTTAAAATGTTAAAGCATATGGGGTTCAAAAAAAAATATAAAATCATGTCCCAAAAAATAAATCCACAAACACAGTGGTAAAAAATAGGCTGGACCAGTATACATTAATGGACTACTATCCTATAAGCATTTAGGAAAAAAACTACTATCCAGGCTATAATATAATCCAACAAACACACAATATACATATTACTTAACATATAACATGCGTTGCTTATTTTAATCAGGACCAGGTTTGTGCATAAACAAAACAATAGACCACAATTCTGGTCACATCCTTTTTGGATTTCATATACGGCGCAAAAAGAAAATACAGATTTTTTTTTCTCGACAGAAAAAAATTCTGTCCTTTTTAATCAAAATTAATAACATTAACCTATCTAATTAATTTATTCATGCTTTGATACCATTTGAAAGCAATTAATTAGATTATTAAAGTAAGAGGATTTAACAGGAATACCTCTTAAAGAGCAGCGGAATCAAGTCGGATGAGAACTAGATAATCTTGTGGTCGTGGATCTTCTTACTGGAAGAGAGACCTCTGTAATCACCACCTAAGAGCCTCCGATTAATTGATTTTTGTGTGTAAATTTTTTTTGCAGAGAAAAGAAAGAGAAGTTATATGGCGTAGTTAGATATGAAAATTAGAGTTGTGTTTGACTTACAACTCCCTTATATGTGGTGGGTGGTTATAAAGTAAATAACTCCCAGATTGAATTTAAATGTTTAAATTCAAAATACAATACTGTAAACTAAATCACCCCAAGAGCAGATTCATTTCTAATGGACACTAATGGACAGCAGATTAGACAGACTAATTGGGCATCAACAATTCTATCCTTTTAAAATGTTAAAGCATATGGGGTTCCAAAAAAAATATAAAATCATGTCCCAAAAAATAAATCCACAAACACAGTGGTAAAAAATGGGCTGGACCAGTATACATTAATGGACTACTATCTTATAAACATTTAGGAAAAAAAAACTACAATCCAGGCTATAATATAATCCAACAAACACACAATATACATATTACTTAACATATAACATGAGTTGCTTATTTTAATCAGGACCAGGTTTGTGCATAAACAAAACAATAGACCACAATTCTGGTCACATCCTTTTTGGATTTCATATACGGCGCAAAAAGAAAATACAGATTTTTTTTTTCTCGACAGAAAAAAATTATGTCCTTTTCAATCAAAATTAATAACATTAACCTATCTAATTAATTTATTCATGCTCTGATACCATTTGAAAGTAATTAATTAAATTATTAAAGTAAGAGGATTTAACAGGAATACCTCTTGAAGAGCAGCGGAATCAAGTCGAATGAGAACTAGATAATCTTGTGGCTGTGGATCTTCTTACTGGAAGAGAGTCCTCTGTAATCACAACCTAAGAGCCTCCGATTAATTGATTTTTGTGTGTAAATTTTTTTTGCAGAGAAAAGAAAGAGAAGTTATATAGCGTAGTTAGATATGAAAATTAGAGTTGTGTTTGACTTACAATTCCCTTATATGTGGTGGGTGGTTATAAAATAAATAACTCCCAGATTGAATTTAAATGTTTAAATTCAAAATACAATACTGTAAACTAAATCACCCCAAGAGCAGATTCATTTCTAATGGACACTAATGGACAGCAGATTAGACAGACTAATTGGGCATCAACAATTCTATCCTTTTAAAATGTTAAAGCATATGGGGTTCCAAAAAAAATATAAAATCATGTCCCAAAAAATAAATCCACAAACACAGTGGTAAAAAATGGGCTGGACCAGTATACATTAATGGACTACTATCTTATAAACATTTAGGAAAAAAAAACTACTATCCAGGCTATAATATAATCCAACAAACACACAATATACATATTACTTAACATATAACATGAGTTGCTTATTTTAATCAGGACCAGGTTTGTGCATAAACAAAACAATAGACCACAATTCTGGTCACATCCTTTTTGGATTTCATATACGGCGCAAAAAGAAAATACAGATTTTTTTTTTCTCGACAGAAAAAAATTATGTCCTTTTCAATCAAAATTAATAACATTAACCTATCTAATTAATTTATTCATGCTCTGATACCATTTGAAAGTAATTAATTAAATTATTAAAGTAAGAGGATTTAACAGGAATACCTCTTGAAGAGCAGCGGAATCAAGTCGAATGAGAACTAGATAATCTTGTGGCTGTGGATCTTCTTACTGGAAGAGAGTCCTCTGTAATCACAACCTAAGAGCCTCCGATTAATTGATTTTTGTGTGTAAATTTTTTTTGCAGAGAAAAGAAAGAGAAGTTATATGGCGTAGTTAGATATGAAAATTAGAGTTGTGTTTGACTTACAATTCCCTTATATGTGGTGGGTGGTTATAAAATAAATAACTCCCAGATTGAATTTAAATGTTTAAATTCAAAATACAATACTGTAAACTAAATCACCCAGGAGCAGATTCATTTCTAATGGACACTAATGGACAGCATATTAGACAGACTAATTGGGCATCAACATTTCTATCCTTTTAAAATGTTAAAGCATATGGGGTTCCAAAAAAAATATAAAATCATGTCCCAAAAAATAAATCTACAAACACAGTGGTAAAAAATGGGCTGAACCAGTATACATTAATGGACTACTATCCTATAAGCATTTAAAAAAAAACTACTATCCAGGCTATAATATAATCCAACAAACACACAATATACATATTACTTAACATATAACATGCGTTACTTATTTAAATCAGGACCAGGTTTGTGCATAAACAAAACAATAGACCACAATTCTGGTCACATCCTTTTTGGATTTCATATACGGCGCAAAAAGAAAATACAAATTTTTTTTTTCTCGACAGAAAAAAAATTCTGTCCTTTTTAATCAAAATTAATAACATTAACCTATCTAATTAATTTATTCATGCTCTGATACCATTTGAAAGCAATTAATTAGATTATTAAAGTAAGGGGATTTAACAGGAATGCCTCTTGAAGAGTAGCGGAATCAAGTCGAATGAGAACTAGATAATCTTGTGGCCATGGATCTTCTTACTGGAAGAGAGACCTCTGTAATCACCACCTAAGAGTCTCCGATTAATTGATTTTTGTGTGTAAATCTTTTTTGCAGAGAAAAGAAAGAGAAGTTATATGGCGTAGAATGATATGAAAATTAGAGTTGTGTTTGACTTACAACTCCTTTTATATGTGGTGGGTGGTTATAAAATAAATAACTCCTAGATTGAATTTAAATGTTTAAATTCAAAATACAATATTGTAATTAAATATTGGCGGACAAAGAAATCAAATAAATAATATTTATTTATTTTAATTAATTCTTTCACAAAGGCTCATTCAAGATATGACTTGTGGTAAATCCTCACCTAATATACATAACTAATAAGCTACGTCTACTTCTTACAAAGAAGAAAATATAAAACCACTGGGACTAGCTCAGTGGCCAGGACCCTGTCTCTCAACTAGGAGGTACAGGGTTCGAATCCCCTCAACCGTGTTATTTCTTGAGCCCTTAAAGGGGGTAAGCAAGGGGTGCATGGTTCGAGTCTCCTCGCTGAACATGGGTAACCTAGTCCTATGGGATTAGTCGTGGTGCGCGTAAGCTGGCCCGGACACCCATACATCGGAAAAAAAAAAAATATATATATAAAGGAGAAATCACCAATTCTGGAACTAAAGTAGTCAAGTGATGTACCAGAATATGAGTTATACGTCAAAGCACTAGCTTTTACTTGCTCACAATATTTTCTTTTCAAATGATTATATTTTGATTGATCAAAGATCGCCCTCGTGAAGTGCACAAGCTCAAATTACTGTCTCCGTACAAAATTAACATGTGCTGGTTAACCTTCCTCCGTAAAAGACTAACATTTGCTAATGTACCACCACAAGTAAAATCATAACAATCAGAAGAAACCCAAACACATAGTACACATGACCCATCCAAATACTCGACATAATAAGTAAAAGCTCCATAAAAAGTGTACCAAACGAAAGTATACCCGTTCCTAGAACTAGAAGCCACGAAGGGTATTTTTGTGATGGGATTTCGCGAGGGACCTGTACATAATGAGTGCTAGATAAGTCACGCGTTAAGTGTGTAGGTCCATCACCTAGATCAGTAAAAATAGAGATTAGAAATGATAAACATAGTTATTGTTGGACAAATGGGATTCTACCCAAGTGTTGACCATGTTTACAATGTTAGTCGGTGACTCAATTTAATGAAATGATTCGAATATTAATGCGTTTATTCAAGTTGTAAAGATTATCGTAATATATTCACTTGGTTAAAATCATTTGAAATTGAATGAGAAATTGAGTCATGTAATTTGGAGAAATTAAAAGGGAAAAAAAATAATATATGTTATTTTATTTCTTTTTGTTTATAAAGTAAAGAAAGAAAAAAAAAAGGCCTGGTAAGGTTTAAACCTGGACCATTAGCTTTGTTTGGCTTTTGGGCCTAAGGTTCATACCTTTGTTGGGCCTTATGTGGAGTATGAACATGGACCATCATCTTTGTTGGGCTTTTGGGCCTTAGTTTCATACCATTTGGACCAGCCCAAGTTTTTGATCTTTTTAAGTAAACGTTGTATCTTAAATTAATACAACGTAACTCCAACATGAAACATCACAACCTTTGGCAAGCCACCTTTTCATTTTCTATAAATAGTTGGCCAACTAAACCATTTTATTCATTCATTTTTCAAAAGCATTAAAATTATAAGAGAGAGATAGAAAGAAGTAGCATTATTAAGTTCGTTGAAATTCTTAAGAATTCGTGTGTCCGTTTCTTTTGAATAGTTTTGTCGTTGTATCCTGGAGGTTGAAGCCAGCAAACGTAAGACACCTGTACGTGGCCTAAATACCTTAAAGACATCGGATCCAATCCGAGCCTCGACAAGTAAAGTTATTTATTTATTTACTTTTATTTTATTTATGCATTACTTTCTATATTGTTTTACTGGTTTATACAAATAAAACACAACAATTTAAGGTATTTATGATTCACGTGGTATAAACCAGAAAACATTTTCTTTTTATGTTTTTATAAACTTTACTTTTGGAAATTTATTTTGGGTCTGTGTATACAGAACATGAATATTACATTCTATTTCTTTTCTCTTATTCTGATTTCTAGGCTTGTTTATACATACTAGAAAAAAAAATACTCGCTTACTAACGTCATATTACGTTGTAATATTAGTGTGTGTTTTAACAACTAATATCAATCTTGCTAGTATCTGCATACTTGTCGAACCTTGTGGTTTGAAAATTTTCCGCTAAAAGAATTCTTAATTGATTGAGATTCTTCTTTTACGTGAATTGATTATCTCTTTAATTTCTTCGATCCTCTACAACAAGAATATAAAATCTTGGGGGACTAACAAGAATATAAAAACTTGGGAAATTAAAATTAATTTAATCATTTTGTCGTAAGAAAGAATCAAGTTTTTGTGTTGTCTTTTGGTGAGAAAGGTTGAATAATTCGTTTGTTTGAATTATCTATAATATTGTGTAATCCTTGGTAATTGAAATGATGTCTACCAAGATAAACAATATGTCCAGAAATGATGGATCGGTAACAACATACCATAAGCAATTTCAGTTATGGAAAATACATTTGTGGGACGTGATCCCGACTCTTATAGACCCGTTAAGGAGTCTAAGAGGTTAATGGAAATGACTATTTATGTAAAGAAATAGATGGCCGAAATCACAAAGGGTAAAGGAAATTCCATGAAAGGAAAATAAGGCCAAGCAACAAAGATTGATTTTACTACAGTAGTTTCTAAAGTAAATTTGGTTGGCAATACCAAACATTGGTGGGTGGATACTGGGGCCACCTGACACGTATGTTCATGACATACAAAGTTGCAACTACTGGAGAGACTTTATGTATGGGAAATTTCTCTACATCAAAAGTAGTTGGATCTAGAATCGTTATTCTAATAATGAATTCTGAAATAGAGTTGAGACTCTATAATGTTCTCCATGTGCCTGACAGGAATCTAGTTTCAGATTCGTTATTGGGTAAGAATGGCTTCAAAATAGTATTTAAGTTTGATAAATCTATTCTCACTAAAGGTGAGATATTTGTGGGAAAAGGGTACCTATGTGATGGTTTATTTAAGATGAATGTAATGACCATAGTACCTACAAAATGTAACCGAGAAAGTAATATATCCTTGATTCACCTTATTCATGGCACGATATATTAAAAGATGTTAATTTTGGTTAATTAAATAAGTTAGTAAACGTCGGGTTACTATCTAATGTGAACTTCAATTCTCAAAAGGAATGTGAAGTATTTGTTGAGTCAAAATTAACGAAAACCTCATTTAAATCTATAGAAAGGACTTTGGTACCTTTAGAGTTAATTCACAGTGACATATGTGACTTGAAATTGTGCAACCTAAAAGTGGTAAAATTTTTGTCATAAATTTCATTGACGATTGCACAAGGTATTGTTAAATATACTTGCTTCGAAGTGAGGATGAGGCCTTAGAAGCATTTATGCAATACAAAACTGAAGTTGAGAATCAACTAAATAAAAAGATTAAGAATCTTAGAACAGATAGGGAGGAGAATGAGTGTCTCTTTTTGAGGAGTTTTGCGCTAAACATGGAATCATCTATCAAACCACGGACCCCTGCTCACCTCAACAAAACGGGATTGCTGAACGTAAGAACCGCACGTTGAAGGAAATGATGAATGCCTTGCTGATTAACTCAGGGTTACCACAGAACTTGTGGGGAGAGGCTTTGCTCACCGCAAATCACATCCTCAATAAGGTACCACACAAGAAGGTAGATAAAACTCCTTACAAATTATGGAAAGGAAAACCACCTTCCTTCAAATACTTAAAAGTGTGGGGATGCTTGGCAAAGGTATCAATTCCTGCTCCTAAAATGGTCAAAATAGGACCAAAGACCATCGATTGCGTCTTTATTGTATATGCTCACAACAGTGCTGCATATAGATTCCTGGTACAAAAATCTTGTCATGTTGACATTAACGTCAATACGGTGATTGAATCAAGAAATGCACATTTCTTTGAAACAACCTTTCCGTACAAGACTACACCAGAATCTGGTTCCTTAAAAAGAACACGTGATACAATTGAAGAAGAGCAAGATCAAGAATCATTGCCAACTGAAAAGCAAGATCAAGAATCATTGCCAAATTAAGGAGAACCAAGAAGAAGTAAGCGGATTATAACCTCTACGTCTTTTGGTCCTGACTTTCTATCTTACATGCTAGATGACGAACCGCGAACATTCAAGGAGGCTATGTCAAACCCTGACGCCTCATACTGGAAAGAAGCGGTAAATAGCGAGATAGATTCCATTATGCAAAAGCATACATGGGAACTAGTGGATCTCCCTCATAGGAATAAACCACTTGGATGTAAATGGATATTCAAGAAGAAACTAAAGACCGATGGGTCTATTGAAAAATACAAGGCTCGCCTTGTTGTAAAAGGTTATAGTAAAAAAGAAGGACTTGACTATTTTGATACTTATTCTCCAGTCACGAGAATATCATCCATTCAAATGTTAATCGCTATAGCTTCAATATACAAGCTCAAAATACATCAAATGGATGTAAAAACAGCCTTCCTAAATGGAGAACTAAATGAAGAGATATATATGTAACAACTTGAGGGTTACGTAGTTCCAGGTAAGGAGAAGAAAGTCTGTAAGCTTGTTAAATCTTTATATGGTTTAAAACAGGCACCGAAGCAATGGTATGACAAATTTGATAGATTCATGATCTCGAATGATTTCAAGATCAATGAATGTGACAAATGCGTTTATGTAAAACAAAATGAGATTTGATATGTCATTGTCTGTTTATATGTGGATGATATGTTAATCATTGGAAGTAACAATGATGTGATTAAATTCACCAAAAGGATGCTTTCAAGTAAGTTTGACATGAAAGATCTAGGCCTTGCAGATGTTATTTTGGGTATCAAGATTCTCCGAAGATCTGAAGGTATAATACTATCTCAGTCACACTATATTGAGAAAGTATTAAACAAATTTAGTAATGGCGACACACATATCTCTAAGACACATGTTGATGTAAGTTTACATCTTGCTAAGAACACTGTGATATGATCAACCAGTTGGAGTACTCTCGGATTATTGGGAGTCTCATGTACTTAACGAAGTGCACTAGGCCAGATATAGCACATGCAGTAAGCAAGCTAAGTAGGTTTACACATAATCCGGGGAAGAACCACTGGATTGCGATTGTAAGAGTTATAAGGTATCTTCGATACATTTTGAACGAAGGGTTGTTGTACACATGATATCCAGCTGTACTAGAAGGATACAGTGATGCAAACTAGATATCAGACTCCACCAACTCAAAATCCACAAGTGGATTTGTCTACATATTAGGAGGAGCAGCAGTGTCTTGGAAATCCACTAAGAAAACGTGCATAGCCAGATCCACTATGGAATCTGAGTTTATAGCTTTAGACAAAGCTGCTGGAGAAGCCGAGTGGCTTTGGAATTTCCTAGAGGATATTCCTAATTGGCCAAAGCCTGTGTCAGCTATCTGCATACATTGCGATAGTCAAAGTGCCATTGGTAGGGCACTAAATGAAATGTATAACGATAAGTCTAGACACATACGTCGTAGACACAATACCGTTAGACAATTGCTCTCAAACGGAATTATCACAATTGATTATGTTCGATCAAAGGATAATATAGCGGATCCACTGACCAAAGGTCTACAAAGAGAGCAAGTGTGTGTGTTGTCAAGGGGAATGGGTCTTAAGCCTACGAAAGCTGAGTTGCCATGATGGGAACCCTACCTAGCAGAGTGGAGATCCCACAATCTAGGTTCAAAGGGAAAACTGAATCATGAAACTGCAACTTGGTGCGACGCACTGTGGGGAGACCTCCCCAAACCATTCCTAGGACAAAATTAAACAGTGCTTGTAAAAGTGAAGGATAAGTTACACTTTTAATGGTTCTTGTATCTTCGATAACATAAGATAGAGTAATGCAGAATACTCTCGACAAGAGACCACCTATATGAATAACATGGGTAGGGCCGCCCTACGAGAATTTTTAAAGGCGAAATTTTCTGACAGTTATTCATGAAATACCAGGAGTTGTCCAGGGCCGTAAATGGACACAACCGTGAGAACAAAATTATGTTTGGAAGTATACTATGTAAGTTCTATTGTCTTGGTTTACACAAAAGCTGAATAGTTCAAGACATCACGTTCACTAGTTAGCAAGTAAATCCGATAGCTCTTACTACAGAAGGTTCAAGGCCAAAAGCTACCTTTCTCGATGTAGTATTCTTCTACGCTTCTCTCTCGCTCTCTCTCTCAAGTGTTTAGCATTCTTTTGCATTATTTTTAAAGGTGGTTAGTCAATTTCCATTCATGTGGGGATTGTTGGACAAATGGGATTCTACCCAAGTGTTGACCATGTTTACAATGTTAGTCGGTGACTCAATTTAATGAAATGATTCGAATATTAATGCGTTTATTCAAGTTGTAAAGATTATCGTAATATATTCACTTGGTTAAAATCATTTGAAATTGAATGAGAAATTGAGTCATGTAATTTGGAGAAATTAAAAGGGAAAAAAAATAATATATGTTATTTTATTTCTTTTTGTTATAAAGTAAAGAAAGAAAAAAAAAAAGGCCTGGTAGGGTTTAAACCTGGACCATTAGCTTTGTTTGGCTTTTGGGCCTAAGGTTCATACCTTTGTTGGGCCTTATGTGGAGTATGAACATGGACCATCATCTTTGTTGGGCTTTTGGGCCTTAGTTTCATACCATTTGGACCAGCCCAAGTTTTTGATCTTTTTAAGTAAACGTTGTATCTTAAATTAATACAACGTAACTCCAACATGAAACATCACAACCTTTGGCAAGCCACCTTTTCATTTTCTATAAATAGTTGGCCAACTAAACCATTTTATTCATTCATTTTTCAAAAGCATTAAAATTATAAGAGAGAGATAGAAAGAAGTAGCATTATTAAGTTCGTTGAAATTCTTAAGAATTCGTGTGTCCGTTTCTTTTGAATAGTTTTGTCGTTGTATCCTGGAGGTTGAAGCCAGCAAACGTAAGACACCTATACGTGGCCTAAATACCTTAAAGACATCGGATCCAATCCGAGCCTCGACAAGTAAAGTTATTTATTTATTTACTTTTATTTTATTTATGCATTACTTTCTATATTGTTTTACTGGTTTATACAAATAAAACACAACAGTTATTATGTATGAATTGTCCATTTCTATAAAACAATTACTAACAAATTACTGAGCAACTATACAAAGATGTATCAAGGTGTCATAGCCTTGCTCACACAATATGGTTTCCTAACTTGAACCTCCTCCTTTAGCAAGAAACTGGGAACTCCAAAAATTATATAGTCGTTTATAAAGGCACCAATTGTGCTATTTAACAATCCGCGAATTATATATTCAACTTCAAAATATATAAATGTATAATAGTATAGGATAATCTACTTATGAATTGTATTAGAAATACATATATATGTACCTGCTGAGTAGCCCCTGTGCTAGCAACATTAAATTTTGTCAATGTTACTCTTCAAATAGCAAAAATAATTTGGTCAAACATCAAGACTTTTGATTAATAATTTTAAGAAGGTGAGATTACAGGAGCAATAGGAACAATGTTGAAGCGAAAAGAATTGGAACTGAGGAAGCTTGAAATGAAGGTGATGAAAGATGGGGTTCGTTCATCTCTCCACGTATTACTCATCATACATACACCATTTCCATTGCTGCCTAATAGAGTACATCAAGTTTTATCTTAAACAACATTCACATTAATAATTTACCAAATTTAAAAAGTAAAGGTGGTATAATCAACTGTAATTATAATAACAGAAACCCATTCCTGGTACTTCAAAATCTATTAATTCATTTTAGAGTCACTGCAATATGCCAATCAACATAAATAAAACTGTGTATCAAAAGAAACAATTCTATTCCATTGATCTCTTTTTGTTCTAAATAATTTTAACAAAATTGGGAATAATACACAATAATCAAATGAATTTTATTCAGGAAGTGTTAAATTAAAGTAGAAAAACAACGAATGAACAAAATTGTTAGAGTTATTATCCAAAATAATAATAACTACGAACACTTTCTGTATATTTATAGACAGAAACCCTAAATCTACAATCAAAACAGAACCGTTTTACACAATCAGGTTCCAAATAGAGAATTAGAATTCAAACGTAGCATTTTTAAATACAGCAGCCAATAAATCGATTTATTGTTCACGAAAAAGATGAGAGGTATGTCCACTTAATTCGATTGAAAGGAAATAAGAGTTGTGTAACAGTGATTGAAACTTTCTTGACGGTGATGATCTAAGCTAAGGGGGCATTGTAAAAGATAAGACAGATTAGTTGTAACAGCATACACTAGTTATCATTTGAAAATCATTATGAAATTTGATACGTACTTTCTTTTACTTCAATCTTTCACTTTAAATAACATTGTATCATTGATTTGTTTCCTTTTTTCCCCAGAGAACGTGCATTTGGTAAGATGAATATATCATTTTTGTTTCATTTTCCAGAAATTCTATTCTCATTTTCAATTTAGTTATTTACTGAAATCAAGTTCAACATCTATCCAAGGATTAAACATGATCTCACACATAAATTTGTACTAAAATTCATAATCTCCAATAGCGTTAAATTAAGTAGACCAGAAGTGAATCAATAAACAATAATCGAGTAACCATGGTTTCACTGTCCATCTCACTATTAACTCTCAAAATCAGGCTTTAATTTAAATTTGAGTTACAACTTCCTAATTTACCTATTTTAAAGCTGTTGCTACAAAATCATTGACACGCTCTTGAACATTGTAATCAAAAAGATTCATATCATTTTTCAGTTCATAAGCAAGACATGATTATATCTACGTTCAAGAAGATTTTCAAGAAACAATTCTATTGTTATTTAATAAATTCACCTGGACTATGGGAGAATTAGCATTTACTTCAAAATAAAAACCACTTTGAGGTTCATAATTCTCAGGAAATGCACCAACAAATATCTGGCATAAATTAGACAATGTAAGATAAATGTCTAATTTTTACCATTAAATTAGATACTGACCTATGAAGATGAACCAAGACTTTTAGAGCCTTTCCAAACAACCTAAAGACTTTCTCTTTTTTTCTCTTGATAGTCCATACGTCCAAAGAAAAAAGTCAAATCCAACCTGAACAATCGATAAGACATAGCATCATATATTTACCGAGTATAATCTCGATATAAAGACATTTTATTTATATATTTACATAGTTGAGAATACACCCCTGCCCCAAAAGTTACGCTTGAACAACAAGCAGAATGTCCAAAAGGATCGATTAGTCCCATCAGTAGAGTAGTGATTATTACATCTAAGCTGACCCTAACTGCACAATCACTAGAAGTATAATGGGATTCATCCCACCAGTGTATAAATCTTGATGTGTTTTCAAGCCATTCCACTATAAGCTTTCCAACTTCAAGCAAATGTTCTCTTCAATACTTGGTACTCCTCCGTTCTATTTAATTTGTCCACTTAGCTTTTCACATAGATTAAGAAACATAATAAATGTATTCACCATTAAAAAATACCCCTAATAAAGTATCTTGATATCTTAAATTTGTATTGGAAATATAAATTTCAATATTTTAATAAAGATAATAGTGAAAAAAATAGGAAAAAAGTGTTTTGAAATCCTAAGTGGACAATATATTTGGAACATTATTTTTAGTAAATTGACAATTTCAGTGGAACGGAGGGAGTAATATATACATGGTTAATGTTGAAATACACAAACCAAAATGAGTCTAAGTTCATGGAATTCTTCAACAATCAAGAATAAATTCAATGAATCTGAATGAAGTACGAATCTGATATATCAACGAACAATGAATGTGGAAGATCGATGGCCTAAATGGACGTACTGATGAATCTTTGGAATACATTGAATTTTGTCTTCTGTCTTTTAATATTTCTACATAGCATTTAATTTACATAGCTTATCTACTAGTATAAATAGCTAGCTATCCTTTGTAATTTTCATATCAGAAAAGTGAGATACAAAAAATAGGAGAGAAAAAGTGTGAGTTTACTTTGTAAAAGGCAGTAGTCTGTAAAAGTTTTATTAAGAAATATAAATACAGTAGAGTTGTATTAATCTTCTTTTCTTGTTATTCTTTATATCGGGACCAACATAGTGGTATCAGAGCCAAGGTACGTGAAACACCATGTCTAATGGTTTGTGCAAACTCAACTACCAAAGCTTACTTTGGAAAATTATGATCAATGGAGCATTCAAATGAAGGCTCTCTTTGGATCATATGATCTTTGGGAGATTGTTACAAGTGGATACGATGAACCAGATGAAGGAGTTGATGTTAATGCACAACAAGCAAATGCTTTAAGAGAAACGAGAAAGAAAGATAAGAAAGCTTTATATTTTCTTTATCAAAGTGTTGGTGATTCCATGTTCGAGAAGATTGCTGAAGCTGAAACGAGCAAAGAAGCATGGGATAAACTTGCAACTCAATTCAAAGGAGTAGATCGTGTTAAACGTGTTCGTCTACAATCACTCCGTGGTAATTTTGAAAGTGCCAAAATGAAAGAAGGTGAATCAATTTCTGACTTTTGTTCTAGCCTATTATCTATAATAAACCAAATGAAAAGGAATGGAGAAGAAACAGAAGAAATTTGAGTGGTAGAAAAAATACTACGATCACTCACCAAAAAATTTAAGCACATTGTCGTGGCAATTGAAGAGTCAAAAGACTTGGATGAACTCACAATAGACGAGTTAATGGGTTCCTTACAAGTGCACGAGCAAAGAATGAAAAAGGATTCTAATGATGTCCTGATTGAGCAAGCTTAGGAATCAAAGCTTAACATTAATGGTCAAAGAGGCCGAGGTCGTGGATCTCAACGTGGTGGTAGAGGAAATAACTTCGAGGTCGAGGTCAAGGAAACTTTGACAACCAAGATCAAAATCAGCAAAATAACACAAACAATTTTTTTTGTGGACGAGGAAGAGCTCGTGGAAGAGGAGGTCGTGGACAAGATAACAGAAAAAATATTGAATGTTACAATTGTCACAAATATGGGCACTATGCATCCGAATGTTGGAACAAATATCCTAACCAAGATGATCAATCAAATTTTGCTCAAAAGCAAGAAGATGAAGATGTCACACTACTTTATGCACAAAAGGACTCCAACAAAGAACAAGATGTATGGTTTCTTGATTCAGGAGCAAGTAATCATATGTGCGGTAAGAAGGATATTTTTGAAGATCTTGAAGAGTATTTTCATGGAAATGTAAGCATGGGAGATTCCTCCAAGATTCCGGTGAAAGGCAAAGGTAAGATTAAAATTATACAAAAGAATGGTGTTTCACAATATATTTCAAATGTGTATTATGTACCCGATATGAAAAGTAATATTCTAAGCCTTGGGAAATTACTTGAAAAGGGTTATGTAATACACATGGAAGATCTTTGTCTTTACTTGAAAGATGCACAAGGACGACTTATCACCAAAGTCAAAATGGCGAGCAATCGAATGTTTCCGTTGCATTTAAATACAACTTCTGAAGAGTGTTTACAAGGGATGATAAGAAATGAGTCATGGAAATGGCATCTTCGATTTGGTCATTTACATTTTAGTTGCTTGAAGCTCTTTTCAAATGCAAATATGGTAAGTGGATTACCTTCAATTGATATGCCTGAATTTGTGTGCGAATCTTGTACTCTTGGAAAACAACAACGAAATGTTTTTCAAAGTGGAAAATCCTGGAGAGCCCAAACACCATTGCACTTGGTTCATACTGATATTTGTGGACCATTCGAAACTGAATCTCTTGGAGGAAGCAAATATTTCATTTCTTTTACTGACGATTTCAGCCGCAAGTTATGGGTGTATTTGATCAAGGAGAAGTCAACTACCTTTATCTGACAGAGGTGGTGAATATACCTCAAATGAATTCGAGATTTTTGTAGAGAACGAGGCATCAAGCAGCAATTTACTACTTCATACACCCCACAACAAAACGGTGTTGCAGAAAGGAAGAATCGTACCATCCTTAACATGACGAGAACGATTTTAAAGGAGAAAAATTTGTCGAATTTTTTTTGGGCTGAAGCTGTGGCGTGTACTGCTTATTTGCTAATCGTTGTCCAACCAAGAGTGTGAGAAATATGACACCACAAGAAGCTTGGAGCAACTATAAGCCATATATTAGTCATCTACGAGTTTTTGGTTGCATTGCTTATGCTCTTGTTCCAGATGCAAAAAGAAAGAAGTTCGATGATCGAGGTGAAAAGTGCATTTTTATTGGTTATAGCAAGGAGTCAAAAGCATACAAAATTTACAATCCACTAACAAACAAAGTAGTGGCGAGTAGAGATGTTGTTTTTAGCGAAGAAGAAATTTGGAGGTGGAATGAAGAAGATTCTAGTAAAGAGAATCAAACTGAAGTTGAAGAAAAGGAAACAAACCATCAACATCAAGAACCGCTTGTCATGACACCTCAACAAGTCATAAATCCTCAAGACAATGAAGGTCCAGGTAGTTCTTCTTCTCTGCCAAGAAGAATGCGAAACTTGACAGAATTATATGAAGAAACTGAAGAGATGAATTTGGAATGTCTTTATGCCGATCATGAGCCATTGTTATTTAAGGAAGCTATGAAAGAAGATTCTTGGAAGAAAGCAATGGTCAAAGAAATTCAATTAATTGAAAAAAAAAATACTTGGGCATTGACATCTCTTCCAAAAGGACATGGACCTATTGGAGTCAAATGGGTGTATAAAATAAAGAGGAAGGCAAATGGAGAAATTGATCGCTACAAGGCAAGGCTTGTTGCAAAAGGATACAAGCAGAAATATGGAATTGATTATGATGAAGTGTTTGCCCTTGTTTCTCGGCTAGACACTGTGAGAATGTTGATATTGCTTGCAGCTCATCATAAATGGAAGATACACCAATTAGATGTCAAACCTGCATTTTTGAATGGTATACTTGAAGAAGAAGTTTACATCGAACAACCAAAAGGTTTTACCATAAATGGTAAAGAAGATAAAGTGTACCGATTGAAGAAAGCTTTGTATGGCTTAAAGCAAGCTCCCCGAGCGTGGAATTCTCGAATCGACAATTATCTTATCGAGAATGGTTTTGTCAAATGTCCATTTGAGCATGCACTTTATTCAAAGAAAAATCATCAAGGTAAAGTGTTAATTGCATGTCTTTATGTCGATGACTTGCTTTTTACGGGAAATTGTGAAGAAATGTTTGTTCAGTTCAAACAAGCCATGTTCAAGGAATTTGAAATAACAGACTCTGGGCTTATGTCATTTTTCCTTGGCATCGATGTACATCAACAAGAAGGCGGAATATGTATTTCACAAAAAAAGGTATGCCTCAGAACTACTTGAGAAATTTAAAATGGCAAACTGTAATCTCGTAGAAACTCCGATGTCACCTGGTTTAAAAATGACAAAAGAAGTAGAAGGAAAATGTGTGAATTCCACATTGTTTAAAAGTTTAATTGTAAGTTTACGATACCCCACGATCACAAGGCTAGATATTGTTTATCCTGTTAATTTACTGAGTTGTTATATAAAAACTCCGAAAGAGTCTCATTGGCTTGCCGCAAAAAGGATTCTGAGGTACATCAAAGGTACTATAAATTTTGGTTTAGTTTATCCTTATCAATAAGATGCTATATTGTATGGATATTCTGATAGTGATTGGGGAGGTGATCAAGATGAAAGAAAAAGCACTAGTGGGTATATATATTTTTTCTTGGGCCAACAACATTTACGTGGACTTCAAAGTAACAAAGTGTGGTTGCGTTATCTTCTTGTGAGGCTGAATATTTTGCATTATCTTCAGCAGTTTGTGAAGCAATCTGGTTAAGAAATTTATTAAAATATTTAAATCACGAACAAGAAGTTCCGACTATTATTTATGTGGATAACAAGTCGGCAATTGAAGTTATAAAAACCTTACCACCTCTAGTTTCTGTCAAAGGAGTGAGAAGTTTCTTGGGTCACGCAAGATTTTACAGAAGATTTATTAAAGATTTCTCCAAGATCGCCAAACCACTTTGTTCTTTACTTGAGAAGGATACTTCGTTTAATTTTAATGAAGACTGTCTTCAGGCGTTTGGAACGATCAAAGTGAAGCTCATCTCCACCCTGATTGTTATACCTCCAGATTGGAATGCTCCGTTTGAGCTTATGTGCGATGCAAGTGATCACGCAATGGGTATTGTGTTAGGGCAGAGAAGATATTCCACATGATTTATTATGCAAGTAAGACTTTTAACGCTGCCCAAATGAATTATACAATAACGGATAAAGAGATGTTAGCCGTGGTATATGCTTTCGATAAATTTCGTTCCTATCTTGTCGGGATGAAAACTATTGTATACACGGATCATTCAGCAATCAAATACCTTATGGAGAAAAAGGACGCTAAGCCGTGTCTTATCAGATGGATATTGTTGTTACAAGAATTTGACATAGATATTCGAGACCGAAAGGGATGCGAGAATCAAATAGCAAACCTTTTATCCAGGATCGAAGGATGTGATGCTAACAAAGAACCATTATTGGTTAAAGAGGTATTCCATGATGAACAACTTTTTACTATTAAAAATGCATTTGTGCCTTGGTATGCAGATATAGTTAACCTTCTCGTGAGTGGTGTTTTCCCTACGGATTTTAATCCAAAACAAAGACAAAGGTTAAGTCATAGAGCCAAACAATTATTTTGGGACGAGCCCTACCTCTTCAAGGTTTGCAGTGATCAAGTTATCAGAAGATACGTCCATGAGGGCGAAATTACTAAGATCAGGGCAAGCTGTCATGGCTCACCATATGGTGGCCACTTTAAAGGCGATAGAGCTGCAGTTAAAATTCTTCAGTCCGGTTTCTATTGGCCTACCCTACACAGAGATTGTCATCAATTCGTTCAGACATGTCAAAGATGCCAGTTCACTGGTAATATATCAAAAAGAGATGAGATGCCGCTCAATAATATCTTAGAAGTCGAAATCTTTGATGTATGGGGAATAGATTAAATGGTACCTTTCATAACTTCCCATGGAAATCTTTATATTTTTCTAGCGGTAGATTATGTATCCAAGTGGGTAGAAGCAGTGGAAACACTAAAGAACGACGCTAAATAGGTTATATTATTCCTGAAGTCACGTATCTTTTCAAGACATAGTACGCCACGTGTTCTTATCAGTGATAAAGGTACCCACTTTATCAATTTTTAGTTGAGAGCTGCCCTTCGTAAGTTAGGGGTGAGACACCGTACTTCAACCGATTATCATCCCCAAACTAACGGTCAAGCTAAAGTTTCTAACCAAGAAATCAAATCTATTCTTGAGAAGACCGTGAACAAAACGAGGAAGGGCAAGTCATTAAAACTAGATGATGCTCTCTGGGCTTACATAACAGCATTTAAAACACCAGTTGGGGCATCTCCTTATCGCATGGTCTACGGCAAAGCATGTCATATTTCTATTGATATTGAATCCCGAGCCTTATGGGCTATTAAAACTCTGAATCTAAACCCAGACTTGGCCGAAAAACAAAGGATGATGCAGTTGAATGAGTTGGATGAATTTCGTTTCCATGCCTATGACAACGCACGTCTCTATAAGGAGAAAACAAAGAGATGGAATGATAAATGAATTCGTCCAAAGAGGTTCGAGAGAGGACAAAAGGTCTAACTATACAACTCTAGATTCTCGAACAACCCGGTTAAGCTTAAATCCCGTTCGGGAGGACCTTATATTGTTACAAAAGTCACACCTTATGGAGCGATTGAAATTGAACATACAACCGAGCAAAGGACATTCATGGTGAATGGTCAGCGCTTGAAGTTATACCATGACAGTGAGGACTTTGGACGAGAGGAGACAATCCTTCTCGAAGAACACGCTTAGCCTGAGTTACACGTCTTTGTCAAAGACGTTAAACAAAAGTGCTCTTGGGAGACACCCCTTGTTTTAATTGCTTTCTAGTTAGTTTTAATTTTTCGTAGTATATAATAATAAGTTGTGTATATTTTTAATGTGTTTACAAGCTAATAGGAGAGAAAGGTAGTGTATTAATTGTGCAAGAAATGAGTTTAGGGTCAAACCAGGAAAATTGGGAAAATCTGCCTTGCTGGCCGGTGAATCCACCGGTATACCGGTGGAGAAACCGTGCCACGGTTTGCTAAATCAGGTTCTTCGCCGAGAGCTCACATGGGAAAACTGTAGACGCAAAGTATCGACACGGTTTTAAAATTTTCTGACCGTTATACCGCCAAAATCACGGGTTTACCGCCCGAGGAAAAAACCGTGCCATGGTTTCTTAAATTAGGTTCCTTGCCGAGAAGAAGAAATACAAAATATTGGATGACTGGTAAGCCAGTCAGGGCATCGGTATACCGGCCCTGGAAAAACCGTGCCACGGTTTGTTAAATTGGGTTTATTGCCGAGAGGAGCTTCGGAAAACCGTGTTCGCTTTTGACGACATGGTTCGATGACGTCAGCCACCGGTAAGCCGGCAAATCTACCGGTATACCGGCCCGAGGCGGTTTGTGAAGAGATTGTTACCATATCAACTTCTTACCTTATCAAGATTAAAACCTAGCCTCTCTAATACTAATTTTTCAGACCTAAACCTTATAAAAACACCTTGAAGATTGATTAAACCTCCACAACAAACACAACAACAACAAGAAATCTTTCCTCCATCCTCCATAAACACATATTCTTCATCAAATTCATCACACTACATCATAAAACACCATCAAATATCATCAAACTATCAAGAATTCTTCCAATAACAATAACATAAACCTTCTTCTACCATTAATAACCATTTATCCAAGCAAGAAACTCAAGCCACACCAATCTTTCTTAACTTTATTCTATACTTGGTGTAACTTGAGTTGTGGGTTATTCAAGGATGGCGAACATAATGGATATTATGGATTATAAGAGGAAGTGTTCAATCTTAGGGAAGAAAAAGAATTTGCCTGGAGCCACAGTTGAAAAAGCCATCAATATTGATGTGCCTGTTGAAAAGGAACCAAAGATAGAGGCACCAGCACAACCACTACGTAAGAGATTAACAGCAAGAATGAGTGTACCATCAAGGCCTAAAGAAAAGACACCAATTCAAGATCAAGGTTCTTCGTCATATCTTAATGAGTCAGGCTATCCACCAACATGGGCAATTAAATTAACAGATGATATTAATTATTTAAGAAAAGAAATTGCTGCATGCTGGGAGGAAATTGACAAGATTAATCAAGTATTTGGTGAAGTAACTGAGAACTTGGATATTGATAATTATTCTTCGGAGGAGGATATGCTAGATCTTTATGGCCAGGTACCCAGTTCTAATTTTGTTTCTTAATTGCATGTATGCGTTAGGTAGTTTAGGTGGGGATTCGTTGTCCTCATCTTCCTTTTTGCTTTTGCATAAAATTTAAAAATTTTAGGTCTGAATAGGCATAGAATATATTGAATGTACCTATTGAGCATGATTTAATTAAGTTAATGATAGTAAGTAGTATGTTTTTGAACGGTGTCACAAATATGTCTAGTATGCATGTATGAAAACAGGAAATAAAAGATAGAAAAGTTAATGAGCAATGCTAAGAAGTCATGTTGAAACTTAGGGAGAGTTATTTGGTGTGTAGAACGTGAGGTTTGAAAGTAGTTGAAAACCCGCTTATATATGAACTAGTAGTGAAAAAGTAACAAAATCCGGTAGTTAGAAAGGTGAATAAGGCAGTTCTTTCATATTGAAGCCACTTGAAGCCTTTTAGCTTTCTCATTCTTTTATTTGATTATATTATTATTTATCCGTCCTAGCCCCTCTGAGCCTTTCTAAAGCCTTTTTATTAACCACATTATAATTCATACCCCTTAGTTTATAGGACTTATCCATATGACCCGTACTCGAATCGCAAAACCTGAGACAAGTCGTTTTTAGAGCTTGAGTTTGGGGTGGTGGGTTTCATAATTAGGGAACATTGGGTTCGGGAAATTGTAATTGTGATATTATTGATGATGAAAAAGTTATTATTATAACCCTTTTCCGGGGTAAGAGTAAAAGAAAAAAGCTGAAAAGCATGAATTGAAAAGAAAAAGTGTATGGAAAAAAATAGCGTGATATCTCAACATCAAAAAGAGAGTCATAGCTATGCAAAAGAGATATATGAAACGAATATGAAATATATTTGGACCGGCAAAGTGGAATTTGTTATATCATCATAAAAGGGTTTTACTTGGGTTATTTGGGGATGCAAATTAAAGGCATCAAAAATCGGGTTGAGTGAGAACATCTTCGAGTAAAAACTCAAGCTCTAGGGCGATTCGTTGATGGAATGTGAGGAGAGAGACAAAATCTCACTTTTCATTATCCAAATATACCACACCGTCCCTAAGCCCCTTTATAACCATAAAGACCTTAGGATTTCTAGCTACTTGCTGGAGAAACAGTTGAGTTATTAGGTTGTAGATAAGTGGACCATTGGATTCTATATTAGGACCTATGAGTTGGGGGTCTTGATGTCTCCCTATTTGTGATGAATTAAACTAACTTGGAGACATCATTTTAGGTGTATTTATTAGGTTATAGGTTGATTTTTGCATGAATTACTACACTTTCCTATTTCTGGTCTTGATTTAATTATTTATTATTTTTAGAGCATATTGGGTTTAATTTTTTTATTTAGTGTGAAGCTTTAAAAATATAGATAGCAATTAATTAGATGCCAAATCAATTCTAAGATATAAAGGAAAGAGGATATGCATGGAAAGTGGAGATAAAGGAAGGAAATGATAAGTATGGAAATATAAAGTTGCCAAATAAATCTGAATTTCACCAGCCACGTCCATTAAAGTGATCATAACTCAAGATTGGCTAGGAATTTGGAAGAATGATATGAAGCAACGTTATAGAGCTCCGAGACGATCAGTTTCAACATATGGAACACGTCAAACGGATAAGTTACGGCAAAACAAAACAGCGGCAGATTATTACCTTTTCTATATTTTAGGGTTATGAATTTGAGTTGGGCTAGGAGTCCAAGTTACTTGTCTTCCACTCCAAAAAAATGAATTAGGTCTTCCTATACCCTATAAATACACCCTTTAATCAGAAGAATCACATCCTTGGCGAATCCTTAAGCCAAGAAGAAGCTTACATCAAGAAAAGAGAAATCTGGAAGGAGCTAAACACCATATCATGTCTTCACAAGCCTTCAAATTTGTAATCTTTTTCTTTTATTCTTCTAGTATGAACTAACTTACTTTTAGCTTGAGATTTAGCATATATGTATGAACCCTAGACTAGTTTAAACATCTATCTAATTTAGGATACCATCGTATTCAAATTGAATTCATGATTTATTCTCTGTTTTATGTGCGTATTGTCTGTTTTCCTTGCGGTTGCAAACGTATAGGATTACCTTAATAGTAGTAAGATGGTCACCTGGAAGGGGTGTTTAACTATTGAAACACCACATAAAAGTTTAGTATATGGAATTGGTTCTGACAATACCAGCCTACCTAGATAATCACTAAGGTTTAATTTAATCACCAATCATCATTAGTAGGTAAGACTGTGATGTCTCCCTAATTGTTCTTATTTTAGACCCTTAGGAGACATCATTTTTGGTGTTTATTTAATTAATTCGATAGACTTTTGAATGAAATATGCAATAATTCGGATTTCCCTTTTTATTTCTAGCATTTTTTAATTATTAAACTTTTGCGCGTAATATTGGTATTTTTAGTGTAAAGTTTACAGGTTTTTAGATGTTAGCTAGGAAAGGAATCCGAAGATAAAGTCAAAGATCAAAAGATAGAGTCAAGACTTGAAGAGAAATCCCGAAGATTTTATTTTAGAGCTAAAAATCCATTTTCCAGGCCCTTGATTGCTGTTTTCGAGGTACTTAAGAGCTGATTGAGCCGCTGACCTTTGAAGAGAAAACATTCCTTATCGAAGTACGGAACTTTAGCAACTGGAATGAGGTCAATCGGAGTTGTAACGCATCGGGAAAAGCAGTTTTAGTGAAGGCCTGTCATCAGTTACGGGATTTTGGGCTTAGAAAGTGGGCTTGGACATTTAATTAGGCTTTTATTTTCTGGTCCAAGCCCTAGTCCGAATTTTTAACTATAAAAGGAGGTCTGGACTCTTATTTTAAATAGAATTCACTTTCCACAAGATTAAAAACACCAGAGAAGCTACAGCAGGAAGAGAGGAGAAGCTACAAGAGCTGGAGTGGGTCTATAGCTCCGTTCGTAGTCATTCTGATTCCGAAAATTAGGTTTTTCTTTTATTTTAATTTTGTAACGAATATGAATTCCATTTCTTTTTATTTAGTTTTTAATTTTAATATGAGCTAAATTTCCATTAGTGCTTGAGAACAAAACAATGGGTGAATCTTGATTTTATTATTATAACGAATGTTGAATTTGGGTTTTTATTGAATTAAATTAAATTAGGGCTTTTACTCTTTTCGACAATTTGTGAATGTTTACTGATTTTAGAGTCGCGAACTAAAATTAGGTATTAGTATCTAAGCTATTCCATATATGTGGCGTATGGATCATCCTGACGGGGGGTTTAGGTACAGAAATAATTGTTCAATCTAGGATAAAAACTATTGATTCTGACGAACTTAGTTAATCCTAGGGCCAATGTGGTGATAAATCTTAATCATCCAACGGTGGATCATATTTACCCTGACGGGACTAGTGACACTTTAGGATCGCCTTATAGTCCACCCTGACGGGGGTATAAGGATATTAGAATCCCGACCATTGTAATTGACTGATTTAACCCTTAAACAACATAAGTTAGAAAGTAAAATTAGGAGGATCCTTGCGTTCTCAAGTACTACATCTCATATTGCGTTTTCACTTATTTTACTTGCGTCTTAGCTTCTACTTGCATTTTAATATTTGTCTTTCATTCATTAGCTTTAATAAACAAAACCAAACAAACAATTTATTATCTTTCATTTCCATAAGTGCATCAATCACTACTTGCTAAACATTGTGATCAACCATCCGTCCTTGGAACGAACCTGATTTATCAGGATTACTACTTGGGACAACCGTACACTTGCGGTTGTGGTTCGATTAGCATTTACATTTAATTTTTAGAACACACAAAGGACCACCAAGTTTTTGGCGCCGCTGCCGGGGACGGTAGCGTGTGACCACGGTGTTTATCCTTTAGTGATAAGTGCATTTATTTTATTTTATTTTATCAGTTTTACGCTTTTTGTTTGTTAGCTTTTTCAGGTTTTTAGGTTTGGTGTATGCGAAGAAGGCTATTCAAGGATCTAGAGCCAACACCTCCGATCCTTAGTAATCCAGAATCGTTGATCAGACTTGCGAACAGAAGAAGAAGAGAACGAGAAGCTTTAGAAGTAGAAGAATTAAGTAACAGAATGGAGAATATCATTATTCAAGGTCAACAGAATGGACAAGGCCAGTTAGATGCAAATGGCCAACCTTTAGCTCCAGGCGTTATTCCTCAAGTTCAACCACTAAATCCTAATCCTCCAGTCCAGATAGTGATGAATCATGATCCGTGGTTTACTAATGGTCCTCCAGAAGTTCCATTCCGTGCTCCAGCTATAGGAGTAGGTGCTCCAGATATTAATGTTCCGCGTTTCCGTCCAGATTCGGGTATGTTAGCTCAGTTCCAGAATTTTGGTAATTTTCGTGGTAGACCATCAGAAGATCCTCTTAGGGCAGTACAGAAATTCAAACAGATATGTGATTCTTATATCACACAAGGTGTTTCGAGAGAACAGATGTATTTTGCTGCTTTTAAGTTCTTTGTTACTGAGGGAGCAAGTGAATGGCACGATACGCAAGATCCTACGAGGATTACTAATTGGGACCAATTAGAAATTGCTTTCTTTGACAGGTATTACCCAAGTAACATGAGGTTAGATGCTGAACTAGAATTGACACAATTCCGTCAAGAGTATGAGGAAACTGTGGGTAGGAGTTGGACAAGATTTCAGATGTGTTTGCGTAAGGTTCCCAATCACGGCTATTCAGAACAACAACAACTTAAGATCTTTTATAGAGGCCTTGATGGGAATTCGAGAGAAAAGTTAGATACGTTATGTGGTGCAGGTTTCCTTCAAGTTCAACCAGCTCATGCCAAAGTTATTTTAGAACGAACAGTCAAGAACGAAGTTGGTTGGAAATCAGTGAGAACACCTGTTAAGGGTGTTAATAATGTTGACATAGAAGAGAAATTTGCTACCTTTGAAACGAAGATTCAAAACACTTTGGAACAACAATTGAAGCAGCTTACTTTAGCTGTAAAAGAAGGATTTTCGGGTAAGAAAGTAGCTGTGCAAGCTGCACAAGAGGTTTATATGTGTTCAATTTGTAGAGTTGATGATCATGATGAAGAGAATTGTCCGAATAATCAAGAATCAGTGATGTTTATGTCCAACAGAGGTAATTTTAATTCGAGTGGTAATGGATATCAACCTAACAGAAACCATCCTGGGTTTCAATATTCGAATCCTAATGGGGCAGCCAATCCTACATATGCGTATCAGCCGCGTCCCCAAGGTAATAACTATAATCCTAGACCACAAAACAATTATCAAGGAGGACAGAATCAGAATACTTATGTACCAAGACAAGCTCCTCAGAATACTTACGATGAAACGCTAAACCAGAAAGCTTTACCTGCACATCCACAAGAAGGGGTACTCACCCTTCAGAAAACTGTTGAAAATTTGATTGCTCTACAAGCACAAGCGATGGAACGTCAGAACGCAGCAATAGAACGTCAGAACGCTGCAATAGAAAGACAAAATGCAGCTGAAGCAAATATGAAGATGTTCCAGAATCAGCTGAGTCAAATCAGTAAACAGCTCAATCAACGTCCACAAGGACAACTTCCAAGCGATACGGAAAATCCAACACAACGTGAAGATTGCAAGGCTGTTACATTAAGAAGTGGTAAGAACCTCCTTCCACCTCCTTTTCCCGTTATGAAAGAGAAAGAAGTTCCAAGAAAAGAAAAGGAAGTGGGTGAGAAAGAAAATGAGAAAGAAGATGAAGTTGAAGAAATAGTAAGGCCAAGAGAGGCTTCGAAGAAGAAAGATGATAGTATGGTAAATCGCCCTCCACCACCGTTTCCATCGCGAGTTCAGAAAAAGGGTGATATGGGTGATTTTCAGAAATTCTTCAATAGAGTGAGGGGTTTGAGTATTAATATTCCGTTACTTGAGGCAATTCGAGATATTCCTAAGTATACGAAGTTTTTGAAGAGGGCCCTCACTAATAAAAGGCCCTACTGTGATAATGAGATGATTGGCCTTCCTGAAGAATGTAGTGCAATTTGCCAGAGCAAATTACCTCCGAAGTTAGTTGATCCGGGGAGTTTCACGATTCCGATTTCAATTGGAGAAGAATGGAAAGGAAAGGCGTTATGTGACTTGGGGGCAAGCATCAACTTGATGCCCAAGTCAGTCTTTGATAAGCTTAAAATTGGAAATGCAAGACCCACCTCTATGGTCTTGCAAATGGCGGACAGGTCTCTTGCTCATCCTGAAGGCCGTATTGAGGATGTCCTTGTTAAGGCAGGTACACTTATATTTCCCGTTGATTTCGTAATTCTTGAATACAATGCAGATAGAAATGTCCCCATTATTTTGGGTAGACCCTTCCTAGCTACAGGGAGGACATTGATCGATGTAGAGAATGGCGAATTAACGATGAGGATACAAGATGAGGAAGTGAAATTCAATGTATTTCGAGCCATGAAATTCCCAGATTCTCAGGAAGATTGCTTCAGAATGGATGTAGTAGAGCAAGCATCGCAAGAGGTATTTAATTGTTTAAATTTTGATGATATCTTGCAGGCTGCTTTGACATTAGATTCACCTGAGATAATGGAGGAGCTTACAGAAACAGTGGCAGCTCTCAATTCTGAAAATCCAAAATATAGGCGTCTTGCCTATGAACCTGTGAGAGAACCGGGGGAGATTATTCCTAAAAAGAAACCTTCAATTGAATTACCTCCGGAGTTGGAAGAAAAACCATTGCCAGCACACTTGAGGTATGCTTATTTGGGTACTAATGAAACTCTACCTGTTATTGTTTCAGCTAATTTAACAGGTCCTCAAGAAGATAAACTGTTGCGTGTGTTAAGAGCCAACAAAGAAGCAATAGGTTGGACAATTGCTGATATCAAAGGCATTAGTCCATCCTATTGTCAACATAAAATTATACTTGAAGACGCTAATGCACGCTCAGTTGAAGGTCAGAGAAGATTAATGCCAGCCATGAAGGATGTGGTGAAGAAGGAGGTGATTAAGCTTTTAGATGCGGGGATTATTTATCCCATTTCGAGTAGTGAATGGGTGAGCCCAGTTCAATGTGTACCGAAGAAAGGAGGAATTACAACAGTTCTTAATGATAAAAATGAAGCGATTCCTTCAAGAACGGTAGTTGGATGGAGAGTTTGCATGGATTACAGAAAGCTGAATAAGGCCACCAGAAAAGATCATTTCCCTTTGCCCTTCATCGATCAAATGTTAGACAAATTAGCCGGAAGAGAGTACTATTGCTTCTTGGATGGTTACTCCGGGTACAATCAGATTTACGTGGCTCCAGAAGATCAACATAAGACTACCTTTACATGCCCATTTGGTACTTTTGCATATCGCAGAATGCCATTTGGGTTGTGTAACGCTCCCGCCACTTTTCAAAGGTGTATGATGGCCATCTTCTGGGACATGATAGATAACTTCCTTGAAGTGTTCATGGATGATTTCTCCGTGTTTGGTGATGATTTTGATATTTGTTTGGATAACTTGGAGAAAGTGTTAGTGAGATGCAAGGAAACAGATTTGGTACTCAACTGGGAGAAGTGTCACTTCATGGTTCGTGAAGGTATTGTTCTGGGTCACAAAGTTTCGAGTGTTGGATTAGAGGTTGATAGAGCAAAGATAGAGGTAATTAAAACTCTTCCCCCTCCCGTTTCTGTTAAAGGGGTAAGGAGTTTTCTTGGCCATGCTGGCTTTTATAGGCGTTTTATTAAGGATTTTTCTAAGATTGCTAAACCGTTATGCAACTTACTCGAAAAGGATTGCAAATTCCTTTTTGATGAAGCTTGTTTAGCGGCCTTCAACGCAATCAAAGAAAAGCTTATTTCTGCTCCTATAGTGTTACCTCCAGATTGGAATTTACCGTTTGAAGTTATGTGTGATGCGAGTGATTTGTGTATGGGAGCTGTATTAGGACAAAGAAAAGAGAAAGTTTTTCATTCGATTTACTATGCTAGTAAAACATTTAATGATGCTCAGATTAATTACACAGTTACAGAAAAAGAGTTACTAGCAGTAGTATATTCGTTTGATAAGTTTCGCTCTTATCTTCTTGGAGCAAAAGTTATTGTTTATACAGATCATTCCGCGATCAGATTCCTTATGGAAAAGAAAGATGCGAAACCAAGGTTAATCAGATGGGTGTTATTGCTTCAAGAGTTCGATTTAGAGATCAAAGATAGAAAGGGTTGTGAGAATCAGGTTGCAGATCATCTATCGCGTTTAGAGGGTTCAGAGATGAATAGTGGTACTGAAGCAGTTAGAGAAGAGTTTCCTGATGAGAGTTTATTCGTTGTTCAAGATTATGAGGCTCCGTGGTATGCAGATATTGCAAATTTAGTGGTGAGTGGTGTTTTTCCTGAAGGTTCTACTTATCAAGAAAGAAAGAGGTTAGCTCATCGTGCTAAACAGTTCTTTTGGGAGGATCCTTTCCTCTACAAAGTTTGTGCTGATCAAATGATACGAAGATGTGTAGCGAGGGAAGAAACACAAGCCATTATAGCTGGGTGCCATGATTCATTATATGGAGGACATTTCAAGGGAGATAGAACTGCTGCTAAGGTCTTCCAATCCGGTTTTTACTGGCCTTCTGTTATTAAAGATTGTCATGAATATGTCAAGAGATGTTCGAGATGCCAGTTTACCGGAAACATATCCAAGAGGGATGAGATGCCACGTAATAATGTATTAGAGGTTGAGATATTCGATGTTTGGGGCATAGACTTCATGGGTCCCTTCGTTCCTTCAAATGGTAACCTTTATATACTATTAGCTGTTGATTATGTTTCGAAGTGGGTAGAAGCGGTGGCTTTACCTACTAATGATTCACGAGTGGTGATCAAGTTCTTGAAATCACATATTTTCACTAGACATGGTACACCTAGAGTGATTATTAGCGATGGAGGAACTCATTTCGTTAATAAATATCTGAAGACTATTCTAGAGAAATATGGTGTCAGACACCGCGTATCTACTGCGTATCATCCACAATCCAATGGTCAAGCTGAAGTTTCGAACTGTGAAGTCAAGTCAATCCTAGAGAAAACCGTTGGTCCTACAAGAAAAGATTGGTCAATGAAGTTAGATGATGCGTTGTGGGCCTATCGTACTGCGTTTAAGACTCCAGTTGGTGCATCTCCCTATCGTATGGTGTATGGTAAGGCTTGTCACTTACCTTTAGAGCTTGAAATGGGTGCCTATTGGGCGATTGCGCAGTTGAACTTAGATCCTATCTTAGCCGGAAAGAATCGTATGATGAAGCTTAATGAACTTGACGAATTCCGCTTGCATGCTTATGAAAATGCTAAACTTTACAAAGAAAATACAAAGAAATGGCATGACAATCGGATTCGTCCAAAGAACTTTGAAGTGGGGCAAAAAGTATTAAAGTATAATTCAAAGTTCAGCAATTTTCCGGGTAAGTTAAGATCTAAGTGGTCAGGTCCATACATAGTGACCAAAGTTACACCTCATGGGGCGATAGAAATAGAACATCCGCTAGAGAACCGTACCTTTATGGTTAACGGTCACAGACTAAAGATATACCATGGAGGTGAAGATACCAATCACGCGGAAGATCCACATCCCGGGGAGGTCATGTACCTCCGCGAGAATCCTTAGTAGCGTGAGGTAACCCGTCGAGCTTAACGACGTTAAACAAAAGCCAATTACTTGTATATTAGCTGAGTTTTTCTATTTTTGCAATTTAGATTAGTTTAATTTTCGTAATTTTATTGTTTTCATTAAGAAATGAGGAAGGGTAGTTGTTTTTGATGATTTCAGGGGTAAAAAGGACTTGAGTTTGGGGTCGATTTGGCGAAAACAGAAGAAAAAGAGGTTGGATGTCCAGGAGAAACCGGGAACCCGCATTCCACAGAACCGGGTACCCGGTTTTGGTGCTGTAATTTCTGAAATTCCCTGACCCAGCGTCTTGGTGGCTTGCGTTTTCGTGCGTTTTGATTCGCGCCATCGACACAAATCCGGGTACCCGCATTTGGCAGAACCGGGTACCCGGTTTCGGAGCTGCTGTAGGTGAAATTTTCTGGTCCAGCGTTTCAGGGTGCTGCGTTTTGGCGCGTTTTGATTCGCGCCAGCGAGAAAATCCGGGAACCCGCATTCCATAGAACCGGGTACCCGGTTTCGACGAGTAAAATCCCTGACCCCGCGTCTTGGGGTCCAGCGTTTTGGTGCGTTTTCAAAAAAAAAAAAAAAAAAAAAAAAAAAAAAAAAAAGTCCACAATTATTTTTCCGCGCCGTCACAGCGACGCGGAACCGGGGACCCGGTTTTCCAAATCCGGGAACCCGGTTTGAAAGCTGTGAGAGGCGGTTTTGGGTTTTTTAACCTAGTTTTCTTAGCCTCTTTTGCAAGTTTTTACCTAAAACGCACCAATAGCCTCCCCACCTACGAAATTCATCTACCAAAACACTATATATCATCAAATCCTACCCTCTTTCACCACAAAAACATAAGATCAACTCACCTCCTCTCCAAAATAACATCAAATCCTTAGTTTTTCCCAAGATTCTTCTTCATCAAATCCTAAATTAAAACCCAATTCTTTCTTCTCCCATTCAAATTCATCAAGACCCATCTCATATTCACCCTAGTTCTTCAATTCCTAAGCCTCAAAACATCAAAATTCTAAACTTTTTCTCTAAGTTTTTCATTATTTGAAGTTTTGAGTTTGGGGTGAAAAGAGATGACTAACAGAACCGGTGATTTTCGAAGAACTGCTCCTAGAAGAAAGACCACCATTGGTGGTTCACAAGAACAAGCTATTGAGATTCCTGATTCGCGTCCTAAACGAAAAATTAACGAAGTTAAGCTTGATTCTAACAGAAAAGAAATCACAGGTCTAAAGCGGAGATTGATTGATGAGATAGAAAGTGAGATGGAACAAGAAGAGGAAATTGCGAAGAACATTGAGAAGGAAACTGAACAAGAGATTCCGGAAGCAACTGTTCAAAAACCCCCGCGTATGAAGATGTGGGCCCACAAACCTAAGAGGGTCTACACTTGTTGGAATACTCAGGTTCGTGAAAGAATTGAATTTTTGAAATTTGGTGAGGAGACGAATTTTCCTAAGGGTATTATGAGTAGTGATTACAAGGAATATGCTGTGACATGTGCTAAGTTTGGTTGGAAAGAGTTACAAGAAAGGAAGCTTGAGTTTATTCCTACTTTTGTGCGAGAATTTTACGAAGGTTTAGCTACCTCACATGATGCCATTGATATCCGCAAAAAGGTAGTTCCTTTCTCTATTGAACGTATTCGGAAATCATTGAAACTACCCAACTTTTCTGGAACATGCCCCTTCCAAGAAACTCTTAATGACCCTTCCTTTGATTTTGAATCCCTTTGGGGGTCCGTGCTTGTTAATGGGACTAGCCCAATTCCTGAAGGTGAAAGGTATCCTGGACAGTTTTACAGCAGTAGTTTGACACCTCGTGCTAAGGTTTGGTCTCGTTTCATAATACCCACTTTCTTTGGTATTAAACACACTTCCGAGTTGAAGAAAGAGCACATATTTGTTATTAAGTGTATTTTGGAGGAGAAACCATTTGATGTTGCTAAGATCATTTATGATACAATCATGGAGTTCGCGAAATCACCAATGAAACAACAAAATCTGAAGTTTCCTTGTACTATTACTCAGTTGTGTTTAGACGCAAAGATTCCGCGTAAGAACGCAGATATTGATACTGTTTCAGTTGGTGTGAGTATAGCTTTGAGCACAATCAAGAACATCCATGAAGAAGCAACACGAGCTCCAAGAAGTCCAAGAACTCCTCAATCAAAGAAAGCGAAAACTGTACCTGAGTTGGAAGCGAAGATTCAGGTGTTGGAAGAGAATCAGGAGAGGATGATTGCTACCTTGGGAAACGTTACAAAAGAATTGGACCTACTTCGAAATTTAATCCTAGGCGTAAATACACTTCAAAACGCGATTTATGATGCTGTTACGCGAGATAAAGGTCCAGAACGCAACACCGATAACCAGCCTCGCGCTGGTTAAGATACGTTTTCTAAACTTTCCTCTTAGTATATATTAGTTTAAATGCTTTATTGAGTCTTTTCGAGTCGTGGGGACACGACTCATTTTTGAGTTTGGGGTGGGGTTCGTTGCCTCATCCCAATTTTTATGTGTTATTTGCTTTATTTGCTTTCAATAAAAGAATTTTCGGAGTTGCGTTTGACTGTAGAAATTTTTAAATATCCCTTTAAGCATACTTTTGATAAATCTATGATAGTAAATAGTGGACTTTAGGGATTGATATAAAACGCACTTACAATTGCATGCGAACATAGGTAATTGATAGGAAAAATTAATTAACAATGCAAATGAAGTAAGCTTGTACTCAAGGAATATGTTTGGTGTGTAGAACGTGAAATCCTAATTAGTAGAGAACCCACCTAGATATGAACTAAAGACAAGCTATGTACTTAGGAAAATGATAGGGGCAGTTCTTTATTAGCCATTTGTGCCTTTTTAGCCTTCTATCCCTTGTATTAATTATTATCCGTCTTAGCCCACTTTGAGCCTGTAGCCTTTTCTTTGTAGCCACGATATAAGCCATTATCCCTTAGATTATTAGGCATGACCATATGACCCGCACTTGAATCACAATCCTGAGACATGTCTCGAGCTTGAGTTTGGGGTGGTGGGACCACATATGGGGAATTAAATGGGTAGGGATCGATGTGTTTTGTATTGTAACACAATTGCAGATGATATATACTTGTAACCCTTTGCCGGGAATGAAGAAAAATGAAAAAGAAAGAAAAAATGAAAATTTTTGAAAAATCATACAGTAGGATCCGGGAACCCGGATTCATCAAAACCGGGAACCCGGTTTGCTTCTGTACAAAAAAAAAAAAAAAAAAAAAAAAGAGAAAAGAAAAGAAAAAGAAAAATATGAATGAATAAAACATCCGGCAAAGTGGAATTTTTCTGAAATCATCTTATTTATAGTGGGTAGACATGGGACGCTAAATTGTTGCGTATATGGGTGAGTGAGAACATCTTTTTGAGCGATTAACTCAAGCTCGAGGACATTGTTGATGGTAAGTGAGGAGAGAGCCAAAAGCTCACTTCAAATTTACCAAATATACATCCATACCGTCCTTAAGCCATTATTATAACCGTAAAGACCTCGTGATTCCTAAGTGCATAGTGAATTTATTATTCTGTTGATAGGGAATACACTAGGTGGAGCGTTCAAAGCGAGGTAGGATTAATGACCACCCTATAGCCATCATACAGAGATGAGTATAAGTGTAACCTTCAAGCATTGCGACTTTAATTTTATGATTGAGATTATTTATGTTTGATGTTGCATGATTAGTGTATGTGTATATTAGTTTCTAGAGTTTGCTATATGAGATTTATTTTGAGAATTGCTTTAGGGTTTATTTGCTAGCTTCTATGTGTTTACACGTTTGCTTCTACCCCTCGTTTTATTTTGTTTTGCTTTGTCGGGACGACAAAGGTTTGAGTTGGGGGTCTTGATGTCTCCCTAATTGTTCTTATTTTAGACCCTTAGGAGACATCATTTTTGGTGTTTATTTAATTAATTCGATAGACTTTTGAATGAAATATGCAATAATTCGGATTTCCCTTTTTATTTCTAGCATTTTTTAATTATTAAACTTTTGCGCGTAATATTGGTATTTTTAGTGTAAAGTTTACAGGTTTTTAGATGTTAGCTAGGAAAGGAATCCGAAGATAAAGTCAAAGATCAAAAGATAGAGTCAAGACTTGAAGAGAAATCCCGAAGATTTTATTTTAGAGCTAAAAATCCATTTTCCAGGCCCTTGATTGCTGTTTTCGAGGTACTTAAGAGCTGATTGAGCCGCTGACCTTTGAAGAGAAAACATTCCTTATCGAAGTACGGAACTTTAGCAACTGGAATGAGGTCAATCGGAGTTGTAACGCATCGGGAAAAGCAGTTTTAGTGAAGGCCTGTCATCAGTTACGGGATTTTGGGCTTAGAAAGTGGGCTTGGACATTTAATTAGGCTTTTATTTTCTGGTCCAAGCCCTAGTCCGAATTTTTAACTATAAAAGGAGGTCTGGACTCTTATTTTAAATAGAATTCACTTTCCACAAGATTAAAAACACCAGAGAAGCTACAGCAGGAAGAGAGGAGAAGCTACAAGAGCTGGAGTGGGTCTATAGCTCCGTTCGTAGTCATTCTGATTCCGAAAATTAGGTTTTTCTTTTATTTTAATTTTGTAACGAATATGAATTCCATTTCTTTTTATTTAGTTTTTAATTTTAATATGAGCTAAATTTCCATTAGTGCTTGAGAACAAAACAATGGGTGAATCTTGATTTTATTATTATAACGAATGTTGAATTTGGGTTTTTATTGAATTAAATTAAATTAGGGCTTTTACTCTTTTCGACAATTTGTGAATGTTTACTGATTTTAGAGTCGCGAACTAAAATTAGGTATTAGTATCTAAGCTATTCCATATATGTGGCGTATGGATCATCCTGACGGGGGGTTTAGGTACAGAAATAATTGTTCAATCTAGGATAAAAACTATTGATTCTGACGAACTTAGTTAATCCTAGGGCCAATGTGGTGATAAATCTTAATCATCCAACGGTGGATCATATTTACCCTGACGGGACTAGTGACACTTTAGGATCGCCTTATAGTCCACCCTGACGGGGGTATAAGGATATTAGAATCCCGACCATTGTAATTGACTGATTTAACCCTTAAACAACATAAGTTAGAAAGTAAAATTAGGAGGATCCTTGCGTTCTCAAGTACTACATCTCATATTGCGTTTTCACTTATTTTACTTGCGTCTTAGCTTCTACTTGCATTTTAATATTTGTCTTTCATTCATTAGCTTTAATAAACAAAACCAAACAAACAATTTATTATCTTTCATTTCCATAAGTGCATCAATCACTACTTGCTAAACATTGTGATCAACCATCCGTCCTTGGAACGAACCTGATTTATCAGGATTACTACTTGGGACAACCGTACACTTGCGGTTGTGGTTCGATTAGCATTTACATTTAATTTTTAGAACACACAAAGGACCACCAGACTGCACTTAGGACCCTAGTGGCGCAGGATAACCCTATTTCGAGTCCCCTCGTGGTTGAGAGGTTGTCGCCCTAGTTCGCCCTCCGGCGATAGGGAGGAATTTAGATTCCTGATTATTGCAAATTTACATAATTCACCCTTACATATTTAAAATAAACAATTCTAATGGGAATTACTTGCTAGTTTCTCGAGCTAAACTCTCATGCTATCTTCTCGTATTTAATTTGTCTTTACTTTATTAGTTTAATTTTTCTAGTTACAAAAACCAAACAAAAATTCTACTTGTCTTTTCTTTATTTACGTATTATCTAAGCTAGCTTTCTTATTTTCACTTGATAAATTGCATAAGTCTCTCTAACTTTCTTAGTCTCTGAGGAGCGAATCTTATTTATCATTAAAACTTGCATACGTCCTGTATACTTGCAGAACCATGCTAGGCTAGGGTGTCTACTTTTGCACTTATTTATATCATATTTTTATCACACCCTAGTCGACACCAGACTCCTCAACGGGTCTAAAGGAGTTGGGATCATGTCCCACAAATGCATTTTTCATAGTGAAATCGTCGATGGTATATTGTTACCGATTCCATCATTTCTGGACATATTGTTTATCTTGGTAGACATCATTTCTATCACCAAGGATTACACATTATTATAAATACTTGAAAGAAATGAATTATTCAACCTTTCTCACTAAGAGACAACACAAAAAGAAAATTAGGTCTGAAGTTTTTCCAACGTACACAAAAATTAATTCTTTCTTACGATTTAATTTTTATTTACCAAATTTTTATATCCTTGTTAGTCCCTCAAGTTTTTATATTCTTGTTGTAGAAGATCGAAGAAATTAAAGAGATAAATCAATTCACATAAAAGAGAATCTCCATTAATTAAGAATTTTTTGAAGCGGGATTTTTTTTTAACCACAAGGTTTCGAAAAGTATGCTGATATTAGCAAAATTAATATTAGTTGTTAAAAACACACTAATATTACAACATAAAACTAAATATTTTCAATTTGTTCAGTATTTTTCCCCATGGCCGGTATGAGGCAGAAATATGACGTTAGTAAGCAAGTAATTTTCTAGTATGTATACACAAGCCTAGAAATCTGAATAAGAGAAAAGAAATTGAATGTAACTGGCATGTTTAGTATACACGAACCTAGATATTATTGCAAAAGTAAAGTTTATAAAACGAAAAAGAAAACGTTTTCTGGTTTATACAACGTGAATCATAAATACCTTAAATTGTTGTGTTTTAGTTGTATAAACCAGTAGAACAATATAGAACTAATGCATAAATAAAATAAAATAAAAGTAAATAAATAAATAACTTTACTTGTCGAGCCTCAGATCGGATTCGATGTCTTTAAGGTATTTAATCCACGTACTGGTTCTTATGTTTGTTGGCTTCAACCTCCAGGATACAGCGACAAAACTATTCAAAAGAAACTGACACACGAATTCTTAAGTATATCAACAAACTTAATAAAGTTGCTTCTTTGTATCTCTCTTATAATTTTAATGCTTGATGTTTTAAAAAAATGAATGAAGAAAATGGTTTAGTTGGCCAACTATTTATGGAGATGAAAAGGTGGTTTGGCAAAAAGTTGTGATATTTCATTTGGAGATACAGTGTATTAATAAAAGATACAATGTTTACTAATAGATACAAAGCTTGATTGGTCCGAATGGTATAAGCCCAAGGCTAAAAGCCTAACAAGGTTGTGGTCCAGGTTTGAATTTTTTTTCTCTGCTTTGCTTTATAAAAAGAAATAAAAAATAAAATAACATACATTATTAAAAAAAATCTTCTCTTTTAATTTTTCTAAATTACATGACTCAATTTCTCATTCAATTTCAAATTATTTTAACCAAGTGAATATATTACATTAATCTTTACAACTGGAATAAACGTATCAATATCTGAATCATTTCTTTAAATTGAGTCACCGACTATCATCGTAAACATGGCCAACACTTGAGTAGAATCCATTTGTCCAACAAATTTTACATTTTACTTCTAGCATTTTCCATGTAAATATTTGTGTCACTTTACCTTCTTTTACTTGCCCTATTCGTATCATGCAAAGAAAAGAAAACAAGATCAATTTATTTTTGTTATGTTTATTAGCGACTTTTCTCAACAAAGAGGTATTAGAGATTTGTTTATTTGAATATTGAGACTAGAAAATTATGCTATTTGCGCCACCGTAACTCGAACTTGGACAACACTGGCCAAAAACGGGTTGAGCTAATTTTAACCCCCTTAAGTGAACCCATAAGACCCCGGCGTTTTTGTCCAAGTATATAAACATATTACAAGATCCCATTAAAGTAGACTTCAACTTTTTATCAAATTTTTTAGCAGAGAAGGGAGAAACCAGCCTGGAGAGAAGAGAATAACGGTTTCCACCAAATTCATCATTCTCTACCATTCCACAACTATTCATTATGTATTTTAGGTTAATTTTATTATGTTTTATTTTCTAAACATGATTTCGGTATTAGTTTTCTTTTATTTTTATTTATTTAGTATGAACTAAACCTCTTATAATTGAAACTTGCGATGGGTATGAACCTCAATTAACTATTTTCTATGTTTTTTGGATTTGGGATATTTTAATGTTAAAACGAATTATGGTTTATTTTTCATTGTTTTTATATTTATATCACATGTTGGGTAGTAATAGACTTTTGTCTTACACCCAGGATGAGGGTCGGATTTTGGAACTAGTATGTAAGCGTGTTGTAACGAACCGGGATGTCTTGCCTAGTTAGATAGTCAACAGGTTTAGAACGTAAATCATCTGAAATATTTTAGGGTCACCTGGGACGGGTCTCTAGTGAAAGAGGATTACTCTCTAAGCAACCCGGTAGGGAGTTAGAGAGACTTTAGAGTCTCGTCTAATGTGGAAAACCCAATTCTCTCTTATATTAAATTATGATTGAATAGTTGATTAGGATGGTTATTTGCAAATCAAGCATACTTCTCATCTCTGCTTTCTCTTCTTAGTATTTTAATTAGTTGTCTTTCCCTTATTTATATCATTTGAAATTTTAGTTTTTTAAACAAAAACAAAACAAAGTTACACTTACATTTTATTGCTATTTATCTTGTAACTCTGCTATTTTTTACTTTCGAATGCATTTATCACAACTTTGATAGTCCCTATGGAGACGTTAACCCCACGTTTATCAAATTATTACTTGTCAACGACAAGTACACTTAAGGGTAGTCACCCTCTCTTGGTATCGACTTTTTATCACACCTTTAGGAACGATAATGACCATTGATCTTTGTGGCAGCCATATGGAGTACATGGGTAGAGAGAACAAAATGATATTTAATCAACCAACCAAGTACCCACGAGCAAACTAGTTAAGAGAAGATATTATCAAGATGGCGAGCGATTTTGTGAGCTTAGGGGAAGGAGCGAAGATATTATCAAGATGGAGAGCGATTTTGTTCGAGCTTAGGGGAGGGAGCGAGATGGGGGGGTCATTGTGTCAGCGAGAATCTCTTTGGTTAAATGGGTTAAACCTTTTGGTGGGATAAAACTGGATGTGGATGGCAGTTATAATCAGGCCAAAAGGGAAGCGGATATCGAGGGCTTGTTGATCGTGGGATTTTCAGGTGTTTTTGTTGTGGAATATCCATTCCGTTTAGAGTTGTAAGCCTTACATTATGGCTTGTTACGTGGGATTACCGAACTTTACATTAGGACTGATTCGCGAAAATTTCATGCGCTAGTGAAGGACGGTGGAAAATCCAAAAATTAGTCTTGGCACATTATGAGAGAGTGTGTTGAGATCTTAAGGAGACATCTGAAGTACGAGGTAAACCATATATTTCGGGAAACGAACTTGTGTGATGATCTATTGGCAAGAAAAGGAATCGAGACGACCGCGAGCTCAACTGTGCATGAGTTTCCACTCGATTATTTGTGGAGCATAAGTATACACTCGATTACTTGTGAATCATTATAACGAGAGACAAGAGCTTTTGAAATATTATAACGAGAGACAAGAGCAGGTGTATGGTTCCAAGAGTTGTGCTAGATAACCATGGGGTTTACCGCCGACGCAAAGCGCACGGTTAGGTGCTAGATTAAGTACCAAACGTTTTTCATATATAAAAAATAAAAAATTAAACGTATATTAAAACTATTTCTGGTTAAGTATAAAATCGTAATAGAGTTTAGATTAAACCTCAGCACACCACCAAATTCTAATTGCAATATTGTTTTCTTTTTCTTTGTAAACAAGTGATCCATTAACTTCAACTTCTAAAAATCACAAAAAGGACTCTACATACCATTATATTTACTAGCAAACCCATATGACATACCAAATACAATTCAGCTAAGTAACAGCGACTACAATCTCGTACAAACACCCTAACACAACCTATTTTTTGCTGGGCAAGTAGCAATTTTATATATCATCAAACATGTCAAAGTACATATGGGCCACTTGGGCTATTACATGAAAAGACCTAATGGGATATTACATTTTAGGCCTACTAACAAGACATTACTTATCTCTCCTTCACCTACTCCACATCTTCTTCACCAGATCTATCTGCTTCACCTCTTTCTCTTTCTGAAACCTTGAAAGATTCTCTCGGAAGGCTGTAGATATATCATCAAGAATTCTATCCTCAGCCTTGAATTCCTTCTTGAATGCTCTATTATTCCGCTCGGTCCAAATGATATACACAACAACCGACAACAGAATCTTCAAGACGATGTCAGAAGTGGATGTGTCGCTATGATGCTTGGCATACCACTCCATGAGACAAGGCCAATCAAATAGCTTTGTCTGAATCTCTTATTTATCCAAACACTTTCCCCATATGCGCTTTGTAACAGAGCAATCCCAGAAAGGGTGATCTCTATCCTCACTTTAAATACCACAGAATTCACATAAAGGATTAGAAATAATACCCCATGACAGTAGCCTTTGATTTGTAGGTAGTCGATCTATTTGAGTAAGCCAAAGTGTGAATTTATATCTCAATTGGCTTTTCGATTTCCACACTACCTTGAACCATTCATTTTCTGCACTTTTAGCATGGATTTTTTCATATGTATCTCGAAAGGTGAATTTCCCCCTTTTTGTCAAAATTCACTCAACTCTATCTTCTTTCAAGCTGTTACATTGTATTTCTTTTGTAATTAATTCCATAAGTTAAATTTTGCAGGCCACTTCCACTTATCATGATGAATAAAATTTGATAGCTTACTATCAGTGAAGTAACCTGATACTAGATTGCTTCTTGGAATATCATTTAACCTCTGATTATTTGGTAACCAATAGTCCCACCATAATGAAATATTTTTCCCATTACCAAACATTTTATACGATAAATTTATTTGCTACTGATCTCATTTTGAGGATATTCCTCCAACCCCATGATGTATCTTGAGGGATTTATATTTGCCAAAAAGATTTACCTTTTAGTAAGTTTTGTTGCACCCAGTTAGACCATAAGGTGTTTCTGGGATAGCAGCAATTCCAAAGTAGTTTAAGGATAGCAGTTGGATTTTGAGTGAAAGGATCTTTAATCCCTAAACCACCTTCTTTAGTTGGTAAACAAATTGTATTCCAAGCAACCTTAACCCCTCCTCTTGACTCACTTGTACCTTTCCAAAGAAAAGAAGTGATTTTACTTTGTATCACTTTTAGAATCTTCTTTGGAATGGAAAATTTACCAAACCAGTATGATGAAATGTTACTAAGCACCATTTTTATTAATTGTAATCTCCCAGCAAAAGATAAATATTTTGAGCTCCAGTGATCTATTTGATTAATCATTCGTTTTGTGAGGGGCTTACAATCATCAACACTCAGTCTTCCTGAGATGGGAGGGACCCCCAAATACTTCATAGGAAGGTTACCTTCAGGTATATGTAACACATTCCACATATTGTTTTTAGTAAAGCTTGTGCATCCTCCATAAAATATGTTACTCTAACTGTCACTTATTTGCAGGCCAGATAACCTGTGAAAGAGATCCATACCCTGTTTAATCAATACAGCTGATTCAGTATTTGGCTTGAAAAACACCATGAGATCATCAGCAAACATGAGGTTACTGAAAACCTTTTTTATCTCCAGTTCTTTTAAGAATTTGTGTAAGAACCTCCATACAAATTACAAAGAGGTATGGAGAAATTGGGTTTCCTTGTCTCAAGCCTCTTGCCCCATTAAAGAAACCTTTGGGAGAACCATTGATCATGATACTGTAAGATGTAGTAGTTAGGCACATAATGATCCATTTTATAAATATCTTTGGGTAATCAAAAGCTTGTAGTGTCTTGATTACAAACTCCCAATCCAGTGAATCGTAGGCCTTCATGAGATCTAATTTTAAGGCGCATCTTTCTGAAATCTGTGTCCTTGAATATCCTCTCACAAGCTCTTGAGTTATAAGAATGTTCTCTCCTATGTGCCTATCTTGTACAAAGGCTGATTGATTACTTGATATAAGACCTAGAAGCATGATTTTAAGTTTGTTGGCTAAGATATTTGAAATACATTTATAAATAACATTGCAACAAGCAATTGGTCTGTAATTTTTAACTGTTACTGGATTATGAGTTTTTGGTATTAAGGTTATAGCAGCAGAGTTTATCTCTTTTAATTAAGTACTGTCTTTCATGGTACTCATCACTGCTTTACACACATCTGACACTGTAATGTCCCATGTTTTCGTGAAAAATGCTGATGTGTAACCATCAGGTCCTAGACTCTTTGAGCTATCTATTGAGAATAGAGCTTTCTTGATTTCATCCTCTGTAACAGGTTGACAAAGGTATTTTTTCTGTTCCTCTACAATCTTTTTATTACATATTTTATCAATAACTGTAAACTCATAGTTTTCTTGGTTTTCCCTCTTTGATCCCAACAGGTCAATGTAATATTTAACAAACTTAGAGGTTATTTCAGCCTCATAAGTTGTTATGGTACCATCATCTTTTGTAATATTTGTGATACTATTTTGAACCTTTCTCCCATTAACCCACTTCATGAAGTAGGGTGTGTTTAACTCTCATCTGCAACCCAAATAGCCCGATACTTCTGTCTTACAATTGATTCTTCCTTGATTTTCTCAGCTTGCAGATTAGCCAGTAAAGTCTTCTCCTCTATGAGGATGGCACTTGATTTATTACCATGTAGCCTAATATTTTGAATATCAATAAGTCTACTATTCAAATGATCAATAGTGTTTGAGGTATTTTTGAAGTATAAATTGTTGAAATCCTTGAGTTTCTTTTTCAGATACTTCAGTTTTCTTGTGAGTACATACATTGGGGCACCCGTAAATTGAGTTTTCCATGCCTCTTCCACCAGTGGTATGAATTCTTTATGTTCAAGCCATATATTATAAAATTTAAATGTACAGGGCCTTTACCTTTCTGTTGAAATATCTGTAAATGTTGACTACAATTATGTGATACACCTGGAGGTTTTAAAACAAGAGAAGTCTGAGTAAACTTTGTAATCCAAGCTGAATTGACCAATGTTCTATCAATTCTACTTGCTCTCATATCATCTTCCGCTGATCTATTAGTCCAAGAGTATTTTGGACCATTATACTTCAAGTCTGTAAGCTCAAGATCATCAACACACTAAATCCTATCATCTGAACCTTTAGATAGATCTACACAGTTGAGTCTTTCCTCTATAGTAGTGATTTCATTAAAATCACCTTGAATTACCCACGGATTATCTTGAGTAGGTCTGTCCCTACCCCTCAATGTCTCCCATAAATGATGTTTAGGGTTTTCATCATTATAAGCATACACATGGGTATAACAAAATTCAGTATTAGTAATTATGTGAACTACCTTGCATAACATTGTCTGGTCAGTCATGTCTAATATTGTGACATTTACTTTATTTGAGTCCCAACAGGTCCATATTCTACCTTTGATATCATGTCGGTAATTAGTAGCTACTTGCCATTTATTGTTAAAACCAATCTTCTAAGTAGGGTCTCATTTTCAAGATTATACTTATACTTCCTCTAAAGCTTGATTCTCACATTTCTTTGGATAATTTCAATAATCTATCTTTGCCCACGTTAATTGCCTTATGAAGACGAGCATGCCTCTCCTTCTTAGTATATACATAATGCTTTGATCACTACGCAAAACTCTGAAGTTTTGTGTGTCACGCTTTGATCTTGTTGATCATGTATGGCTACTTTGACTGATCTTGTATAGTGTATACTCAATACTCACATAATTGTTTATCTAAAAACAGTTGAGATTTTTTTTAGTTATTAAACGTTATTTCATCAACCCAAAAACACATTAATTGTTCGCTTAATGGTTCAACCCAAAGCACAATAAAGCATAAGATAAATAACGCTCTTGGATTGAAGGAAAGATTTTACTTACTTTTCTTCTATATATTGCCTGTGATGATAGGTGTAACTGGAGCAAGGCTAATGATGATAAATTTACTGAAAGAACTACTTATTATATACTAAAAAGTGAACAGGAGGATAAATTAAAAGGAGAAAAAAGCTGATAAGCCCTCTATTTCCCATTCTACTCCTAAAGAGTACTGGAGACTTATTTGGAACCTTATATGTCTCCAAAGTTAAGACATTTATGTGGAACGCCACTAAAAACCTTCTTCTTATAGAAGAGGACTTATTTAATAGGCAAATCACAAGGAATAGAGAGTAAAAATTGTGGAATGGAGCAGAAACAATTGAACATTTATTGTTTGATATGAAAAAAAATTAAAGCTAGTCTGATAAAATTGAGGATTGGCTGATAAATATTGTACGAAGTACTAAACTACTAATGCAGGTTCCAAAAGGAATAAATGATCCCTGAATTTATATACATCCGCTTGTATATTTGGAAAAGTAGAAATGAATATATTTACAAAGATGACTAGTTACACTTACTAAAACAAATTGTGCATGGAAAGAACAAGTTAGTAATTTCTACCCTAATGATGAGTTAACAAACCTGAAGGGTGGAACAAAAATCTCGTCATCTAATGGGAGTAATGAGGTTAACAATACAACATATCAAGTTGTAACAGATTTTGGACGTTTTTAATATATTATGCATCTTTTAGGAAAAATAAGAAGTTTAACCCATGGTATTCTTCTTTGGTACTTGAGGTTGGGGTTTTTTGATTTGATATCTGCCACTTAGGAAATAAGGGATACACATGTCTTTTTAATTAAAAAAATATAGTATTTTTGCCTCAAACCCATATATTACATTAGGTATCTTAAAAGGTGCTTCTCTATAAAAAATCTGTAAAGTAGAAATAGGCCTGCCACTTAGGAAATAAAGGTGTTTGTTTGCACTTAAAGAGCTTGGATCAATAAATAAGACTGTTTGTTTTTTTTGAGATCTGAATACTTAATTGGTCTGTTTCATTAAGATTTCAAACCAAGTCTAATTCATCCATACACATACATTGCCTCTTAAAGGAATAAGTTCTATTAAGCTGTTATGTATTTATCACTTACAAAAATCAAACGACACCTAAGAGTATTACCTAAGAAGCAATTCAAAACGAGAACACAATTATTCTATAAGTAGATACGCAATATTACCCCTATTGCCAGAGGAATTGTTTACAAACTTAAATGCAAGACATAATATTACCAAATAACTACTTAATCATAGTGCGTATGTACAAGTATGCAATTCGTGCAAAAGGTATAGATAAAAGAGTAATGCTGGACATCACCTCAAATTACATCACCTTTTTATCGCCTCCTAGATAGACCAATCATAAAAGAGAGAGAAAATGATAAATCATGATAGAAAAATCACATGATTGGTCAATTCAAAATCCACCTAGGAGACGATAAAAGAGTGATATGATTTGGGGTGATATTCAACATTACTCTAGAAAAAATTATATAAAATGGAAAAAATACCAAAGTAAATATTTATATAATAAAAATGTAATGAATTTGTTAAGATTAAAAATAATTGTGTAAGTAAAAGATGTTGATAATATGGTATATCTGGGAGGAGATGATGGAAGTTTTAAGAATAGAAAAATGAGATTGTACATATAAAGATTAATTAGTAACCATAGTTTGTATTTGTATTATAGAGTGATGCATAACCACCAGTTTGTCCAGAAAGATCAGTGTGTGTAGGAGGAGCATAAGGGTTAAATCCTAGTTCAGCTGGCTGTGTTTGAGCTTGCGATGCCTCGGCCATGAAATTCTGCAGGTTATTATAAAACAGCGTATTAATAAAAAATAAAAATAAAAATAAAAAAAGGAGCATGCTGGGTATAGTAAGTGTTTATTCGAACTAGCCTGAATTAACTGGTGAGCAGTTTGTACTTGAGAAGAAGCTCCGTTAATTTCAATGGTCATTTCCCCGGGAACTTTTGTGGATTCCTGTATGGTAACAGTAGCACTACTAGCCTGTCTAATATAGCTTATATTTGCACCATTATTACCTATAACTGCATCTGCGTAAGATAAAGGAATTTGTATATGCTGTTTTACCTGCATATATATTGTACTATTTTAGTCTCTATTTTTATGATATCTAAACTTGACTAGAAAAACCTGAGCAATAATGGGTTGGTTTGAAGGCACCATTGGAAGAGGAGGTTCTATTCCATAAGCTGATATTCCTTGATGTCTTTGAGTTTCAAGCGGAGGTGGTGGATAATAGGCTTCGTGTTGATGTATAGGAGGCAATAATGGTGTCTCAGCTTGTGGTGGAGGATAGTAATTCTCGTGTGGTGGTGGCATAATATGAGGATGAAAAGCCTGCGGAGGTGGACCCCACGACTGTGGATGAGGAGGAGGAGGATGATGTATGCGCTCCATTTGAGAGCAAAGTAATTGCATCTGAAAGTAACATGTGAGTGGACTTGTGAATAAAGTAAAAATAGGGGATAAATTAATTACTTACTTGGCTTTCGATTATTGGAATAATGCTACGATCAACTAAAAATTTCCTTAACTTAGAAGCTACTAATTCAACAGCGTTATGTACAGCTTCAGGCTCCCCAACTATTTCAACAACTCGATCATCTTCAAGAGCAAATATCGGTATATCCTCTACAAAACACCAAAAATCTTCTTTCAAAAAAAATAAAAATAATTAGAAAACAGAATTAAAGAAAAAAAGAAAACCTGTTCCAAGAACTCTAACCAAACACTTGGAGGTCTCTTGAATTGACTTCATTGTAGAGCCTTGCTTTCCAATTAAATTTCCAGCCTGTGAAGTAGTGACTAAAAGCTTCGTCGAAACTTTGCTTCCTGTACTTGATGGATTTAATATATCACTCTTTAATCCAATAATACGTTTATGAACCTCTAGAAGACCATGTATAGCAGGCGGATGTGTAGCATCAGGTACTTCCTTAGCCGATACCATTACCTTATTTAATTAAATCACTTTTATATCAATACTTACATATATAAAACCATTATGTCTTCTTATATTTTATCCTAAACTTACAGGTCTTTCGGGTGCTCGTGGAGGACAATCAAAAATCTTAATGCGAGCTTTTGTCTCTTCACTAATTCTTTTAACAGACTCTCCTTTACGTCCAATTATACCTCCAACTTTTTGAGACGGAACCACGATCCGGAAAACACTCTCTCCAGGCCACCCAGGCCACTTTTCACCCTTTTCAGGGTCTTCATGTTCCTCTTCTTGCTCAGCTACACCCTCATTTTTATATTCATGGAAGCTTTCATCAACTTCAAAAGCTTCACACATACCCTCCATACTGCAATACACATAACGAAAAACAAACACATGTTTACGAAATTCATTTATTTTCTATTCTATTCAATAGATTTCAGATCAATTCCAATACCAACAAGTGAAACTAAAAGAAAAGATCAATTTCAACTCTAGCGGATTAGGGGATCAATAACAAATCTCACTTTACCCACCATCCAAATTGAGCTAAAATTTCAAATTTTTAGAAAAATAAAACAACTTTGATTGGTTTTAACTAATCCAACCAACTTTAACTTACTGGAAATAATAAAAACATATTTCAAATACCTTGGAAAAAAACTTGATATGATTTAACTCATTATAGTAAAGAAAATGTCCAAAAAATCAATAACAATGATTATAATTACGGATACATGGAACCAACTTAGAGAAAACCCCATAATTACCCTAATTATACACAATTATGAAAACCCAGTACCAAATTTGAAGCAAATTACAGTAAATTAAAGGTCAACCCAGATATTCATTTCGTATAACGAACCAAAACATGTATATAACTGCATCTAAAATACATTTATATATATGGACTTACATGGGTGAAAAGAGTGAGTGAGTGAGTGAGTGAGACAAGGAAGAAGAAGAGAAATTGTTTGGATTTTCTATTTGAATTTTATGTTTTAACTTTTTTTCTTTTAATGATAGGTAGCTTTTTCTTTTGTTCGAAAAGATAAGTAAGATTTCGACTAATGTAACCAAAAAAAAAAAGATTTCGACTAAGAAAAAAATTCGACTAAAGAAAAAGAAAAGAAGTGAAAAAATATTTTTACAATAAAACTTTAAATTTTCAAAAAATTATTAAAAATAATTTTGAAATCTAAAATTATTTTAGATACATTTTTAAAAAAAACTAATTTAATATGTTTTCTAAAAGTGATTTTCAAAATTTAAAATACTTTAAAAATTATAGAAGTATTTTTAAAGTGCTTTTTAAAAAAATTACTTTCAAACGGGCCCTAAATTAGGAGCTATTATTAGAAAAAGTCTAATAAAAGTATCGTTAAAAGTAATCTTTAATGATTTTTTTTATAAATAAATGTCTAATAATAATTTTTATAGTATACATTCAATCTATTTTTTTATATATTTACTATTTTTATTAATTTTTTTATTTTTAAAACAATATTTATTGAGATTATTACCCAAGAGGTCTTGAACACACCACCCCGAGACTCAATAACACCGGCTGAATTAACTCTTCTTACTAAAGGCCACAACCCAATTTTAACATTATAAGCCTAAATTCTCAATTACTATTATACCCCTTTTTGTTTTTTATTGTCCTATATATACTACTTTTTGTTCGGATATATTTTAAAACCCTAAAATCTATTCTCTCTCTTTTCTCTTTCCTTCTCTCTCTCACCGGATCTACTATGCTGTGCGCTGGAAAAGCGAACCTCCGAGCTCCGAGCAGCCATGCCGTTTAAAGATATTTACATGCATCAACCAGAGGGATATATACAAGTGGGCACTGAGAAGTTAGTATGTAAGTTGAAGAAAAGCTTGTATGGACTAAAACAAGCTCCGAGGCAGTGGTATTTGAAGTTTGAAAACTTCATGAGTCGGAATGGTTACATGAAATGTGACTCAGATCATTGTTGCTTTTACAAGAAGTATAACAATTCATTTATTATACTACTATTGTATGTAGATGACATGCTTGTTGCAGGATCAAATATGAAAGAAATTGAAAAGCTGAAGATGGATCTATCCACGGAATTTTCAATGAAAGATTTGGGTTCAGCTAAACAGATACTTGGGATGAAGATATATAGAAATATAGATAAAAGAGAGCTCCAGTTATCTCAAGTTGACTATGTGGACAAAATCTTGAAAAGATTCAATATGGAAGATTCCAAACCTGTTAGCACTCCATTGGCAGCTCATTTCAAGTTATCGAGGGAAGAAAGTCCTTTTACAGTTGAAGATAATGAGTATATGTCTAAAATCCCTTATTCTTCAGCCATAGGAAGTTTGATGTATGCTATGGTTTGCACGAGACTAAACATTGCACACGCAGTGGGAGTAGTCAGCAGATTTATGAGTAATCCAGGGAAAGCTCATCGGCAAGCAGTCAATTGGATATTCAGATACTTGAAAGCTACATCAGATTGGGCATTATATTATGGAGGACCAGAGGTTTGTCTACGCGGTTATGTTGATTCAGATTTGCGTGGTGATGGAAGAAGGAGCACCACATGATATGTGTTTACCCTTGGTAGTGCAGCAATCAGTTGGATTTCTCAGTTACAAAAGGTAGTTGCTCTTTCTACCACAAAGGTCGAGTATATTGCAGCTACAGAAGCTAGCAAGGAAATGATTTGGCTCAAAGGCTTAATGGAGAAAATAGACATGCATCAAGGAAATAGCAAGTTGTACAGTGACAATCAAAGTGCAATTCAACTTGCTAAGAATTCTACATTTCACAAGAGGACTAAGCATATCGGGAAGAATTATCATTTTATTCGATCTCTTCTTGAGGATGGGATAATGAGTCTAGAGAATATCCATACAAGTGAGAATCCAGCAGACATGTTCACTAAGGTGGTTATGATCGAGAAATTGAACTACTGTTTGGTTTTAATTGGCCTTCAAGGATAGAAGGTGTTTTGAGGTTCATGTCGTGTTCATATGATGGTCAAGCGCATTTGGTTAATGGATAAGTCTCCAAGTGGGAGAATGTTATATTTATGGAGACTTATTGGGTGGGGACCAAGTAACTTTGGTTACAAGAAACTTTGTTACCTAATTTAATTTTTCTTAGGCTCCAAGTTGTCTTGGATACCAAGTTACTTTTGGCTCCAAATTGTCTTGGACACCAAGTTATATTTGGCTCCAAGTTTTCTCTCCTATACATATGTAGTATGTGTATAGGAATTTTATAGAGTTGTGAGAGACCAAAATAGTGAGTGTGAGCGATACACTTGTGAGAAAACATAAGAGTGATTCTTGTAGAACATAGAAGAGGGTTGTTCTTCTTGTTCAATGTTTTCTATATTATAGTGAAACGGTGTGAACCTCCGTGGATGTAGGCAAATTTTCTAAACCACATAAATCTTGTGTCTCTTTTATTGTCATTCTTTTATCTTCGTTTTATTGTTGTTTCTTCCCAACACAACCTTCTGAAAATCATTGGTCTGTTGTGAAACGTGTCTTGCGATATCTCAAGGGTACAATTAATCATGGTCTCTTTCTTCGCAAGAACTCTTCTTTATGCCTCCATGTCTTCTCTGATGCAGATTGGGCTGGCGATAAGGATGATAGAAGTTCAACAAGTACTTATGTTGTATTCTTGGGCAATAAACCAATCTCTTGGAGCTCCAAAAAGCAACGAGCTACAATAAGGTCTTCCACTGAAGCAGAGTATCGTGTTGTCATATCAACAACCACCAAAATATGTTGGCTTATGCCTTTGCTTCAAGAACTCCACGTCAAAATGGGTGATAAACCAGTTGTATTTTGTGATAATATAGGAACCACCTATATGTGTTCGAATCGCTCATGTTGTCTCTGCAGATCAGCTAGCGGATGCACTTACAAAGTCTCTCTCGCGGCCTCAGTTTCTTCTTTTACGGTCCAAGATTGGTGTTGTCGATGGGACTACCATCTTGCGGGGCATATTAAGGAAAATAAATAAGCAAAAGATCACTGAATTTATTCTTGATTTATCTTTGATTTATCCTTGATTTATCTTATCTAGTTAACTTACTTTGTTTAGATTATATTGTAATATTGGTAATCAATCACTAGGCATTATATTAGGCATTAACTTAGGATCTATGTCTTTTTCATAAGATACTAGTTGTACATATAAAGCCATATAAATATACGAATTAATTAGCCTTCTTTTATGATTTCTCAATTTCTTTTGAAATATTAGGTATATATAAGGTATTAGTCCATGTATTTAGGAAATGGTAGACTGTTATCACACAAGGTGTGATATAAAATCTCACTAGAAGTATAAAAAACTCGCAGGTCAATGAGTGATCACAAGTAATAAAATAATAAGTATAACTATGTAAATTGATTATAGTTCGATCAAAATACAGAAAAGAGAAGTTTAATATTTGGTTTTATCATTTTAGGAAAGATTAAACTAAAGTTAGGAGATGTTGTAGTTGGGATGAGCTCATTGCTTGGCTTCTATCTTAAACCAAGAAGAGTAAGTTTCTATATTTTCCGTTATATGTGTTTGGTTTACTAATTTTAGATTTGTTATATGTCATGAAATGAATGCTAGATTGCATCAAATTGAACTTAATTTTTATTTGAAGTTCAATGGCTTTAGAAGGTTCAAAGAGAATGAGGCTACTAGATTGCTGGGATTTAGATGGAAACTTGAGAATATTTTTAAAGTTCAATTGTTGATTTAGCTTAGTTGTTAGCATTTGTAAGTAGTAATTGGTTAGATTAGGCCTGGCTTTTTGAAACAAAATAAAACCACATTAACAATTCTATTGCAATTCCATTACATAAAAGTGGCATACTATTAATAGAGTGATATATACATCATCACACAATAAGGGATACAAATTCCCAAAGGGATGATGAAACCTAAGTGGAAAAGATAACAACTCATTACTAATATGAGTTTCGGACTCGATTATCTTTTATTGATATGTATGTAAAAAAAGAAAAAATAATTTTTTATGTATACTATATATCATTAACTCTTATAACAACCAATTTCTGCAGTCTCTGCAATAGTTTCTGGCAGTCCATCTTGTAAACAGTCAATTGGAGGTATAGTCAAAGTTTGTTGAACACCATACGCATTCCAACAGAAAGGATCATCCACTAGTTCACCCTCGTGTGGTAAAAGCTCGACTTCAGACATGGTTATATTGGTACACGGAACATTGTCACTACAAGCAAAATGTATGGGAGGACTTCTAACATCATACGTGCCTTTTATGTTGCGATATATAACATCGGTTAAATAAACTCCTGCCGTCTCATTGATGCATCCTTTTGTGCTGCAATAGTATTGATCTATCATAATACAATTTCGTACATTTTCCATCTGAATGTTTTCGAATGATATCCCCGTTACTGAACCTGACCCTCCTTGCCATGTTTTTATTCTAACTCCGTTGTCTGAGTCCTTTATCATTACATTGCGTACCGTGATGTTTGATACACATGCCTGAGAGTTGTGAACACCTAGGCTTCCGATGCTGATACCATGACTTGGTCCACATTTTACCCCTTCTATATCAACATTCGCGCACCCAGTTCCAATCGAAATACAATCATCGCCTATTAAAATTACCAAAACAAAAATCAAAATCATGTAAAAACGGGGAAGAAAGAAAGAAATTAAGTTAATTACCATTTCCGATTTCTGAATTGTAAATTCCAACAAACTTTGTATTTTCAATGTGAATTCCATCAGTGTTTGGACTAAGCTTGGGAGATGAAATGGATAATCTATTTATGAGTACTCCTTCACACCCATCAAATTTCATGTGAAATTGTGGACTATTCTCTATACGTATATTACTCACCACCAAATTCGAACTCAAGAAGAATCGAATTAGCTGCAAAAAGTTAATAAACAATTATAACCTTGTGTGAAGGAGGGGTGAATATTATATTTTGCATATCACGAGGACCATATTGTGCAATTAATGTACTTACTGCTGGACTATCACATGATCCCGGGAGTGTTGAACCATTTGGACCCTGAAAAATAAAATGAGTGTATTTTAGAAGACGTTTCATTTCAATTTTAATTAGTAGGAAATAACTTGGTAATTAATTAATTACCCTGTGAGGTTTGCAAGGTAATTCCCACCAGTCGGCGCCATTGCCTTGAATAGTTCCCGTACCGGTCAAAGTCATGTCATTGAGTCGATAAAAGACAAGCCATTGTTTTTTACTATCACCTTTTGGCCAACAAGCTGGTCCATTTGGAGGCATCAAAATTCCATCCACCTAAATTGATTTTACATAAACATATAATTAATCACCTTCTCAATATACAATTATACTGCATAACACACTTTCACTTACTTGAAATACAAGTCCTGGATTACAAGGACCTGAAAAAATAGTGGAGGTGATCATAAAAGAATAATCAGCCGGAGCTAATAAAACCGCTGATTCTACTTGACAGGCTTCTTTCCAGGCAGCCCTAAAGGCAGCAGTGTCATCGGTCTCACCATCTCCGACAGCTCCATAATCTCTCACGTCGAAAACACACGCAGAACCAGCCTCATTCACCTTAGAATCATCTGGATTTATAATTATGGTCTTCACTTTTTTACCAATGTTATGCCTCCCTTCAACAATGCTCGAAAATTCCATTAACAGAATTATTATCGACATAAAAGATAATCCCCCAATAATTCCCATTTTTATGTGCAGCGTCAAGAATATATTATTGTAACATACATTACAAATTCGCAGCGTTTATACACCAAAAAGGGTAGATAATTCGAATTATCGAAAACAACAAAAAAGGGAAGATACAAGGAACAAGAAGAAGAAGAGTAGACGTCTAGTGAGTACTTGTAAGAACTATCTGAAGTAAAGAGAGGCTACAATTTATAACAAAAGAAGGTCCTTATAAGTAAATTTTTTAAATTGCATTACTAGACACGTGTCGAGTTCAGGTTGATCTTTTTTTTTTTGGACGGAAGTTCAGATTGATCAAGATACCAAATGTAAACGGATTAGCTCACTGGCCAGGGTCTTGGTCTACCAATTTAGTGGTGCAGGTTCGAACCGAGTCAATAACTCCGAGTCTAAAGTGGCTCTCCTATGTAAAAAAAAAAAAAAAATACCCAAATGTAATATGTAAGAGGGGCCTTTCGAAAGATTGCAGAATTTTGAATATTTTTTCCTGGGACGAGAATGTTCGCATTTAGGTCTTAACGAAAGAAATCTCTATCACAAATTAATTTACAGTTTTAAAGATTGGATTAGTGATTGACAGGCATACTAATTATTTCACGTGCTTGTTTAAATGATAAGTGGTCCAGAGAAGGTGATGCTTTCAATGTTTATGGTATTGTTTTGGGGTCTTTTAGTAATAAAGTTATCTTGCAAGGACTTGCTTTTAAGTGAGTGGGGAAGTCTTGTGAGCTGCTTCGGCTTTATTAGAAATCCTTGCCATCTAGACAATTGTGCCAGCGCCAAATACAACCTAACATGCTTCAAACTTTGAAAAAAAAAAAAAAAACATGCTTCAAACTAACCTTTTGTTATTTGTAGGATAAAAGGAATATGATAAAAGACAGATCATACCTAGACCGTGTCAATTGCTCATTGATTAAAAAAAATAGTTGCTCACAAAAATTGTCTAATATCGGACGGAGTAATGCTGGATATCACCTCAAATGACATCACCTTTTTATCGCTCCTTATGTGGACTAATCATAAAAGAGAGAGAAAATGATAAACCAGGAAAGAGAAATCACATGATTGGTCTATTTAAAATCCACCTAAGAGGCGATAAAAAGGTGATGTGATTTAGGGTGATATCCAACATTACTCTATTAGTAATCAACAACGTCGGTTGTTATCCCTCTCCCTCTCCCATTTACATTTTCTAGTTTTTAAATTATGATTCGATAAAAATCAGCTAGTATCACTTCTTACAACAAGAAATTTAAACTAAGAGAATTGTGACAATAGTTAAAAGGTTTATAAGAATTTCCAAAGGGTTTTGAATTCTTTAGCAAATTCTGAAAGGAATCATAATACAAAACTGTGTGGATCCTATGTAGTAAACCTAGACAGCTTTATCAACGACCCTAAATAAAAATAGATCTTCTAGTTATGTTGTCAAAAAGAACATTATCACCGCACACGACAAATCCAAAGAATAAATACACTTTCCTTTCGATCGATATATTTGTACCAAACTATTATCTCACAGTCAGGCCCATCTTACAACTTCCTTTTGGCCGATGTCATATTCCATGTCTACGACAATCGAACAATTTATACGGATGGGCATCTCATGGTCATGGTTAGTTTGGTCAAGGACAACCTTTCTTTTGGGCCAAATTTTTTTATTATGTCTAGCCTAACAAAATCCTAAATAATCAAGTCATTTTTCGCGAAAGAGGACACTTTGGTGATGAATTTAGTTTAATAACTCGATTGTATAAATCTTATCTTAGGTTGTTTACAAATTAAATATTTGATAATGTGGCATTCAGTTTTTGATAAATCTGATCAGATCAAACATCACTGATTGAATGGGGATATTACTTGACTGGTGGTGTAAATTATTAATATATTAATTCTAAAAAAATTGAGTTTTTCAAAAGTGAATTTTAATAAATTATTTAACCTTTGAACTGATGATACCAGGATAATACCATATCAGTCAGGATAAGCATTCTCCGATCAATGTTTATCCTTGTGTTAACTTGCATATCCATATCATATACCCATCCAGGGATGTGTGAGTGAGACTTCACGATTCTATCATTCATTTGAGTGAATCATGTATCATGTCCCTAAACAATGTGGCTTATTTTCAATTTTAACCCCCCAAAAAAATTCTTAAAGAACTTCTTAAGATGGAGTTTTATCTTCATTGGGCTCACTATCATTTGGCTTAATTTCGTGAATATTATTCTATGGTTCCCATAATAGCGTCACATGGATTATCTATGATTCAGGTAAATTAAAAATAATAGCATTGCTCTATGACATGACTCATACCATGCCATAAGCCGAGTAGGTTCCATGATTAATTAAATAATCGTTTTTAGGGAAACCCAAAACAATTTTGCAATTTCTATTAATTATACATCATTCAACAAGGTCGTGTAGCGAGTCATCAATGCTTCTTAATGATTTATAGATATACCTTTAAGTGGATTTAAATAGGTTCTTCGAGTTTGCTAGATTCAAATGTCGCCTGACTAAAACTGGATTGGCCTATTTGCATATTTAAACATATGGGGCCAAACACGAACACCTAAGCCTGTAGGGCCTATGGCCCAAAAGTTTAAATTAGAAAGATCCACACATGAACATGCAAGGTCTATGCTTTCATTTTCCCACGAACACCCAAAAAGTGTGCAAGAATCTCACATGCTTGAGAAATCAAGGATGAGAATTATGCTCCCATCTACCAGATTTTAGGCGTGTGATATGCACGTATCTCAATCTAATTTGCACACACTAAATGCACATGCCTTATATATTACTAACGTGCAAGTCATGCACCCCCATTGTCGCACTAGGACGACACTTATTGACACCTCACAACATAGGGGATTCAGAATTATTGCACCCATGTTTTGTTCACCTTTAATATACCAAAAGAACCCTTGATACATTTGTAGGGTCGAAGGAGCCTTATTACACATCAATAATATGAAGGTGTTTAAACCTTTTGCGACTTCGATGAGTAAGAACATATGCTTGAAAGTAATTTAGCTCAAAGGCACTCACCCTCTAAGAGAGGCGAACAATCAAAAGGTCGTCCAAATCTCCTTCCCCCAATTTATCAATCCTCCTTGGTAAATGGTTATGGGAAGGTTATGCCATAGAAAATGCTTGCAGGTTAATCACTACAACCATTATATCACAATGATAGGTGGGGATGTTTTCTAATGGTTAAAACTCCCCATCTTCAACTACCCACGATCATGGTATCAACCATTCACATTGATTGTTTATATAATACAAATCTCATGAAAAAGGTCCACACAACATAATTATCAAATATCATAGAACAACCTCTTACTTTTCATAATCATACATTATATTTTATGCAAATATATTTTACGAAGTACCCTTGATAAATATTACATCTTCATTTGGAGACACGTTTTACTCCTGGCTTATGATACGACGAACATACCCACACTTCGAGACCAGGTAGCTAGGGAGGATGCAAAGATCTGGGAAAAGCGAAAGGGTTCTTTGACCAACCTCGATAAGAAAGAGGGCCAGGGTCAAGACCCATCCCCACAGATTGTAATATAAATATAGTAGAATCAAGTTAAGATATACTAGGCCACATCGCTTGGGCCGTGGGTAGTTATTTCATTCCCCACGAACGCCAAAATCCCGGTGAACTAGGAAGACAAGTTGGTGGGAGCTAACGACCTAGAAGTAACTCGTTAAAATTGGGATATATATATATATATTGATAAGTGATAAATATTTGTAATTGATGTCTCCCTATTTGTGATAGAAAAATCACCTTATGAGATATCATTTTAGGTGTAAATTGGACTTAGTTATTAGATTAATAGTCGTATGTTACGATAATGCACTTTTTCCTCCGTTTTAGACTTATTGTTACTATTAGAGATTGTATGCGTTAATTTATTTGTTTAGTGTGAAGTTCTTAAAAAAATGGATGCTAGGGGCATGAAGATGAAGAGAAGAAGTGAAAATTCAAGTCCAATTATAAGAAAAGGCGTTAAAGGAGCAAAATAAATCACTTTAGTGGAGGTGGAGGATTTTTAGACTGAGTCAAGTCGGCACTTGTTTCACTTCCCGAGCCCAAACGATTAGGAGTCATACTTTGTTGATCAAGCGAAAAAGATGTGCCTTGGAGTTAGCGGCATTTGAGAAATGGGATTCGTGATTTGGTGATGATTATATGTTTATGATGGATGAATGGGAGATTTGATGGTGTTTTGGTGTGTTATTTCTTGTTAAGTCAAGCTTTCTTGGTGTTTTAATGGAGTTTGGGACTGAAATATTCGTTTTTATGAGGTTGAAGGAGGCTAGGATTAGGGTTCCTTGATATTCGAAACTCTAAGAACTCATTTTCATGTTCATGGCCGCCACCGCACCGGCATGTCCCTGAGAGGACCGGTATGCCGGTCCTATGCTTCAATGTTTCTGTCTTTACACACTGTTGTTGACCGTCGCGACCCTTCTCCTTCACCTGCAATGCCGCCTAAAGGGCCGGCTAGCTAGTGAAAATTTCGTAACATTCTGACTTGGAGACTGTCGCGACCCTTTGGCACGAGCGACGACACGGTTCAGAACCGGTCAGAGGGTCGGGTAGTCGCGACCCTTTGAAAGTGTACGCCACGTGTTCTCATCAGTGATAAAGGTACCCATTTTCTTAATGCTCCCGTGAGACATTTTCTTAAAAAGTTTGGAGTGAAACACCGTACTTCAACCGGTTATCACCCGCAAACTAACGGTCAAGCTGAAGTTTCCAATCGGGAAATTAAATCTATTCTGGAGAAGACCGTGAACAAATCAAGAAAAGACTGGTCTTTATAGCTAGATGATGCTCTCTAGGCATACAGAACAGCATTTAAAACACCAGTTGGGGCATCTCCATATCGCATGGTCTACGGTAAAGCGTGTCATCTATCGATTGAACTTGAAGCTCGAGCCTACTGGGCTATTAAAACTCTGAATCTAGACCCAGACTTGGCCGGGAAGCAAAGGATGATGCAATTGAACGAATTGGAGGAGCTTCGTTATCATGCCTATGAAAATTCACGTCTCTATAAGGAGAAAACAAAGCGATGGCATGATAAACGACTCCGTCCAAAGCATTTCGAGATTGGACAGAAGGTTTTATTATACAACTCTCGATTTTCGAACTACCCAGGAAAGCTTAAATCCCGTTGGGAAGGACCTTACATTGTTACCAAAGTCACACCGCATGGAGCGATTGAGATTGAAAATCCAGCCGAGCAACGGACATTCATGGTGAATGGCCAGCGTTTGAAGAGATACTATGACAGTGAGGACTTTGAGCAAGGAGAGAAAATCTACCTTGTCGAATGCGATTAGCCTGAGGTACACGTCTAACTCAAAGACGTTAAACAAAAGTGCTCTTGGGAGACACCCCTTGTTTTAATTGCTTTTTAGATTAGTTGTTTTTGCTTTGTAGTGTTTAATTTTAAGTTAGTGTATATTTTTAATTGTGTTTTCAAGCTAATGGGAGAGAAAGGTAGTGTGTTATTGTGCAGGAAACGAGTTTGGGGTCAAAAGGAAATATCTGGAGGAACTTCAAGTCTGGCGCGGACTACCCCATGGTCCGTAGGGATGCACCGCGCCCCAACAACCCGTACCACGGGTTGGCGAGCTCGGGTTTTATCCAGAAAGTCGAAAAAAATCGTGGGGCATGGCGCGGTACACCGGACCCTAGTCCGCACGGTAAAAACCCGTACCACGGGTTGGGTACCTCGGGTTTTTTGACGGACATGCGGCGGACTACCCCCTGCACCGCACTCCTGGTCCGCGACCCAAAAACCCGTACCACGGGGTGCTAGCTCGAGTATTATCCAGTGGGTAAAAATTTTGGAGCAACAGAAGCTGCGGTACACCGCGGGATATGTCCGGTGCACCGCAAGAGGCGGTTTAAGAAGGAATTCTTTTCCTAATCAAACTCTTACCTTATGAGATTAACCCTAGCCTCTTCCACACGAATTTTTCAGACCCAAACCCTATATAAACATCTTAAAGCTTGTGCAAACCTTCACAATTAACACAACAACTCATCAAATCCTCTCCACCATCTTCCATAAACACAATCCTTCATCAAAGTCATCACACTACACCATCAACTTCATCAAGCTTTAAAGTTTTTCTTCCAAGATCAATCAAATAACCTTTCTCTTTCATCAATTCCAAGCAACAACATCAAGCTAAACCAATTTTCCTTAAACTTTTAATCCATCCTTGGTATAACTTGAGTTGTGGGTGAATCAAGTATGACTAACAGATCTGACGCTATGGAATACAAGAGAAAGTGTTCAATCCTTGGGAAGAATAAGAAATTGCCTGGAGCCACCATTGAAAAACCCATCAATCTTGATGAGGTTTCTGAAAAATCAAAAGAACAGGCACCTGAACAACCACTACCAAAGAAGAGATTAACTGCTAGAATGTCCACACCATCAAGGAGGCCTTTAGACAAGATAAAAATCCAAGACCAAGGTTCTTCTACCTCTTCCTCTAAAATTGCTTATGATCTTCCTCCTTGGGCTATTCAGTTACAGAACGAAGTTGAAAGATTACGTGAGGATAACAAAGACCTTTGGGTAGAAATCATGCAATTGGAAACAAAGGTAGATAATTCGACCTTGTACAAGGATATAGATGATTACACCGATCCCTCAGCTTCAGAAGATGAGGATGACATGATGGATCTCTATGGCCAACCAGGTAGGTCATTCTAATTCCTCTCAATAGCTTGTATGCATTAGGTAGTTTAGTTAGTTTTATTTTAAATTTTATTCCATGCTTGAGTCTTTTTCGAGTCGTGGGGACACGGCTCACTTTTGAGTTGGGGGTGGGGATTCGTTGTCCTCATCTTCTTTTCGTTTTTGCATAAAATTTAAAAATTTTAGGTTGAATTAAGGCATAGAATATCTTGAATGTACCTATTTGAGCATGATTTTATTAGGTCAATGATAGTAAGTAGTATGCTTTTGAAAGATGCAACAAAATTGTTTAGCATGCATGAAAACAGGAAATAAAGGATAGAAAAGTTAATGAGAAATGCTAAGAAATCACGTTGAAACTTAGGAAAGTTAATTGGTGTGTAGAACGTGAGGTTTAAAATTAGTTGAAAACCCACTTGTCTATGAACTATTAGTGAAAAAGTAACGAAATCCGGTAGTTAGAAAAATGAATAAGGCAGTTCTTTCATGATTAAAACACTTGAAGCCTTTAGACTTTCTCACCCTTTTGTTTGATATTATTGTTAGTTATCCGTCTTAGCCCCTCTGAGCCTTTCTAAAGCCTTTTATTGAACCACATTATAATCCATACCCTAGTTTTAGGACTTATCTATATGACCCGCACTCGAATCGCAAAACCTGAGACACTCGTTTTAGAGCTTGAGTTTGGGGTGGTGGGTTTCATCATTAGGGAACTCTGGGAAATTGGGAATTATCTTTGTGATTTTATTGATGATGAATTGTAATTATTATAACCCTTTGCCGGGGTAATAGTGAATGGAAAAGAAGCTACGAGTTAATTTTGCCAACAAGGGCATAAAAAGAAAAAGAATATATATATATATATATATATATATATATATATATATATATATATATATATATATATATATATATATATATATATATATATATATGAAAAAAGAAAATAGTGTGATATCTCAACACCAAAAGAGAGTCATAGCTATACAAAAGAAAAAATTGATATGAAAAGAATATATATTCGGACCGGCAAAGTGGATTTTATATCATCAAAGGTTTTAATTGGGATTAATAGGGATGCACATTAAAAAGCATCAATAAATTGGGTTGAGTGAGAACATCTTCGAATGAAAACTCAAGCTCTAGGGCGATTCGTTGATGGCTAGTGAGGAGAGAGCCAAAAGCTCACTTTTCATTATCCAAATATACCACACCCGTCCTTAAGCCAAGTTATAACCAAGACCTTAGGATTTCTGACTATTAGATGGAGAAACAATTGAGCTATTAGGTAGTAGGTAAGTGGACCATTGGATGCTGTATTTGGGACCTATGAACAACCTATAGCCAATAACCTGAACTAAGTTGTCATCCTCTCTTCCTGGCATTGCGAAATTAATCTTAACTTGAATTTATGGAATGTTGATTACATGTATATTAGGCATATTTCTAAATTATTTCTTGAGCATTACTACATGAGATTTTTTTTGGATTTTATGCTCTAGGATCATTCATTATATTTTGTTCTTGTTCTCCTCCGACTTCTTCTTGCTTATTTTGACTACCCTACTGTTCTTTACTTTCATTGTATCGGGACGATACAACTTTGAGTTGGGGGTCTTGATGTCTCCTCATTTGTGATAGTAAAATATACTCATGAGACATCATTTTAGGCTTATTTATTAGTTTATAGGTTGATTTTAGCTTATTTTAGTGCACTTTCCTATTTTGGGTCTTGATTTGTAGAATTATTATTTTTAGAGCATATTGGGTTTAATTGTTTATTTAGTGTGAAGCTTTAAAGATAATTATGGAGATTAATTAGAGTCCAAGTCAAAGACAACAACTTATGGAAGGAGATATGCATGGAAATTGGAGATAAGGAAATAATTGCTAAAAAGATGGAAAAGGAAAAGCTGCCTAAATCTGGGATTCTGCAAAGATAGGCGTTTTTACCTAATAAAGAGGCCGAATTCGGTAAATTACTCCTAAAGGGTCTAGATAATTCTGTTGCGATTCTTTTGGTATCTTGTGGAGCAAAATCGGACCAATAATAAAGAAGTTATGACCAAAACAACGCAGCAGTGTTTATCTTTATTTCCATACGAATTTGAGTTGGGCTAGGAGTCCATTACTTAACTTATCTCTAAAGAAACGAATTAGGTCAACCTCTGACCTATAAATACAGCCTCTTAACACTCTTAAATCATCCTTGGTGAAACCTTAAAGCCAAGAGGAAGCTTACAACACAAGAGAGAAGTCTGGAAGGAGCTGTCATCAACAATGTCTTCTTATACCTTTAGATTTGTAATTTCTTTCTTTTCTTTCATGAACTAATTTTCTTTAGCTTAAGTTTTAGCATATATGTATGAACCCTAGTTTTGATTGACATCTATCTAATTTGGGAATTTAATGTTTTAAATAGAATTATAGTTTTTATTCTCTGTTTATGTGTTTGAATTTATATTCTGTGTTCTTGTGGACGGCCGCCATTAGAATTACCATCTAGTAATTAGGATACCATTGACAACGGTGTTTAATTACATGTTTAGCACATAACGTTTAGTTTTAGGTTTGATCTGACAACCCAACCTAGCTAGATAATCACTATGGTTGAGTCTTGTGACTCTTTACCAATTACAGGAAAAGTTTACTTAGGAAGCCTTATTGACACAGGTAAATCCTATTTTAAACTACCGATAGCATATTGGGACCGATTAGGGAAATACTACATGATTCACCCTTACATGTTTAGAACGGCAAAACTAGTGGGGATTACATACTAATAACTTAAGCTATATTTTCATATTACTTCTCTTTCATATTTATTTTTCTATCTTTTAATTCCTTAGTTTAATTTAGTTTATTAGAAAATCAACAAAAATCTATTTGTCTTTACTTTTATTTGCGTTTAGTTGTTCTAGCTTTATTTATTTACACTTGGTATTTGCATAAGATTCTCCTAACCTCTGTAGTCTCTGCGGAACGAATCTTTATCTAAAACTTGCATACGATCTGTATACTTGCAGAACCGTGTAGTTTAGGGTGTTATTTGCACGTTAATAACATCTTATTTTATCACACCCTAGGCCCCACCAAGTTTTTGGCGCCGCTGCCGGGGACTACATCGTTAGTCCTTGTGCATATATCTTGTGCTTTTATTTTTAGTTAGTTCTATTTTACGCTTTTGTTTTTAGTTTTTGTTTTTCAGATTTAGTTACAGATGGAGAACCCAAGGCGACTTGAGCTACCCATCGAGTTTAGAGTGGAGCCACGAGGAATTCGGGCTCCAGAAATCCAAGCCGCTACATTTAAACCTGATCCAGGGATGCTAACTCAATTTGCATCTCATGGATTATTCAGCGGAGCTGCACATCAAGATCCGATCCGATATATTCAGAAGTTCATGCAGATCTGTGATGCTTATATCGTAAGAGGAGTTAGTAGGGAGCAAGTATATTACCTGATGTTCCAGTTCTTCTTGACCGGATGTGCAAGCGTTGGTACGATACCCAACACCCTCATGTTATTCCAGATTGGGACAAGCTCCAAACAAGATTCCTAGACCGTTTTTATCCGGTTAGTAGACGTTTAAAAGATATGTTGGAACTTGAACAATTTATACAAAAAGAGGAAGAAAGTTTGGGTGAAGCATGGTTACGATTTACAGAGAAGAAAGCGAGGTGTCCATATCATAGATCCTCGCAAGAATATTATTTAACCTTGTTTTATGGAGGCCTTAATGATCAATCAAGAGAGAAAGCTGATTCGTTAGGAAACGCAGGTTTTGTGTTGCTAGATCCTGTTGAAGCTGAGTTGGGGATGGAAAGAATTCTTGAGAACGAGAGAAGTTGGCCAAAGAAATCAGTAACAGAGAACACCTCGGAATCTCTTAAGCTTAAGGAACTGGCTAAACAACTCGAAGAGCTAACAGAACAAGCCCGAACGATTGCTCAGGTGAATGCGGTACGCACAATTTTTTCGTGTCTTGGTTATGGATCAAGAAATTATGTGTGGGCAGGATGTATGAATAATCCAACAGTAGCTTCCGTTCAATATCCTCAAGATAACTATTACTCTAATGGTTATAAATATCCTCAAGAAAGCTACACTAGTTATCAACAACCTCCACAACAAAGGAGTGGGGACAGAAAACAAGAAACTGATCAGCAATCCCAACTCCAACCTTATAATCCTCCACAACCTATTCAAGAAAAGGCACCCATTGTTAAGAAAACTTGTCAAGAACCGAAGAAAGATCCACCTAAACAATCAATGCATTTGGCAAAACAAGAACAACTCCAGAGTTTGACTTCAAGTATGACTAAATTGATGCAAACCGTCGAAAAGAAAATAAATCATAGCCAACAGAAAGTTCGAACTCAGGAGAAGGTAATAAAGCAACTAGAGCATACTATATCACAAATGGCAAGTACATTACAAACTAGGCCGAAAGGGCAACTCCCAAGTGATACTGTTGCTCCTAGGGATGATTCTTGCCATGCAGTTGAATTGCGAAGTGGGAAGCAACTGCCTCCACCGAGACCAGAACCAGAACCTGTCCCTATTCCAGAACAAAGGGGAAAAGAAACAATCAAGGATACAGTCAAGGAGGTAGTTAAGCCAAAGAATGTCCAAGCTGAGACACCTGAAACGCCAAGACAACCAGTGGAACGCAATACACGCCCTCCACCACCATACCCTTCACATGTCAGGAAGAAGGACAATGACCTGGAATTCAAGAAGTTCATTAACATGTTGAAGAAACTGGAAGTCAATATACCCCTTGTTGAAGCTCTCAAGAGGATGCCAAGCTACATGAAATTTATGAAAGACATTCGCTCCAACAAGCGAAGTATAGAGACTGGGGAACCAATTGGATTACCTAGGGAGTGCAGTGCTATATGTCAAAATGAGTTGCCACCAAAACTAGAAAATCCCGGAAGTTTTACAATACCTATCGGCATTGGAGAAAATTGGACCGGGAAGGCATTATGTGATTTAGGCGCGAGCATCAATCTCATGCCTAAATCCCTATTCGAGAAGCTTAATATCAGAGAAGTAGTGCCTACATCTGTGGTACTACAAATGGCGGATCGCTCCCTCTCACGACCAGTAGGTAAAATTGAAGATGTTTTAGTTAACGCGGGCTCTTTTATTTTTCCTTGCGATTTTATTATCCTTGACTACGACGCGGATAAGAATGTCCCCATCATTTTGGGTAGACCATTCTTAGCCACGGGGCGTACACTAATTGATGTTGAGAATGGTGAGTTGATTATGAGAGTACAAGGAGAACAGATACGATTTAATGTGTTTCAGGCTATGAAATATCCTAAAGCGAAAGACGAGTGCTTTAAGGTAGATGTCATCGAAAAAATTACGCAAGAAGTCTTCAATGAAGAGAACTTAAATGATGATCTTGACAAAGCCTTAGCACCTGAAACACCAGAACTCGAGATTCCCCCTGAAGATGTTGCTGCATTAGGATTAAACGTACGAGAATTACTTCGAGAGCCAGGTGACATTGAACCAATGAAACAACCATCTATAATATGTCCACCTGTTCTCGAAGAAAAACCACTTCCAGATCACTTACGCTATGCATATCTAGGTACGAACAAAACTTTGCCTGTTATTATTTCTGCTAACCTTTCAGGTCCTCAAGAGGAGAAGCTACTTCAAGTACTTCGCGCAAACAAAGAAGCAATTGGATGGACTATTGCTGACATCAAGGGAATTAGTCCTTCCGTTTGCAAACACAAAATCATTCTTGAGAACGAAGGTGGGCGATCTATAGAAGGACAGAGAAGACTCATGCCAGCTATGAAAGAAGTAGTGAGGAAGGAAGTAACAAGTTATTAGACGCGGGAATTATCTATCCGATTGCTAGCAGTGATTGGGTTAGTCCAGTGCAGTGTGTTCCTAAGAAAGGAGGTTTCACTACCATCCTTAATGAGCAAGGCAAAGCCATGCCATCAAGACCAGTTGTGGGGTGGTGCGTGTGCATGGACTACCGGAGACTGAACAAAGCAACGAAGAAAGATCACTTCCCGCTACCATTCATTGATCAGATGCTAGACAAACTTGCAGGGAGAGAATATTACTGTTTCCTAGACGGATATTCGGGTTATAATCAGATTTGTGTGGATCCCCTTGATCAACACAAAACAACTTTTACATGTCCGTTTGGTACTTTTGCTTATAGAAGAATGCCGTTTGGTTTATGCAATGCACCTGCCACGTTCCAGAGGTGCATGATGGCTATATTTTGGGATATGATCGATAAATACTTGGAGGTTTTTATGGATGATTTTTCGGTGTTTGGAGATAGTTTTGAAGATTGTTTGAATAATCTTGAGAAAGTCCTTGTGAGATGTAGGGAAAAAGATCTTGTGCTTAATTGGGAAAAATGCCACTTCATGGTTCAAGAGGGAATTGTGTTGGGACATAAAGTTTCAAGGGCAGGGATGGAGGTTGATCGTGCTAAAATTGAAGTTATCAAAACACTACCACCTCCGGTTTCTGTTAAAGGAGTGAGAAGTTTCTTGGGTCACGCAGGATTTTATCGACGATTTATTAAAGATTTCTCCAAGATCGCCAAACCGCTTTGCTCTTTACTTGAAAAGGATACTCCTTTTAATTTTACTAAAGAATGTCTTCAAGCGTTTTTGACGATTAAGGAAAAACTAATCTCTACGCCTATTGTTATACCTCCTGATTGGAAGGCTCCGTTTGAACTTATGTGCGATGCTAGTGATCACGCTATGGGTGTTGTGTTAGGAGTTAGGACAGAGGAAAGACAAGATTTTCCACACGATTTATTATGCAAGTAAGACTTTCAACGCTGCCCAGATGAATTATACAGTTCGGAGAAAGAGATGTTGGTCGTGGTTTATGCTTTCGATAAATTTCGTCCCTATCTGGTTGGGAAGAAAACTATTGTATACACGGACCATTCAGCTATTAGGTACCTCATGGAGAAAAAGGACGCTAAGCCGCGTCTCATTAGATGGGTACCGTTGCTTCAAGAATTCGACATAGATATTCGAGACCGAAAAGGATGCGATAATCAAGTTGCTGATCACTTATCAAGGCTCGAAGGATCTAATGCGAACAAAGAACCATTATTGGTTAAAGAGGTATTCCCTGATGAACAACTTTTTGCTATTAAACGTGATTTTGTGCCGTGGTATGCAGATCTAGTCAACCTCATTGTGAGTGGTGTCTTTCCCAAAGATTTCCACCCACAACAAAGACAAAGATTGAACCACCAGGCCAAACAGTATTATTGGGATGAACCGTACCTCTGGAAGATATGTAGTGACCAAGTGGTTAGAAGATGTGTGCATGAAGGTGAAATGGAGAAGATTATTGAAGGTTGTCATAGTTCACCTTATGGAGGTCACTTTAAGGGGGATAGAACCGCAGCTAAAATTCTTCAATCTGGGTTCTATTGGCCAACCATACACAAAGATTGTCACAGTTTCGTCCAGTCATGCCACAGATGCCAGAAAACTGGCAATATATCAAAAAGAGACGCGATGCCGCTTAATAATATTCTTGAAGTTGAAATCTTTGATGTATGGGGAATAGATTTCATGGGACCTTTCATCACTTCCTATGGAAATCTTTATATTTTGCTTGCAGTAGACTACGTATCGAAATGGGTAGATGCAGTGGCAACACCAAAGAACGATGCTCAAACAGTGATTAAATTCTTAAAATCAAACATCTTTTCAAGACATGGTACGCCACGTGTTCTCATCAGTGATAAAGGTACCCATTTTCTTAATGCTCCCGTGAGACATTTTCTTAAAAAGTTTGGAGTGAAACACCGTACTTCAACCGGTTATCACCCGCAAACTAACGGTCAAGCTGAAGTTTCCAATCGGGAAATTAAATCTATTCTGGAGAAGACCGTGAACAAATCAAGAAAAGACTGGTCTTTATAGCTAGATGATGCTCTCTGGGCATACAGAACAGCATTTAAAACACCAGTTGGGGCATCTCCATATCGCATGGTCTACGGTAAAGCGTGTCATCTATCGATTGAACTTGAAGCTCGAGCCTACTGGGCTATTAAAACTCTGAATCTAGACCCAGACTTGGCCGGGAAGCAAAGGATGATGCAATTGAACGAATTGGAGGAGCTTCGTTATCATGCCTATGAAAATTCACGTCTCTATAAGGAGAAAACAAAGCGATGGCATGATAAACGACTCCGTCCAAAGCATTTCGAGATTGGACAGAAGGTTTTATTATACAACTCTCGATTTTCGAACTACCCAGGAAAGCTTAAATCCCGTTGGGAAGGACCTTACATTGTTACCAAAGTCACACCGCATGGAGCGATTGAGATTGAAAATCCAGCCGAGCAACGGACATTCATGGTGAATGGCCAGCGTTTGAAGAGATACTATGACAGTGAGGACTTTGAGCAAGGAGAGAAAATCTACCTTGTCGAATGCGATTAGCCTGAGGTACACGTCTAACTCAAAGACGTTAAACAAAAGTGCTCTTGGGAGACACCCCTTGTTTTAATTGCTTTTTAGATTAGTTGTTTTTGCTTTGTAGTGTTTAATTTTAAGTTAGTGTATATTTTTAATTGTGTTTTCAAGCTAATGGGAGAGAAAGGTAGTGTGTTATTGTGCAGGAAACGAGTTTGGGGTCAAAAGGAAATATCTGGAGGAACTTCAAGTCTGGCGCGGACTACCCCATGGTCCGTAGGGATGCACCGCGCCCCAACAACCCGTACCACGGGTTGGCGAGCTCGGGTTTTATCCAGAAAGTCGAAAAAAATCGTGGGGCATGGCGCGGTACACCGGACCCTAGTCCGCACGGTAAAAACCCGTACCACGGGTTGGGTACCTCGGGTTTTTTGACGGACATGCGGCGGACTACCCCCTGCACCGCACTCCTGGTCCGCGACCCAAAAACCCGTACCACGGGGTGCTAGCTCGAGTATTATCCAGTGGGTAAAAATTTTGGAGCAACAGAAGCTGCGGTACACCGCGGGATATGTCCGGTGCACCGCAAGAGGCGGTTTAAGAAGGAATTCTTTTCCTAATCAAACTCTTACCTTATGAGATTAACCCTAGCCTCTTCCACACGAATTTTTCAGACCCAAACCCTATATAAACATCTTAAAGCTTGTGCAAACCTTCACAATTAACACAACAACTCATCAAATCCTCTCCACCATCTTCCATAAACACAATCCTTCATCAAAGTCATCACACTACACCATCAACTTCATCAAGCTTTAAAGTTTTTCTTCCAAGATCAATCAAATAACCTTTCTCTTTCATCAATTCCAAGCAACAACATCAAGCTAAACCAATTTTCCTTAAACTTTTAATCCATCCTTGGTATAACTTGAGTTGTGGGTGAATCAAGTATGACTAACAGATCTGACGCTATGGAATACAAGAGAAAGTGTTCAATCCTTGGGAAGAATAAGAAATTGCCTGGAGCCACCATTGAAAAACCCATCAATCTTGATGAGGTTTCTGAAAAATCAAAAGAACAGGCACCTGAACAACCACTACCAAAGAAGAGATTAACTGCTAGAATGTCCACACCATCAAGGAGGCCTTTAGACAAGATAAAAATCCAAGACCAAGGTTCTTCTACCTCTTCCTCTAAAATTGCTTATGATCTTCCTCCTTGGGCTATTCAGTTACAGAACGAAGTTGAAATATTACGTGAGGATAACAAAGACCTTTGGGTAGAAATCATGCAATTGGAAACAAAGGTAGATAATTCGACCTTGTACAAGGATATAGATGATTACACCGATCCCTCAGCTTCAGAAGATGAGGATGACATGATGGATCTCTATGGCCAACCAGGTAGGTCATTCTAATTCCTCTCAATAGCTTGTATGCATTAGGTAGTTTAGTTAGTTTTATTTTAAATTTTATTCCATGCTTGAGTCTTTTTCGAGTCGTGGGGACACGGCTCACTTTTGAGTTGGGGGTGGGGATTCGTTGTCCTCATCTTCTTTTCGTTTTTGCATAAAATTTAAAAATTTTAGGTTGAATTAAGGCATAGAATATCTTGAATGTACCTATTTGAGCATGATTTTATTAGGTCAATGATAGTAAGTAGTATGCTTTTGAAAGATGCAACAAAATTGTTTAGCATGCATGAAAACAGGAAATAAAGGATAGAAAAGTTAATGAGAAATGCTAAGAAATCACGTTGAAACTTAGGAAAGTTAATTGGTGTGTAGAACGTGAGGTTTAAAATTAGTTGAAAACCCACTTGTCTATGAACTATTAGTGAAAAAGTAACGAAATCCGGTAGTTAGAAAAATGAATAAGGCAGTTCTTTCATGATTAAAACACTTGAAGCCTTTAGACTTTCTCACCCTTTTGTTTGATATTATTGTTAGTTATCCGTCTTAGCCCCTCTGAGCCTTTCTAAAGCCTTTTATTGAACCACATTATAATCCATACCCTAGTTTTAGGACTTATCTATATGACCCGCACTCGAATCGCAAAACCTGAGACACTCGTTTTAGAGCTTGAGTTTGGGGTGGTGGGTTTCATCATTAGGGAACTCTGGGAAATTGGGAATTATCTTTGTGATTTTATTGATGATGAATTGTAATTATTATAACCCTTTGCCGGGGTAATAGTGAATGGAAAAGAAGCTACGAGTTAATTTTGCCAACAAGGGCATAAAAAGAAAAAGAATATATATATATATATATATGAAAAAAGAAAATAGTGTGATATCTCAACACCAAAAGAGAGTCATAGCTATACAAAAGAAAAAATTGATATGAAAAGAATATATATTCGGACCGGCAAAGTGGATTTTATATCATCAAAGGTTTTAATTGGGATTAATAGGGATGCACATTAAAAAGCATCAATAAATTGGGTTGAGTGAGAACATCTTCGAATGAAAACTCAAGCTCTAGGGCGATTCGTTGATGGCTAGTGAGGAGAGAGCCAAAAGCTCACTTTTCATTATCCAAATATACCACACCCGTCCTTAAGCCAAGTTATAACCAAGACCTTAGGATTTCTGACTATTAGATGGAGAAACAATTGAGCTATTAGGTAGTAGGTAAGTGGACCATTGGATGCTGTATTTGGGACCTATGAACAACCTATAGCCAATAACCTGAACTAAGTTGTCATCCTCTCTTCCTGGCATTGCGAAATTAATCTTAACTTGAATTTATGGAATGTTGATTACATGTATATTAGGCATATTTGTAAATTATTTCTTGAGCATTACTACATGAGATTTTTTTTGGATTTTATGCTCTAGGATCATTCATTATATTTTGTTCTTGTTCTCCTCCGACTTCTTCTTGCTTATTTTGACTACCCTACTGTTCTTTACTTTCATTGTATCGGGACGATACAACTTTGAGTTGGGGGTCTTGATGTCTCCTCATTTGTGATAGTAAAATATACTCATGAGACATCATTTTAGGCTTATTTATTAGTTTATAGGTTGATTTTAGCTTATTTTAGTGCACTTTCCTATTTTGGGTCTTGATTTGTAGAATTATTATTTTTAGAGCATATTGGGTTTAATTGTTTATTTAGTGTGAAGCTTTAAAGATAATTATGGAGATTAATTAGAGTCCAAGTCAAAGACAACAACTTATGGAAGGAGATATGCATGGAAATTGGAGATAAGGAAATAATTGCTAAAAAGATGGAAAAGGAAAAGCTGCCTAAATCTGGGATTCTGCAAAGATATGCGTTTTTACCTAATAAAGAGGCCGAATTCGGTAAATTACTCCTAAAGGGTCTAGATAATTCTGTTGCGATTCTTTTGGTATCTTGTGGAGCAAAATCGGACCAATAATAAAGAAGTTATGACCAAAACAACGCAGCAGTGTTTATCTTTATTTCCATACGAATTTGAGTTGGGCTAGGAGTCTATTACTTAACTTATCTCTAAAGAAACGAATTAGGTCAACCTCTAACCTATAAATACAGCCTCTTAACACTCTTAAATCATCCTTGGTGAAACCTTAAAGCCAAGAGGAAGCTTACAACACAAGAGAGAAGTCTGGAAGGAGCTGTCATCAACAATGTCTTCTTATACCTTTAGATTTGTAATTTCTTTCTTTTCTTTCATGAACTAATTTTCTTTAGCTTAAGTTTTAGCATATATGTATGAACCCTAGTTTTGATTGACATCTATCTAATTTGGGAATTTAATGTTTTAAATAGAATTATAGTTTTTATTCTCTGTTTATGTGTTTGAATTTATATTCTGTGTTCTTGTGGACGGCCGCCATTAGAATTACCATCTAGTAATTAGGATACCATTGACAACGGTGTTTAATTACATGTTTAGCACATAACGTTTAGTTTTAGGTTTGATCTGACAACCCAACCTAGCTAGATAATCACTATGGTTGAGTCTTGTGACTCTTTACCAATTACAGGAAAAGTTTGCTTAGGAAGCCTTATTGACACAGGTAAATCCTATTTTAAACTACCGATAGCATATTGGGACCGATTAGGGAAATACTACATGATTCACCCTTACATGTTTAGAACGGCAAAACTAGTGGGGATTACATACTAATAACTTAAGCTATATTTTCATATTACTTCTCTTTCATATTTATTTTTCTATCTTTTAATTCCTTAGTTTAATTTAGTTTATTAGAAAATCAACAAAAATCTATTTGTCTTTACTTTTATTTGCGTTTAGTTGTTCTAGCTTTATTTATTTACACTTGGTATTTGCATAAGATTCTCCTAACCTCTGTAGTCTCTGCGGAACGAATCTTTATCTAAAACTTGCATACGATCTGTATACTTGCAGAACCGTGTAGTTTAGGGTGTTATTTGCACGTTAATAACATCTTATTTTATCACACCCTAGGCCCCACCAAAGGTCAAGGAAGGATTTAGACCTGTTATGTGGAGGTGGATTTTGTATGGTCATGCCAACCAATGCCACAATGATATTAAATAGAATGGTGAAGAATTAGATGGGGTGGAAAACCATGAGAACACCAGTTTAAGATTCCAAAAGAGGAAGAGGTACAGTGCACCAAGACAGAGAGACCGCAAAAGATGAAAAGATATCTATGATGAAAGCAGAACTCAAGACCACATTTGAGTAACAATTGAAACAACTTACCTTAGCTATTCAAGAGGTATTTTCAGGTAGAAGAGCGCGTGTAAATGTTGCACAAGATATGTATGGGTGTTCAATTGGAGCTAATGATCATAATTGGGCGAATTGTCAAAGCAATCCAGAATTCATAATGTTTGTTTCTAACAGAGGGAACTATAATTCGAATGGTCAAGGTTATGGTCAACAGATTCAAAACCATCCAGGTTTCCAATACTCAGATCCGAATAATGCATATTAGCCACGACCCCAAGGAAATAACTACCAACCACGACAAAAAAATTGATACCAAGGGGGACAGAATTATGGAAATCTAGCACCGCAACAACCCGTACACCATCCTTGCATAGAGACTCTAACCAAAAAGCCTTACCTGCTCATCCTCATGAAGGTTTGATAAGTGATATACAACAGACTCTGCAAGCACTTGTGTCCATGACACAAAAGAATCAACTAGAGCAGCAAGCTTCCAACGCAAAGATGAATGAACAATCAGCTGCTCTAAAAATCCTTGAAAATCAAATGTCGCAAAGGGCGAAATAACTGAATCAGCGTCCACAAGGGTAACTCCCAAGCGACACTGAATTGCTAAGACGGAGAGAATATTTCGATGTTGTTGCACTTAAAAGTGGAAAGAAATTACCACCACCACCCTTTCCGGTTATGAAAGAAAAAGAGACAAATGTCAAGCCAAAACCGGTAGAGGATGTGGTGGAGAAAGAAGGAGAACAAATTGTATATGAAGATGAGGTAGAGAAAACACCAGAAAAGCAGAAGAAGGAAGATGTTTTAGTGGAAGAGAATCGCCCTCCTCCACCATTCCCATCAAGAGTCCAAAAGAAGAGTAATGAAAAAGAGTTTAAGAAGGTTATGGACATGGTTCGTAAGATCAACATCAATCTACCGTTTGTGGAAGAAATCCAAAGAATGACAAAGTACCTAAAATTTATGAAGGAGGTGTTCTCTAACATATGCAAATATTATGAGGGGTGGATGATTGCTTTACCGGGGGAGTTTAGTGTGAATTTCCAGAATGAGCCACCGAAGTTGATAGATCATGGGAGTTTCAATACTCCCATTTCCATGAGATCGATTCCTGTTTACCATATTATTACTTGGATGACCCGTACACTTGCGGTTCGTGTCCCTCCATTTTAGGGGTGTTATTTTATAACACACCAGGAGACACCAATATGCAAAACCTAAGTTATGAAAAATTTAGTTCATTCTAATAAGGAATAAACTAAAAGAATGATACATACTGTCAACTTGCTCTGTTGATGACTTCTAAGCCTAATACTAATTAAGGACTAGGCAAGGACATGTTTGCAATGATAGAAGGGTGTATTTATAGGTGTTTCCTAACCCTCGGTTTAAATCTTGGAGTGTAAGGGCTTGTTTGGAAGTTATTATTTTAGAATATTAAAAATAATTTTAAAATCTAAAATTATTTTAAGTGTTTTTTTCAAGAAGCACCAATTTGGTGCTTCTCATAAAAGTGCTTTGAAAATAAAAAACACTCATAAAATAGTAAAAGAACTTTTAAGTTCTTTCCAAAAAATCACTTCCAAACGGGCACTAAGGCAAGTAATTGGAGTCCAAGTCCAATTCGAATTCGTTACCTAAAATATAGGACATGATAAAAACTGCTTACTGTTTTGGTCATATATCCTTCGTTACTGGGTCAAATTTCGCGTACTTTATATCAAAACGACCACATCAGAAAGATCTATAAAACCCTTTAAAAGATCTTCCAAAATAGCAGCAGATATGTAGTTATTTTCACTTTAGTGGACGTCACTGCATATTTGGCAACTTTATTTGGCAGCTTTTCTTTTCCTAATTCAACTTTGTTTCCTTTTACCTCCTGATTTATTCTAGATATTCTCTCCTTAACTCCTTGACATTGATTTTACATCTAATTATATTCCATAAAACTTAATAGTTTCACATTAACACACAAATTTTACCAAATATGCTCTCAAAGTAATAAATCTTCAAATCAAGACATGAACTAAGAATTTATCTAATAATGGGGGAAAATCCCTAAAAATTAAATCAAATAAACCTTAAATGGTGTCTCAAACTTAGATTAATATATCAAAAATATGGATACATCAAGACCCAAAACTCAAAGTTGTATCATCCCGATACAATAAAGAATAAGAACATAAGGAAGTCTGTAAATACATCTAAGTCAATTAAGCTTAAGTGGAAAGAAGATAGAAGAATATGAATAATGAACTCAAAGAAACTACTCAAAAAATTTCATGTAATAATATTTACAAACTGAATTACCTGTACACTTATCATACAAACAATTAACACGATTCAAATTTAAGATCGGATTACACTTGCAATGCACGTAGGAGAGGTCTCTCACTTAGTTTAACATGGAGGCTATAGATTGTTCATCGAGCCTAACTAGTATCCAATGATCCATATAAATACTCTATATTGGTTCAAGTATTTCTAGATCACATAGCAAAGAATTATAAGGTTTTTAAGGTTGTAATGTTAGGGACGGTATGGTCGTATATTTGGATACTTTAGAGTGATCTTTTTGCTCTCTCCTCACTAGCCATCAACGATTCACCATAGAGCTTGAGTTACTCTCATAATATGTTCTAACTCAACCCAATGATTTGATACACTAATTAGCATCCCCAATAACCCAATAAAGCTATAAAGATGATCACATAAAAATTCCACTTTGTCGGTCCAAATCATATTCAATCTTTCAATATCAAATTTTCTTTTGTAATATAGCTATGACTCTCTTTTTTATGTCAGATGTCATGCTACTTTTTCATATATATTTCTTTTCATAACTATTTTCATTCAATATTACCTTGGCAAAGGGTTACAATATAAAATATTGAATCATCATTAAAATATAGAGCACAAATACAATAAACTCGAAAATACCCAACCCAACAATATATCCTATATGGTGAACCCACCACCCCAAACTCAAGCTCTAAAACGAATGTCTATGCATTGCGATTCGAGTGCGGTTCATATGAAAAAGTCCTAAAATATAAAAGGATATGGCTTATAATATGGCTAATTAAGAAGGCTTTCGAAAGGCTCAAAGGGTTGAGAAGGATAATAAATATAATAAATGGATAGCAAGGTAAAAGGCAACAAGTGGATTATCACATATCCGCCTTAATCACTTTCTAAACTATGCAATTTCATTACTTTCTCACCTTTAGCACGTTTATTAAATTTTTTTATCAACTAGTTCGGATCTCACGGCCTACACACCCCTCAAGGCGCCCTAAGATAAAACATACTTCTACCGCATTGCTCACTAATCTCTTCTTTACTATCAATGTGAGTTTCTTGTGCATACTCAAAGCATATTAACTCACTAACTTTATGCTTTCAAGCTATTAAACACACTCTAATTCTAATCCTGTGTATCAAAAAAATTAATTTCTTCCTAAAACAGTAAAATCACATAAAAATGGAGATGAGGGACAACGAATCCCTACACCCCAAACTCAAAAATGAGTCGTGTCCCCACGACTCAAAAAGACTTGATACAGAAATTAAAATCAAGTAAATATTGCATACACAGAAATGGTAAGGAAGAAAGAGAACATACTTGGAAGAAAGAGAACATAATTTCGAGGCTATTGCCTCGCATTATCAACATCCAAGATAGTATTTGGTGGACCTTTCTCGAAATCGCTCTTTAATTTCTCTAGGAGTGTCATGATGTACACTTGATTTGCTTGATTTGTGCCACCTCATCGGCCAAGAAAGTTTAAGTTGCTTCAACTTTATTTAATCGATCTTCTATCCTTTCTCGACAAATAAGATCATCTTCATTTAATTATCTCTCACGAGTGATTTCCTCTTGTGGAGGCTTTTAAATTCCTGCTCCTCATAAGATTGTCTTGATCCAAACATTGTTGATATTGTTACTTACTTTAAACATCAATTTCTATTCTTCACCCGGTTTCACACTCTCTTTTCGTACCAGGCACGTGATCATAATTGGATATTTCACATCAAAAAACGAAAGTGGAGAGGTCGAAAATCGTATCCCCTTTAAAAGATCAACTATGCCACATATGCTTCTTCCCCTTATAAAACACAATTCAAAAAGACGGCTTTCTCTTGGTTACATCCGAGGTCCGCGTGTTTCCAAAGGCGTTTGGTGTGAGGAAATTGTGCCAAATTCTCGTATCAGGTTGGATATATTTGTAAGGCCAAGGTTCCTTCAATTCTTCCTTGTGTGATTGCACTTTTTCTTCATCTAATACATGCTCAAAAAGTTGATTCCAATCGAAAGTCTTGATATTTTCCATCGCTTCACGATACTCTCATGGTCCAACCAATTTCTTGAACTCAAAGTGGTTTTGAATCCCTTCAACTGTAAAAGGAACTAACTTTCCTCTAATTGGACTACGACCTTCACTATCTCGTCTAAAGAGGCCTAAACAAAACTCGAAAACTAACTTCATACATAAACTTGAATGTCTCATCACGAATGTAGTCCAACCCAATCTCTCTCCCATCTCTAGAAATCTCTCCAACTTCTTTTTCAAATATCCTTTCATGAGAAAAAGGTAAGTCCGGCAAATGCGTTTTTGCAGAAGCTTACAAGGCCTTGGAAGCTTCATTCATCTCAGATACAGGAGTCTCGATTCATAGAGGTTGTGGTGTCTTTTCCTTGAAATTTATAACTGCATTGCTCTTTGATTTCATCACAGCATGCTTTACTCTATTATCTTGACATGTTTTACCCTTTTTTATACTTGATCTTGAACCTTTCTCAATTTTTTTCTTCTTAATAGTACCCAATACCCGATTCTTCTTCATCTCCCTAACAATCGATAATGTATATGTTCTTTTCATATCTCAATTGACCTCTAACTCAAAGATTTGATAACTCTTGAGATTTTTACCCCTTGATTTTGGGTTGACAAAGTGTTATTTGGGTTAGTAAAGGTGTATGGATTATGAATCTCTATGTGGATAGGATGAGCTCTTGCTTCATTGGTATGGGTTTAAGAAATTGTTGGAAAAAGATTTGGAAATTTTGGCTTTTGATTCTTGGATTCTAGATGTTTTGGTTTGATTTGGGTGGTTGAATGTTATTTATAATGATGTAGGGAAGGATTTAGATGTGAATCTATGGTGATTTGGGAGTGATTCGATGTGAGGTGAAGCTTTGTAGAAGCTTTGTGGAGAGAGAGAGGCTTAAGGTTCAGAATTTAGTAGGTATTACTAACCTTATATTTATTCCCTTTTATTGGAGGTATCGTGCGGTGCACCGCGGGTAAGGTGTGGTGTACCGCAACTAAGTATTGTCTTCCCCCTTGTTGCACGGTCTGGTCAACACGGTTATCTCTAAAGGACCTCAACAAGGACCCTAATTTCTCTACCATGGTCACGGTTTTTGAAATGGTGTAGTGCACCGAGAGTAGATATGGGGAAGATAATCCTCGCATCTAATAACTTTATCACCTCTTTGCTAAACACTTCCTTAATCACTGGCATCAACCTTTGCCCCTCAACTGAGCGTGTACTCTCATCTTCAAGAATTATCTTATTTTGGCAAATGGTTGGACTAATACCTTTAATATCAACAATATTCCCTCAAATTGCCTCTTTATTAGCTCGAAGCACACGCAACAACTTGTCTTCTAGAGGGCCTGTCAGGTTAGTTGAAACAATAACTTGTAAAGTGTTGTTATTACCCAAATAAGCATACCTCAAGTGTGACGAGAGTTGTTTTTCTTTGAGTTCCGGAGGAGATTCAATATATCATTTCTTTTGAGGTTTAATCTCCCCTGATTCTCTCACTTGTTCATAGCCAAGGCGCTTTGGTTTCACACTCTCGGAAATCAGAGCTACCACAGTTTTGACAAGCTCTTCATATAACTCCGACAAGTCTAGTTTTAGGGAAGCCTGCAGAACATCATCAAAATTTGTCTCATCAAATACCTTCTACGTGGCATAATCGATGACATCCATACGTAAACAATCGTCCTTAGAATCTGGAAACTTCATTCCCTTAAACACGTTAAACTTCACCTCCTCCTCTTGAATTTGCATGGTTAATTCTCGATTTTATACATCGATAAGAGTACGCCCTGTGGTTAGGAAAGGTATTTGCATAATGATGGGGACATTCCTATCTGTGTCGTAGTCAAGTATAATGAAATCGCATGGAAAAATAAAACTACCTGCCTTGACGAGGACATCTTCCACCTTTCCCTCAGGATAGGCTAGGGATCTATCAACTATTTGCTAGACCACGGTGTTGGGACTTGCGCTCCCAATCTTCAACTTATCAAACACGAATCTAGGCATGATATTGATACTCACACCTAAATCACACAGAGTTCTCCAATGCCATTCTCCACTAATGTAAATGGGAATATTGAAACTCCCAGGATCTATCAACTTCAGTGGCAACTTACTCTGGCAAATCGCGCTACACTCCTCCGGTAAATCAATCATCTCCCCTTCATAATATTTGCATATGTTGGATAACACCTCCTTCATAAATTTTAGGTACCTTGGCATTCTTTTGATTGCTTCCACAAACGGTAGATTAATGTTGATCTTACGAACCATGTCCATAAACTTCTTAAACTCTTTTTCATTACTCTTCTTCTTGACTCTTGAGGGGAATGGTGGAGGAGGTTGATTCTCTTCCACTAAAACATCTTCCTTCTTCTGCTTTTCTGGTGTTTTCTCTAGCTCATCTTCAAATACAATAGGTTCTCCTTCTTTCTCCACCGCATCCTTTACCGGTTTTGGCTTGACATTTGTCTCTTTTTCCATCATAACTGGAAAGGATGGTGGTGGTACTTTCTTTCCACTTTTAAGCGCAACAACATTGCAATCTTCTCTTTGTCTTGGCATTTCAGTGGCACTTGGGAGTTGATGACTATCCGCCAAACATATTGTCATTGAATCCAATTCGATATTTATAACATGATATATTTAACGAATAAGTAAATATAAATGTAAAACATGTTACAAGATATGGATATATTACACAGGACATACATGTCATACCTGTCATCTAGTAAAACAAATGCACATTATCAAATACTAATATATATGTATACATATTTAGATTACTCAAAACATACTTGTAGTTACATATGAAGTTATAATTCCCGCTCCCATCTCCGATTGGGTATTCAAGTTTTTTGCGCTCCTATCTTCGATTGGGTATTCAAGATTTTCACTTGACTCAACATATAAATCATTGGAATTTAGGTCATGTATTGTTATAAAGGACATCAAAATCTGTGTGGTCATCAAAACCATCATAATTGACATGAATAGTTTTCTTTTCCTTATTCTTTGATCAAATTCATATTTGATAGAGATCAAACAGATGATTTGGTGTACGACATGTACGCGCCTAGTGTCCAGTTCCACCATACCGATAACATTCATTGTTATCGTATTGCGATGATATATATATATATATATATATATATATATATATATATATTATTTTTCATAGTGGTTTTCCAATTTTTTTCTTAGTAGTACTCTGGCTACTATGAGACCACAAGTTATTTCTTCCACAACCTCAACTTCGACCTCTTCTAGAGTTCAGGTCACCAAGATGTCAATTTCATACATATTGGAAAATATTACACTTTATTCAGGGAATATAGTTTTATTCTTTCAGGGGAATAAATTTTAACTAAGGAATATAAAATTTGAACCGCTCAGTTCCTTCTACCACCAGATCTATTTTTATAGATGTTAGAAACTTTTATAGTCGCTCCAGGAAATGATACTCAACAAGTGAAATGTAAATTTTAATTTAGCATCAAAATTTTATCATAGAGATTTATTATTAACTCTTAATATTTGAAAAAAAAACAAGTGGTCATAATATATTACTCTAGGAGTATATTTGTGACATGGAGACGTGTTCACAATATTGCTACTTTAAGAGTACAATTGTTGCATAAATATGAAAACAGTTATCTGCATAAAGTTGATAAAAAAAACTCATTTCATATTAAATAAAAATATATTACTTACTGATTATTTATGTTTTGAGATAGGTACGGACTCGTGATGGTTACGTATTATAAAACTAGATACGATAAATAAATATACAGTGAGAGAAATAAGAACTCTTATTAAGGCTTTCTGCAATTATGATAGGTTATATCATGATATGAATATCAAACTAAATATATATAAAAAAAAGTAAGTAATTGCACATCTACTAATTTATACTGCTAGAAACTCAAGCAGTTGCGCAACTCCGTCATAAGTTGTCGGAAGTCGTTTCTACAACCTATAATTTTATCGGGATGTATCCACCAATATATACATGTCATAAAAGCTTTGTCTATAGACGAGATACATAATATCAATGCGTCCTCGGTGGACTTCCCCTTCTAGGTTTGCCCCTAACATCGACGGATGTAAAAATAAACGGGATGGGCGAAGATGAGTATGCATTGCGGCTTTGTCCTATTATTTTTATGTTACATAAATAACATATATAATAAAGAATATAATAATTTTCTATCTAAATATTATTATTTCTCGTATAAGGATTAAGTTTCAAGTTCTAACTATTAGCTCTTCAAGGATTAAATATAAAATTTATGGCCATTCCAAACTAAAATCTAACCTCAATTTTTTTTATACCTCAACCCAACTAATACTAGTTGTAACTTTTAGGGTTTGTTTGGATTATAGGGGGATTCTTTAGTAAAGGAAAGGAAAAGAAGATTTAATAAAATATAGGAGAAGAGAATATTCAATCATGTTTGAATTGAATAAAAATAGAGGAGAGAATATTATTAAATAATTATATATATTTGGTGTTTGGATTAGAAAAATAATGGAAGGAAGATATTCTTTTTATAGATAAATGACACATATATCCTTAATAATATAATTTATAAATAAAAAATAAAGATAGCTTACACATTACACCATAATAAAAGAATTTTTCCTTTTTAAGGACACCATATTGAAAGAATTGAATATATAAGTTATGAAGAGATTGTAAAAATACTTTAATAATCTTTCTTTTTTAATTATTTTTAATCTAAACCAAAGATAGAATTATTATTACCTTTTAACATAATTTCTATCTCTCCTTAATACTTTAGGAAATGGTGCCGATGTAAAAATTTATGAACATTAAAATGGGTCAAACAATTTCTTAATACTTTATACCTGAGGAATATTAGGAATAAAATTAGGAATATAATTATACATAAATTCAACTGTAAAGATCAATTGTCTATTGACTTTAGTAAAAATGGTACTTATACAGTTAAGGAAGCCTACCATAAACTTAAAAGTGGAGAAATTAAAAATCAATTATTAAAAGAACAAAATAAACCAACTATATCTATAAACAAAGAAACGCATTTATGGAAACTAATATGAAAAATTGAAACTCCTCCAAAAATTAGAAATTTTATATAGAGGGCTATTAAAAACTTACTACCTACGGAAGAAAACCTTATAAAACGTAAATGTAGTAATAACAACATTTGTAAAAATATGTAATAACAACGTTGAAACAATAGAACATATGCTCTTTAGATGCCTTTGGGTTAAAAGTGTATGGTTTGCTTGCCCCCTTAATATAAAAACTAAAAACAAAACTACATCCAGAGTTGATCAATAAATTTTAAAACAAATACAACAAACAAATATAATTTTTAGAATAGAAGATAGAATTTTAGAATTTATTTGTACTACCATGTAGAAAATACGAAATGACAGAAATAAATTTATTTATAATAGTAAAAAATATGAACCTTAATAAGGCAATTGAAATTTGGAAAGAATATTACAAAATATCAAACCCTAATAATGTCTCTTTTCTATATAGTTTTGATACAGAAAGGAAGACAACTCAAAAGGAAACAAGTAATATTATACAAAATAAAAACAATAATAATATTCATATTAAATTTAAAGATAGATGAAAAAAAACCATCTAAATAAATTCAAAATTAATTGTGATGCTATTTTCCCGGGTAAAGGAGCAGTTATTGCATGTTTAGTAAGAAATTCTAATGGTGATTTTATAACAAGAAAGAGTTGAAAAGTCGAAGCTGATTCGGTATTTAAGGCAGAGGCCATGGGTATTATGAGGGTTACTGAAATGGCATCGGAGTTCCCTTTTGGCATTGTAATCATCGAGAATGACGCGGAAAAGATCATGAAACTCTTTTTTTCAAATCAAACAATTTCTTGTCATTCCATTAAAAATCTTATTTGTAATATTTATTATTTTGTGAAACTTTCAAACCCTAGTTTTACTTCTATTTCTAGAATTAAAAACATGACTGTCGATTAAGTCGTCAAACAAGAGTTCTTTAACATTTTGTTTGATGATTGAGAGACTTGTATCATTTTCCAGTTGGCCACTATTCTACGTAGCGATAACAAACCTATAAAAATAAACTAATTTATAACCGTTTTGACTATTATCTATCTATATATTATGTTTTCTATTAAAAAAATCTCTCCTAATCTTTTAATCCAGACACATCCTTAGTTTGCCACAAAATTTTTTTGGCTTTTCCCAATAAATATGACAGGCGAGGTGTCAACTTATTTATTTGTTTATTTTTGTCAAAGAGGTGTGAACTTACACTTCAGGTATATACAAATATATTCTAGGAGTTCGTTGAGCTCATGAGAGATACTTAAGGGGCTTCACTTTTAACTTTTTGTGAAATATAAAGAGAAAAAAGTGATATGAAAAAGAAACAGGTGTATGATAATGCATGGTTTTAAATGATCTGAGAGAAATAAAAAGTCTCGTGACTCTTCATTGTATTTTAGTTCTTGTGGTGTCCATGTAATGTAGCTAGTTAGGTAAGGTTCGACAACAGAATTAAAACAATACTCACGGGTCAATATTTTTTTTTGTTGAATTAACTAATAAGGTAAAATATAAAAATCATAATATGTCGTAGGATCTTTTTTTTTTGTTCAAAGATAATATGTCGTAGGATCGAAGACTGACCTAACTCTATGGACTCGACTTGTATTGTTTTTTTAGATAATTTAATTAATTTTTAATATGACCAAAATCAATTTGAACTATCCTTTTAATTCTTCAAACTCGACCACATTACATTAACTTGGACCTAACATATGACCTTTAACATCGGGTTGGACTAGTGTCCACCCGAGCACAGTAACAATAAAAAGAAATACATAAGCCTATCCATTCCTGACATGCTTCATTTGTTTGGTTGTGTCTCATTTTTCTCGTCTCACTCTCGTTCTATAACGTAATCCCTACCTTTTAGTTCTAACTTAACCGAACAAATCCCTATACTTTATTAGCGATCCTTGTCCTTTCTCGGTCGATCATGTTACTAATCTATCATCTCTCTCCAATTAACTGGCCATAATACACATCTTTGCCGAAATAACAACTCTTTTCACCAAACCAAGGTGAAGTTTAATGGCTCTTGGCTTTGTTAGGTACTTTCGATACTCAACATTTAATGCATGCTTAAAATCCGTTTGCAAACGCCAATTCTTGTGTGATGACTGTTTTTTCTGGGTAAAGTGTATGTAATTATCGATTAGAAAATTGGGAAGTTAAAACTACATAAGAGGGGTATGTTCAGTATTGGTGGTACATCATTACTTTCCTAAAATGCTTATTTTTCCTCTTTTATATCATTTATATATATTCAATTTATTTATGTAATTTTTAACGAATTAGGGTTTGTTTTTTATTTGAATTCATTACAAATTCATTAACAAATCTGCGTGTTATAATTCATTGGTGAGTTTTTTTCATTTCTTTTCTTTGTTCTTAAATTTTTTACCCTTTTATTTTTGTATTTTTAAATTTTATTCAACACTGTTAACATAATATGTGTAATTCCTAGGTTTTTTTGTTAAAAAAGAACAATATTTTTCAGATAAGCCTTCAATTTTTCTTTTTTTAGGGGGGGGGGAGGGGGAGGGAAGGAGGGGTGTGGCGATATTGGTTGGGAAAAGAACAATGTTTTGCAAAAATGGTTTTATTGATATAAAAAATGGTGGGTATTTTTTTATTGGGTTGAAAAAATAGATAATAACTAACTAATAAGGCCATATTTTTTTTTTTGGTCGACTGGAAAAGTGAGCCAGTAAATCTCTCATCCTAGTATTCTGCGCCGCTTTGTCAACTTATCCATTAAGACGTCTAGGGATATGCATGAAGGACATCTGACCATGTACTTCAGCATTCTTAAGGATACGCTTAATGAATGCTTTGACTCTCGACCACGCTGCTGGAAATGAAGAAATACCTTGAACAAGATCAAGGTTGTCCGTACAGATAAGCGTCCTCTGCTCCTGTCTAGCTAAATCTGACGCCTCAAGTACCGCAATTGCCTCACTTCGACGACAGAATCAGCTCCACTATCTTAGAGAAAACTTGGCGTGTCTGAGTCTCACGATCTCTTCTAACTATCCCAATCCCACTCTGAGCCGCTCGTGAAGTGAAGGAGGCGTCACACGTAAAAAAATAAGGACATTTTTTTTGGACAAAAATATGGCCATATTTTGAACGTATTTGTGATTTTAGAGCTAAAACAATAAAAAAAATCTGCACTAAGATACAAAAAATTAGTGTTAAAGATTTTATAAAGGATTAATGTCCAAGAAACGGTTCAAGTTAGATTTAATTTCCCCTCACCTCAATCATTATTTTTTTTCTTATAAAAAGATACCATACATTTTTCTTTTTTTTCCATAAAAGAGTCGTTTGAGTTATGAGACATTTTTCAGAACTCAAATTTTGAATTTTTGGAAAACTTTCCATAACTCATTGTTTTTTAAAAAAGACAGTGCCTTTTACCGATAGTGGATAAGACTGCAGGAGTTTATTGAGCATTAACTCTTTTATAAATAGTGTTATTTGTAAATATTGATTAAAAAACTTACAAAAGAGCCCACATTTAATTTGATTTTTGGACTTTAGGGTTAAACAATAATTTTGTGAGATATTAGAGTAAAAAAATTATTAATGATTAAATATATATTGTTATTCATGAATACATATAAAAATAAAATAAATAGTCCTTATTTAATAAAATAAATAGTCCTTATTTAATAAAATAAATAGTCCTTATTTAATTCGGTTATAGGAGTTTAGGAAGTAAACAATAATAATTTTTGTGATATATGAAAGTTATAGGGTGTGTTATCTATATAAATAATATATAAGGAAAATTAATAGTTGAATTTGATACATGTCATTTGAATTTTGACGTGTTATTTTATTTTTACCATGTATATTATATTATTCTTGTATAATTTTTATTACTACACGTATCTTTTATTTTATTTTTCTCACTAAATTTCAATATAAAATTTTAAAGATAAATTTCTTGATTAAAATATAACCTAAAATATTGATTTTTTATTGCTTATTTTTTTTATTTGAATTATGTTCTCATGTAGTTTATTGTATAGGATTAGAAACTAGTTTGTGTAAAAAGGATAAAAAATATAAAAATTGCAACAAAATTCATATTTTGTTGTGAACAGGAGAGAAAAAAAGAGATGAGATTGTTATTTTGAATTGCAGTTTGGACCCCGACGAAGTCTTTTGTCTCATGTAAACGAGTCCTTGATATTTGAAGTGCAGCTATTGAAAGTGTTATGAACTTGGTAAATTATATCAATCTCGTATATATGTAACATTTCATTAGTAAGATTTCAATGTTTTGAGTGCAAGAATTACTTTTTGTTTTGTTAAGAAGACATTTATATATCAATATGATATCAAATTATTGGACTGGTCATATTTTAACCATTCTATAATAAAATGATTCATTATTTTATTAGGAAATTTTTTCCATCTAATATTAGATGATCCTACACCAATTATATAAATACATATACCTTATGTCATAAACTTGCAAAAGTAACTAAATTATTAATCTAATGACATGTGTCTTGTTATAATAATTAATAATCAATGGTAGTGATATGAATATTAGATCATCCAATATTGGATGGAAGTCTTACCCATTTTATTATGGATTTTTATCCTAAATTTTTTACACTCGCTGTCGCACTAATCAATTCTTTTAAATAATTATTTTAAAGGTCTTTGCGAATAATTTGTCTCGCAAAACTAATTTTTCTAATTTTCTTAGTTAACCCTAAAATATTTTTATACCCATATATATAATTTGTGTTAGCAAACAATCTTGCTTAATAAAAAAATCTCCAACAAGTAGAGTTTGTATCTTTACTAGAATAGACCAAATATTGTCTCAACACAAATCTTAACTTAGCCAAAAAAATCTCTAACCTCATTAGCAAGACAACTACTCAGTTACTGAACTAAACAAATCACTATGTAAAACAGTTACTTAGGCACCTTAATCATATAGCTACATAAATTTAAGATCCACCCAACAAACTCTATGTTGAGGTAAAATGCAAACCAACTTCTATACAAAACCCTCTAATTTGGGTTTTCATCCAAAACAAATAGTTAGGGTGCCTTGACAGTAATCGAGGGTTGTATTCTGGCCCAAAATCCCTGGGCAACATAGTTACAAGTATCGATCGAGGGTTGTAGCCGCAGCATGGTGACCTTTTTTTTCTTTTTTTTCTTTGTTTCTCTTATTTGACCATCAAAGCATAAATCCATTATGCTATTATAAAAAATTGATGTCAGAATATAACCGATTGAATAGTGGTGCACAAATCTCACTATTCAAATATCACTGATATAATATGGATAAACAATCGATTTCTTCATGAGAAACATGTCATGTAACATTTGAGACAACTCATATCATATTGTTGTTCAGTTTTTTTTTTCTTTTTGTGCGAATCATGTGCTTGATTAAAAAATATAGAATTGATGATAAAAAAAAAAAAAGATACGCCGGAAAATAAAATATTAAACTAAAATATATTACCTAATGGTTGGAGTTTTGAACATAGAGACTATGCTGAAAACGTGTTGTGAACAGGAGAGAAAGAAAGAGATGAGAGTTCTGTTTATTATCAGAATGGGTAGATTACATAGTGGGAGCTCCTATTTATAGGTAATAGGAGACCTTAAACCCTAGTGTTCATGGGCTTGACTACTAGCCCATGGATTGGAATGATTATCCACTAAATAGGTTTATAACATATTTAATTTAGTTTTTGGTATTGCGAATCTCATCTCAGTACAACGTTTAGTAACGACTATTATTAGTTTCTATATATTTTTAACCAAAAAAAAAGTAGTTTCTTCTACTTCAGTTATTGTCATAACTCATAACCGTTGTCCAAAAAAAATATTATTGTCATGACCAATATGAATACACGTGTTCTATGTTGATTCAGGTCGACATATAGTCACCTTCAAGTAAATAGGATATCACGTGAATTCAAAGCAATTATTAGTGGGGTGAAGAGATTAAAAAAGAATAATAATTTGGTTTATAAGGTTTGATGTTATTTTTTTTTAGTCAAAACATAATTTCATAATAGAGGAGAAGCCATACAAGGCCTAGCAAAACACTATTACATGAAAAAGAACAAAAGATCACCCTATTTCAGCTGGAAGTCGATCCACATTGCTTAGGATTGCTAATTGGAATAGTACATCAAGCATCCAGTTACTAAACAGTAAGTCATGGCGCTGTTGTTTGGAAATCCAATCAGTACAGGTATTCAGTTATGTTTTGGCAATCCAGTTAAAATGATGTTATTTCATTTTACAAATAAAATAACATAAAACAAACATATCATCGTATATTATTTTTGCTACATAACTTATTCAAGAAAGTGTAATATCAAGGAGAGTAGTACATTTCCATCCTGAGATTAATATTTCTTCTCATACATTTAATCAGATTGTGACTCCATTGAGTTTTCTTATATGTGTTGAACTTTACACTTTGGAAATTTGTCAATTTATTTACGAATTTCACCCATCATTGACTGATTTGTCAGAATAGAACTAGTGACCTTTGTCGTCCCATTAATAAAATAGAGTACAAATAATAAGGGAAGCAATTCTGCGGAGTACGGATCGTAGGTAAGCAAGAATGATAAGTATGGTTATCGTTTTTTCACAGGGATTATTTGCGATTAAAGGTAAGTAATGCAAATGTGTGAAGTTTGCTATTCAAATAACAAAAAACTAAAGATAAAATGAGAGAATATTTGTTTTGGTTTTGTAATAGTTAACTACTATAATAAAATAAATGCTAATAACTTAAACTAAGAATAATGATTAAATAAGAATGAAAATAAACAACTAAATTAATTATAGTTAAACTCGATGAGATGGATGCTTGAGGATATTGCTAAGCAATATACTATGTCGCTAATTGACTTTGTTATTAATAAAGACAAGTGGTTTTGTTGTTCACATTAATCGGATTCTAGTTTAATCTAAGTCCCCGCACGGGCGATCTTATCTCTCTACATTATTCATACTCTCGGCTTTCGGGTAGGCTTAAGTCCCACTAACCCTATTGACTACCTAGCGTCCCACAAGCTCAAGGCACTAGGCGTTTGTATACTAGTTCTGTAATATCGCCCCCCTCCCGGGATGTTAGGTCAATTACGACAACTCCTGCTACTTGGCCAGAGCACATGAGTAATTATAACAAATGCACAAACAATGGAATTATAAATTAAAACCCAACTCAATTAAACATCATTATGATATCCCAAATGTAATTTCATAATCAAAAAGCTAAGCAAAATGTATTAAAAAAGGATCCTCAAGTAATAATAGTTTAGCTCATAATCGAATTAACACTAATCAAAGAAAAACTAATTAAAACTACAGACAAAATCATATTTAAAACTAAAAATAAGATAAAGTTACTGTCGATGATAAGAGGAGAGAGTGAGTGGTTGAGGTAGAATTGTGGGGTTAATAAACAAACCATTGTTCTTCCTCTTCCTTTCAATCTAGCGATTCCTCCTCCTCTCTCTGATGGATTAAATGATTTCTGAATTGAAGCGTATTGATATGGGGCTGGAAAATAAGCTTATATAGCTTCTAAAAATGTTGGGCCCTCTTTAGGTTTAGAGAATTAGGTTTAGAAGGGGCCCAACTGGTGTCGCCTAGGGTGTGATAAAAATAAGATAAAATTAAGTCAAGAAAACTACGCACTCTCACCCTAGACAGGCACAGTACTGCAAGTATTACAGGACGTATGCAAGTTTTAGTTGATAAGTTGAGTTCGTTCTCAGGGACTTAGTGTGCTAGTCGAATGGGTAGCAATAACGAGTAAGAAGTAAATAATTAAAGACAGAAAATAAAAGGAAGAAATTTCGAGATTAATTAATTAAACTAAGAAATTAAAAGACAATAAAATAAATACGAAGAAGATGACAAATAGGGAAACATCATGGAGCTTCACAAACATCTGCAAAACAACATCACTTTCCCATGGAGAGAGCTTAGTCACGCTTCTTCATAGAGTTTGGTCAGATCGGCCATACTCAACAGCTTCTCGACAGAGGTGGGTGGTTGCCTGACCTCAACACTCAAATCTCTTCCGCCGCAACTCGAATCTGCTGCACAATTTGCTGCCACTCAAAACCTCGGGACATCCCAAAGCTCACAGCTCGCAAGTCGGCTTCTCACGGCATGGATTCACAAATATTCACAGATCCGGCCAGCTATAGTCCTTCTCGAGCTTCTCAGGCGACCTCGTTCGAAGATCCTGCGAACCAAGCCCGTTGTTTCGCTCTCCGTCGAGCTGTTCAACAGATCTTTCTGGCGGCACTGCGAACTAGATAAAGCTCCATGGCTGCAAATGGCGAACTGTTTTTATGGAGGCTCTAGCTGCGAAAGAAAATGAAAATATGAGAGTTGGTTGATAAAGGAGATAACCTGGTTGAATCTGGAGATAGTTGTCTCATTGTGATGTGGTGGTATGAGCTGTTGATCTAAGCTGATGGTACGAGCTGGTGGTGTGAGCTGGTGGTGCAAAGTGGTAGTGCCAGTTCTTTTTTTTGCATTCAAAATAGTATAGTTTTTCCGTTGATAAAGGTGTGATATTTTTCTCTTTTGTAATGTAAAACTCTGAAAGGAAATAGAATTTTGTATTCAAATTTTTTTATCTAAATAAATATAAATTAAGAAATTAATGAAATTCACTAAACATTCTTTTATGAATTTTGTAATATAATAATACATATTATGACCTGAATCTATTTTATTTATTCTATTGTTTACTAATAAAAATAATTGTCTTGATACTCCGTAACATTCCCATATACTCAGTAAAATTACTAAGTATACTCAGTAAAGTTATTGAGCTAACTTAGAAATTCCCAAATACTCAGTAAAATCCACGAATACACAGTACTTTTTCCGTCGACTCGGTAATTTTTTCCGATATTCAGTACTTTTTCCGGCGACCGTAACTTTTTCCAAGACTCAATACTTTTTTGATGACTCGTTAAAAAAATACGTGTGTTTTCTATCATACATGCAAGAGTTTATACAACTAAAACTGACTAATATAAAATGAATAAATCATCAAAAATTATAACTCTTTTAAAGAGTATAAAAAGATAATAATCATGGCAGTGAGATATTAAATTTTTAAACGTTTCAAACAAATAACTAGCAAAATTGGTTTGGGCTGGTTAGGTAATTCAAATCAGAATTGGGACAATAGGTTCTTAAGATAATTTAGACTTTTGTTGTTGGCGTATGGAGACGAGAAGTGGTTGTCTCTTATGTATTACTAATCATATGGAACATTTGAAAATAAAAATTGAGAAGCAGGCATAGTAATTATATGATTGAACCCGATGAAATCATTTGAACTACCAAAAAAAATATGGATGAATGTTTTGGAAAAGAATGGGATAGAAGTGAACAGAGAGAGAATACTAATACAGATAATAGAAGCAGTACAATTGTTGATCTCGATTTTCAAACAAATATCGCATTTACATGTGATGCATCTTTTGATCAGCCGCACAAACCCACAGGGATAAGAGTAGTTCAGATTGATAAAGAAACTGGACGTCGAACTGATCTCTCAACGGTTACCAAGTGTAACTCGTGCACGGAGGGAGAAGCACAAGCGATTATATTTGTGCTTGATAGGACGACACAAGACACACAAGTGGGGATAACTATCTTCTCGGACAACCTTGAAATAATTCAAGGTATCGAGCAAGTGTCGCCAGCTAGATGGAAGCTCGGAACATGGCTAAGGAAGATTAAGAAGCTAGCAACAGAGGTTAGTCCAGTATTCTTCAAGCATATTTTGCTAAGTTTTAATGGTCGAGCAGACACTTTAGCAAAAGCCAGACACAGGGAATCAAAGGAACACGAATTAACGACAACTTTATTAGACCGATTCTCTAGACTAGGTATCGGTTAATTCTCGATGTAATTTTCTAAAATTTCTTCCGCGTCAAGAAAAACAAATAACTAGATATAACAATGGTTTGCCTTTTTGCAAAAATACCAAAAATCATAACGGTTATTTATAAAAAACCCTAACCTAACAATTTCAACCATCAATTTTGCAATTTGTAATTATTAGGTTTGATTTTTTAGAACGGTTTTGCGGTATTTAACATAACCAAATGATAACTCTATAAATGTATTACAAATTTTAAAATAAGACCACACATATAAGAAAAATCTCTAAACTATATACACAATTTCATTGATCTTAGATTATATTAGATATTTGTTATATACTTAAATCTAGTATTTGAATGTTTGTTTAAGAATTTTAATATATGTTTTTTACTTAAATTTTTATAAATTATGAACATATAAATGATAATAAACGGTTTTCGGTTATTCAATTTATTTTTATCTAAAACCCTAACCTAACGGTTTTAACCGTCGGTTTAATTTTCAAAACCAAAACCTAATGATTTTAACCACGATTATACAATCGAATTTTTAATGAGAAAATTACTCCAAGGGTCTTGAAGACACACCCCTAAGACTCAAACACACCTCTTTAATCTCCTCTTATTAGTAAAGGCCACAAATAACATATAACCCTATATACCTAAATTCCAAATTACTTTTATACCCATTTTTGTTTATTTTCCCCTATATATACCTTTTTATATCAAAATTATTTTAAAACCCTAATATCTAATCTCTCCTCTCCCCTCCCTCTTCTCTCAAAACCTCACGGTGCTTTTACCCCTTTTCTTTAATTTTCTTTAGCAGTCATGGTTGCTGGAGCTTCACAAACATCTGCAAAACAACATCACTTTCCCATGGAGAAAGCTAAGTCACGCTTCTTCGTAGAGTTTGGTCAGATCAGCCATACTCAGCAGCTTCTGGATGGAGGTGGGTGGTTGCCTGACCTCAGCACTCAGATCTCCTCCATCGCAACTCGAATCTGCTGCACAATCCGCTGCCACTCGAAACCTCACGACATCCCGGAGCTCACATCTCGCAAGTCAGCTTCTCACGGCATGGACTCACAGATATATACAGATCCGGCCAGCTAAAGTCCTTCTCGAGCTTCTCAGGCGACCTCGTTCGAAGATCCTGCGAACCAAGCCTGTTGCTTCACTCTCCGTTGAGCTGTTCGGTAGATCTTTCCGGCGGCACTGCGAACTGGAGAAAGCTCTATGGCTGCAAATGGCGAATTGTTTTTATAGAGGCTCCAGCTGCGAAATAAAATGAAATTATGAGAGCTGGTTGATAAAGGAGATAACCTGGTTGAATCTGGAGACAGCTGTCTCAGTGCGAGGTGGTGGTATGAGCTGGTGGTGCGAGCTGATAGTGCGAGCTGGTGGTGCAAGGTAGTGGTACAAGTGCTTCTTTTTTCTTTTCTTTTTTGGCGTTCGAAATGCTATAGTATTTGCGTTGATAAAGGTGTAATATTTTTTCTTTTGTATTGTAAAACTCAGAAAGGAAATAGAATGTTGTATTTAAAATTTTTTTATCCAAATAAATATAAATAAAGAAATTAATGAAATTCACCAACTATTTTTATATGAATTTTGCAATATAATAATACATATTATGATTTTGAATCTATTTTATTTATTCTATTGTTTAATTTTTCAAGACTAATCAAAAAAATTGTCTTGATACTTCTTAACATTTCCGTATACTCAGTAAAATTACTAAGCATACTCAGCAAAGTCAAACTTAGAAATTCTCAGATATTCAGTAAAATCCACGAATACACAGTACTTTGTCTGTCGACTCGGTAATTTTTTCCGATACTCAGTACTTTTTCTGGCGACTCAGTAACTTTTTCCGATACTCAGTACTTACCGACGACTCAGCGGTGGTCGGTGGTTGTAATCTGAGGTGGAAAGTATTGATACTTAATGAATGAGAGAGAAAAATGACAATAGAAAAAAGAGAAAAATTGTAATAAAAGAGAAAGAAGAATCTAATTTTTTTTGTCTTATATACACTATAAAGTAGTCATGGTATTGTAGATATTTAAGGCTCCTAAGATGATCCTTTTGTGGTGTACTAAGATGGTCTCTAACCCTATAAGTAGTCCACTTATTTTTAATCGGTTTAGTAGGCATCGATTTTGATTTTTAACCGTAACAATTGACATCTCTACGAATGATTTTTTAGGAAACCCTCATTCTAATGGTCATGTTTAAATGTTTTAACTAAAAAAAATCTTTAAAAAATTATTTAATTCTTAAATTTTATACGTTTACTTTTTAATTTGTTACAAAATAATGTTTTATATAATACTAGTATTGTTGTTAATTATAATGATTAAATAGCACAAAAACAGTAACTAATAATCACAATACTCCCGTCAAAAAAAAAATCACAATACCTGCCGTTGGAGAAGAATTATACTTGGAAAAAATGGTATTAAAAAGCTGGACAAATATATACCAGTGGAATTTTCAAGCCACATGTAAGTAAAAAAAACAAAAACTGATGTTAAATTCAGGCAAAACCCAGAATAATGAAGATATTGGAGACTAAAAATAGATATTGAACTCCCAATTTTAACTTTTGCAGGAACCTCCCTCTCTATCTCTATCACTCAAAATTTCTTAACCTTAATCAAACTTATAAGCAATTTAACTTTATATAAAATAAAACAATTTACACCCAAAAGATAAAATTAATACTTTCGACCAAAAAAAAAAAAAAAAAGATAAAATTAATTAAAAAGCTGAAAACGAGTGATTAAGAGTGACAATTAACATATTTTTCACCGATCATAACAATAAAAAGAAATTACAAAGTCCCGTAACATACATCATCAAAGTGAATAATCTTTAGCTTTTGACAATTTAGCAGAGAGTCTAATTTTTTGTGAAGGTTTCTTAACTTTATCTAATTGCAACTCAAGTACTTTCTCAGAAGGCTTACGTTTCCTTCTCAACCTTCCATTTTCCTCTACAGGAGAATTAATATCCATTGCTTCAATTTGAACAGATCCATGGTTCATATTCATTGCTTCACCTGTTTCCTCAGATCCAGAATTATTATTATTATTATTATTATTCTCTCCGAGCTTTGATTTACCACTTTCTAAACTTTTATCCTCTTCCTCAGGAACATCATCAGGTAAAGGATCAGCTGGTAAAAAACATATCTCTTCTTGTGACATATCCGAGTCACTAAAAGTTGAATCCTTTTCTATTGTTAATATATCTACTTCTTCATCTTCATTAATAATCGATTCTTTCGCCTACCAAAACAATACATTAAAATTAAATTTAAAAAAAATGTTAAATCAATTTACCTTTTCTGTATCGGGCATGAGATCAAATTCATCTTCACGTTCAACATATTCTTCGTTTTCTTCAAGTTCTTTGAAATCCGGAGCAAAAGCACTCCAATTCTCGGTATAATCTTTAGCCCAAATATAAACTAAACCAGTTAAAGAAACAGATACAACTATAGGATGTACGGGATGCCAAGCTAAATCTATTAAAGCTTCTTTTGGACCTTCGAGTATTTTAACTAAATGTCCAGCTCGATCCCATATATAGATTTTATGTTCACCTTTACTAGCGGACCCACCTACAATCCATTCACCATCACCGCTAAAACAAGGGACTTTCCAATGTACTTTCGTTATAGAATCTTGAAACTCTTGAACCAATGCTAAACATTTTGAGCCTACACTTTTTAACTTTTCAACTTCGTCTAATTTCTCGGATTTATCTGATTCAGCTTCTAATTTACTGTATAGTGATTTGAGTCCGTCTTTTAATGGAAGAAGATTTTCGTAGAGTCGGATTGTACGATCGTTTGAGTTTGTGAGAAGGTACTGTCCGTTTCTACTGAAAACCATGTATCTAATAACTGCATTACCTGTAAGAGGGACTATACCGCAAATTTGATTGGTTTTATAATCTATGATTAGTATTTCTCCTTTGGAATTTCCTAGATATACGAGATCACCATATTTGTTGAAGCAAGCTGCGGTAGGAGTAAAAGGGGCAGATCCGTCTGAAAATTTATTACGAGATGGAACAAGTGGTGTATCTGATACAGATCCAGGTACAGATACAGGGAGAACAGTGATGGATTGAGTATTTAAGTCAACAATTATAGGAGCTGATGAAAGAGGGCAAGCTAAGCAAATAGATGGAGTTGATGAAGAACCGGGATGTAAACGAGCTTTTAAAGGTGTTTGTTCAAGAGTAATTCTTGATATTTTGACCCCTTTTACAACATCCCAAAGTGTTAATGATTTATCAGCAGCTGAAACAAGTATTCGATGACCGTATTTTGACCAGCTTATACTTGTTACAGCACTAACACATTCATTATCTTGAAGTTCTTTTGCAATTCCTCGAGTTTCAAAATCCCATATCACACAGCTTCCATCAGAGCATCCAGCTGAAAAATAACAATATATGCTCACAGATACTAAACATGCGCACAGCAAATTGTGAAAAAATAAATATGTTAATTGCACTATTGGTCCCTGTGTTGTGCCAAATAACCAATTTTCCCTTCTAAAAGTAGCAAATAAGTGTATGGGGCTACTTTACATGGCACAGGGACCAATGGTGCAATTTTAATTAAAAATAAAATTACCAGCAAGAAGGGTTCCGCGACGATTGAAGGCAATGCATTTCATAATCCCATGCTCTAGATACTCCTCTATAACTTCTGGAAAATCTCCTTGTAGTGGATCTTAACACACAAACAAAACGGTTATTAAAAACTAATTACAATTACACGAAAACATGTCTATGAGCTAATTATAAAATTAGGGCTTTAAAAAACAGAAAATAAATGAAAAAATAAGTGTATTACCAATAATTGGGGCGTTCATGATGGTGTTGCTCGCTGAAGTTTATAACTGTCACAGACAACAAAAATAAATTGCGCAGGGTTCTTATGATGATTAGAATTAGAATATGAAGAGGAAGATTTTCTGATACAAATAATAATAGAAAATATGAGTAATTTAGGTATAGGTTTATTAATGGGTAGTTATATATCTGGAGAGAATGCTTTTGTGTTTGTATTTCTATGAGCTCGCGGCATAACTGTGTAGGGTTAATACCACTAATGACCCCCCATCTTTTATGAATTACACTTGTGTCTCATAACTTATATGTTTGTGTCGAGATATATATAAAGGTATTCCAAGGGTCCTACGGGGAAAAGAACATAAATACTAATAAAAGTATTTTAAGGACTTTTGAGGATATAAAAGCACCACTTTTTAAAACAAAAAACATTTCTAAACCATATTAAATATTAGTATTTCTAAAAGAGCCAATTAGAGGTAAATACCTATTAAAGAAATTATTTAAAAAAAGGTGCTTCCAATAAAACATTTTAGAGAAAACAGCCTCTCCCAAAACTACCCCTTATTAACAATTAAAAAAATAAAACAGCATGTATATATCTTTTGTTAAAAAAAAAAAAAACCTAAAAAGCGTTTAAAACACACACAACACACACAAATACACACAACACACACGCAAACACACACAACAAAGCTCTAAGCGGCGGAAGATGTAAATCACACAGGAGAAATCGACGACAAAGGAAACAAGCAACGGAAATGGTGAATATCAAGCACTCAAACCAATAACAAGTGTAGAATATCAACAACAACAAAGAATCGTCATACAAAATCAAAAAACCGTAAGCATTAAACCCAAAATTTTGTGTTATTCTGATATTTTTTAGAGTGATTTATGATTCCGAAATGATTATTGTGTGATTCATGAACAAAATCAAAACGAAAATTGATTTCATGTTGATTTCGATTGATTTTTACTGATTTTTGTTTGATTAAGTAAAATAGTAACGATTTTGGTAGTTTCAAGGGTTAATAATAGGATTTTGTGATGAATGTGAAAGAATAATGTGATTAATATCAACGAAAATTGGATTAGAGTGATAAAAAATGATTAATATGTAAAACAGGGACCTATAGTGCAATTATTTCAAAAAAATTGAGGTATAACTGTCAAATATACATAAGTAGGGGTCTGAGACTGATATTTTGGTAAATATTATGCATATTATAGACAGAATGTGTAGTTTAGGGACCTTATAGTGTAAAAAACTGCATAATATGGAATTCTGCAGCATGTTTTTCGTAACTGTATTAAACATGGAATTCCATGTTTAATACAGTTATCAAATCATAAAATTCCATGTTTTGATAACTGTATTATAGACATCATGTATCGTGTAATTACTGCATAATATGGAATTCTGCAGAATGTTATTAGTAACAGTATCAAACATGGAATTCCATGTTTAATACAGTTATCAAATCATGAAATCACATGTTTTGAAAACTGTATTATAGACAGAATGTGTAGTTTAGGGACCTTATAGTGTAATTACTGCATAATATGAAATTCTACAGAATGTTTTTAGTAACTGTATTAAACATGGAAAGTTTAGGGACCTTATAGTGTAATTACTGCATAATATGAAATTCTTGCAGAATGTTTTTAGTAACTGTATTAGACATGGAATTCCATGTTTAATACAGTTACTAACTATGAAATTCCATGTTTTGATAATTGTATTAAATATGAAATTTCATGTTTTGATAACAGTATTAAACATGGAATTAACTCAATTCAGGCCACTAATATGTTTTCTTGTGTAAAAACAGGTGAAAATGGCACCAAGAAGAAAAGTTATCAAGTCAAGACTACTAATTTGTTTCTTGTGGTTGGAGTTTGTGTAAATACAAGTAAAAATACCTCCAAGAAGAAGATTTACTGATGAACAAGAAGATGATAAGATACAAGCTGGGAAAAGGAAGAACTACTAGCTTTTCTAAGTGACGAGCAGCCCCTCAGTGGATTATGTTCATTGAAGAGTGTATATGCAGTTCAGCGGAAACAAAGATCAAAGAATCAATTATCTAAAAGAATATTGATATATGTGTTGATGTTTTTATTATTGTATTGAATAGAGTATTTCGTATTTAATTGTACTTATTTTGGAATGTTTTAGATTGTAATATTTAAAATGACTTGTTAGTTTATTAAGTATAATGAAGGATTTGATTAGAAATGAAAATTGATTAGTATTTCATATTGTGAAGGATTTGATAAGAATAGTTTTATAACCAACAAAAAACTCAAAAAAGCAGGCAAAATCAGCAACACATTAAAATGACTTGTAAATTCCATGTTTGAAACATGGAATTCCATGTTTGAAAACATAAAATTACATGTTTGAAACAAGAAATTTCATGTTTGAAACATGAAATTCCATGTTTGAAACATGAAATTTACTAACCTTCACACTAACAACTTAAGCAACTCGGATCGAAACCAATACAGAAAGATAATAATTATAAAGGAATGAACCACAACACAATATAAAAACAAAAAGGATCCAAAACATAACAATGGAAACTGTAAAAATTGTTAAACCAGTGAATATTAAACAACTGTTACAAGAATATAATGATCATAAAAAATAATCATAGAGCAACTTGAATATTTTTTGCATTGACCGACGTGACTGATTAGTTGACTCCAACGGTTCCTTTTCAGAACCAAATCTTTGTGACTACCAAATGTATGCTACTTGGGATCGTGGAAACACGTAATCGAAAACATAATCGAGAGTCGGAAAAGATCAAACGAACGCATATAACGTTGAGAACCGAACTTTACTACAACCATAACCATCTGCAGAAAGCAAGTCATGACATAAGTACTAGAATACAATAACACAAACAAAGGAAGAAGTAGAAAAGGGAAAAAAAAATTGTGCTGCACAAACCTCTTCACAAAATTACAGCTCAAACACACACTCTTATACGATTAAAAACAGTTTAAACACAAAATTTAGCAGCATAGAAGCAAAATATGAACAAAATGAAGAATGTAACACATAATTTACAGAAAATGAAGCAAAATATGAAGAAATGAAGAATGTAAAAACATTATCATAACAAAAAGAGCTTAAACACAAAAATTTGCAAAAATCAAAGCAATATATGAATAAAACTAAGAATATAAACACATAATCATAACATAACAAGCAATTAGAAGAGAAAAACATTCAAAACAGTAGAATTGCTTCAAGTTGCAAAGTAGGATGAAAATGTGAATCAAAATGCTTTTAAAATAGAGAATACATACACATGTATACATATATATAGAAACTATAAGCTGTAAATCAGCAAAGCAACAAAATGAAATCAAAAAAATTTTAAAAAAATAGCTAAAAACAGATCCGAGAGATAGAGAGCGGGAGAGAAAGAAGAGAATGTTAGTTTACCTTTAGAGAAGAAGAAAAAGCCGAGTAATTCCGTGAGTTAGCTTCGTGAGTGTGAGTGAGATTGTGACTGTGATTAAGCTCAGTTTGTTATCAATGGAGATGGAGAAAAATCGGTTAGAGGAGAGAGAAAGTGAGAGAGAGAAATAGATAGAGAGAATCTGTCAGTGTGTGAGCTAATAATTGGGGAATTAATTACCTAGTTTATAATAAGTAGTATCTATATTGGGTAAAAAGGGAAAATAAATAATTAAGGGGAGTTTTTTTCTAATTACTTAATTAAGAAGACATTTATCTATAAATAAAAAACTTAGAGGCTTAAAAAAATCAGTAGCCTAATTAAGGAGGCATTTTTCTGCAATTACCCCTTTCTAAAATACTTTTAAAAATAACATTATATATGTAATTTTTAAAACTAAGGAAAATCCTTCCATCCAATATTAAATGATTCTACACCAATTATATTCATACACATACCTCATGTTTTAAACTTACAAAAGTATCTAACTTATTAATCTAATAACATGTGTTTTGTTATAATAATCAACGGATGCCATGTAAATATTGGACAATCCAATATTGGATGGAAGTCTTACCCTAAAACTAAAGTGATTTTAGATTTCTACGATATTTTTTATAAATATTCTAATATAATTCTAAAAATGTATTTACACTAAGATAAGTTGTTCCAAACGGGTTCTTAGTGTATACTACATATAGCGAGAAACGTATTGGAGTTCTTTTAACAATTGGTGAGTTTCAAGAAAATAAGGATGGTGGAGATAAAGAAACAGTGAAAAGAGACCGTGGAAGCCTCCGTTGAAAATTCGAGCATTTTGGTATGTTGAGAGCGGGTTTTCCAATCAAAAGAATTGGGGGGAATCGGCAAGAAGCTTTCCGCCGGACCAGATGGTCCGGTAAAGACGGGACAACTATTCGGCAGGGTCAGACCAAAATAGGAAAATATCCATCTGGTACAGCCGAATGAAGGCACTAGTAGTGTCTGGCCGATCTGGATGGTGATATGGCTAAGCAGTATATAGTAGCCAACTTAGGGTCTCCCATCCCACCGAGCCGCATCAACCATCCGGTAGAGTCGAAAAATACAAGAGATGATAAAATTTCATCTGGTAGAGCTGATCCGGACCGAACCGTCGCCTTGGGAGAGGGAAAAATTCCATCTTCTACAAGGTCCCAAAATTTACCCCACAACTTCTGATGTCTCCTCATTTGTGATAGTTAAATATACTTCAGAGACATCATTTTAGGCTTATTTAGTAGTTTATAGGTTGATTTTAGCTTAATTTAGTGCACTTTCCTATTTTGGGTCTTGATTTGTAGAATTATTATTTTTAGAGCATATTGGGTTTAATTGTTTATTTAGTGTGAAGCTTTAAAGATAATTATGGAGATTAATTAGAGTCCAAGTCAAAGACTACAATATATGGAAGGAGATATGCATGGAAATTGGAGATAGAAGGAAGCTGAGTTTAAATAGGAAAAGGAAAAGCTGCCTAAATCTGGGATTCTGCAGTATACGTCCAAAGATAGGCGTTTTTACCTAAGAAATAGGCCGAATTTGGTAATTTCCTTCTAAAGGGCCTAGATAATTCTGTTGCGATTCTTTTGGTATCTTGTGGAGCAAAATCCGACCAATAACGAAGAAGATACACTCAAAACAACGCAGCAGTGTTTATCTTACGAATTTGGGTTGGGCCAGGAGCCCATTACTTGAAGTTATCTCCACCAAACGAATTAGGTCAACCTCTAACCTATAAATACAGCCTCTTAACACTCTTAAATCATCCTTGGCCAGACCCTAAGGCCAAGAGGAAGCTGCAACACAAGAGAAGAAGTCTGGAGGGAGCTGTGCAACAACTATGTCTCCTTCAACCTCTTATTTTGTAATTCTTTTCTCTTCCCTTCTTTGTATGAATTAATTCTTTTAGTTTGAGTGTTTAGCATATATGTATGAACCCTAGTTTTGATTGACATCTATCTAATTTGGGAACTTAATGTTTTAAATTGAATTATAGTTTTTATTCTCTGTTTATGTGTTTGGATTTATATTCTGTGTTCTTGTGGATGCGCGCCCATACAGAATTACCATCTAGTAATTAGGTCACCATTGACAACGGTGTTTAATTGCATGTTTAGCACATAACGTCTAGTATTAGGTCTGATCTGACAACCCAACCTATCTAGATAATCACTATGGTTGAGTCTTGTGACTCTTTACCAATTACAGGAAAAGTTTGCTTAGGAAGCCTTATTGACACAGGTAAATCCTATTTTAAACTACCGATAGCATATTGGGACCGATTAGGGAAATACTACATAATTTACCCTTACATGTTTAGAACGGCAAAACTAGTGGGGATTGCATGCTAATAACTCAAGTTAGACTTTCATACTATCTTCTTTTCTTTTCTTTTATTTGTTTTATTGTCTTTAGTTTATTAGTTTACTTTATTTATTGAAAAACCAAATAAATATCTATCTTTCTCTTCTTTCTACTTGCGTATTATTATCTATCTTTAATATCTGCACTTGATAATTTGCATAAGTTCTCTCTAACTTTCGTCAGTCCCTGAGGAACGAATCTTCTTATCATTAAAACTTGCATACGTCCTGTAATACTTGCAGTACAGTGTTAGTTTAGGGTGTGTATTTGCACTTATTTATATCATTATTTTATCACACCTTAGGCCACACCAAGTTTTTGGCGCCGCTGCCGGGGACTACATCGTTAGTCCTTGTGCAATTATCTTGTGCTCATATTTTCGTTAGTTCTATTTTACGCTTTTCTTTTTAGTTTTTGTTTTACAGATTTTTTTTAGGCAAAAGCAGATTTATTAGGAGATAAGGGTCTCGTGTTATTAGATCCTGAAGACGCTAATTCGTGATGGAAGCTCTAAAACTCAAGGAGTTGAGCCGACAACTTGAGGAATTACGAGAACAATCGCGAGAACTAGCTCGGAGGAATCTAGTACATACATCACCTTCATGTCCTAGTTGTGGAGCAAGAGATCACTCGTGGGGACGTTGCATGAACAATCCAGCCTCAATTTCCTTCATGCCTTATCAAAGAGACCATTATCATGATGGTTATTATCAATCTCAAGGAAATTACGCTGACTATCAACCCCCACAGAGTTACAATTGGGTCGAAGATCAACAGCCATGTCATTATGATAACCATTATCATGATGATTATTATCAACCACGACCACAAGCTTATTATCCTCCACAACCTATCTATCAAGAAGCGCCGATTTATAATGAAACTTATCAAGAACCACGTCCTTATTCAATGCAGCAAACCGTACAAAAACAACCTTCGAGTTTGAGTTCAAGTTTGGCTCGACTGATGCAAACACTTGATAATATAGAGAGTCGCCAGCAAGAATCCCAAAACTTGCATAATGCGATTATGGAGAATTTGCAGAGAATATCACAATCGATGAATGAAACTCAAATCCCTGCAGAAAGGCAACTCCGAAGTGATACTACTGCTCCAGAAAACAAAGTTTGTCATGCAGTTGAAGTAGAAAGTGGAAAACAACTATCTCCATCAAGACCAGAACCAGAATCAGTCCCTATTCCAGATCAGAGGGGGGAAGAAGCAACAGAAGATAAGGTCGAAGAGGTAGTTGAACAAGAACGTGTCCAAGAGAAGACACCAGAAAAGAAAGAGAGCCCAGTGGTAACCAATACATGTCCTCCTCCACCATTCCCTTCACATGTCAGAAAGGACAATGACCTGGAATTCAAGAAGTTCGTTGACATGATGAACAAATTAAAGAACAGCAGCCCGTTTGTAGAAGCTCTCACAAGAATGTCAAAATACGGTCAATTCATGAAGGACAATCTTTCTAACAAACGAAGATTCGAGATGAATGGATTACTAGAGGAGTGTAATGCTACACTTGGAATTGAGTTACCACCTATTCCCACGAAATCTTGGATGGCACCATCCATGATTATTAAGAATCGAGCTGAAAAGTTCGTGGGAATTAAAGGCAAAGGGTGGAAATTTCGTCATCCTTAATCGAGGTAACACGTCTAACTTTGAAAGACGTTAAACAAAAGTGCTGTACGGGAGACAACCCGTAATTTCTTTTATGTTTTTACGTTTTTAGTTTTTAATTTATGTTTAGATTAGTTAATTTTAGTTGATATTGCATATTTGAGGAAGGTATTAGTGTTTTTGATGATTAGGTATTGGAGAAATCGAGTTAGGGAAGCGAGCAAAGTTTTCGGAACGGAGAAACTTCAGCAAGTCATATCTTTGCGCTCGGATATCGGAATCAGGTGATTTTTGAGCCTAAACTGCATAACTTTTCGAGATCTATCTGTTGGGGAGGTTTTTGTCACGTGCGGTACACCGGACCTCAGCCGCGGTGCACCGCGCGGTCAAAAACCCGTACTACGGGTTGCTACCGCGGGTTTTATCCAGTAACGAAAAAAAAAAATAGCTGATGGGTCCGGTATACCGGACCCTATACCGCGCCATGCACCGCACAAACACGTGCCACGGGGTCCTACCACGGGTTTTTTGACGTAGGAGGCGCGGTATACCCCGCGGTACACCCCATGGTCCGCAGGGGTAGTCCGCAGCGCCGCAAGGGAGAGAAAAACCTACGGGATTTGATTATAAAGAAGGTATTAAGCTTTTAGTTCCGAATTTTATAAACCCAAACCCTCTTTTTCTTCTCCACAACTCTCCTAACTCCATTGAAGCTCATCAAAACCTTCACCAATCATCAAAACACTACCCAATCACCATGAAAACACATCCAATTCATTCTCCACATCATTACAAGGAAGATTCAACCACCTATATCATCCCAAAACACCTTGAATCCAAGAAACAAAAGCTTAAATTTCAAAAATTCATCCTACAATTTCTTAATCCAAGCCAATCCATGAAGAATCCATCTTACCCACATAGAGAATCATCATCAAATCACCTTTCCTAACCCAAATTAAGCTTGTACAACCAATAATCAAGAGTTTCAAATTTCAAGAGTGGTTAAAGCTTTGAGTATGGGGTCAATTGAGATGATTAAGTGAACATGAACAATATCTACTGTATGGGAGATGAAGAAATCAAGGTGTTGGATTTAATTGAGAAGAAATCAAGTGAGACAAGTCCTAGTTCCAATTCAATGGGTAAAACAAGTCAAGAGAAGAGAGGTTAGCTAGCTGTGTTTGATTCAATGAGCAAAAAGGTTCCAAATTTAGTGAAGAAGACAACACGACCTCTCTAGATCAAAGACCTTATACCCAAGAGAAAAAGAGAAAGCTTCAAGGGCCCTGATAGCTTCTCCGAAGCAACAATTAAAGGAACTACCTTTTCCTTATGAGAAAGTATTTGAAGAAGAAGTTGAAGGTAAATACATGAAGGTTCATGGAGATTTGGAATGCGTTGGGTTGTTTGTGAATTGTATTTTATGAGGAGAATAAGAAGATGTGGCACAGTTGATCTATGAGGAGGTGATACGAATTTTTGATCTCTCCCATGACGTTATTTAATGCAATATCCTATTATGATCACGTGTCCTAAACAAAAAGCGAATAAGAAGTTGGGTGAAGAAGATACATTAGATTTAATCCGAGTATCGACAAGGCGAGGTAATAGCCTCGAAGAGTATGTTTTCTTTCTTCCCTACCATTTCTTTATGTGCAATATGTGTGCTAATTTTAAATTTTATTTTTCTTGAGTCTTTTTCGAGTCGTGGGGACACGGCTCATTTTTGAGTTGGGGGTGGGGATTCGTTGTCCTCATCTTCCTTTTTGTTTTTCATAAAATTTAAAAAAAAAATTTGGGTTGAATTAGGCATAGAATATCTTTGAATGTACCTATGTGAGCATGAGTTTATTAGGTCAAGGATAGTAGGTAGTATGTTTTTGAAAGATGTCATAAATATGTTTAGATACATGCGTGAAAACAGGAAATAAAAGATAGAAAAGTTAATGAGCAATGCTAAGAAGTATGTTGAAACTTAGGGATAGTTATTTGGTGTGTAGAACGTGAGGTTTAAAATTAGTTGAAAACCCACTTGTCTATGAACTAGTAGTGAAAAAGTAACAAAATCCGGTAGTTAGAAAAATGAATAAGGCAGTTCTTTCATGATTAAAACACTTGAAGCCTTTTATACTTTCTCACCCTTTTATTTGATTATTGATATTATATATCCGTCTTAGCCCCTCCGAGCCTTTCTAAAGCCTTTTATTGAAACACGTTATAATCCATACCCTTAGTTTGTAGGACTTATCTATATGACCCGCACTCGAATCGCGAAACCTGAGACAACTCGTTTTAGAGCTTGAGTTTGGGGTGGTGGGTTTCATCATTAGGAAACTTTGGGAATTTGGAATTGTAATGGTGATTTTATTGATGATGAATTGTTATTATTGTAACCCTTTGCCGGGGTAATAGTGAATGGAAAAGAAGCTACGAGCTAATTTTGCCAACAAGGGCATAAAAAGAAAGAATATATATATGAAAAATAGTGTGATATCTCAACATCAAAAGAGAATCATAGCTATACAAAAGAGAAAATTTGATATAAAAAGAAAATATATATTCGGACCGGCAAAGTGGATTTTATATCATCAAAGGTTTTAATTGGGATTATTGGGGATGCACATTAAAAAGCATCAATAAATTGGGTTGAGTGAGAACATCTTCGAGTGACAACTCAAGCTCTAGGGCGATTCGTTGATGGCTAGTGAGGAGAGAGGCAAAAGCTCACTTTTCATTACCCAAATATACCACACCTGTCCTTAAGCCAAGTTATAACCCAAGACCTTAGGATTTCTAACTACTAGATGGAGAAACAATTGAGCTATTAGGTAGTAGGTAAGTGGACCATTGGATGCTGTATTTGGGACCTATGAACAACCTATAGCCATTAACCTGAACTAAGTTATCATCCTCTCCTTCTGGCATTGCGAAATTAATCTGGACTTGAATTTATGGATTGTTGATTACATGTATATTAAGCATATTTGTGCATTATTTCTTGAGCATTACTACATGAGACTTTTTAGATTTTTTGCTCTAGGATCATTCATTGTGTTCTGTTCTTATTCTCCTCCTTCTTCTTCTTCTTGACTACCCTACTGTTCTTTACTTTTATTGTATCGGGACGATACAACTTTGAGTTGGGGGTCTTGATGTCTCCTCATTTGTGATAGTTAAATATACTTCAGAGACATCATTTTAGGCTTATTTAGTAGTTTATAGGTTGATTTTAGCTTAATTTAGTGCACTTTCCTATTTTGGGTCTTGATTTGTAGAATTATTATTTTTAGAGCATATTGGGTTTAATTGTTTATTTAGTGTGAAGCTTTAAAGATAATTATGGAGATTAATTAGAGTCCAAGTCAAAGACTACAATATATGGAAGGAGATATGCATGGAAATTGGAGATAGAAGGAAGCTGAGTTTAAATAGGAAAAGGAAAAGCTGCCTAAATCTGGGATTCTGCAGTATACGTCCAAAGATAGGCGTTTTTACCTAAGAAATAGGCCGAATTTGGTAATTTCCTTCTAAAGGGCCTAGATAATTCTGTTGCGATTCTTTTGGTATCTTGTGGAGCAAAATCCGACCAATAACGAAGAAGATACACTCAAAACAACGCAGCAGTGTTTATCTTACGAATTTGGGTTGGGCCAGGAGCCCATTACTTGAAGTTATCTCCACCAAACGAATTAGGTCAACCTCTAACCTATAAATACAGCCTCTTAACACTCTTAAATCATCCTTGGCCAGACCCTAAGGCCAAGAGGAAGCTGCAACACAAGAGAAGAAGTCTGGAGGGAGCTGTGCAACAACTATGTCTCCTTCAACCTCTTATTTTGTAATTCTTTTCTCTTCCCTTCTTTGTATGAATTAATTCTTTTAGTTTGAGTGTTTAGCATATATGTATGAACCCTAGTTTTGATTGACATCTATCTAATTTGGGAACTTAATGTTTTAAATTGAATTATAGTTTTTATTCTCTGTTTATGTGTTTGGATTTATATTCTGTGTTCTTGTGGATGCGCGCCCATACAGAATTACCATCTAGTAATTAGGTCACCATTGACAACGGTGTTTAATTGCATGTTTAGCACATAACGTCTAGTATTAGGTCTGATCTGACAACCCAACCTATCTAGATAATCACTATGGTTGAGTCTTGTGACTCTTTACCAATTACAGGAAAAGTTTGCTTAGGAAGCCTTATTGACACAGGTAAATCCTATTTTAAACTACCGATAGCATATTGGGACCGATTAGGGAAATACTACATAATTTACCCTTACATGTTTAGAACGGCAAAACTAGTGGGGATTGCATGCTAATAACTCAAGTTAGACTTTCATACTATCTTCTTTTCTTTTCTTTTATTTGTTTTATTGTCTTTAGTTTATTAGTTTACTTTATTTATTGAAAAACCAAATAAATATCTATTTTTCTCTTCTTTCTACTTGCGTATTATTATCTATCTTTAATATCTGCACTTGATAATTTGCATAAGTTCTCTCTAACTTTCGTCAGTCCCTGAGGAACGAATCTTCTTATCATTAAAACTTGCATACGTCCTGTAATACTTGCAGTACAGTGTTAGTTTAGGGTGTGTATTTGCACTTATTTATATCATTATTTTATCACACCTTAGGCCACACCAACTTCTAAAACTGCAAACTTTTTACCCCATACACACCAAATCATCCCACAAACATATACCCACTTCATTCTTCCTCCGCCAAACATCTTGATCATTATCTTCTTCAAACTTTTTTCATCAAGTCCTTAAATTCCTTCAATACTCACATATACCTACATCAAAATACGCTTTACCCACTTTATATATCACCTACCTAAGGCCAAATCAACGCCCAAAAACACCACAAACAACCCAGAATTCCACGAAAAGATTTCAAAACCCTCTTTTAAAGTTGAAGTTTTTGGAGATTTTGAAATTTGGAGATCGAAGAGGGCACATCCACTACATCAAATACATCTTTTTCCGACTAATACATCATTTGTAACATGGCTTAATCTCAACTTTTTATATTCTTGATTTTGGTAAAACTTATATTCTTGAGATAAATTAGTGATAATAGTTGGCAAAGTAAGTATATATGTGGAATTTGAGTTCTGGGTTGTAAAATTTGGTGACATTTGAGTTGTCGTTATTCTGAGTTTCCTACCGAAGTGTTGTTGAATTTTTCGGTAAATTGAGAGTTAGTTTTTAGATTAACTATATCATTTAGAGATAAGAGTGAAAACATGGGGATTTTAGCACTTTTCATACGGAGCACACGCATTCTCACTCTGCTTTATAACTTTAGTAAATATCAACATCTCTTTTTGTCCTATAAAGGAACACCATCTCGAGCAACATAGATCGAAAACGTCAACTTCTGACTTAGGTATTGAGTGATTCTCGCAAGTGATGTCTTCTTTACCCTTTTAGTTTTTCTTTTTGCATGTATTATGTGTCCAAGTGTATAATCTTAATTATTAATTGATTTTCGAGTCTTTTTGAGTCGTGGAGACAATACACATTTTTTAGTTAGGGGTGGGGTACTCATTGTTCTCATCTCTATTTCATGTGTTTAATGCTATGAAAAAAATGAAAAATCCAAAAAAGAAATTGAAAAAAAGGTTTTCTTGTCAAAGATGGTGCCTCGTAAAAGTATGTTTAAACGACTCGATGATATGAACTATGTTTTTGCTTCAGAATATCCCATATTATGTTTCAATTTCTTGTATGAAACGTGTTATTCTGGACTACGTCGTTAGTTAGCATTGCATATAAGGCTAGTTTGAACAAATCAAAACGTGAGTAGATGTGTAGACCTTGAGATCCGACCTAGTCTAATACCAACTAGTCTACGACCTTGTGGTGAAATAGTTTAACGAGATAACATAGCGAGGGAAATGACTAAGTCTATTCTTTTGATAAGTCACTTTTCCCTTTAACTTGTCCAAATAAAGTTAGTTATCACTGTTATTCACTTGAATCACAACACATTATGAATCAATCTTCTTCGAGCTTGAATTTGAGGTAGTTGGTTATTTGTGGTTATGGGATATAAAGAGAGGGTAGTGTGATAGTTTTGTGCTACATTACAATGCACGTGATTGTATTCCTTGTCGAGTTCGTTAAAGAAAATAAAAAGAATAGAGAAAAGGATAAAAAAAAATCAAGCATGAAACCACACACAAAAAACATTGTTTATGCTTGACTTCAAAGAAGAAAAAGAAAGAAAGCAAGAAAATGAAAAGAATATGGCTAATGAAACTTGAGAACATCGTAAAGAAAAGGGTGTTGGGAATTGGGTATTCTTGTTGACGCGTCAAAAAAGGATGAGTAGACACGTCTATGAGAGAAAACTCAGACTCTTAGTCAATTATTTATTTTCTTTAGTGAGGAAAGAGCCAAAAGTTTACTTTAAATTATATCATACCCCACCAAGTCTTATATTATAACTAAAAAAATCCTAAAGATCTTTAGTTCTGTGATTAACTAATGAATTAGCAAAAATGAAGAAAGTAAGTTAGCTATTAAACAACATGGAATGATCGATGATCAGCCTAGCGCCGCCACCTTGAGTCGGGTTAGAATGGCCTTTTTGTATAGTGAAGCTAACTTTATTAATATTTTGACATTGTTGGTTACTTGTATGATTAATATTTTGTGGGTTATTTATTTTGCATAGATTTATGAGGAGTCGTATTTACATTGTTTATGAGACATTGCATGCTTCTACATGATACTTTTTTATTCTTGAAACAAATTGCGTGCTTACGTTGTCGGGACAACCACTCTTTGAGTTGGGTTTCTGATGTCTTGTCTTTGGTGATACAATTTAATACTTCTGGGGCATAATTTTTGGTGTTTTTTAGATTTAAAGCTGGTATTTATTCCTTGATTTGGTAATATTTTGAGTTCTCAGATAAGTGTTGGTATTTAACATATTTTAAAACGCTTTAAGGAAATTTGTGTGTTGATTGTGTAACTCTTAGAAACATGGAGTATCCAAAGATGTAAAGGCCAAGCTAAATATTCAATAAGATAAGAAAACTCCCAAGATGATGGAAATATACCAAGACAGGCCAAGGAGTCAAAAGAATCAATAGAAGTAAAGGCACCAAAACCTGAAAATGTCTTGGTCAACTTAGAAATATTAATGTGAAAAATTGGAGAAGTATTAGAGAGTGATTTTTTACCACAAGTTAGCCCTTAAAGTCTAGTTTGCGTGAGAACAAATCAAATATTGGTTTTGAGATGAAACAAATAAGTTATGAACGTTTTGCCAAGACGATGTGAGTTATCTAGATTCAACAAATGAGTTCACGAGCCAATTTTGACCCGAATGTTTGGGCCCAGGAGTTGGAACTACGAATTTCCTTAACATATAATAGTATTTTAAAGCTTTTTAGACACACTTTACTTTCTTATGAAATTGACAGAAATAGAGAGGCAAGGAGAACAACACAAGAAGCAAACAACATCAATTCTTACAATTATAATCATATTCCCTCTAAACTCTTGGTTATGTTCTTTACTTTCGTTTTAATATGTATTATTCCTAGCATGAACTAAACCCTTAGTAAGCTTGAGATGATGTATGATGAACCCTATACTATAAAATTGGGGTTTTTGCTTGATTTTGGGGTTTTGCTCAATTGAATGTCTAAATTAATTATATATTTTGTTATATTATATTAAATTGCTTTTATTTATAAGGGCCCCGTAATTGAATTGCCTTAACTTATAAACTACACCTGGGGTGGGGGTTTATAGGTGGATCAATATAATAGGAGTGTTTATTTACTATAGAATCGTAAGATCTTAGGAATTTACATAATCGTCAATGGGTAAAATTAAGAAACACCTAATAAATTTGTAGGTCTATCTAGGAGGAATTTGTAGATTAGAGGCTATCCACCTAATCACTCGGAAGAGGTTTGGGAGGATGTCATAATCATGGTTAGTATAATTAGTTAGACATCGTCTTTAATCAACTTAAGATCACTTTTATGGGTCTTTAGTGTTTCAAGTCATCCAAATCTAGCTTATCTTCCATTGTTTCAAAATTTTATAGTTATTTTATCCTTTATTTTTGTTTATTATACTCAGTCCGTTAAATTATTAGTTAGTATAAACTTTCCCCCATATATTTTATATTTTATTTTTATCACACAGGTATCTTATTTTATACTTACTTTTTATTACTTGGAGACACATACACTTGTAGGGAGTAACATCCCTTGTGTTGATGGTATATAACACTTGGAGAGCTACCACGTATTTCAAATAGGAGAGGAAATGTTCATAACAGTGACAGTGTAACACATCCATACAATTCATACTGGGGTTCTATAGAGCCTTTAAAAAGAGGAAGATGTTATGGAAGAGCCTGATCATGTCAATTCTAATGAATTCGGAGTTGTGTAGGTAAATACTAATACTAAGATTTCTCCCAATAATATATCATGTACCATTGGAGGCATTGAAACGGGGAATATCAAGTGTTAACAAGACGAGTAACATCGAATAGGAAGCCTTTCCTAATTTACATTTAGAGAAGTCCAATAATGTTGTTAATCCTAATATATATGTGTAACGTGACTGGAAAGAAGGAAAGTCTGGGGTCATTAGACCATCCCAACTTGGTACCCTTAGTCGTGCTAGTGTAATTGCTACCCATGAAGTGATGACTATGGATGAAGCTATTGATGTTGGCTTACTTACAAACTTTCATCCATAACAAGCTTTGAGCTAAGAAAGGAACTATATTTTAACATCAATCACGAAGAAGGAGTTAGCTATAACTTGAAGGTTCATCATAAGAATTTAAGAAACTTTATTTATTCTGGACGTCCTAATTTGTAACATTATTTGGAGAAAATTATGTGTGGTTTTCCTCCCTTTACCTTGCACTTTACTTGAGAATATTGTTGATTATACTGAATTTTTTTAATAGTTTGATTCTTACTCCCCCTAACAGAAATCTGAATCCAGAAAGCTTGTTGAATATAATCATCAAATACTATATGAAATTAAATTAGTTATAAATAAATATTAAAGAGCTTTATTCGAAATACGTTTTGAAGTAGCGAAAATCGAATCAATGAAAATAGGATAGTCTTGCTGCAGTGGATCTTCTTAATGGAAGAAAATCTTTGTTTTCACCACCTAAATGTCTCTAACTCTTAACGTGTGTTTATTTTATTGAGAATAAGAAAAGAGGAAACAGTGAGTGTACGTTTCTTTCAGAGATGTAATAATATTTGTCTCCCTTTTGTTACATATATAAGAGTTATAAGTGTTTATTAGATAAACCACTAATAAAGGTTATTTGATAACACTCGCACTCCTTATTTTATTTTTCTTAAATTCAAGAAAGACTTATCCAACAATGGGCATTATAATAAATAAGCACATATATTTATCTCTACTTATAAGAATTTTAAAACCACTAACTGACTTATCCCATAATCTGTATCCTTTGACCCCATGTTGTTGTTGGTAACCCAACATAATACATTTCAAAGACCTAGGGTCAAGTTTACCATCCTTAGTGTGAGCATAAGTTGCACAACCAAAGACTCTAAAATGGGGTAAATCAGGTTTAGATCCATTGCGAACTTCTGTTGGGGATCAAAAAATTATGGACCTGTTAGGGCTCCTGTTAATCAAATAGGCGGTAGTGTATAAAGCCTCACTCAAAAATATTTTGTCAAACCAGAAGTTAACAAAATACATCTAACTTATTCCAAAAGGGTTATGTTCATCCTCTCAACAACCCCATTTTGCTGAGAGGTTTTTCTATCAGTTCTATGTCTTAAAATCTCATTTTCTTTACAAAATGTATCAAGTTGTTCATTGCAAAGCTCAAGCCCATTATCAGTTCTAAAAACTTTAACTGTTTTACCAGTTTGATTTTCCTCTAAAAAATTTCAATCTTTAATTTTAGAAAAAGTTTCATCTTTGGTTTTTAAAAGAAAAGTCCAAACCCTCCTACTATAGTCATCAATTATAGAAAGAAAAATACTTGTAATTGCCAAGAGATCATACCTTTCAAGTACTCACAAGTCAGCATGAACAGACTCTAGGCAGTTAAAGGCTAGGTGCACCCTAGCCTTAAACTGTCTGTGTTGTTTAGCCAACACACAATTTTCTTAATATGTTAAGTCACATAGGGTAACCTTACCAAAACAACCTTGTTTGCTCAGCAAAGTAAGCCCCTGTTGGCTCATAGTCATATGCCCAAGCCTAAGGTGCCATTTTTGTATAGCTGCAAGCTTAGACTCAGAGATCACATTAGTTAAGCAAGATATATGACTGCCATTCAACACATATAAACCAACACACTTAGTACCAGAAAATAGCAGTTTGGAATTCCTATACACATCAATGCTACCCTTAGATACTTCAGAAATACAACCAAGGTCATCAAGGGCACCCAAAGAAATTAAATTTCTTTTAACTCAGGAATATGAGTAATAATATTTATCACACCTTTTTGTTTCACCCTTGTATCACCTCCTATGTGGAGGTTTTAAACCCCAATCAGAGTGTTTCTTTTTCCTAATTACTTTCTCTCTCTCTCTCTCTCTCTCTCTCTCTCTCTCTCTCTCTCTCTCTCTCTCTCTCTCTCTCTCTCTCTTTAATTTAATGCCACATAAGGTGAGACCTAAGGGTGAAACAAAAGAGGTGATAAATGTCACTACTCTAGGAATATAACTAACACTAGTCAAGGTAACATGTATCCCATCATACGTTTTCAGTTTGATTTTCCTAATACCCTTAACATTACGAGTTTGATCATTAACCATATACACAGTTTCATTACAGGTCTCAACTAGATCATGAAACAAATCAAGTATGGGGAACATGTGAAAGGTACAACTAGAATCAAGTATCCAACTAACATGACTAGACTTATCAGTGACATGCACATACATCATCATCAATCTTAGGCATGCAGGCTACATTAGATTTGTTCACACCAACAGATAATTTGTTTTCCAATTTAAAACAATTTTTCTTTTAAGTGACCAGCCTTCCCACAATGAAAACATTTGCGAGTCTCTTTAGACTTATTCTTATTGTCATTAAGTGTTTTCTTATTCTTATTCATATTGGGAATGTGTAGTATGTGTTCTAGGTTTTATAAACAAGTTATAACCAGTTTTCCTACTCAATTTGATTTCATTTTCTATGGTTTTTAAAGCAGATGTAACTTGGTCAGTAAGGACAATACTAGCATATTGAACGACATCTTTGACAACTTGATAAGATTCAGGAATGGAATTCAGAATGATCATGCATTTACTAATATCATCTAAACCCTGTGGGGTACTATTTAACATAAGGGTCATTTTCAAAAACTCATCTACGTTATCGTCTAAAGATTTACTAGCATCTATTTTGTAATTAGACAAAGAACCTTTCAAGAAAGCCAAGTTGGGCAAAGATTTAGTAGAGTATGGAGTATCCGACTTACCCTAGAGATCAAGTGCAGTATCACATCCATCCACTTTCTTTATGACTGAATCGGTTTGATTTAAGAACAAAATATTAAATGCTTCTTCATTTATTTCATTTAATTTATCCAGAATATTCTTAGGCCTGCAGATCCAACTGTGTGATGAGACAGCAGTGCCTTCATTTTTTTCTACCAAACACCAAAGTCAATTTTTCCATCATAGACTGACATCTCAATACGAGTTGTAGCCATCGGGTTAGTACTAAGAAAGAAATCTATATGTACTAACAGTTTGAGAAGAACTTCAAATTAAAAAAATACTTTTTAATCACAATTTTATAAAACCACCAGATTGAGGAAACAAAAGAGTCTCAAACAAGATTTGAAGTAAAAGAATTTTCAAGAACCCAAAGACACCAATCAGTAAACTCAAACAAGATTTAAAAGTAAATAAATCGTAGATAAGATCTAGATCCCCAAACCCTATAAGGAGTCGAGAATCTTACAGATTTAATATGAGATTTAACGAAACTCAGATATAACTGTTGTAAAAACGTTTGAGTTAAGATCGAGTTTCATATAGGTTTTCAGGAAGAAGCTAAGGAACATAAATTAAAAGAACACGAGATATATCGTGGTTCGACAAAAAGTTGTCTACATCCATGTTGGGCTCCGATATGAGAGTCCGTTCCACTGTAACCACTGTTATCGCCGATTACACTTGTTACTCTTACAATATTCAAGTATTCACCGAAACCCTAGAAATAAAACCTGCTAATCTAGCCTCAATACTTAACTACGCTGAATATCTAACCTCGAACCAAGATGATTTGAGTAATACTAAAATTTAGCTAACTATTACGCGTGATTTCAAGCTTTGTAAGAACACGGAGATCAAACCCTAGGTTTGACTCTGAAGAGACGAGATAGTTTTCTAAGAAGAGTGAGCAAAGAGAATGATTAAGGTTGTGAAGAGATTTCTCTTTTATATGGCACACATAGGTCATGAATCTCAGCCTTTCATCTTAATCACGATCAATGGTCTAGATGCTTTCCCACATTACTTAATAAAACGACGTCGCCGAGTACACACGTATAAGTCAAGTGGTCAAACCCGGATATAAGTAACACAATTAACCAAGTCAAATGTGCCAAGTCAAATTATCACACACTTCACATATTACAACATTTACAATTAAAAAAACAACGAGTGAACATTATGCATCATGTTTAGTTGGAATTTTGTAATCTGAACGTCTTCAAGAGAATGTCAAGTATGTCTTCTAATGCGGATACCACCTGCGACTCAATCAGTTAAAAAAACAGACAAAGATTTGTAAAAACATTATTTTCATACGATTGTTTCATGTAAATTTTTAACTATTGTTCCGATTTCCAACCTTTAATTCCGCAATTTTTTAACCAAAAGTTTTTAATTTCCAAACCGAAATTTCCGAACCAAAAATTTTGAAATTTTTGTGCCCGAAATTTTCCAATTTCCAGTAAAACCGAATTCGGATTTTTTTTTTTCCAATTCCAAAAAATAGAATTGAAATTGAAATAGAAAATATCTATTCTAAAAAAAATTAAATATTTTCTAAAAGCCCTTATTTTCGATATATTCCTTGCGATTTCTACCCCGTATGTTTGGATTAAGGAGGGATAATTTATTAAAGGATATGAAGGGAGAGTATAACAAGGGAATGGAAAGGAGAGTATTTGATCTTGTTTGGATTGAATAAAAAGAGAAGGAGGGATTTTATTAAAGGATAACATTTATCCGGTGTTTGGATTAGAAGAATAATGGGAGGAAGGGATTCTTTTTATAACTAAATAACTCATATACCCCTATTAAAATATTTTATAAAGAAAGAATAAGGGTAATTTAGACATTACAACGTAATAAAAGAATCCTTCCTTCCTAATCCCACCGAATTGGAGGGATTGAATATATGGGTTCGTAAGGGATTGCAAGTATCCTTTAATAAACTATCCCTTCTACTTATTTCCAAAACAAACAACGGATAAGATTGCCATTATCCTTTAATACAATACCCTCCCTCCCAATCCCTCCATCCAAACATATCATCTATCATTACTATTTGGAAAAAAAACCTATAATTACTCTTTTTAAAAATAGACCAAAATGCACATTTATAAAATTTAGGAACAATTTGTACAATGAAATCTCAACTCAAAGGCTAACCCTGCAAATTACAGTTTCGATTCTCAAAAGTCGTATCTTTGTCTCTACCGGTCACTCTTCGGTAAACACCGTTCTCTTTTTCTTCGCTGCCTAAGATTATTCTCATCAAGGTACAGTCCTTGCTGCACTCAGTACAATATTTTGTGTATATGTAACCTCTTGCATAATGTTTCTTCCTTAAATATAAAAGTAATTTACTTTATTTTGTAAATTTTGATCAGTTCATAGCTATAATTGACGTAACTTTACTAAAAAAAAAATCGAAGTTGTATAGTAAGACAGTAATTTTATGTTTCTAATAGGTCCTTGTGTTATGCGAAATAGCCAAATATACCCCTTGTTTTAATACATAAAGATGCACCATTGGTCCCTGCTGATGGAAATATTTGCAACATTTTGAAAAACAGGGGTATATTTGCTATTTGTGATTCATAGAGACCAATGATGCTATTTGATATTTTATAGATTTTTTTTTTTGTTGATTGTATTGTAATGATAATGAAGGTGGGTAATATGGATTGTAGACTACTTTCATTCAACCGTAGCATTGGTGTAGCTTGTGATTTTCGAGGAATCCGTGCCCCAAAATATTCGACAAGATCTTGTTATTTACCAAGAGGTATATTGGATTTTGACCCTTTATTTGATTAAGATATGTGTATGTTTAGATATATGTTATTGTAGGTCTTCTTTTGTTTCTTATTTTGTTACCTGATGTGGAAAGTGCAGGTGTGAGTTGTTCAATGAAGTCTTATAAACTATCAGAGCTTACCCCATCTGAGGTTAACAACCTTAAATCTCGTCCTAGGATTGATTTTTCTTCCATTTTCAACACTGTAAGTCTCTATATTAGCATTTATTGTTTAAAAGAAGTGGTGAAAATTAATATTTGGATTTAATTTTTTATCAGGTTAACCCAATTGTTGATGATATACGTAGTAGAGGAGATGCTGCAGTTAAAGAGTTGGTGCATCTTTTACTATTCTCTTACTTATATTTTAATATTAAAAAGATTTAGATTATGATTTAATTTTATCTTTGGCAGGTACACAAAGCGATTTGACAAAGTTGAATTGGATGAGATTGTTGTAAGTGTGAATGAGCTGGCAGATCCGGAGGTAATTATATTAACAATAATAATATCTCTTCTCTTGGAAGGGTATTTTAGGCTAAAAAATGGTTGTTTGATTTCACAGCTTGATCCAGATGTTAAAGAAGCATTTGATGTAGCATATAACAATATATACGCATTCCATGCTGCTCAAAAGCCAGTAGAGAAAATTGTTGAGAACATGGATGTAAGTAAGCTCTTTCTAATATAATATTTGAAAGTAAAAGGACTGAAATGAATATATTAATTACGACAGGGAGTTAAATGCAAACGAGTAGCAAGGTGTATTTCTAGTGTAGGTCTATATGTTCCAGGTGGAACTGCTGTTTTACCTTCAACAGCTTTAATGCTTTCAATTGTACGCTCCTCATTTAATTATTCTATTTCATTTTTTCTTATACTCATATTTTTTTTAATTATTTAATTATTTAATTATTTATTTGTTTAGCCTGCACAAATTGCTGGTTGCAAAACTGTTGTACTTGCAACTCCACCTGCTAAAGATGGGAGCATCTGTAAGGTATAGTATTTGGTCCTCCATCTTTATTTATTTACCTTTCTAAGTTTATTATTATTACACAGGAGGTCCTTTATTGTGCTAAGAAAGCTGGTGTGACCCATATTTTAAAAGCTGGAGGTGCTCAAGCTATATCTGCCATGGCTTGGGGAACACAATCTTGCCCTAAAGTTGATAAAATATATGGCCCTGGAAATCAATATGTCACAGCTGCAAAAATGATTCTCCAGGTAAATTTATATGAACAGAAAAAAAAAAAAGAATTGCTAGCTAATTTTTATACTCTTAACAGAATAGTGAAGCTATGGTTTCAATTGACATGCCAGCTGGACCATCAGAAGTGCTTGTTATAGCAGATAAACATGCTAATCCTGTTCATATAGCTGCAGATTTACTTTCTCAGGTATGTATAATCTCATACTTATTAAGGGATCAAAAAAGTTTAATTGTAACTACTTTTTTAGGCCGAGCATGGACCTGATAGTCAAGTTGTTCTTGTGATTGCTGGAGATGGAGCGAATCTAGACGCTATTACGGAACAAGTTAATAAACAGTGTGAAGCCCTTCCTAGAGGAGACTTTGCATTGAAAGCACTAACACACAGCTTCTCTGTGTTTGCTCGTGACATGCTCGAGGTTACTTTCGTAAATAACTATTGTTATACATGTTTGTAGTCATATTTTCATTGGATAATTATTTATTTGTCAGGCAATCACTTTTTCAAATATATATGCACCTGAACATCTAATCATTAATGTAAAAGATGCTGAAAAGTGGGAGAGTTTTATTGAAAATGCAGGTAATTTTTTTTTGTTTTTTCCTTTTTTTAATTAATTGTCTTAATTTGATTTATACTTTCTCCAGGTTCTGTATTTTTAGGGCCTTGGACACCTGAGAGTGTTGGTGATTATGCAAGTGGAACAAATCATGTACTTCCAACTTATGGTTATGCGCGTATGTATGGAGGGGTATCTTTGGACTCATTTCTCAAATATATTACCGTTCAGTCTTTGACAAAAGAGGGCCTGAAGAAGCTAGGCCCGCATGTAGCCACTATGGCTCAAGTTGAGGGCTTGGAAGCCCATAGAAGGGCGGTCACTCTTAGGCTTCAGGACATTGAAGCAACACAAAAATAAATTATGTTTGTTTTATCAAGCTATTAAAATTATCACTTCTCTTAGAATCTACTTTCTGGGATTTTCTAGCTGTTGTATACTATTTTTATGAGCTGGAGCTGCTTTAGGGTTAATGCTCTAGGTTTTGTACGTGATATTATTGTGTTTCTGCGGCAATGGCAATATGGAGCATAATTAGAATTGGTATTTTTGGAACCTGAAATAAAAGAGAGATACAATCTTATATTCATGTTTCTGCTACGGTTTTTCTTTTCTCTTTCTGAAAAAGTAATTAGTATCTTATATAAATTTAAACAAAGAGGGATGAGTCATCATGCAAAGAGAAGTTAATTGTGATGGCAGAAAGAAATCAATAAGTTCAATAGAATGTCGCATAATTTTTGTTTAACTATCCACTCAGTAGAACGGTTATGGTCTCTTTAGATACAAAAAAGTTGTACTCACAAAGATTAAAAAAAAAGCATATAATACCCTTTGTCTTTATATAATTATTCTTAAATAATGTACATGGGGTTATTTAATGCAATAATCTTTATACAATTTAATTAAAGTAAAATTGGAGTCATTTATTCTGAGTCTAAAGTGGCTTTCTCATGTATTAAAAAAAAAGTAAAATTGGAAAATATATAGAAAAAGTGTCATAGATATTGAAAAAGGGACAAATAAAATTGTTTGTATTGGTAATCCGAGAAGACCTAAGTAATTTAGCGTTAAGTATTGTAAGTGTTTATTATGGATCCCTTTCAAATGGTGATACATTTTCTTAATAGTGATGATTTTATCCTCACAAAGATTCTAAGAGGGTATATCTCTACAAGTGGAAACATGTGTGACCAGCGCACACAGATAACGAGGAAAAAATGTTCTCAGAAGATCAAGATTCCCGATTAAACCATCATCATTCATAAGATTTCTCATCTGGATAGGTATCCATTAGGTTTTGGTAGATGTAGTACTCCAACCACTTAGGAGATCTCTAAATATTTTTATCAGTTTTATCCATAATATGTCAATTATGGCCTTTTAAAAATAATATTACAACCCAATAAGACTCCTTTAACTATATGAAAGGGAAGAAGCGAGAGTAGTATAATACTTTTAAAAATTGAGTCGGGATTTAACATAATACTAAGAATTTTAACTGAGACGCATGGTTCATGACCCATACCCCATAATCTTTCGATGTGATCATAGTTTCTCATTTACCCATTCAAAAGTTGACCACGAGAAAAGCTAAGTCAATACAAACTTGAAGTGGGATAAGGTTCTTAAACATACTAATAGTTTATGTTTATAGTTTGGGAAGATTTGGAGATCCGCCTTTATTAATGTTTCTTTCCCATCTTACAACATAACATTTGTATTATAACAACAAAATTTAATTAAGAATTCAAGTGATAAATAGAGTGCTTTAGTTTTTTTAGCTACCTCATCCAAATGAGAGCCCTAAATATTTCACTGGATCTAATATATTTCCCTATCAGTTTTGGGACATGATTAAGGACTTTCTAGTAGATAGAACACCACTTTTTAAGGTTTATTTTTCACTTGAAACTTTGTAAAACTATGAAACATGAAAAATTTAGAATATAATCATTTTTTGCTTTGAGAGAGAATTTTTTTAAACAATAAACTATTGTATTAAAAAAATGAAAAAAAAAGGGTACAAAGAGGTTAGCAAAGGAAGTATATGATATACTTAGGCAGTTTCTAACTGTCTTTATCCCTATATATATCTTTCACTAAACCCAATTTCACTAAGCGAGAGAGTTTGGGCAACAATACATAACAAATAAGGGAAAAACATTTGTCATGACTCAACCATTTAGTGGCGATAAAAAGTTGACAATGCTTAGTTAAGCTACTTCCTCCGTTTCTAAAAAGTTCTTACTTAAACTAAAAATAGTTGTTCTAAAAAGATTGTTGCTTTAGAAAACCAATACACTTTTTATTTATTTATACCACTTTACCCCTAATTAAATATTATAATATATGTTCTCAATAGATATTTAAGATATCAAAACACTTTATAGAGAGTATTTTCACATGAATAATAACTGACGTTTCTTAATTTGTGTGTAGAAATAAATGTGACAAACTTTTAAGAACGGAGAGAGTACAATGTTAAAATTATGTAATTACTTTATTCTTTTATGTGTTCATTGTATTTTTGTTGTTGCTTCGTGCAAAAAAACGACTTGCTTAGTGTTATCGATTATTTTTCCAAGTGTTCAAAATAAATGTACACATGTTAAAATGACCTACTCAGAGTCCTACCACAAATCATATTCAGTTTAAGCATGACGGAGGATCAGTGTTGCTAAATGTAATCACCGGCGACACTTTAAAGTCTGTTTGTTTTAAGGAGATATTTTTTAGTAAAGGATAGGAAATGGAAGTCTAGTAAAGGATATGAGAGTAAAGTATTTAATCTTGTTTGGATCCGATAAAAATAGAAGGATAATTTTATCAAAAGATTCTATATATGCGGTGTTTGGATTAGAAGAATAACAAAAGAAAGTTATTCTTTTTATAACTAAATTACTATTATATAGTAATATATCTTGTAAATAAAGATTAGGAATAATTTAGACATTACGATATAATAAAAAAATATTTCCGTCCTAATACCACCGAATCGCAAAAATTAAATATATAAGTTAACAAGGGATTGTAAGACTACTTTAGTAAATATTCTTTTTTAATTTTTTCTAATCCAAATAAAGGATGAAATTATTATTATTCTTTAATACAATCTCATCCTTCCCAATCCTCTTCCAAACAAACTCTTAGAGTTTCCACCACCGATGTTCAGTATCACTACTGATGGTGATTTCATATTTCAAATTGTGTTTTGTCTTATATTTAAGATTATTTTTTCATATTTTACACCTTGAAACCCTTGTTGAAGAAATATATTATGTTAGTATACTTAAAAGCAACAGAAAATTGTTCAAAGACCTTTTGGGTCGAACACCCATAATTTTATAAATGAACTAAGATGAACTAAACACTATATGGGTTGAAAGTGCTCCATAAAAGTTGGGCCCTCCAGTTTCAGAACAGACCAGCGGCACTGGAACCCCAAGGTTGTCACTCACTTTGAGTTCTTCCATAGTTACTAGTTGTGTTTTTATCCACCAACGGAAAACACAATCAAAGATAGTCGATAATAGAACACCCGTAATATAGAATGTAATAATTCGAGTAACAGTGTCGAGTTCATCAGTCTATCCATCCTTAGGGCTGCAAATGAACCGATACTCTCACCAAGGGCTCTAGTTTGAATTCGTTAAGGGTTTGTTTGAGTTCGGCTCGTTAGTTAAACAAGCCAAGCTCAAGCTTTAAATTCAGGCTCGTTTACTAAACGAGACAAACTCAAACATATATAAGCTCGATTCGTTAAGCTCGTGAACAGTTTGGTAAGGGTTATTTAAGAGCTCGTTAATAGGCTTGATAGATATATTCAATTAAAAATTATATATGTATACATACAAAATGTCAAAACTTTTGTATTATGTAATTAATCATAACTAAAATATTTTATATCTATTAAGTAATTTGTTTTATATCTAATAAATATACTACTAGTATCTAGGGCTACAAATGAACCGATACCCTCACCAAGGGCTCGAGTTTGAATTCGCTAAGGGCTTGTTTGAGTTCGGCTCGTTAGTTAACAAACCAAGCTCAAGAAAGCTAAAGCTTGGTTCGGCTCGTTTCGTTTCAAGCTCAAACCAAGCTCAAGCTCACTAAAAATATTAGCAAACAAACTCAAGAAAGCTAAAGTTCGGCTCGGTTCGATTCGTTTGCAGCCCTATCCATCCTGTTCCTGCTCCTACCACTAACAATTACATAAAAATAAAGAATATTTGTCTCCCAAAAATGACTGTTCCACTTCTTACTTTGAACCAAATAATTGTTTAACTTCCGCAATATACTCATCCCAATTGTCAAATGAAATGAGACAGGGTTTTGAACTCGGAATGGAGATTTGCTAATAATATATAGATACTATCATCAATTAAGAACAATAACTGCTATAATTATGTACCTATTCTCTCTATCCGTACTGTTTTTAGCAGACTTTTGATATAGATAAATTTTATCGACCCTTTGAACGCCTTCGTCTACCAAGAAGTTTAAGCATGTTGTCAGTAACATCAGGAGGTGATTTATCATCATTTATATTATCCTTATCCTTATCAGATGTGTGAGTTAACCAAGCTAAAGCCTCTAATGCAGCATCTTTCTCAGCAAGCATTTTGTTTTTCTTAGGTTTACCAACAAATTGCATTCCTTTAAACTCAACAAGTGCCCTAAATTCATTAGTCTTGAGATGCTTAGTTTTATATTTAGGAGGACTATGACCTGCCCTCATCATTAATGTCTGAAGTAAACTCTTAGGATTTGTTCCATCTCTTGTAAATCTTTCCTCTTTATCCTCTTCTTTTACTCTCCTACTATCACGACCAAACACAAATCTTCCCTCTGATTGATCTCCTGACACCAATTCTTGAACAGCTACTAGTAAGTATTTCCCTTGTTTGTGGATATCAATACTAGGATCTTCAAGCTGGATATGCATATGATTATAAATTACAATCTTAAAATAATTACAAAACTCAATTTAGTCATACCTTCTTTTGTAACAGCAATTCAAGCTCCGTTTTAAGCTTAACGTAACTCTCTGCTAAACTCGGATCCATAAAAAAATCAATATATCCTTGTAACATTTTCAAATGCCCCGCCTAAAATTTAATAATACGTTAAAGATAGACATACATATAAAATTGAGAAACGAGAGTAATAAATTGTTACCGTAGCTCCAGAACTAAGAGTACCACCAAATAGAATTAAGATTGAATCAGATACTCCAGTTGAATCACGTATAAACACACTGTTCACTTTCACTTTCTCACCAAATACCAACCATGGATATGAAATTGTTTGGTACCGAGCATTTACTGAATTCTGGAAAAACTCAATATGTCATGTATATGTAGTAATCATAACTCATAAGAGCATTTGAGAAATGTGAAACTTACTGCATAAAGCAAAACAGGTCCATCATCCATGGTTTTAAATGACATTGATGTCTCTCTATGCTGTATAATTAAACAAGTTTATAAATATATAATTTATTAAAACAATATATGAATAAATATGTATAATACCACAACAGATGCAACTCCAGGAAATAAGCCAGAACAAATAACAGCACGAACTAAAGATTGATTATGACTTAATTTATTATTTAATGATGTATCGGATTCAAGAAGTCCAGCATCTTTTAATATATACGAGAATTGTTTCCTAAGAGAATGTATAGCTTGAAGTGTCTGAGCTGATAAAAAGTTTCTCCAACAATATTCATACGCTGAACCTTCTCTTTCTGCATCTTTCCAACCTTCATATGCACGCACAAGTGCCATATGATCACTATAATCTTTTGCAGAGAATCTACACTTTGCACTCCCTGCCAACTACATTATTATAAATAATATTAATAAACATTATAATTATAAATAAATACACTAAAAATACTTACATCTTTTTTATCTTGAGGTAGTAGAAAAGGATCCCTTACGCTTAACCCAGCTACTATTGTTAATACAGGATCAAAACAACGAAACATTGCACCTGTTATTAACATTTTCCCTAGCTTTGGATCTACCGGAAGTACACATAAATATTTTCCTGCAAAATGTTTATTAAGTATATATTTACTCAATCAAATTAATGAACATACATACCAAGATGTGTTAGATTTTCATTTTCATCTAATGCACCGATCATCTTTAAGAACCCAATCGCATTTTGTACCTACAAGTCAATAAATAACACACAAATGATACAACTTATATAACATTTATCAACTTATATAAAATGGAACAAAACTATACAGCTAAAGGTGCAGGTGGTTGAAGAGCAGATGATAAAAACTCAGCTATGCTTGTTCCAATTTTCAAACTCTTAATTTGCAAACAAAGCGAATTTAAAGGAGTTCTTAGCAATTCAGGAAGTTGATATTCAGCAAAAGCTTCATACACACATCGAGGGTATAAATGGTAACACTCCCCTGGTAATACACGTCCAGCTCTACCACGTCTCTAAATATCATTAAATATTATTAACATACTTCATATTTCATAATCATATATTATATTGAATTAAATTAAATTTAACTTACTTGGCGAGCAGAAGCTTGAGAAATCCATGAAGGAAGTAAACAAGGAGTATTATTAAGTGCATCATAAGTTGTCTCTTTAGCTTTTCCACAATCAATTACAAAAACTACATCATTAATTGTAATACTAGCTTCAGCCATATTAGTAGCAAGTACTATTTTACGCACATTTTGAGGTGCTTTATCAAATATAAGTTTCTGTTCACTAGTAGCCATTGATCCGTGACATGTTAGTAATAAAACCCTATTAGGGTCTCCTAATAGAGGATGAGCTTTAAGTTGATCCCTTAAACAACTTATATCTTCCCAACCAGTCATGAATACTAATACGCCACCTGGCCTTTCCTTTCGACAAATATGACATAAAACAGCTTCGATTAGATTGAAACCTATACAATCAGGTGACCAACATGCTAATGAATCACGTGCCCTTGGGCTATAACTTTCAAAGTTCGATTTTTGTAGAGCATCCTGAAACATACATAAAGTCATAAACAAATAACTATGATGAAAAGCTGTTTTAAAGACTAAATAAAATTACCTCAACGAGACTTGTTATTTGATTTTTCCTCTTTCTAGGGGCCATTTGTTTTTGAGTTTTCCACATCTTATCTTGCCCATAATCATCTATTTGGTTAAATGATGTCATTTTGTAACCTGTTATTTCCACAACATCTTCTAGAAAGTGTGCTCTAACAGGATGCATAAATCCCTACATTTATTTAACCTCAGTTTTTTACCAATTGAGTCTAGATTTAAGACATATTATTAACTTACTGGAATATGAATAACAGGTGCTCCCCCAAAGTAACTCGAAAACAACTCAGCATTTAAAGTTGCACTCATCAAAATTAATCTTAAATCTCTCCTTCGAGGTAAAAGATCCTTTAACACTATGAGTAAGAAATCTGGTAGATAAGGTACAAAAAACAAGGGTCAATACAGACAAATTGGTAAAATGCATATGAATATGAATATGCGAACCTTCATTCATTCCTCTTTCATGAATTTCATCAACGAAAACATGTGTAACACCATCTAAATTACGGTCACTTAAAAGTCGACGAAGCATAATACCACTAGTACAGAAAAGAAGATGCGTGTTTTTTCCTTTCATTCCTTCTAATCGTACTTTATAACCAACCTATCAAAAAATCTCTGTTGAAAAACAGTAACTAAAATAAACAAGTTACCAAAATACAGATCAATGAAATAAAGATTAAGTAACATTACTGATTCTCCAAGAGGCTCTCCTCTTTCTGTAGACACTCTTTCTGAAACAGCCATTGCAGATATTCTTCGAGGTTGTGTACATATTATATTGCAAAATGCCCCCCGACCAGATTCTATCTCTGACTCTAATATATATTGAGGAAGTTGAGTGGTTTTTCCACATCCAGTTTCACCAGAAATTACAACCACCTGTTTTCGTAAATATTGAATCAGCCACAGTAAATTTTATATTTTATTTATATTTCTGGTTTTCGCAAAACCTGATTCAGCGCAATTGCTTTGAGTAGCATTTCTTTTTCTCTGAATGAAGGGAGAGATTTTCGAAGTTCAAGCATCTTCTTGCCTTCAGGTGATTCCTGTAGTGTACATAATAAGAGCTATCATCGAGTACTAAACTGCAAATTTATACTGACAGACAAACAAACTAAGGGAAAAGCGTGCAAATACCTGCCATGTTCTTTGCATATTTCGCATGCGTAAACTCTGCCTTTGAAGAACCTTTTCCATAACAGAACCATCTACAAATAAATCATCATTATCATGTTTTTGACCTTCATCAAACACCTTAGTATCATCATTGAAAGAGTCATTTGTATTCCCGGAACTCAAGTGCGTCCTATCAAGATGTTCTTGAAGTAAACCTTCTACACGCCTTTGCAGACTTAATGGAATTACCACCTGCACAAGTAAGTATCAACATTCAATAAATAATTTTATTTTATTTTAACTTTAATTAACAAGAAATAAAAGTTACCTCTCTTTGAGGTCTTTTATCATCGAGATCTGGTCTGTAATTAGGAAGAGGAATTTTGCTAGCAACAACTACTTTTCCGTAGATTTCACTGAATAAAGAGCAATAAATAGATTTAAATATTATGAAATAAAAGCAAAATATGTCGATTAATTGTGTATTTACCAGTACAGCCCCATTCTTTTGGCAAGGTTAGATATTTGTTCAAAGTCTCTACGATCCCTTTTGTCTCGTGATACAGTTTCTTGCTCAGTTTCACTGCGTGAAAGCATACTAAGTTTCCATTTCCACTCATCAATGTTGGCCACTGATGATGATGCCTGTAATTTATTAATACACAGATTATAACAATATGAGTTAATACCAAACTTATGCGTGTTAATTCGTTCAAAATTACATAGTTTATCAGCTTCTCATTCATTCAGAATCAATTAAAGAACTTTATATATCCAAGTCAAATGTTGTACCCAAAGAAGCAAGAGTAGTACCCCTCGTAATTTACATTAGGTGTAGCATAATATCACATCTACATATATGTAAGTTTACAATTTATCTCATATTTGCCGACGATAATTAAAAGACAATTAATTAATTACCGGTTGGTTATCGTAATCGCATTCATACTCATCGTCGGAGAACTGCTCAGCAGTGTAACCACAGAAGCCACGCCGGTCGAGGCAGAAACTGGAACCCAGTGCGTGGGACCCACAGAAACCACCATTTATGTAAGAACGAAAGACTCTGTTATTGCACGCTTGAGTGCAAACTTTTATTGTTAAAAAATGACGGGAAGATGAAAAGATTGGGGACAGTATTGAGGTTGACGATAGATTAGCTGTTGTTCTTCTTCTTCTAGCGCAAGCTAAGAGAAACCCTAGCCTTGAATGCATTCTATGAGCAAACTTCGTGAGCTACCATGGCGATTTTTATTCAAGTAAAGAGACTGAGATTGCAGACCATACTGTTTTGTATAGGTAAAATGAACTAAGGGCCGGTTTGTGAAAATATTTTCGATTTTCGTTTTCACTATATATTTTAAGAAAATGATTTTCGTTTTCTTTTTAATAATTTCTAAAAATATGAAAACATCAATCTCATGTTCTTTTTTTTTTTTTCTAAAAGCTTTCATTAAAAATAAGGATTACAAAAAGTCAACCAACTCCCGAAGTAAGCGGCATCGTTGCAATTAGTTGCGCTAATTGGTTAGGGACTAAATCCCCATTATAACCTAAACTAATGCCCTTAGGCTGGTTATCCAATCAGCAACTAGGTTTTGTTTTCTCGAAATACATGAGAAAATAGGATTACAAAACTCGGAAATAAAATAAATACTACTAATAATGTTCTTAAGTCTATTGCTACAAATGGGAAAACTAGAAGAGAGAGCATTTATGATGGCCTTGCAATCGTTTTCAATCATGCAAGGAGTATTATTGAATTCTTTCGCCCATAAGCAAGCTTTAAGGACACCAAAAGATTCAGCCTCCGTAGCATTCTCGGCTCCAATCTCCCATGCGCAATATTTGATTACTTTCCCTTTACTATCCCTAATAATACAAGCAATAGAAGATTTAGTAAGTTTAAAAGATGCATCACAATTTATTTTGTACCATTTACTAGGGGGAGGTATCCATTTACAATCACTTTCCATGTTCATGTTGTTGTTACCATTACCATTCATTCCATTATCATCTTTCTTACCAATTTTACCAAATTTTCCATCTTTTCCAACTTTTTCTCTCAGATTTTTTAGGTCATCATTGGGTTTAGGGACTGTACCTGATAAAATATTGTTACTTTCCCTCAGAAATTCATTTTCATCCTTGGGATTTATAGCATTTTGATATTCAACCCACATTTGTTGCGCTTTTATAGATGTAACCAATGGACAAACTTTCACATTGTTATAAATAAATGAGTTTCTATTTTTCCATATATTCCAAGCCGTGAATGCCAATTGTTCACAAGCTAGAGAGTTTTTTTCTATCATTGAGGATTAAACGTGCCATCCAAGTGTCAAAATTCATTAAACACTGGTTGCTCGTTCTCAATGTAAGGTTAGAAGCTAACCATACAACTCTAGCCCATTGGCATCCAAAAATTAGGTGTTCTATAGTTTCAACCTGCTCATTACAAATAGCACATATATTTGAATCACAAGCTCTTCTTTTATAGAGATTATCATAAGTAGGCGGGAGGTTTTTAACTGCCTTCCACGTAAAATTCTTTACTTTGTTTGGGACTTTAAGTTTCCAAATAGTTTTCCAAATATTTGGGTCAATCTTATTAGAAGATGAGGGGTTAGATGAGTTTTTTATTCTATCCTCATTCTCCTTTTCTTCTTTTAGTATATGATAAGCAGATTTCACACTATAGTCACCATTAATATTGACATTCCAAAAGATAATATCTTTAAGGGGGGTAAGAGGAATGAAAGTTTTATAAATTTTATCACAGATACTCTCTGAGAAATTTTCTTGAATAATTCTTTTATCCCACATTCTTTCCCCCTGGAACCATAAAATCCTTTACTAATTTAATATTTTTATTGTGAGGAGGGACTATTTCATCTGTGTTATGGATCCAAATATCAGTTTGTGGATTAATGGTAAGTCCATCTCCAATTTTCCATTTACTAAATTTTGTAATAATCTTTCTTCCAGCTAGTAGGCTTCTCCATCCCCAAGAGGGAGAGTAGCCTAATTTAGCTTGGAGGAAATTTGAGTCATTGAAATATTTGTCTTTTAAAATTTTGTAGAGTAAAGAGTCAGTTTTATTAATAAGATTCCAAGCTTGTTTACCAAGCAAAGCTAAGTTCATGAGATGGAGGTCCCTATATCCAAGGCCTCCAATGAATTTACTACAAGTTAGAGAATTCCAATTTCCCAATGAATTCGTTTTTCTCCTTTACTACCCCAAAAGAATTTTGCTATTTGCGCCGAGATAATATCACATGTTTTAATGGGGAGTAAATACGAGGACATATAATAATTTGGGAGACTTTGAATTACTGCTTTAATAAGAATTTCTTTACCAGCGCTACTAAGGAATATGTTTTTCCAATTTTCAGTTTTTTTAATAAGCCTTTCCACTAATAAGTTAAGGTCCCTTACTTTAGACCTCCCCCACTCAATGGGTAGCCCAAGGTAGGCCCCTAAGTTATTAGTGGTTTGCATATGCAATTTATTAGTAATAATATCTTTCATATAGTGTGGTGTGTTTTTACTAAACTTTACACCACATTTGTTTAAATTGAGAGTGAGGCCTGTTGCAAGTGAGTATTTGTTCATAATATCATTAAAACAATATGTTTCATTTAGATCAGCTTTGAGGAAAAAAACACTATCATCTGCAAAAAGCAAATGGGTGAGGGTTGGACAATTTTTGGCAATTTTTATACCCTTTAGTAAATCTTTCTCTAACTTATCATTTACTAGAGTTGTTAGAGTTTGGGAAATAATATAGAATAAAAAGGGTGAGAGTGGGTCCCCCTGTCTTATTCCACTTTTAGGTTTATTGAGGGGATGGGGTTGACCATTTATAAGTATTGAGTAAGAGACTGACGATACACAATTAAGTATAAGATCACACCGTCTATTATCAAATCCCATTTTGATCCCATTTTGATCATAAGGTCATATAAAAAATCCCATTCCACAAATTCATAAGCTTTTTTAATATCAGCTTTTATTATCATACTGTAATTTTTGGACCTTGGGTTGTGAAAAATATTTTCTATTATCAGAATATATTTTCAAAAAATGATTTTTGTTTTTCTTTTCAATATTTAAAAAAATATGGACAACGTCGATTTCACGTTCTCTAATATAGCATCGTTTTCATTTGATTTTCTAGAAAACTGTTTTCATTTTCTTTAAGCCAAACACGTTTTCATTAGTACTTCAAAAAATATAACAAATAACAACAGAAAATACCTATTATTTTTACGAACCAAACGGGATTTTCGAAAACCTGTTTTCATTTTCTCTATCCAGTTACATTTTTATTAGTATATTGAAAAACCTAGAAAATGAAAGCAAAAGAACAAATTTTAAAAACATCAACCTATATTTGTGGGTATAGCATCCTCAAAAACCATTGTGGGGTCAATTATCAACAAGTTACCTTCAAGATAATGTTTGGCAATCTAGTCGACGCCCTAATTCTTACTCCTAGAAGTAAAGAAGAAGAAAATGATAGTGTCCTTAACAATATTATAAATGTCATTATATAAAATCAAAACGTTCCAATCTAAGGGGGATGAGCCATTAGCTAGGTGACTAGTGGTATTGAAGCAGTCATTGTGAACAAAGATATCAGCTATTGGGTAGCATTGAGCCACCAAAACCGCTTCCCTAATACCAAGTGTCTTAGTTTCGAGCGTTGAATCTCCTTTATACTTCCATGCTTGTACTTGAATGATTCCTCCCTGCTTTTGATATTATACATCTAATTCCACTATGTTTAGTATTATCAATAAAACTTGCATCAACATTAATATTAATGGGGGTACCTCTCTTAATTCAGTGTTTTCTTTATCGCTTTGTTCTTTGTTACTCTTAAACTGGGTTTTTACTTTGTTACCAGAATACATATAAATATAGTTGTTCTTAGTTCTAGTTGTATTTGGACTTCCATTGTTAGTATTTTTTGTAGCCTCAAGTTCATATGGCCTTTTGTGAAGGGTGAAGAATCATCACAAGCTATCAATGTTTTGTTGGCTATTCTACAAGATTTACGTCTCACATTTTGATAAAGAAAATCATTTATGGCTTTCTAGATATGTCAGGCTATCATGGCAGTCACCTTACCCATAGGTTCCCCTAAAGCTGTAATTTTTTATTTTTTATTTTGCTTTAATCAAATTTAGGAGCCAAGTATCAAACTTAAGAATAATTTGATTCCTGGTATAGATTCCTAGATGGGTAGCAAACCAAGTTGCCCTTGCCCACTCACAATCAAAGATAAGGTGTTCAACATCTTCATTTTCATGGTTACAAATTTTACACAAGTTGTTTAGTGTATATTTTCTTTTGAATGTATTCCCCTCAGTTGTTAGGGCATTGTTACACACTCTCCAAAATTACTTTTTTTTTACCTTTGGGGGTATATCAAGGCTCCATAAATTCTCCCATAACTCAGGGAGGTCGTATATGGTAAGAGGATGGCACTATTAAAGACTTTTATATTTATAATATCAAGATCCATTTTGCACTTAGAGTATATTCTGCTTGTGCTAATGTTACTATCCTTAGAATATTTCCATATAACATATCATCTGTTTTTGAGTATGGGGTGTTAATTTCCAAAATCTTATAAGAAATGTTGTGACTGAAGTTTTTATAGGGTTTTCATTCCAGAGGGTGGTGTTTTTATGACATAGTTCATTTACCCACTTTCTGTTTGTGTGGTTTGGCCTGTTTGGTCTCTCAACTCCATTCATCCCGGAGGAGCCCCAAATATTGATTTTTTTTACCATTTCCAAATTTCCATGTGATATCTTTACTAAATTTATCTCTCCCCGAAAGCCTACTCCTCCACCCCCATGAGGAGTTCTTACCAGATCTTTCTTCCATAAATTCATGTTTAGGGTGATATAACCCTTTATATAATATACTTAGTAATGAGTTAGGATTATTCAAGATTTTCCAAGCATTGTTAGTTAACAAAGCTTGGTTCATAATTTTCTTATTCTTGGGATTCAATCCTCCATCATTGTTGTTTTGCATATTTTCTTTAGTAACTTATTGGATTCTATTCTTATAACCATTACCCCTACCAATAAGATTGGATAAGGCTTTTAGTTTGGTCACAAGTATTAATAAGGAGATGAACGACTGACATGATATAGACTGGGTTGCCTAAATACCAGCCTTTATCATTATCTCTTTTCCCCTTCTAATAAGAATTTAGTATGCCACTGAATCATTCTTTGTTTAATTTTGTCAATTAACCAGTTAAGGGACTTAATGTTTTATCTACCCAGTTAGAGGGTAACACTAGGTAGTTTCACAAGTCATTAAGGTGATTCATTCTTATTATATTAGCCAATATATTTGCCTCATGAGTTGGGGTATATGCATTGAAGGTGACCCCACTTTTATTCAAATTTACTACTTGACCGGTTGCTATACTTATTAAGAATATTACTACATGTATGGAATTCTTTCTCCTCAACCTTAACGAAAAAGAGGTTATCATCTACAAGTAATATATGTGAGAGTGTGGGGCATGTGCTATTAATTTTCATGCCTTACAGCAAATTTATATCCATCTTATCTTTGATTAGTGTTGTTAACCCTTGTGTTACTAGGAAGAAGAGGAAGAGGGACAAGGTATCTCCTTGCCCAATCCCTCTATTTGGCTTCTTAAATTGTGTTATTTGTCCATTGTAATTCACTGAGTAAGTTACTATGGTGATACACATCATTATCCAGTCAATCCACTTTTGGTGGAAGCCCATTTTTTACATTAAGTCTTTTAGGTAATCTCATTCAATATGTTCAAATGCTTTTGTTATATCTGCATTTACAGCTGCATACTTTTTATTAGAGTTTATCTTTTTCTTCTTGAGAAAATAACATGTTTCGTGTGCAATTAGTATATTCTCATTAATTGCTCTACCAGGTATAAAGGCAATTTAGGTATCTGCGATTATTTCTGGCATAATGGGCTTAAGCCTTAGCACCAGTATTTTGGAAATTATCTTATATAAAAAGTTTACAACTAATGGGTCTATAGTGCTTTATATTCTTTGACCACCATAGGGATCAAGCAATGAGGATTTCGACTTATACAAGTGAGTTCACTCTTATGTTATAATAAATTAGTTGCTAATCTCAGAATTTCCATTTTTATCACTTCCCAATGGTGTTTAAAAAGTGTCTTGAGTAGCCATCTGTTCAAGGGGCCTTGTCACTCCACGTGGACCAAACAGCTTTCTCAAGCTCTTTCATAGTTACAGGCTTGGTCAGATTTGTATTCATGTCTTATTAATAGAAGGTGTTACTTTTTCAGTGAGACTTATGTAGTCTTTACTTCCTACAGTTTGTATCTCAATCTCTCGAGGGTCATCAGTCCAAATTCCTTGATCATTTTCAAGCTCATTATTTTGTTCCTACCATTTTTTTTAACAAGTGCTTGGAAGTATTTGGTGTTTCCATCACCAAGAGTGAGCTAGTTGTATCTGGACCTAAAGGCCCATAATTGCTCCTCTTTACTCCGGATACTTTCAAGTCTTATAAATTTTTCCTTAAAAAGTCTCATATTATCCCGATCCCTATAATTAGTTATCTTTTCTAGTGTTTCAATTATTCATTTTGCTTCTTTATACTTATCTTAATTCTTCTTTTGTTTCAATTAATAAGTACCCCAGTTAGGGTAGCAATTTTTTTCCACATCTGAGTATGCCTCTTTCTTTATAGCTTTTTGTGTTAAGCCATGTGTTTATAATTAAATTTTCACATTCATGATCATGAATCCATGATTTCTCAAAGATGAATATTTTATTACCAGCTTTAACCCCATTTTTTGTATATACAATTATTGGTGAGCGATCAGATCCTATGGTTGGCAAGACTGCCACCTATGAGTCCTTGTAATTTTCTAACCATTTTATCATTAACAAGACATCTATCAAGCTTTTGCTTTATATGCTCTTTACCTTCCCTCTTATTTATCCAGTGGAATGTAAATCCATGGGATTGTTCTTCACTCACTTTTAATTCCTTTAGAGAAAATTCCAACATACTCAGATTTACTTCATTTTTTGGTTTTTCCCAAGTTTTTCATGGTGATATAGAGTGATATTAAAGTCTCCCATTATATTCCATGACATATTTATACCTCTAAGTGCACAATCCACTAATTATTTCAGATTTTGTTCCTTTTGGCTTTTATTAGTGGAGATATAGACAGATGTGGTGATTAACTTAGAGTTACACTCATCTATTATTTCATACTATATCATATTGCTAACCATCGCGCAACTCCTACTGGGTCCACATAATCAACGAGTTTCATATCAATATCTTTTGCTTAATCATACAACTTATCAGAAAAATTTGTTGCTTTAGAGAAGAAAAGTACCTGAGGTCTGTGCTTACTGACCACCTATTTAAGTGTCATAATTGTCAAGGGGGTGCCAATACCTTAGCAATTTCACCCCATTTGTATCATTCTACCGTCTGTGGTTGTTCAGGATTGGTGTCGCATAGGGTGTGATAAAAATAAGATAAATATAAGCCAGAAATAAATGCACTTTCACCCTAGACAAGCACGGTACTGCAAGTATTACAAGACATATGCAAGTTTTAATAATAAGTTGAATTTGTTCTCAGGGACTTAGTGTGTTATACGAATGGGTAAATAATAACGAGTAGAGAGTAATCAATTAAAATATAGAAAATAAATACGAGTGATTGAGAGATGAATAATTAAACTACGGAAAAATAAAAGACAATAACTAAAAGATAAGAAATATGAGATGAGAAGTATAGCTTAGGTTTTGCTAGTATGCACTAATCCTTCTAATTCTTTCTATCAAATCTAGTTAATAAGGGAGATAATTAGCTCTTAGATACTTAGTCAGGATTCTAAATTCCCATACCTTAGACCTTGAGAGCGACGAAGGGGGCTACGGACACACCACGAGGCTGGTATAAATAGGGTTAACAAGCGCTACCAAGGCCCTAAGCAATCAATTCCAAACATGGTGATAGTGGTTATATTATACCCTAATGACTATCTAGTTAGAATTAGTGTTGTCAATACCAATATCGACACTAGACGTTATGTGGTGTTTCAATAATTAGACACCCAGCTAAGGTGATCATCTAACTACTATTAAGGTAATCCTAAATATTGCGCACCACAAGAAAAACAGTCATTAAATCAAAACACATAAACAACTATATAGGTAAGAAGTTAATATCAGATTAAAACATATAATTCCCAAAGAAACTTAGATAGAAAGAAATTATAATTCATAGATTATACATGACGCAAAACCCAAGCTATGGGAAAATTAGATCATACCTGAAGGAAATAAACTAAAAGAAATAATGAAAGACTTCATCTTGCTCTCTACAATAATTCTGATGATAATAAACCTAAAGACTAATTACTATGAGGCAAGGATGATTTACAAGTGATATAAGGGTGTATTTATAGGTGTTTAGAAGCCCTAATTCGTTTTCTTGAAGGAGAAGGTAAGTAGTGGACTCCTAGCCCAACTCAAATTCGTAACCCTAAAATCAGGCCCGTTTTTGTTTTGGTCCTAACAGCTTCAATTATTATCCGTTTGACGCGTATGAGTAGTCGAAATTCATCGTCTCGGAAAGATATCTAACTTTTCTCTTGACCGTTTCTCCAAATTCATCACCGATTTTGAGTTATAAGCTGATTTGTGGTCGTGGGTGGTGAAATTCAGATTGAGCAAATACACTGTTTACCCCCTGAACTTTGGGCCGATTGACAGACTGCCCCCCAAAGTTTAAAATGCGACTAGTTGACCCCTAAACTTTAGTTTCGTGACTCGTTAGTCCTTTTGGGCGTTTTCCGTCCATTTTTTTATGCGTGCAGGACACGCGCGCGTGAAATGTTGTCCAGTAAATTTTTTTTTTTTTACATTGTTAATTATATCCTTTATTAAAAGATGGGCATTTTAGGTACATCACATTTTAGCTTTTATATAAATAAACAAAAATTAAAACACATAACTCACACATTAACTTCAACAACTGAGAAATCAAACACATAACCCATAATGAGCGAGATCACCGGCGACGTTTCACCGATGCCGCCAATAATCAAATGGAGTAAGTGTGCTCGTTCTATTTCCGAAAATGGTGGGGTTAAAATGGTTGGGGTTGTTTTTTTAACTCCGAAAATATAGGGTTTTTAAATTGGATTCTTTCTTTTTTTGAAGTTGTGCTTAAATCTCGGGATTTAGTTGTTAATGGAACTAATTATTGAAATTTCTTTACCTTATTCGTAGTGGGTGGTTACAAGTTTACCTTTTCTGCATAAATTCGTACGCCCTTAAATTCTTTTAACTCACTCTCGTATTTTTCATGTGAAACAGATAAATTTTCATTACGCATTCATTTTGATGGGTTCTTCTATGAAGATTACAGCCGATACAGAGAGGTACGGATCGAGTATTTGCCGGGATGTCACTATGACAATCTTAGTAAACCTGTTCTTCTTAAAACATGTACGAAACTGGGAATTAGAGGTAGGGTAGAGCTATACTATCTGAAAGTGGCTGAAAAACTACCAGAGGGTCTTGTCTATTTAGAGAATGACGAGAAAGTTATGGAGATGGCTAGTGTGACAGAGAAAAACCAAACAATTGATATGTTTGTAGTGCGTTTACCAGAGATTTTAGAAGGAGATGCAGTTGAGATTCCAGTGTATATGCCTTTACTCCTTAAATGGAAGGAAGAAGTAGTAGTGCAGGAACCTGACTTAGAGGAAGGTGAAGGTGAAAATTGTATTCAAGCTGAAGAAATAGAGGAGGAACGTTTGAAGGTGGGTGATACTGTGGTTGATAACTTAGAGGAAGCTACTGTTTTTGATGTTGTTGCTAATCCACCAGAAGAGGAAGCGACATTAGCTGAGGAGAGAGTTAGTGAATTATTACCTAAGGGTTGTGTTCAAAGTGCTGAGCACACAGTAGTTGAGGAAGCTACTCAAGATCATGAGATAGATAATGAAACCTTTGAAAAGGGAAGTGATGAGAATGATGACAACCATGTAGTTGAGGAAGCAAATGATAACTATTCAAGCCCCAAAACAGCCCACTGTGATCAAGAAAAAGTGCTACACAGGGGTCTAGATGGTGAGACTTGTTCAGATGTTTCAGATGATGAAAGATCAGTTATGGAGAAATCTGTAGATGCTGCTTTAGATAAACTTTTGAGTGCTTTAAATAGTGGGAAAGGTGCAGATGATGAGGAATTGTTGAAGAGGTCCAGGAGGAAGGACTCAAGAGTACCTTTCAAGCTGATAGATGAAACTGATGAGGAAATGGAAATGGCTAAGGATGATACTACTGGTGAATACTTGGACACTAGTGATGTCTTGCTTAATGTTGTGGACAAGGGAAAAAAACCACAAAAAAAGAGAAAAAAACCACAAAAGAACAGAAAAAAACAACAAAAGAAGAGGAGCAGAGTTATTGAAAAAGTGCCTAATAAGAAGAAGACAGTTACCCCTTGTGAAGATGATGAGAATGGTGATGATATTTTTAGTGATAATGAGTTACTTTCAGTTATTTTTAACAAGACAAAGGAAGAAGTTATTAGAAAGAGGCAAATGAATAAAGTTGGTGAGGACAATTTGAAGAAGAAGAAATCTGTTGAATCCAGGGCCAAAGATCATACATATAAGTCTTATCTGAAGACAAGGTATAGGGCTAGTGTGAAACGTCATGGTGATGGTGTTGGCCCTAGTGGAACAAAGGGAGAGAGTTATAAGAAGAGTGGACCTACGAGTACAGATAGTCAAAGGGGAGAGGACATGGATGAAGATGAGTTCTCCACAAGTGATGAGGATTTTCTGATTGACTCTGATATTGATTTGAGAGAGGGTGACGATGACCAAGATTACAATTCGTATATAGAGAAAGACCTTGAGTGGGAAGGAGTGCGGGATGAATCACTTGAGGTTGATTCTTCAGGTGGTCATACAGAAGGACAAGATAGTGAAACTGATTCAGAAGATGTTTTAAATAATTCTGATCATTTTGATACGGCTACTGATTCTTCTGACTCAGATGGAGTAGAGGAAAATAAAATCAAGAAAATAAAAAGAAAACAGTTACCAAGGTTCAAGCCTTCAATTGACATGAAAAATCCAAGGTTTGTAGTTGGTTTAACCTTTGCGAATGCTTCAGAACTCCGAGATGCAATTAGAGGACATGCTATCAACAAAGTGGTTAAAATAAAGTTTGTGAAAAATGAATGGTATAGAATAAGGGCTGTTTGTGAGGGAGAAGGTTGTGGATGGTTTGTGTATGCATCCTATAAAGAAGAAGTTGGTGGATTGGTGATTATAACCCTATGTAATCAACACACATGTGGTAAAGACCTTAACCACAGACATGTGAATGTAAAGTTTTTAGCTAAGACATTCAAGGATATGGTCAGGTTAAATTTGTATAGTAAGGTAAGTGATTTTCAACAATTAGTGCATAGGGACCATTCTGTCAATGTAAGCATTAGAACATGCTACAGGGCATATAGTCTAGCAAAAGAAATGATTGAAGCTGATTATAAGGATCAATACAAGAAGATACATGACTATTGTGAGGAACTCAGAAGAAGTAATCCTGGTAGTACTGTAGCATTGGAAACTTGTACTGATGAGGTGACTGGTGTTGATAGATTTCAAAGGCTTTATGTGTGTCTTGATGGTTGTAGAAGAGGCTTTTTGGAAGGGTGTAGGAAATTTGTGGGCATTGATGGATGTCACCTAAAGGGTCCACACCCAGGGGTGATTTTGACAGCAGTAGGTATAGATGGGAACAACTGCATATACCCAATTGTATATTGCCTTGCTGAAAAAGAAGATAGTAGCTCATGGAGATGGTTTTTGAACCTGCTCGTACAGGATTTAAGTATTTCTAATCAACAAGAGTGGACATTTATTTCTGACAGACAAAAGGTTGGTATGAATTTAATACATACACTGGACTGGTTACCCCTCTGAACTTTACCCCGACTGACTATTTACCCCCTAGAGTTTAAACTTTGGGGGGCAACTGCGAAAAATATCTGACATTTTGTTTGTTTTGCTGTAGGGATTACTCCAGGTAATTAGTGACATGTTACCAGATATAGAACATCGTCACTGTGTAAGACACTTGTACAATAACTTAAAGATCAAGCATCCAGGGTTGGCTTTGAAAGACAGATTATGGGAAGCAGCTAGGGCCCCAACAGTTAGAAAATTCACAGAGGTGATGGCTGTAATAAAAGATATGGATGAGAGCGCATTCAATTGGCTATCCAACCTAGATCCTAAGTGTTGGGCAAGATCACATTTCAGCACAACCACAACTTGTGATGTTCTACTAAACAATCTTTGTGAAAGTTATAATAATGCGATTAAAAAATGCAGGTACATGTCCTAATGCCCCCTATACTTTTTTAAGAAATGACTACTTACCCCCTATAATATTTTAGTAAATGTCTACTTGCCCCCTACACTTTTTATAGGGACAAGTCTTTGATTTTCATACTAGAGGGTCTACGGATTTATACAATGAAGAGGTTACAGGCAAAAAGATCTTGGATGGCCAAGTATGAAGGAGATATTTGTCCTAAGATAAGGCATTTGCTTAATAAAGCCAAAAAAATTGTGGAAAGTGGCACGCTGTATTTTGTGGCGAGATGAAGTTTGAGGTGAGAAACCTGGATACAGAGTCATTAGCTGTAGACTTGGAATCGTGTAGTTGTCCTTGCAGAAGATGGGAGCTATCTGGGATACCGTGTTACCACGCCATTGCTTGCATACAACACATTGGACAAGACGCAGAGAAATTTGTACATAAGTGCTACTCGAAGGTGCAATATATGAAGGCATACACCCCTATGATATATCCTGTCAATGGTCCATCAATGTGGAATACTTCTAGCAATTTGCCTGTTGAAGCTCCTTTGGCATTTAAATTGGTTGGCAGACCAAAAAAGACTAGGACCAAGGAGGTTGACGAGGAAGAGATTAAAAGATGGAGAAAACAACGCACAATATCTTCTGTTCAACGAGCAACAGGTTTGAGAAGGGCTATGACTTGTAAGAGTTGTGGATTAAAAGGACATAATTCTAGGACTTGTAAAGAAAAACAACAAGCTAATGATGGAACTACTCAAGGTGATGATCAAAATTTTGATGCAAGAGTTGATGATCGAAATGTTGAAGAGGTGGGAGTTTTTGGAAGAGTTGAAGATCAAAATGTTGAAGATGTGGGAGTTGATGGAAGGGTTGAAGATCTAAATGTTGAAGATCAAGGAGTTGATGGAAGGGTTGAAGATCAAAACATTGAAGAAGTGGGAGTTGATGGAAGGGTTGAAGATCAAAACGTTGAAGATGTGGGAGTTGATGGAAGGGTTGAGGATGATAACGATGAAGGTTTAAGAGTTGATGGACGGGTTGAGGATGATACTGTTGAAGATGTAGGAGTTGATGGAAAAATTGATGGTGACAACACTGAGAATGTAAGAGTGGATGAGATACATGTTGAAGGTGGGAGGGTGGATGGAGTTGTGGAGACTGAAAACACTGAAGGTGTGAATGTTCAGGGTGTTGTGGAGGAAGCTGATGAGGAATCTGGTGAGGAAACTGATGAGGAAATTGATGAGTAAGCTGCATCAGAAAATGAAGAGACAGTTAAAACCAAACCACAAAACCCTACAAGACAAAGCAACAGATTAAAGAGTATGGGGTTTAAAACACTGGGTGGATGTTCACAAACAAAGCCTATAACAATAGTAAGTACTTGTCTTTAGTGGTGTTTATTAGATTGCATTCATTAAAAACTACTTTTAAGTTGGTTTTATTCTGACAACAGGATGATGACATAGTTCAAGAAAAATCAACAAATACAGAAAAAAAAAGAGATACCCATAGACAAAGTAAAAACATCAAAAGATGTTGATAAAGCTGCAAATACAACAGAAGTGCACAAGGGAAAAACAAAAAAAGTAAGTTGTCAATTTACCCCCTATACTTATAATACACTGACTAATCACCCCCCAAACTTAACTAACAGTATGTCTTCAAGCATAAAACAACACCCGCGCAGACCAGATCTAAGAAGCCAGTACCTGCTGATCAGGTACCTCTAAATCATTTACATTTGTATATATTAGGATAATGATGATTATTTTGTTGGGTGCTAGGACAAGAACAAAGGGCCACACACAACAAACAAGCCCTTCATCCCGCCAGCCAAAGCCAAAAAAAGTGATGAGCCAGAAGGAGAAACCACATTGAAGAAAAGTATACCAGGGGTAATTAAGTTCTATTTAAACATTTACATCATTATTGACATGAATGACAGATTACCCCTTCAACTTTTGTATTCTATGTCAGTTTCCCCCCTATACTTTTTAATGACCCTTCACCCCATACAGATTAAATTCAAATCTCTGAATCCTCCAGAGAAGCACGGATCTAAAAGGACTTTAGCTAAAGAAGGACCTCAGGTACATGTATGCTAGATGTTAAATGTGCAATCAAATAAAATTTGAACATGTATATGTGTTAATGTTTGTTACATGTTTTTTTTGATAGGATAAAACCGATGAAGAACCAAGAGCGAAGAAACCATTTATTCGGCATAAAGAAGGTGTAGTGATGAGAGAAGGGAACCCGGCTTACATGACCATTGCCGAAGCACTTCGACGTAGGAAAGCTGCTGCCAAACAACCGTCTCATGCAAAGGATGGACCAAAACCAAAATGATCTTCTTTTCCATCAGCAAGCAAGAAAGATCTGCATAATTTATGTACTATTTATTTATATGTGGCTATTATGCTATGCTCAATCTAGAACTATTGTGGATGTAATAGTCTAGGGCTAACTCAACTTGTTTTTCTTATCCTCTGGTATGGGTTTTGGTTGGTAGACTATTTAGTGCACTGGGACCAAAAAGTTAAGACTTTAGTGCAAGTTGTGTGTTTTTTGTACTTTTGTGCATTAGAATATTTATCTATTGTGGAACACTATGTCATGCCAGTAAGTAAGGAATCTGCTTTAGTTTGTGACTACTTTTATATTTTTCTACTCATTAATTATTTTATGAATTAAATTGCATTAACTTCAACACAATCTCACTAACACGACAACATTTTAGTTACGCAAATGTACACCAATACTATATTACAACTATAAAACAAACAAATATATACGTAGTTTGAAAATAATAACACAACCTCCTAAAAAAAACACCTATAAAAACAGTCTACTAACTTAAACACTCTATCCCTTAACAACTGCCAGTCTAATCCCTTATAAATTACAACTCATGCCAGTTTGCCCCCTAACAAATACAACAAATGCCAATTTGCCCCCTCACTTTTGGTTGGTAAGAAAATTGATGTTTATGGATTTGTGGTCCACTACTGTCTTTCTCCGTAGCAGCTATGTTTATACATTAGACATATACTGAGTTTAACTACTTTACATAACAGAAGAAATGCTACATTCATTGAAAACACAACATCACATTACACAAAAGAGTACTCAATCCCCCGACAACAAAACAAACTGCCTTATACTACTACACGAAACTGAAACTAAAACAATAGCAAACCAAAACAACGCCACTACAACAAAAACCACCATACAACTAGAACTACTACATCAAGCAACTAAACCCCCAAGTTTTGAAAAGGATGATGATAACCATCAACAAACAACTACATTTCAAAATCAAGTTCTCACTTGTCAATCCCTTCATCGCCCCCTTAAGATGGAGCATCTCATCTTCTACAACCTTAACTTTCGCAGACTCGAAGATCAAAGCTTGGTTTTCTTTTTTTTGCACTTCCTCCAATTCCTCAGCAACTCCTTGAAGCTCGGCTTCCAACTCCTTCACTTTTGCAGACTCCATCTTCAAGTCTTCCCAAGCTTTGTTTTTTAATTGATTCATTTCCTCCAAATCTGAAGCCAACAGATTCATCTTCGTCCCCAATGCATCAAGTTCTAACGGGTGGAACTCGATTTCTTTCAATAGCCCACGAATTACCGAAACACTACGTTCTCCCATAGGCTCGTCAATCCAAGCAAAGAAATTGCAATCCTTCGTCGAACACCACCACATACACCTGTAAAATCTCCTACCTGGATTCTCCGCAGTCCAAGAAGTGTGCTCTCTAGCTTGGAATCCACACCTGCAATAGGGAGCGCGAGAAGAACTGGAGCCCACGCTATCGGATGAGTAGGGTGACATGATTGTTGTTACAAGACTCTTACTTGCCGAGTTCAAAAAGGGAACAATGAAAAATTGCAGAGTTAGGGTTCTTCGGTTGTGTTCTTCCCCAAATCGCGAGAGAGAGAAAGAGAGAGAGGGTTTAATTTTGTGGTTTTTTATTTTGGTTTATTAATTTTCTGTATATTTATACTTAATAGAAAATGTGATTTACCAATCTTACCCCTCTAAAAAAATAAAAATAAAATACGTTAAAAATAAATAAATTTTTAATTAAGAAAAAAGTTAACGGCGCGCGTGTGATGCACGCTGCGACTTAACGGTAAATTTGGACAGAAAATTGACACAGGGGGCATCGAGTCACGAAACTAAAGTTTAGGGGTCAACTAGTCGCATTTTAAACTTTGGGGGCAGTCTGTCAATCGGCCCAAAGTTCAGGGGGTAAACAGTGTATTTGCTCATTCAGATTTATGGCAGCTTTTCCTTTTCCATATTTTTAGCTTTTCTTTCCTTATCTCCAATTTCCATGCTTATCTTCTTTACATATCTCTTAGTCTTTGACTTGGACTCTAATTAATCTCCATAATTATCTTTAAAGCTTCACACTAAATAAATAATTAAACCCAATATGCTCTAAAAATAATAATTTACTAAATCAAGACTAGAAATAGGAAAGTGGAGTTATTCGCAAGAAAATCGACTAGAAAGACTTCTAAATCACTAAAATGATGTCTCATCCTAATATTAATTTATCACAAATGAGGAGACATCAAGACCCCCAACTCAAAGTTGTATCGTTCCGATACAATAAAGATAAAAACAAAGGGAAGTCTCTAAATACACGCCTAGGTCCCTTTAACACAATGGGAAGAACATAGAAGAATATATAGAATAGACATAAAGCAGCTACTCTGAAAATTTCATGTAATAATATTCACAAACTACATACCTGTACACGGCTTGAATTCAAGATCAGATTAGTTTCGCAATGTAAGAAGGATTGGGACTTTACTCAGTTCACTAAGGAAGCTATAGATTGTTCATCGAACTTTACTAGTATCCAAAGATCCATTTAACTACTCTCTATTGGCTCAATTACTTATCGATTACATAGCAAATAATCAAAAGGTGTTTAAGGTTGTAATTTAGGCTTAGGGACGGTATAATAGTATATTTGGATAATTTAGAGTGAGCTTTTGGCTCTCTCCTCACTAGCCATCAACGAATCGCCCTAGATCTTGAGTTACTCTCATAAAACGTTTCTCACTCAACCCAATGAATTCTTTGATGCACAAAGTAGCATCCCCAATAACTCAATTAAAGCATAAGATGTTCACTTAAAAATTCCACTTTGCCGGTCCGAATATATATGCTTTTCAAATCAATTTTTTTATCTTTTGTATAGCTATGACTCTCTTTTTAATGTTGAGATATCACGCTATTTTTTTCATAAATTATGCCTTTTCATAACTTTAGCTCGTAGCTTGTTTTTCATTCACTATTACCCCGGCAAAGGGTTACAATACAAACCTGTGAATCATCATCAATATAAAGAACAGAGCACAATTAATAAGCTCAAAAATCCCAACCCAATAATAATTCCCATAATGGTGGACCCACCACTCCAAACTCAAGCTCTAAAACAACTGTCTATGCATCGCGATTCGAGTGCGGGTCATATGGAAAAGTCCTATAATCTAAAGGGATATGGCTTATAATGTGGCTAAATAAAAAGGCTTTAGAAAGGCTAGAAGGGGCTGAGAAGGATATAACATATAAAATCAAATAACAGGGTGAGAAGGTGTAAAAAGGCTTCAAGTGGCTTCAATATGAAAGAACTGCCTTAATCATTTTCTACACCATGCAATTTCGTTATTTTCTTACCTTTAGCACTTTCATCAAATGGGTTTGTCAACTAGCTTGGATCTCACGTCCTACACACTACTCAAGGCTCCTTGAGATCGAACATATTTTCTATCGCACTGCTTACTAATCTTTTCTTTACTATCAATGTGTGTTTTCATGCAAATACTCAAAGCCTACAAAATAAAATAGCTCATAAACATACTACTTACTATCATCAATTCACTGAGCTTATGCTTTCAAGCTATTAAACACACTCTACATCTAATTCCTATGTATCAAAAAATTTAATTGCTACCTAAAAACAGAAAAATGGGGATGAGGGACAACGAATCCCCACACCCCCAACTCAAAAATTAGTCGTGTCCCCACGACTCGAAAAAGACTCGAAAAAGAAACAACTTCATACAACCACTACCATTGCTTGAAGATTTTTTACTATTTGCAAAGGATCATCAAATCTCCTTCACGCACACTAACATGTGACTTAATACGACAGTTGATTGGCTTGCGAAACAAGAGATGCTTAATCTCTTGCCTTGTAATTGGGTTTCCCTTCTCCCTTCCCAATTAGTTCCCCTTTTTAGAAATGACTTCTCTGTTAATGGTGTTGGCTAAAACCTTTTGAACTTATTAGGTCCATTTTATTTTTATTATAATTTCTATTTGACTAAGAACAAAACTAACAAACTCTTAAAGAATACTTACCAACTTGTTCACGAGTTTCGAGAATCGAGTTTATACAAATTTGAATTTGACTCATTAAATAAACAAGACTAGATTCAAAGATAGAGGTTGACTAGTTTAACTAATGAGCTAAATTCAAACAAATTTTTAACGAATTTAGATTCAAACCATGAGTGAGAATATCAATTAATTTGCAACTCTAGACTCCGGGAAGTAAATTGACATGCCATCAGTATTCAAGATTGTGACGTAGTTAGAATTCATAATATGAATTTATCGGATTTTATTATAATATTTGCAATGTCATAGTGGTGTTTTGTTGTCCCTTAGGTGTCAAAATTTGACCAAGAAAGAAAGAATCCATTTTCTATTGTTAATTTCCTTTTTCTTCCTTATTGAATGGTTTTATGTGATACTAGTTTTTTTTTTTTTTTTCTAAACGCTTTCAATCATAATAGTCATTCACGTACAGCTACAATTCCCCAGTGTTTTTATTGGGGAGCGTGTTTAATACTACTATAATCAGAATTATTCCTCTTTTTTGTTCGTTAGGCTATAAAAAGAAAAATTCAAACGGTGGCCTAACAATAACATATGTATCCATCTTTTTTATTATTATTATTATATTCCCTTTTTGGTATCGTTTTTTTCCTTCTGAAAACGGCCAACAATCGGCTCATGGGCAACACATGGCGGGAGCCGCCGCCCATCCCGACACCTCCATCCGGGGGAGGGGTCCCCCGACCCCCGAAATTGGCAAGAACATGTGTTCACCAGTCCCTAATACTCCAAAAGCCATGACCGATGCTCCGAAAGATAAATCACATAGTGTCAAGCGTTCATCAACCAAATGGATTAGATTTTATTCGAAAGAAGATATGAAATCGTCTAACGAGATGTGATCGACGGAATTCACAGGCATGGGAGGGAAAGAAGAGGTGGTCAGGCCCTAAAGAGTTCATTGATCTATGTTAACCAGGATGATTTGTCCCCGGTGGAGGAGCTAGGCAAAAGGGTTCTGAAGGGAATCTACGCTTTAGTGACCGATAGAGCACTAGGTACCGTCGTGCAATAGAACACCCGGAAAAGCGGTAGGGACAAACAAATGCATGGACAGAGGGTCATAGAAATTCGATGTTCGTTGAGTTGTCGACATCAGTTTGCGAGGAAGTAGGCAAGGAGATATTTGTAGATGAGAATCACAAGTGGCGGTGATGATCACAAAGGAAGTGATCATGGTAGGTAAGGTTTCTAGTGAAATTATTTTTTCAACTATTAGTGGGGAGAATAGAGCAGATGTCAGGGAAAGAGAAACAAGAAACTCAACTCATTCGACGAGTCAAACTGAGAACATGGGAGCAGAGGTAGTAGACAACATTGTGAGAACTTATAAGGAAGCAGTTACAAGCGAGAGCAGACACGTTGACGACTCAAAATTGCAGTTGAGTGGGGCACTTTATTCTGGCAGGACTAGGGAGTTTTTGAAGGAGAAGTCAACTGCACAACTCATTGTAACTGAAGGAGGGTCTTTCGTGATGCTAGATGATTCACTAGTGGAGGATGACACTTCCTGCAACTCATTCAGACAATCAAGCAAAAACGCCAAGGATGCCAGGTTTGGAAAAAATCCCTATTATTTGGTTACTAGGTTACGATGTCGGTTATATAATTATTGAATAAACAAAACCGAATATGGTCTTCTAAGGCACATTTGGAACTAGTTAAAATTGCGCTTGGTTACTTTACGGTGAGATTCATGAGCGGGGAAGACTATGAGAAAGTGTTGGGGGTAGGGCCTTAGATGGTTTTAGACAGATATCTGATTATGAGGGCCTGGGATCTGTATTTCATGCCTCAAAAAACCCCGGTGATAAGGACAACGATTTGGGCGCGGTTACTATAATTACCTTTGATTAATTACACAGAGAAGATTCTTACGGCTATTGGAAATATCATAGAGAAAATGGTTTGTATTGATCCCTTTACCAAGTCAAGGCAGAGAGTCTTAGTGAGTTGCGTCAGTCGTTGCTCCATAAATTGATGTTATTATTTCATATTTTGCACTATTGATATAGCAACATTGCTTTTCGCCTCACTCTTTACCATATTATCCATTGAAACCTTGATGAAACGATTGAGGGAGTCTTCCAACTTCCTGAGCCTCTCTTTATGATCTCTAAAACTCCCTCGTGTCAAATTCATGAAAGTTTGTAGTTCATCAAGGGAGTTTTGTAAGTTAAGATACGCGAGCTATCGTGGAGCTTGAACTTGATAAAGAGACTTCGCCAAACCTAAAGAAAAACCTAGAAAGAGACTAGAACAAAACAAACGTTAAACTGGAAATAAATAAAACTACTAAACTAACTTAAACACAAATAAAATAACTACAACAAATCCCCGCCAACGGCGTCAAAAACTTTGTGGTGACAAAGGTGTGATAAATATTGAATAAATAAAGATAATATAAGAATACACACCCAATGCTACCACGAGAAACTCAATACAAGTTCACATATCGTTTGCAAGTTATAGTTGATAAATTAGATTCGTTCTCAGGGATTTAAGTACTCCCACCGTCTCAAAAATAATGTCCACATTACTAAATATGGTGTCCCAAAAATAATGTCCACTTACCATTTCAAGACAACTTTTTCTACTTTTTTTCCTTATTACCCCTACTTTTCTTTTAATTTATAATTATTTGAAATATTATTTTATGCTTGATTGCATTTTCCTAGGCATAGAATTAGGTGTGCATTATCATTAATGATGATATTTATTAGGGGTATTTTTGTACATGTAGGGTTCAATAATGACATTTCTTAATCTGTGTGAAAATGCTAAGGGGACATTATTTTTGGGACGGAGGGAGTAGTTATTTCAACTTCGTGTTCAATATTAAAATAGATGGTTTTAATTTTTTCGCTTATAAAGTAAGTAAAGTGTTTTGTTTCTAATACATTAATATAAATAATAAATAATTATGCAAATAAGATAAGAGGATGCAAGTACGAACCTATCCTATTGAATTAATGATTCCCAAGAATAAGGGCGAATGGGTAATTTCACAATAGTCGGGATTCTAATGTCTTCCTAACTCCCGCCAGGGTAAACTTAGAAGCTATTATACAACATTATTGACCATGTCAGGGTGACAATAAACTACTTTGAATGGTTAAGATTTTACCCAATTGGCTACGTGGATAGTTAAGGCCGCCATGCTCAATAACAGACACCAAACGTCTATATCCTAGTTCTGTAATTAGAACCCCCCCCCCCTTCTGGATGATCGCCGCCACTAACGAATAGCCTAAATAGTAAGGGCTATACCTAATTGATCAAATAAGATATAGTAATTAATACAAGAACACTGTTAATTAAAAACCAAATCAATTAAATATTAAAATCCCAGATTCAAATTAAACAGAAAATAATAATCAAGTGTTCATATAATTACAATCCTAAAGAGAAATTGTGCATAATAAAACTTTGCAATAAATAACTTAAAATTAAATTATAGGCAACATAGATCTAATATTAAAATATGTATTGAAGCTCTAGCTCTTGATTCTTCCTCCTCTAGATCCTCCGGATTGCTTCTATGATGATTTATTTATAAATATTAAGCTTAGGTAGCCAAGGGATAATTTTCTAAGGTTAGGAACTGATATATATAGGCGTTAGATCGAAATCTTAGAGTAAGGGACAAGTAATCGAGTCCAAATCCTACTCCAATTTGTTTTTCTAAATTGTAGGACAAGATAAACACTGTAAATTGATTTAACCCTATCTCTTTTTCGTTACTTATTGGAATTTAATGATCCACGTATCAAAACGACCGCGATTCAAAGATCTGTCTAAATTTCATAGGGCTCCTCCAAATTTGCAATGGATTTTCTACATTGTTCAAAACACTAGACGTCTTTACAGCTAGACAAATTCTTTTGGCACTCTTCTTTTCCTACTTCAACTTATTTCCTTTTAACTGTTGAGTCAACTTGAATCTTCTTTCCTCAACTCTTTAATATTGATTTGGCGTCTAATTAAATCAACTTACGTAAGAGCTTCACATTTAACACACAAATTACACTAAATAAAATCTAAAAGTAATAATTCTCCAAATCAAGGTAAGAAGCTAGAATATATCAAATAATAGGAAAAATCCCTCGAATAAGCACATAATACAGCTAAAATGATGTCTCACGGATAGATTAATTCATCACAAATACGAAGACATCAGGCTCCAAACATTTTTAGTTAGTATACAAGTCATATGTCAACTCTAAAGCACACACAACTCATTCCACACTTCATTTTACACATTTTTCACGAGAAGCAAGAGCAAATCAGGAGAAGAAGAGAGGGAATGAAGTGGTTTTTACCAAAAACCACCATCATTCCTCATCGGAGCTCCGAATTAGTTCATTTTGAAGAGTAGCTTTATTTTATTATAGCTTTAAGCATGATTCCAGTATTAGGTTTCATTATTTTTCATTATTTGAGTATGAACTAAACCCTTATTGCTTGAGGGTTACGATTATGTACGAAACTTAAATGCTCCATTGATGTTTGGGATTGAATATTTAATTAAATTGAGTTTTGCATCTATTGGGTATACAAATTGTGTTAAATACTAATCTTTTTTGGCTGAAAAGTGATTAGCCTAAGTAAACGAGCTTGCATTCAGAAGGGGGTTCCAATTACGGATTAGTGTATACACGATTGGTGTACGTTAGTGAGCCGACAGGTCTTGACTAGCCAAGTAGTCGTTAGGGTTTAAACTTCAATCTCTCATAATTTGAGTATGTGAGATTCATAATTCGATCCTTACGAGAGTTAGGAAGACTTTAGAATCGTGTTTTATATGAACAACTAGTTTACCCGTAGATCTAGAACATCATAACTATCAATTTTGGGGAGTACTAGCAGTCCTTAAGCATAACTCTAATATTTGAAAACTTTATTTTTTGTTAATTGTCTTTCCATTCCCTTGGTTTAATTTTGTTAAATGTTGTTTGTCTTTTACATTATAAAAACCCAAAAATACTTTATTATTCACTTTGTCTTTCCGATTCTCGTTTACAAGTTATTTAATATTATACGACTTATTGTTCCATCCTTAGTTTTTGCCAATCTTAGGACTATCCTTGGTAATTGAGTTAACACCTGGAAGGGGGATTCAATTATTGACAACACCACATAATCGTCTAGTGTGCGGTAGTGATCTTTAGAGGCTTGCCTAACTAGATAGACATAAAGGTTTGATTTCACCACCGATCATTACTCAGGGTCCCTTTATCCAAGTCCCCTGGTAGTGGAGAAGTTGCTCCTAAGTCCACACTGTGGGGGTTAGGAAAAATTTAGAAGCCCGGTTACTGTATAATGCTCAATTCACCCTTAAGATTAGAATAACGCCTTAGTAAGATAGGCTTATATTAGTAACCCTAATTTATATTACTTACATTCATACTTATTTGTCTGCATTCTTATTTGTTTATTCACATCAAATAATTATTCATCTTATCTTTATTTTGATCTAAACATCTAAATTCCTCTACGCTTATTGAATACAAGTAGATCTAACGAGTTAAATCCCTGCGAATGAACTTTTCTTATCAACCAAACTTGCAAACGATCTGTGATAATGATGTCTCCTATTTTGTCCTAATTATATGCCCTTATGAGACATCAATTTGGGTGATTATTTGACTAATTGGATAGACGTTTAGTGTTAAGTTGTTATATTTCATTTTCCCTCCTTGGATTTTAGTATTTTTCATTTATTACGCTTTTGCATGTTAAATGGTTTGTTCTAGTGTAAAGTTTGTAGGTTTTTAATACTAGCAAGGAGAGGAATCGAGAATTGAAGTCTTAGATCGTGTAAAGAAGTCAAAGGCGAAAAGAAATGTCCCGAAGAGTTGACAAGTTAGAGCTGCAAATCTGGAAGGATGATAGTAATTGCTGATTTCGAGCTACTTAAACATGGATTCAGCCTCTGAGTTATAGAGAAGATTCGTCCCTTTATGACTCACGAAGATTTTCAGCAAGTTGAACGGGTCAATTCGGAGTTAAATTGAGAAGGTCACAGCCGTTTAGTGGAGGGTGTACATCAGTTATGGGATTTGGACTTGAAGAGTGGACTTTGATCAGTTATTATTTCATTAATTCACTTAAAATAAGCCCAAGTCCGAATTTCTGAGTATAGATAGACATTTTGACTTTATTTTTACACATAACTCATTTTAGCAAAGTCAGAAGCGCCAGAGAGAAAGTCAGAAGCTAGGAAAAGGAAGAAGCTAAGAGTTGGAGAATTCATCTTCTCCAAATCACAGCCTAAATCCAACTCCTAATTAGGTTTCTTTTGTTTATTTTCTTTCTGTAAAACATGAACACGTTTAATTTAATTTTTTTTGTCTTTATTTCAATTATGAGCTAATTTCCCTTTGTACTTGAGAATCACAAATTGGGTTGAACCCAAACTAGATTAATTTATATTTTTCTGATTTGGGATTTAAGAAATTAAATTGAATTATTATATTATGTTGGATTTTATTTTGTGATTTATTTATTATCCCTAGAGTCATGAACTAAGGGTGAGTTTTAGTATCTAGTCTATTCAATATAGTGACGTATTGATCACCTTGACGGGGGTTTAGGTACAGAACTAGGTAATTGCCGTTGGTATCCGCCAATGACCTTGACGGGCTTGACTAGCCAATATCCAATATGGAAAGTTTTAATCATCCGAAAGTAATTTTAATCATCCTGACGGAGTTTAGAATACCGTAGGAGATCTTTTAGGTCCACCCTGACGGGGGCTAAGAGACTTTAGAATCCCGACTAGCATAAATATAATGATTCAGCCCTCAACAAAAAACATTGATTAAGAAGGTTTACGTGAAACCCTAGCGAGACTCAAGTACTACTTCTCTCCTTGCGTCTACATCTTTCAATTGTATTACTTTCATTTTAGCTTAATTTATTTAGTCTTTAATTTACTTTTTGCATTCTAGTTGATAAACAAAAACCCAAAACAATCTTTTATATCGTTTAATTTTCCGTAATTGAAATTATTCCACTATTGGATCCACACCTGAGTTGTACCTAATCCGTCCCTGCGAAAGAATTCGATTATCGGTTTATTACTTGGACAACAGTACACTTGCGGTTTGTGAGTCCTGATCTCTAGCATATTATTTTATAACACACAAGGACCCACCAGATACTTGCAGTGAGTTTATCGTGGTAGTCAAGGGTGTGTCCTTTATTATTATCTTTATTTATCTATTTATTTATCACACCTTTTCCCCACCAAGTTTTTGGCGCCGCTGCCGGAGATTTATCTTTAAGTTAGTTTATTTGTGTTTATTTAGTGTAGAAGTTTTTATTTGTTATCAGTTTTACGCGCTTTGTTTTTAGTCTCTTTTCAGGTTTCCTAGGTATGGAGAACTATTACGCAACAAGCAATACATGTATTCATGGGTCCCGAAGTCAAAATTTTAATCAAGAAGGTTCGAGCTATCAAGTTCGAGCTCCACCACAGCCCATGCATGATCCGCAAGAAGACTCCATCAATAAGGTCTCACAAAACCTGGAAAATGTCATGAGATAATCGAGTAATGAGGAAGGTATGAGTGTTTTTGATGTGTAGATATGCAAGGGTTTGAGTTTGATATGAAAAAATGGAAAAATTTCAGAGTTAAAAAGGACTGGACAGAAGCTTTTTGTGGTACACCGCAGGTGCACTCGGTGCACCGCACCTATCAGCGTGAACAATTTTACAAAAACTTCGAACTGGCATAACTTTGCGCTCGGGTATCAGAATTTACTTTTCTCGAATCTAAATCGCATATTTTTTCAAGATCTATCCAATGGAGTAGAGAATACCTGGATTGGAGATAAAATGAAAAATCAAAATCTAGCAGTGTCATGTGGTACACATCACTTTACCACGAGGTGCACCGCACGAGCCAAAGTGGAGATATAAAGAGGTTAGTTTATGCTATAATTCCAAAACCTTAAGCCACTTTCTTCCACTAGCCTCCCAAACTCTGGTGGGTCCTGGGGTGTTAGAAAATTAATACGATAAATAAAAGGAACCACAATACCGCAAGCGCACGGTTGTCCAAGTAATATCCGATAAATCGGGTTTCGTTCTCAGGGTCGAATTAGGTTTAACCCAAATATTAATCAGATAGTAGAAATAATTGCTTGACAGGAAAGTAAAATAATATGATTTTTGTTTGGTTTTTTTAATAACTAAAGATGCAAATAAATAAATACTAAAAGTAAATTAACAGATAATAAATAAAGCAGTAAATTGACTAACTTCAGAGATGAGAGATACTTGTGTCTCGCAAGGAATCCACCTAATTAACGAAATCTATGCTATGTTTAAGGGTAGAATTGGTATTATAATATTAGTCGGGACTCTAATATCTCCTAGCCCCCGTCAGGGTGGACCTAGGAGCTATCCTAAAGTACTATAAACCCCTATATGGGCGAATATGCCTCTTTAGATGATATGAATTTACCTTTTTGGCTATGTAATTAATTAAGCCTGTCGGTCAATAACGGACATTACATGGGTATTACCTAAGTCTTTATTCAAACCCCCCCTATCGGATGATCACTTCGCCACTAAAGTGAATAGCCCAAATACTAAAAGCTATTTCTAGTTGCGGGGAAAATAAATAGTAATTAAGAACAAAGTAATACCCAATATATAAGACTCAGTTCAATTTAAATCATAACAATCCCAAATTCAAAACATAGAGTAATTAATTAGGGTTCATCCCTTTATGCGATTCTCAAGTATATGGAAATTTAGCTCATAATAAAATTAAATACTGAAATTAAATAAGAAGAAGTCATAATTCAATTACAGAAAGAAAATAGACAACCTAAATGTTGGGTTGGTTGTTGTTGGAAGAACAAAATTCCTCCAGCCCTACCTTCTCCTCTGCCTTCTTACTCTGACTTGAAAATATGAAGCCTCTGATATAAAGGAGGCTAAAGGGTCTATTTATACTTGTAAAAACGTTTTGGGGCTTAGGTTAAGAAAATTAGGTCAAATTATAAAAAGCCCAAGCCCATCTCTTCTTTTAATTCGCGTAACTGGTGTGCAACCCTTAGTAAAACGGCGGTAACTTTTGCATCTCAACTCCAAATGAGCTAATTCAACTTGGAGAATCTTCCTAACTCAATAGGCTATCAAACCATGTTACACGGCCCAAGGCTAAATCCGCTCTTAAGTAGCCCAAAAACAACAATCTTTAACAGCCTTTCCGATCTACAACTTCTTTAATTAAGTTCTTGGAAATTCTTTTCTTTCCTTCAGCTCCTCCACTTAAACTAAGACTTTAGTTCTCACTTCTCCTCCTTGTAGTGGTTTCTTCATGAATTCATAAACCTACTAACTTTGTACTAAAACAAACAAATTAACGCACAAAAGCTCTAAAAATCTAAATAGTCTAATCCAAAGGGGAGAAAGTGCAAGATGACGAAATAAGTATAAAAGTCTATCAAATAAGTCAAATATTCACCTAAAATGATGTCTCCTAAGGGCTAATATTTAGAACAAATAGGGAGACATCAAACTCCATTGAAGCTTTACATAACCTTCACCTCACATCAAAACACCACCAATGCACCATAGATTCATATCCAAATCCTTCCCTACCTTCTGATGTCTCCTCATTTGTGATAATATAATATAATTCTGAGACATCATTTTAGGCTTATTTATTAGTTTATAGGTCGATCTTAGCTTAATTTAGTGCACTTTCCTATTTTGAGTCTTGATTTAGTAACATAATATTTTTAGAGCATATTGGGTTTAATTGTTTAATTTAGTGTGAAGCTTTAAAGATAATTATGGAGATTAATTAGAGTCCAAGTCAAAGACTACAAGATATGGAAAGAGATATGCATGGTAATTGGAGATAGAAGGAAACAGAGTTCAATTAGGAAAAGGAAAAGCTGCCTAAATCTGAATTTCTGCAGTACACGCCTAAAGAAGTGATTATTTACCTAATAAATAGGCCGATTTTGGTAATTTCCTTTTATAGGGACAAAGATAATTCTGTTACGATTCTTTTGGTATATTATGGAGCAAAAACCGACCAATAATGAAGAAGATATGCTCAAAACGGTCTAGAAGTGTTTATCTTTATTTCCATACGAATTTGAGTTGGACTAGGAGTCCATTACTTTCCTTCTCCTTCAAGAAAACGAATTAGGTCTTCCTATACCCTATAAATACAGCCTCTTAACACTCTAAAATCATCCTTGGCCAGACCCTAAGGCCAAGAGGAAGCTGCAACACAAGAGAAGAAGTCTGGAAGGAGCAGAACACCATATGTCTCCTTCAACCTCTTATTTTGTAATTCTTTTCTCTTCTTTTCTTAGTATGAATTAATTCTTTTTAGTTTAAGTTTTAGCATATATGTATGAACCCTAGTTTTGAGTTGACATCTATCTAATTTGGGAACTTAATGTTTTAAACTGAATTATAGTTTTTATTCTCTGTTTATGTGTTTGGATTTATATTCAGTGTTCTTGTGGATGCGCGCCCATATAGAATTACCATCTAGTAATTAGGTCACCATTGACAACGGTGTTTAATTGCATGTTTAGCACATAACGTCTAGTATTAGGTCTGATATGACAACCCAACCTAGCTAGATAATCACTATGGTTTAGTTCTTGTGACTATTTACCAATTACAGGAAAAGTTTGCTTAGAAAGCCTTATTGACACAGGTAAATCCTATTTGAAACTACCGATAGCGAATTGGGACCGATTAGGGAAATACTACATAATTCACCCTTACATGTTTAGAACGGCAAAACTAGTGGGGATTGCATGCTAATTACTCAAGCTATAACTTTCATACTATCTTCTTTTCTTTTCTTTTATTTAGTTTCTGTCTTTAGTTTATTAGTTTAGTTTTGTTATTTAAAAACCAAATAAATATTTGTCTATCTCTTCTTCCTACTAGCGTATTATCTTTTCTATCTTTAATATCTGCACTTGAATAATTTGCATAAGTTCTTCTTAACCTTCGTAGTCCCTGAGGAACGAATCTTACTTATTCATTAAAACTTGCATACGATTTGTATACTTGCAGAACCGTGTTAGCTTAGGGTGTTTATTTGCACTTATTTTATACATCTTTTTATCACACCTTAGGCCATACCACCTTCCTATACACAAAAATCAAATACCCAATTCAATCCTAAACACCTAGAATCCAAGAATTTCAAAATCTTTTTCCAAAATTCCTTAAACTTATATCATTCAAGCAAGAGTTCATCATACTCACATAGGGAATTATCATCCTTACACCTTTTCTAAACCAAATAACACCTTATCTATCTATAATCAAAAGGTAGTTCAAGAGTGTTTAAAACTTTGCATTGGGGGGTCAAAATAGATGATGGAAAGAATAGAGATATTATCAAGTGTTGAGGGAGGTGAAGTATCAAAGCAAGGTATTCGGTAAGATCCAGAGTAAATCAATTGAGATGTGTATTAGTTCGGTAATAAATTACAAGGTAAACCCGGTCAAGTAAGTAGAGGAAAGCATGCAGTGGTGTAATCAAAGATCAAAATAGTTACACCTTTCAAGGAGAAAACACCATAACATCTTCATATCAAGATCCCTATACCAAAGATGAGCAAAGCTTCTGGGACGCTAGTAGCTGTTGCCATAACAACATATTCCTGGATGAACACCTTCACATAAGAGAGTATTCAAGAAAAAGAGTTGGAGAAGATAAAAACAAGAAGATTTATAGAGTGTTATTGATTAGGATAGAGCATAATAAGATGTAAGGGAAAGCAAAATTGGTGATACTAGAAGTTTACATACAAGGAAAGCACTGCACCCTATTCCGGGTATTAATCATGCGAGGAATAGCCTCGAAGAGTATGTTTTCTTTCTTCCCTACCATCTTTTTGTACTTGAAATATTTTTTAGATTTTAATTTTTTTATAAAGTCTTTTCGAGTTGTGGAGACACGCCTCATTTTTTAGTTGGGGGTGTGGTGATCCGTTGTCCCTCATCTCCGTTTTATGTGTTTTATTGTTCTTTAGGAAAAATCAATTTTTTTGAGAGAAGGATCATATGTAGAGTGTGTTTAATAGCTTGAAAGCATAAGCTTAGTAAGTTGATGATAGAAAGTAGTATGTTTATGAGTTGTTTGTATACTTTGAGTATTTGCAAGAAACACACATTGATAGTAAAGAAAAGATTAGTAAGCAATGCGATAGAAGTATGTTTGATCTTAGGGCGCCTTGAGGGGTGTGGAGACCGTGAGATCCAAGCTAGTTGATAAACCCATTTGATGAATGTGCTAAAGGTAAGAAAATATAAAATTGCATAGTTTAGAAAGTGATTAAGGAGGTTCTTTGATAAGCCCCTTGTTTCCTTTCTACTTGCTGTCCATTTATTATATTTATATCATTCTCAACCCCTTCTAGCCTTTCTAAAGCCTTTTTATTAACCACATTATAAGACATATCCCTTTAGATTTTAGGACTTTTCCATATGACCCGCACTCGAATCGCGATGCATAGACAATTGTTTTAGAGCTTGAGTTTGGGGTGGTGGGTCCACCACTATGGGAAATAATATTGGTTTGGGAATTTTTGAGCGTATTAATTGTGCTCTAGTCTTATTTTGATGATGATTCACTATTATTATATTGTAACCCTTTGCCGGGGTAAAAGTAAATGAAAAAAGTTATGAAAAAGAAAAAAATATGAGAAAAATAATTAGCATGAGATCTCACATCAAAAAGAGAGTCATAGCTACATTACAAAAGAAAAAAATTGATATGAAAAGATTGAATATATTTGGACCGGCAAAGTGGAATTTTTAATATGATCATCTTTATGCTTTAGTATTGGGTTATTGGGGATGCTAAATTAGTGCATCAAGGAAATCATTGGGTTGAGAGAGAACATTTTATGAGAGTAACTCAAGCTCTAGGGTGATTCGTTGATGGCTAGTGAGGAGAGAGCCAAAAGCTCACTCTAAATTATCCAAATATACTTATAATACCGTCCCTAAGCCAACATTACAACCTTAAAGACCTTATGATTCTTTGGTATGCGGTCTAGAAGTGATTGAGCCATTAGAGAGTAGTTAAGTGGACCTTTGGATACTAGTGAAGTTCGATGAACAATCTATAGCCTCCTTAGTAAACTAAGTAAAGAACCTCTCCTTCTTACATTGCGAAGCTAATCTAATCTTGAATTCGAGCTGTGCTGATCGTGGATATGACGAGTGTACAAGTAATTCAGTTTGTAAATATTATTACATGAAATTTTCCGAGTAGTTGCTTTGAGTCTATTCAATATATTCTGCTATCTTCATTCCACTGTGCTTAATTGACTTATGTGTGTATTTAGAGACTTCCCTTTGCTTTTATCTTTATTGTATCGGGACGATAAAACTTTGAGTTGGGGGTCCTGATGTCTCCCTATTTGTGATGAATTAATCTAGGTTGGAGACATCATTTTAGGTGTTTTAGGATAATTAATACTCTATTTTTTAGTAATATTGTTTTATCCCATTTTTTGTCTTGATTTGATGATTTATTATTTTTAGAACATATTTGGTTTAATTTGTGTGTTAATGTGAAGATTTAAATATATATGGAAATTAATTAGATGCCAAATTAATTCTAAAGAGATAAAGGAAAGAATATAAGGATGGAAAATTGAGATAAAAGGAGGTAAAGATAAAATAGGAAAAGAAAAGTTGTCAAGTAAATATGAATTTCAGCAGTCACGTCCACTAAAGTGATTATAACTTAAAATCGACTGGGAATTTGGAAGAATGGTCTGAAGCAAAAGTGTAGATATTTTCGATATGGTCGTTTAAATATAAAGTAAGCGAAAATTGGAGCAATATTGAATAAGTTACGGCCAAAACAAGACAACAACATTTTTTCCCTTCTCCTATATTTTAGGAAACGAATTTAATATAGAAAAGAAGTCCAATTTCTTGCCTCCTACTCCAAGAAATCCGAATTAGGGTTTCATGTACTCCTATAAATACACACTTTAACTATTGTAGACATGTCCTTGCTCAGTTCTAAGCCATATATTAGTCTTTGCCTGAATACTAATCCTTAGTATCAAGTTATCATCCAAAGAAGCAAGCTGGCCTGTAAAGGAAGACAAAAAGCACGAAGTTGGAGAGTGACAAACTCCTCTTCTACATCTCTCCTTCTCTACATTTAGGGTAATTAGCTATAGATTTGTGGCTTCACCATATTTCTAAGTTTTTATTCTGTAAGTTTTACTATTAATTATTTGGGTTATTATTTTGTCTTAAATTTCATAATACTATTTGTTATTTCAATTGATTTGAGCTTGACGTATATTGGTATTGTGTGCTTTGACTTATTGATCCAGCCCTAGATTTGGCCAATCTTAGGACTATCCTTAGTAATTGAGTTAACACCCGAAAGGGGAATTCAATTATTTACAACACCACATAAACGTCTAGTGTGCGGTAGTGATCTTGACAGGCTTGCCTAACTAGATAGCCATAAAGGTTTGATTTAACCACCGATCATTACTCAGGGCCCCCTTACCCAAGTACCCTGGTAGTGGAGAGGTTGCTCCGAAGTCCACCCTGGTGGGGGTTAGGAAGAATTTAGAATCCCGGTTACTATATAATGCTCAATTCACCCTTAAGATTAGAATAAAAACTTAGTAAGATAGGCTCATATTAGTAACCGTAATTTTTCTGACTTATATTCATACTTATTCACCTGTATTCTTATTTTTTATTCACATCAAATAATTATTCATCTTATCTCTATTTTTTATCTAAACATCTAAATTCCTATACGCTTATTGAATACAAGTAGATCTAACGGATTAATCCCTGCGAACGAACTTTTCTTATCAACTAAACTTGCAAACAATTTGTGATACTTGCAGTGAGTTTATCGTGGTAGTCAAGGGTGTGTCCTTTATTATTATCTTTATTTAGCTATTTATTTATCACACCTTTGCCCCCACCACCTCACTTGTGTAAAGCAGATAAGAGTTAACACCACCTGAGAGCAAGTCTCCTAACTGTGCCTGGATGATCAAGTCAATAAGTGGTTAAGATTGAACCCCTAAATAGAAGAATATGGTTAAGCTGTAAAAAAACTAAGTTGCAAAGTAAAAGATAGACTATGAACGAGTCAACTCCCTCAATGATAGTAAGATCACTAGCTTATATACCCATTTTGTTGGTCCTTAAACGAGGTAGTTAATAGAGCAAACATGGAGGTGCAAATGGTATTAAAACTTATTGATAATCATGGGAAACAACTTCTCGGGTAAGACATTGTGGGTTATTGGCCCTTAGACTCCTTAACATGGGTAGATAGCTGCCCGAAATACCTTAATTGTTGGCGTGATCTCCACTGGGTGGACTACATGGACAACAATGTATGGTTTGGTCGCTTTAATGGTTGATACAATCCAAATTCATGACATGAAAAAGATTGAGTTACATTCGAGCACTATCAACAGTTGTTCAACTCCATATAGAATCGTGCTCTCATGTTTTTCTTGATTTTCTCCTTTTCTCGATCAACGTCTTCCTTAAATATTTTTTTACCTTATCTTGAGTCCTTACCTTGGTGTCAATCTTCACTCACTTTTCTCTCCTCCATGCTCTAAGGCTTTGCTTTCCACATATTTGCACTATTGCATTATAAAATTATGTATAAACTCATAAAATAGGCAAACCCATAGTGCCCTTTGTAGAGCCTGAATCACATCTTGAGCAGTTTCAACTATGAAACACAATATTTAAGCACAAATGACAAAAAAAATATAACTAAAATAACGCCAAGATATAATTTTAAAAACCACAATTATCGAAGTATCACCTTACCAAGTACTCCATCTACATACATCCACTTACGTGAGTATCCAAATACCTTCATGAGTCCCCCTCGCGCATGTACTAATGCTTATATTGCATCTTATAGGTTCGATTGCAACATAGATTGGCAAAAGATTTTGATCCAACAACTAACACGACAACCTTAAGCAAGCCATTTGGAGAAGACATTTTATTTAACAGTCATACTCCAAATAATAGAGTGCTTATTAAAAGGAGCCATTAATTAATTTGAAGGAGAAGATTATAGAGAAAACTCCTAAGTATTATAAAGTTAAGATAGTGGATATCAATTATTTCAACAAAATGAAAACATGCAACTATATATAGAGTGTCCACCATAGTTAGAATTGGATAACTCTTGTAAGTGACCACCATAGAACATCCAGTTGTGAAAGATCATATGTGTGCCTTTTTTACTAGATTGCGACACACATATGTTGTGGCTTGATAATTTAAAGACGTGATTGTAATATTAGAGCATGATTATCAGTATTATTTATTCTAAATAGGTCACAAGTGATACAATTAAGGAATGCTTAATGTAATTTGGTAATTCTTGGGTTAGGAGATTTACCTAATATAATATCATTAATCATTAAGAAAGAGGTATTATTTTACTAAAATACAATTTTAATCAAGAATCATTTCTCCAAAGAAAAGGAAAAGAAGAAAAGAATGGTTGTGTATTTTGGAAAACCTTTTTGGTTGTGCTTAATATGCTTTGCTTCTAGAACAACATTAAACAAAACATTAAAACAAGACATTATTACAAACCAACAACTCTTAGGACACGCCATCAATCAAGACTTTTCTTTCTTATTACATTGAATTTTCGTTTTTTTGATTTGGTAATCTTGTTGTCGCCTCCCATTAAGACCCGCTTCTTCTTCTTCTTCCTCCCCATTTTCTTGTAATAATCCTTAATGCCTTTGACCTTTCCCACATTTCTCTCGCTTTCAAATACTTATATTTTCCCCATAGAAAATCTCTATTTATCACCAATATAACACTCTTTACTCATTCAATTAATTTTTTTCACCACATTCAAGTAAGTTGCACTTTTGATCCACTTGTAATTTAATTTATCATTTCAATTGATAGCTAGCTAGAGCTCAAATCTTATTAAGATTCAATCTTTTTTGTTGTATTATACTGTTTTCTTGTGTCATAGTTGACTATTCTAGCTCATATATAGATTTACCTATTAATAGTGTGTAATTTGTAATTCATTTTAGAGACGGAAATTATCATCTGGGTATTGCTTGTTTTCGGAAAATTCTGGCTGTAGTTGAAGAAATTTAAAATCTTTGCGAGGGTCAATCTTTAGGTATTGCATGAATTTGATGAAGTTATAGATTTACTTCTTTTTCTGTAGTGTGTGTGATTTGTGGAGAATTTTGGTGGATATTATCATCTGGGTATTGCATTTTCTCGGTGAATTTGGGGTCTTTGTGAGGATAAATTTGTTGATACTACATGAATTTGTTGAAGTTTGAATCTTTGTTGAGAAAGAGGTGTTTGATCTTATTCAGATCATGACCTCACAACAAAGGCCACTACTAAAATCTTCACCTCCTGATTCACCTCTAGTCTTTGTTGATACTTTTTTCAATTCCACATCGACAAATCCAAGACACACATCTTTAATGGATTCCAATACTCAAATAAAAAGCTCTCCACCACTTTCCGATAAGTTAGTAAATTCCTCATCTATCAGAAGCGATGTGTCTTACCATTCCGCAGTTTCCGAGTCTAATAGGCATAGTTCTGTTAGAGAAGTAAATTTCAATGAGTTTGATCCTAAACCTATAAGGCATGGTTCAAGAGGAAATGATTCTGAAGGGTTTACATTATCTCAAAAAGAAATAAACGATGAAGATGCGAGAGTAGTTCATATAAACGATCCTGTAAGAACAAACGATAAGTTTGAATTCACAGGGAATACAATTAGAACAAGTAAATATTCAATTATTACGTTCTTACCTCGTAATTTATTCGAACAGTTTCATAGAGTTGCGTATATATACTTTCTCGTAATTGCTATACTTAATCAGCTTCCTCAATTAGCTGTTTTCGGACGAACAGTTTCAGTGTTACCTTTAGCATTTGTGTTACTTGTAACAGCTGTTAAAGACGGGTATGAAGATTATAGAAGACACAGATCAGATATGATTGAAAATAATCGATTAGCTTCTGTTTGGGTAAACGATGAATTTCAACAAAAAAAGTGGAAACATGTGAAAGTAGGTGAAATAATCAAGATTATAGCTAACGAAACTCTTCCTTGTGATATGGTACTTTTATCAACAAGTGATCCAACAGGTGTCGCATATATACAAACTATTAATTTAGACGGTGAATCGAATTTAAAAACAAGATACGCTAAACAAGAGACACAACTCAAAGTATTGGAAGAAGAGAAAATTAGTGGTCAAATAAAATGCGAAAAGCCAAATAGAAATATCTATGGGTTTTTAGGGTTCATGGATATTGATGGAAAAAGAGTTTCACTTGGTCCTTCTAATATAATACTTAGGGGATGTGAATTAAAAAATACTTCTTGGGCTTTAGGTGTAGCAGTTTATGCTGGTCGTGAAACAAAGGTGATGCTTAATAACTCGGGAGCTCAATCTAAACGTAGCAGATTAGAGACTCGTATGAACCGAGAAATTATTCTTCTTTCGTTTTATTTAGTTGCTTTATGTACAATAGTCTCGGCTTGTGCTGGTGTGTGGTTAGTTCGGAACTTGGATGATTTAGATACGATTTTATTTTATCGAAGAAAGGATTATTCGGAAAATAAAGTTGAGAATTATAATTATTATGGTTGGGGATTAGAGATATTCTTTACGTTTCTTATGTCTGTGATAGTGTTTCAGATTATGATTCCTATATCATTGTACATTTCTATGGAGCTTGTTCGTGTTGGACAAGCTTATTTTATGATACGAGACGATCAAATGTACGATGAAAGTACAAAATCGAGGTTTCAATGTCGAGCACTTAATATTAATGAAGATTTGGGGCAAATAAAATATGTTTTCTCTGATAAAACTGGTACACTTACTGAGAATAAGATGGAATTTCAATGTGCTAGTATTGGTGGTGTAGATTATACCGGTACTGAAGATGAAATTGAATATTCCGTTCAAGGTAACTTTCTTTTTCTCTCTTCTTTACAAGAATTTTGTTTAATCTTTTTGTTTTTTTTTTAGTGGAAGGGGAGGTTTTGAAGCCGAAAATGAAGGTAAGGGTAAATGCGGAACTTTTGAAGATATGTAAGAATGATGAGAATCATGTGTATAACTTCTTTCTTGCATTAGCTGCTTGTAATACAATTGTACCTCTTACTGAAGAAACATCTGATCCTAATGTTAAATTGATTGAATATCAAGGAGAATCTCCTGATGAACAAGCATTAGTTTATGCTGCTGCTTCGTATGGTTTTATGCTTATTGAACGATCCTCAGGTCATATAGTTATCGATATTCAAGGCGAAAGACAAAGGTAAACTAATTAACTAACTAACTAACTAACTAACTTGTTGTTTAGGTTTTGAAAAAGGAAATAGTTTGATAAGTTCTTATGTGTTATGCAGGTTCAATGTGTTAGGTATGCATGAATTTGATAGTGATAGGAAAAGAATGTCAGTTATATTAGGGTGTCCGGATAATTCAGTAAAGGTGTTTGTAAAAGGTGCTGACACATCAATGTTAAATGTAGTGGATAAATCTTTGGATTTAAGTATAATAAATGCAACCGAAACTCATCTTCACGCTTACTCATCAATGGGTTTAAGAACACTTGTAATAGGAATGCGTGAATTAAGTGTTTCTGAATTTGAGCAATGGCATTTTGCGTATGAATCAGCAAGTACTGCTTTAATTGGACGAGCAGCTTTACTTCGTAAAGTTGCTAATAATGTGGAGAATAATCTTAACATTTTAGGTGCTTCTGCAATTGAAGATAAACTTCAAGAAGGTGTACCTGAAGCAATTGAATCAATGAGAGCTGCAGGTATAAAAGTATGGGTACTTACTGGTGATAAACAAGAAACCGCTATTTCGATTGGGTACTCTTCGAAACTACTCACGGGAAATATGACTCAAATAGTAATTAACAAGAATACAAAGGAATCGTGTCGTAAAAGCTTAGACGATGCATTGAATATGTCTTCTACTAGTTCTGGAGCTGCATTAATTATTGATGGGACTAGTCTTGTTTATATCCTCGATACAGAACTTGAAGAACAGGTTTAGTTTATCATCTCTCTTTTCTTTAAATACTTCACCTTCAAATTATTTTTGACTTTTAACCCTTTTATATTTTACAGTTATTCAACTTAGCTAGTAGATGTAACGTAGTGTTATGTTGTCGAGTAGCTCCATTACAAAAAGCTGGGATTGTAGCACTTATTAAGAATAGAAGTGATGATATGACACTTGCTATAGGAGATGGTAAGTTTTTTTTTTTTTTTTGATGTGATTTTGGGTTAAATTAATAATTGGGAAATTATAGGTGCAAATGATGTTTCAATGATACAAATGGCTGATGTGGGAATTGGTATTAGTGGGAGAGAAGGTAGACAAGCTGTGATGTCATCAGATTTTGCAATGGGACAGTTCAGATTCTTAGTACCTCTTCTTTTAGTACACGGACATTGGAATTATCAAAGAATGAGTTATATGATCCTTTATAATTTTTACAGAAATGCTATTTTTGTTCTTGTCTTGTTCTGGTAAGTTCTTTACTCATGTTTGTTACATTTACATTTTACTAAAATCTCGTTTACGTTAATTGCAGGTATATATTATACACATGTTTCACATTAACAACTGCGATTACAGATTGGAGTAGTATGTTATATTCTATAATATACACAGCTGTACCAACTATAATTGTTGGGATTTTGGACAAGGATTTAAGTAGGGGAACTCTTTTAAGACATCCTGAGTTATATGGTGCTGGACAAAGAGATGAAGGCTATAATACTAAATTGTTTTGGGTGACTATGATTGATACATTATGGCAAAGTGTAGCTACTTTCTTTGTCCCATTTCTTGCTTATTGGGCTAGTACAGTTGATGCGTCAAGCTTAGGAGATATTTGGACACTTGGTGTTGTTATATTGGTTAATATACATTTAGCTATGGATGTGATTCGATGGAATTGGATAGCTCATGCAGCTATTTGGGGATCTACTATTGCTACTTTTATTTGTGTTATGGCTATTGATGCTGTTCCTAGATTACCTGGTTATTGGTAATTTATCACTCACTAAAACTACTCATCTTGAAATTAATTAACTTTTTTTTTTAATTTAAAATAACTTTTACTTGTGCAGGGCGTTTTTCCACATTGCAAACACTTGGCTATTCTGGTTGTGTTTGCTTGGTATTATTGTAGCTGCAATGCTTCCTCGTTTTGCTGTAATTGTTCTTAGTCAGCATTTTAGACCTTCCGATATACAAATTGCAAGAGAAGCTGAAAAGTTTGGGAACTTAAGGGAGGAATCAATTGAAGAAATAGAAATGAACCCGATTTTGAATAGTACGCCCCAGAACCAGACACGGAGGAGGATATAAAATAGGTCTTTGTGTTTGTATGTTGATGTATTATTCCCACATTTATGTAGAATTTTATAGTTTTGTTGGTTTTTTTATCTCATCTAGTGTTGTAACATTTTTAGGTATATGTTTTATTCTTTATCGTCATCCATGTCCACATAGAAGTTGTAATTTGTACATTAGGCATGGCTATCGAATTATCTTCATTGTTTGGCACATAAAGTTTTTGCTGAGGCAGCGAGTGAGTATACATGAGCTTTTCGCTTTGTTTTCCTTGAAAAAAGTTATGTTTAATGTTTAATTATATGTTGTTTGCTCCACTCTCGGGGTGTTGTCATTAGTATTAAAGTTTGGGTTAATGGCATTTGAGGGCGTTCCCTTGTATACAAGGAAAAAGGGAGGTTTTTAGTAGTAAATTTTGGGTCAAGTGCACGGGGAGGTCCTTGTGGACATTAAATATTAAAAGGATTGCCACTAAAAATTTCTATGGTCTAGAAAGTAATCACCAGAAGGCCCTTCCGTTAGTTGTTTAATTCAATGTGGTCGCGAACGTATAAACTTTTTTCAATTTCTGAAAAAGTTTTTAACATCGAAGAGACTATAGTATATATTTCTTTTTTGAGCTTGCAAAGCTTATATGGGAGCTCAGCTCAGAATCGAAGCTTAAGCAACTGTTTGAAGTTTGTGAGTGTGATGAAATTGAATAACATTTTAAGATCTAGTTTTATTGAGGATCTAGAGAGGCCAAATACTGAGGAGCTGGCCCTACAAGATTTGAACATCACACACGGAGTTTCTAGAAGATGCATGGTTAAAAGTTAGTTAAAGGGAGAATGTTGGTTTGTCTTACTCACCATAAGAAAGTCAACTTCTTTCAACCAACAGAGTGTCTCCTTTTATTCCGACAACCTTGAACTTGTTCAAGGTATTTCAAAATTTTCAGGTTTTCGATGGCAAATTTACCCAATTATTGCCGAAATGAAAAACTAGCTCATCAAGTTCTCTTCTTGGAAAGTTAACTTAATTATTGAAATTTCAACGTTATGGCAGACAACCTGTCCAAATGCACCGTTTTTAGTGTTTTTAATTTCCTTAATCCTATGTGTAATTGTTGTATACATTCTTTTCATGACAAAAAATAAATAAAGTTTGAACTAATAGTTCTGGCACTTCACATGATCACATCTTACCGATACAAAATCTTGAAGAGATTCATATCTCTTCTTAGTGTACTCAAATGGGGGAGATAATTACAGATAATGAATAAGAGAAGAGGATTGGTTTGGTTCAACTTCAAGCAGTTGCAACAACAAAATAAGTATCGCCTTCACAAAATTGAGATCAGTTTGGATTTGCTGCTGGATTGAAGAGCATTTTATTTGGGTTTTGCAAATCAATATCACTTAATGTTAATTGAGCAAGATGAAGCTTATCTTGCCATTAATGGCAAATGGGGATTGATTAACCGGGTTTGTATGGACTTTCAAATCTGTACTTCAAGGCTCCTTTTGTTTTTATGTTGGGATTGTTTTTCTTTTTTTGGGGCAGCAATGACGCAATGCCTTTTTTTTCTTTGCCGAAAGCATATTAATATAGATAAAATAGTTAAAAAGATTATAAATTTAGACTATTCTTTTATCTTCATTGTCGTTTCTTAAAATACTAGCTAATCGGGTTGGAATACAAACATTTCTATTACCAAATAAAGTACTTAAAAGTTCTTGTTTAACAATTCAATCATTTGTCTCATTCTTTCTCATACGAATAGAAACAAAACTATGGTTTAACAACTTCGTAAAACCATAAATATTACAAAAAAATGTTATTAATTGAATGACACATGATCGTTTGATTAAAAGAAAGAGATTTCATAATCCTTTTTGCATCATTCTCGATAATCATGCTTCCCAAGAGGTAATATCACGTCATATTTTTAAGATGTTTGTCACTTCTAATCAGCTCCAATTTTCCAACTTTTTCTTGTGACCATACATGCAATTGCAACCTCAGCTATTAAAAATGATTTAGAGGTGGATTTTTTTATTTATCTTAAATTTAATACGAATATTGTTATTATTAACCGGTCATTGGGTTTCTATATTAATAGCTGGATTTTTGTAATATTTTTTCCATACTAGCATAACTTTTACTATATGGTCACATATTTTATTATTATAAATATTTATCTTTCTATATTTACAATGTGATTATGTGATGGTTGAAAGTAGTTCCACTACCCTATCTTCTTTGTTAAGTTTTTTACAATATTCTATACATGATTTTAAATCCATTGATCCAATCATGTTATTTCTTTTCAAAAAAAAAAAAAATCTTTTACATGATTAAACTATTTAACCACCAACCACATCATAGGAGATTGCATATTTTATCGATTATTATTACTGGTTTATCCTAGGTATCTAGTTATTGGGTCATAATAAGCAGATACCTAGGATAAACCAGTAGTAATAATCATTACTCATTCGATAAATAAAATATGTAATCTCCATTTAACATATAAACTTCCTTAACGAGATTTAATCTCATTATCTTCATTTCTTTTGTAATTTACAGAGTACCAGGGCTATATAGGTTAAGTAGAATATATAGATGTAAAAACTTAAACAACAAACACATATGACATCACCGTTCATCATCTACACATGTTTATAAATTACTACTACTTACTCATCAAGTACAAAACCAACCCAAAAAAGGAAAATTTCTGGAAAGAAAGAGAGAATAAGAAAACTACTCGATAATTTCACCCTCTTCCTCTTCCTCCTCCTGATCATCAACATTTAATTTTTGGTCCTCATTTCCTGATCCTTTAACAACAACTCTAGGAAATTTCAACGGTTTCTCAGATGAATCTTTGAAGAAAGAATTTATTACCATGAAATTAAACACCTGTAATAAATGCTTCTCATCTCTCTTAACATCTGCACTTAACAGCTTCTGCAATAAAGTTGGTTCCTTCTTCTTAATAAACTGCTTCTTATTTGGTGTTTCCTCATTTTGTTCATGTTTTCTCTTTTGACGATTTTTTCCTCTTTTGTTATTGTACTTGTTTTTGAACCTTTCCTTTTTAGTAAATGCTCTCTTTTGCTCTGTATCAGATAGATAACTCGATGGTATTTCTGCAACTTCACACCCCAACTCCGCTTGCTTTGCTAAAATTTCCTTGAGTTGCTGCCAAAAAAAGGAATTTTCTATTAAGTCCAAATTAATTTGATAAGTTATGGAATAATTTAATTTGGGAAATTGGGTAATAAATCTTAAGTATATAAGAATGAATAATACCTGACGTCGCAATTTTGCAGCTGAATCATCTTTTTCGGGTTCTTTCACCTTCTCTGTTAATTTTTGCTGCCAAGTAAACTTTCTTTTAAGATGGCTTATAATTAAAATAATTCAAAAATAGCACATAAATATACCTTATCTGTGTTTAATTTCGATGGGTGGTTTTTCCTGCGTGCCTCACGCCACTGTTTTATTTCTTGATCCGTGTAGCTTGGTACGAAAGGTCTTTATTACAGAAAAAGCCATTCAATAAAGAATAAATCATTTTGTCTTCTCTTAAACGCAATTTTTTTATATGAAACAAAATAATTACCTCTTTTTCTCCACTTGATTTTCTCCGAGCGAGAAATCCTGATGTCCTATTATTACAAATCATCTCAGACCTTTTACTTTATTACCAAACATACTGTAATAGACAAGATAAAAAAAACAAACCTTTTCCTCGTTGATCCTTATGACCCCTAAAGTTCCCTTTAGCATTTTGTTTATTATGAAAATTGGACTTAAATGATCTGCAGAAATTTTAACTCAATTGAGAAACCATGACATATAGAAAATTTTGAGGAAACTTTAATTACACAGACATACATACATACCCGCTATGTGAGGCATTGTGATTTTGATTTCCTGTGTAGTTATTGTGGTGGGGTTTCTTCCAGTTTCCACGCATCTGATTATCATCAGTAGTAACTTTTGTTGGATTATTCTGCAACAATTAATAAATTTTAATAACCAAATAACGAAAGAATTTGACAGTAATTTCCACATATCTCAGTTTCAAAGAAGAGGATTCATATTATGATAGGCTGAACTGAATTGACCTGTGAGTGTGGTTGATTGAACATATTCTGATTCTGCATTGGCTGAACTGAATTGACCTGTGACTGTGGTTGATTGAACATATTCTGGTTATGCACAGGCTGAACTGAGTTGACTTGTAAGAGTGGTTGATTTAACATATTCTGATTCTGCATAGGCTGAACTGAATTAACCTGTGACTGTGATTGATTGAACATCTTCTGATTTTGCATCGGCTGAACTGAATTAAAACCCTGTGATGAACCCAAATTCCCTTGCAATTGCATATTAGCAGGATTAGGCATATGATTCCCAACACCCCCAGCATTCATAAAACCCATCTGCGCATTAGCTAGTAAAGCAAGGTTTTGAAGGATAACACCTTGCTGAAGCTGACCTAAATTGGGAATTCCCATTTGGAAAAATGGGTTCGGATTCATATTCATATTCCATTGCCCATTTTGGTTCATAAAGTGAGCTGGGTTTACAGTATTAAATTGAGGCATTTGTTGAGAAGGGTTATTATAATTAGCACCAACAACAGTATTAGTATGAGGAAATTGGTTAAATTGAGGATTAACTAAGCCACCCATTTGCATTTGGTTAGGGTTTGGGCAAAAATTATTAGGGTTTGTTGTACCCCTGACCTGTTTCATAATAATAAAGAAGATACAGAAAGTTAATATAAAGAAAAAGAATATAGATGCATGTGTAGAAGTACCTGGGTTGAAGAGGAAGATGAAGGTCCATTAGGTTGTTGCAGTTGAGAAGAAGGATTGAAAGGGTTTGAGTTGAAAGTTGGAAACATATTTCGTATTAGAGAATGAATGCAAAATCCAAAGGTTTTGTAAAGGGTTTAGACCATCTCTAGCAGTTGAGCCAAATGGATATTTACTGCAAAACAATTCAAAAAAGTGCAGTATAAGACCAAATTGCTTACTCTAACAGTCACGGCAAATCATGGGACCCACAAAATTCACACGGCATCTCCCTCCCCATATACCTACGCTATTAAATTAATTTTTTACCTTAAGTCGGGTTCTTCACCAAGCCGGGGTGATGATGGTGGAGAATGGTCTCTGAGTGGCGTCGATTTTTTTGTTGGTGGGAAGGTGAGTGAAAAGAGATTCTCCCTTTTTGGTTCGAGTGCGAGTGTGAAAGAGATGAGTCTTAGGTTATTGTTCTGAAATTTTTCGACGTGTCCGGTTATATATATATATATATATCTTTTTTAATCTTAAACTTACTTTATTGCCTCCTATCAATATTTATCAATTTTTTTAAAAGTTATCCATGAAAAGTTGTAGATACAAGAAACTTTTTTACATTTTTTATAAATTTTATCTTTATTTAATATTTAAAAACTTATCATTATTAAATTCATTTACTTTTTTAGAAAGAAAAAAAATCCATTTACTTAATTTGTTAAGAATAGTTTAGTAAAAATAAAAGAGATTAGTTGTTTTTCTTAATCCGTGTAAAGAAAAAATATGACAAACATTGATGAACAGTGGAAGTATTACTTTTTTTTTTCAGAATTACATTACTTAATTTTTCTATTTTTTAAGAGTAAATTATCTTATGAGTCATCAAATATGAATATAAACTCGGAAAGAACAAATACTTGGAAAGAAAATCAAATAATAATGCTATTTAGTGATATTGTAATAAAATTTTGACACGAGTTATCAAAATTTTAATGTTACAAAAATATGTACAAACCACAACATCCACGATTTCAATACTTGAAATCCGCAACTCGATATCATCAAAAGTGTCTCCTTAATGATATTTGTCACCCGTTTTTAGTTCACCCTTATATCACCTCCTACGTGGAGGTTTTAAACACCAATCATGGTGTTTTCCTTTTCTAATTACTTTTTTTCTCTCTCTTTGAATTAATGTCACATAAGGCGACACATAAGGGGTGATACAAGGGTTAACTAAAAAGGGGTGACAAATATCATTACTCATAAGAAAATGAGCAAGAACCCATGATCACCATCACGAAAATGGAAACCAAACTTTCATAGAGACATAGTTGATAAATCTTAACTGACCAAAACCTTAATATTTTTCCAACATTTAAAAGGAGGTACAATGTTCGAATCTTCTCCCTAAAAGGTGTAAAATGAGAGGTACAAGGGTTGAATCACCTCCCTAAACATGGGTAACCTAGTTCTAAATTACCTAGGAATATGCATGAGGGGGCATGTATATCCCCGTGGGATTAGTTGTGATGCGCGTAAGCTCGCACAGACCATCCACGTACAAAAAAACTAATAAATAATATATTTAACTAATAAAAGTTATGAAACAAGATACTAAATAAAGAAAGAAAGTGTAAATTGATTAAAGGAGCAAGGTAAGTAATGATATAAACTTGAGTAGATTATGGTAAATTATTTAAATAAACAATTATCTATATTTGAAACTCTAAATTAATCCAAATATAATACTCGTCACGATAACACAAAAAAATAAGAAGCGATTAAGAAACCAAACATATTATATAATCATGTATTTTTTAGGGATTGGTCACAGAGAACGTATTACACAATGCCACCATTCAACATGACAAACCAAAGGACAACAACACCTAGGAGAATATATTCAATCTCATTGATGATATCTCGTACTAAGATCACACGTATACTCAGTTATTGCACATTGTCGAACAAAAATACAATGGATGCAAGGTATGGAATAATACTTTAATTATCGTCTTATTGTCTATGAAATTATATATAAATACTCGATGAACACATTAGACAAAATATGGAATCCAAAAGAGTATATTGAGTTAATTGATATGGAGTTCAGATATTATATAGTACAATTCGCGAATCATGAGTATTATGACAAAGTGTTAAATAAGGGTCGTAAATGATATTAGATAGGTACCTAATAGGTATAGTTTGGGAATCGAACATTATGTCTTAGTTATCCCTTGTGATAAACACCACAATCTGGTTCTGTCTTCCATAGCCTCCCATTATCAACTATACAGAAGAGATATTGACGGCTATGGGAAACATGATCTGCAAGATAGTTTGTATAAATCATTTCACGAGATCACAAGTTTAGGGAAATTTTGCCAGACTAGCCTTAGTGGTAGACCTAAGTAAATCGATGCTAGATATATTTAGATTAAAAGATCATTTCTAGGAAATAGAGTACGAGGAATTGCACCTCATAGGCTTTTAGTGTGGCTATTTTGGGAACAAGAATGAAGATTGCCTATTTCTCTTAGAGGATGAAGGTATAAACATGGATGACGGTCCAAAAATATCGGGTGCGAAAAGTGTGAGATTAGTGCCTAAATCGATAAGTCCTTCTCCAAAATTTGGTGAATGGATGAAGTGCAACAAAGATAGGGCAGACCGCAAAGAAATGGGAATAAGTTCCTTAACATATATGAAGTAAGGTGAATAAAGAAAGGGGTTGAAGTACACCACACTATCTAAATAAGAAGTTGAATGCTCATGTGGGTCAAAATAATAATAGAAATGGATGCTTTAGCAACTGATGACATTATAGTCAACAATGTAACTGAAATAGTCCTATCAACTTATGGTCATGTTAGGAAGGTCCCATCAAATAAAATGAAGGAGATGAATGGGTTGCACGATAGTAAAGCCACGACTTTTGAAGGGGAAATATCCATGGACCAGTTGGTCATTGACACTAATGAGAATGGGCTAAATGATGTGTATTTCAATGTAAAAAATGAGAAATTCCTCGAAGGGGTAAGAGTGGGTCCAACAGAAAAACGCAAAGGAAATAAAAAAAGGTCACGACAAAGCACAAGATTTGCTAGAAGATAGTGCCCCTATTTTCATGGAAATGCATGGGTTGGATAAGGTTGTGATGGATGGGATTGTACGGGAGATTCAGGGTTGGACACTGAAGGGCATATGTTACAAGGAGGAAATTACATGTTTTAGAAATAAGAGGGAAGAAATGAATGGTATATTAAGGGATGAAGGGACGGTAAAAAACTGAGAGTTGTGGTGATTTAGAAGTACGTGAGTCTTGAATTGCAAACTAAATAATAAAAACTTCAGAGACAAGAAGTTAGGGAGTTATATGAGAATTTAAGTGTGGGTTGTGAGGTGATCAAACATGTGAACGGTAGAGTTATGAGTTAGATAGGGCATTGAAAAGAATTTCACGAACCCTCTAGGTTTGTGAGAGTGGAGGAATGGATACAAAGGCACAAAATATCCAAGCTGATGGAGACACAAGAATTTAGCATGAGTTACCATCGCCAAAGTATGAAAATATTCACCTAACAAAAGATTTGTTTCCTATATCACAAGAAGTTCCAAATAAAGCATGCCTAGTTATTGGAGAAGCAAATATAGGATAGGGCAAAAGATAAAGCGATAAGGCAGGAAAGTGTTGGTGCATATGAACATAGAATTGTGGCCTATCGGGCAGTAAAATATTATGACGCTTGTAATTTATATGTATATATTCATGGATTTAATGTCTATGCCAACCAATAAGTTAGGGGGTTGGAGTGAGTCCAACCACTAAATAAGTATTACGGTTAGGACTTGTTAAAGGGCTAGCAATGCAGGTTTCAAAAGGACGATTAAAGTACTAAATAATCGTCCCAATCCACTAATATCTAATATGGTTAAAACTAAAGTAGCAAGATTAGAGTCGACTGGAATCATTAAATATTTGAAACTAAGCAAGTCGATAAGAGTAGATGCAGTTCGGTAATCAGGAAGAAAATGGAATATCTGGAACAAAGAGGACATCTCAACCCAATTACTATTGCTAGGTAAGCATGTAACTAATCCTTTTGTTAATATAAACTTATTCGTGTCTTTGTTTTTATATGAAATATACACAAGTCCCAAATCTTTGATCTGGAAAAAGTTAGGGAAGCCCTAGTAGTGGGATTGACACATATTTATTTGATGTGTGTTGCTACAGGAAATTACTACCAAATAGAGGATCCAGGTGATAAGAGGGGCAACGTGGTGGGTACCACCAAACACATGACGTGATATAAAAAGTGGAAGAGTGATCGTCGGCTCGACTACCTCGAGTTTGAGAGGCCTAGGTTTACGTGGAACAATACATGTAACACATGCCAAAGAATAATGGAACTGTTGGAAAAGGCATAGGTTGATGATACATGAAAAAGATACTTCTCGAAATCACATGTCACTCATTTACCAAATACCCATTTGGATGACCTCTTGATCCTTATTTAGGTACTTCTGACGTCCAACAACACGGGAAAGAAAGTACCATTTAGATTTGAACAAGCGTGGTGTCAATCCCCAAAGACGCAACCGCTCGATCTAACCAATATTGAAATAGACCATTTAATTAATTGACTAGAATAAATTTTGAAATATATTTTAATAAATAAACGCTTTTTTATTACACTATTGACTAAATGAAATAAATACAAACCAGTGACTATTGATTTTTTCTAACCTTTTATCTTCCCAAGCTTCATCTTCAAGGTTCCATTATATCTATAATATCTTCAGATTTTCTTGTTCTCGTTCTCAAGCTCAGGTTAATTGGTCGTAGATCGGTCCATATCAAATTTATGGTATTGATTTTTGTTTGACTTGGGTTTTATATGGACATAGATTTTGCAGTCCCCTTTGTTTTGCTTTAGGTGGTAAAAAATAGACGGATGTGCTATTTCTAAAATTTGGTGTTATTTGGGTAAATTTCTACTTCTTAAGTCCTCCATGGTTCAACCCACATGGATGGGTATCTTGGATAAATTGTAGTGTTTTTTGTTGGTGCTTATCATGGTTATTGTCTGTTAATCGTGATTAGGATCTTCCACTTGTTTTGAGCTTTTTAATCTCCATTGATTACTCAATGATGGTAGACTCGAAAGCATGGTTATCTTACTTGGTTAGTTACTGGCGACAAGTGAATAATCCTCTGTTTAGTTGGTTTTTATTATATGTTGTTAATTATATTCCATCTCTCTTTATGGTTATCGCCTATCGTGATGATTATCACTCATAGTAATGGTTGTTTTCATGAATAACATTGTTATTTACAACATAAAAAAGACTATACATATCTATTTGTCCTACAACCCGATCTTGAATTTCTAACTCTACTACTCAATTCTCTATCAATATTGCAACTTGTTTGGAAGGGTGGGGAAAATAGTGAGAGTAATTACTCGCTTAATAAGAAAATAAGTAATGTATGTGTGAAGATATTAACCTCTTATGGGGCGATTATATATAAGTCATTGTCATTGACCTGATGCAGGTAAAAAAATAGATTTAATATACACACTGTAATGAAGATCATGGAACAAATGAAATGGACTCAATTCATGTTCCAATTTTACCAGTTACAAGAGCATGAGAAAATAGGTTCAAAGAAGAACTCAATCTCTTAATTCGTGTGGGACCTTGAAGTGTCGTGGAGACCCATAAATGGAGATGGACAAGATTACAACCTTATTAACATGATTTAAGTCCAAGAACAGAAGACTTGGCAGACAATAAATTCTGATTTGTTTCCTTCTTAAACCAAATCAGACCTGATTATTTTTATAATTTGTTTCCTTATTATCAAGTTTGATTAGTTTCATGTCTTTTTTACCATGAGAATAACTTAAGATGGTTCATTGTTACTTAATTCATGGCCTTAAAACCGGCTAGTTAGTTGTTTTAGAATTAATTTTCTTATCAAACTCTTTCAAATTACCTATATAAAGGCATGCACCACAATCATTAATAAAAAAAATTATGATATAATTTTGAAAGTGTTTTTCTTTTTAGTTCTTTGAAGAACTTTTCTATACATGTCAGGAGTTTTTTTGTGGCGTTCACCCAACTTATCAATTAATCTCTCACAATTGATTGTGGCATCTTCACATACAAAGCTTCTTGTTTTTTTTAATAAAGAACGAGTCAAGGTTTCATCCAAATTTGCTGAAAACTGATCTAGGGTTTCTCAATCTTTCATAGTGACATTCAGATCATTTGGTATCAAATTCAAGTTTTTAATTCAGGTTTGTCAATCTTTTAAATCATGATTTTCTTTTTTCATTTCCAAACTTTGTCAAGAAGAAGAAGAAGAAGAAGAAGGTGTATGTGATATTTATGCGAAAAAATCATATGTTATATACGCAAACAAAAAAACCGTTTTACCCAATATTGCCATTATTCTCTAACAACCAAAAATCAGATATATTTATGATATTTCATGGTGAGTGGTATTATTAGTTTGAAATGAATAAAAAGAGAAATATTGCGTGATAAAAGGAAAGAGTGGTGAGATTAATAAATGGTAAAATCCATAATTTTGGTTTGAAACACGAGTGTTGAGTGCAAAATTATTATTTTGAGAGTAGACACGTGAGTGAGTGATTTGTGAGATATGTTTACTAAGAGTGATATTCAAGATAGTATGGTTGATTTGAAATTTCTTAAGAATGTTTCGGTGGGTGAGATAACTTATGCAGTGAGGCTAGGAATAGAGCACGTGAATTAACACATTGATAGAGTCTCAAATGCACGTGTAGATAACCATAAAATGTTTGTAATGTGCGAAAGAGGGAGAGAATTCACCCAATGAATGCGAGGGATCAAGATACAAATTTTCTAGAAGATATTTTGATGAAGTAGATGATAGGGATTTCACTTAATGGTAATCAACGTAATGGAGGTCATTTTAGAGAAATTAGGAGGTGGAAGTATAACAGTTTGTGCAATATCAAGACGAAGATTCCGTCTTTTGAAGGTAGATCGGACTTAGAAGCATTTCTCAAAAGGCAAAAGAAGATGGAGTTTGTCTTTGACTGACATGACTATCCCAAAATAAGAAAGGTGAAGCTAGTGGTAATTGATTTCTATAATTATGCATCACATGGTGGTATCAACTTGTTATAAATAGGAGTAGGAATGGAGAACCACCTATGGGGACATGGGAGGAGATAAAAGTTATGATGAGGAAGAGGTTTGTTCCAAGTCATTAATATCAAGAGTTGTATTAGAAACTTCAAAGTCTTTAATAACGAAGACAATGCATGGAGGAATATTTTAGAAAATGAAGATTGGTAAGATTTGGGTTAGTATGGAGAAAGATAGAGAGGCTACCTTAGCAAGGTTTCTGATTAGGGTGAATAGGGATATTCACGATATGGTTGAAATGCAACATTATATTAAGTTGGAAGATATAGTACACATGAACATTACAGTGGAGCAACAACTCAAGAGGATAGGACTCGGGGGAATTTTATAACTCAAGGTATGCAAAATGGACACCATATCTTGTACACGTGTAAGATAAACTGATTGCCAAGCCAAAATTTGAACATAAACAATAAGAAACCATCCATACTTCTCAAGGTAAATCTGAATCTTCTACCTCTAGTAATCGTGACATTAAGTGTTTTAGATGTCAATGAAAATGTCACATTGCAAGTCAATGTCCGAACAAAAGAGTCATAGTGACGAGATGTAATGGTGAGATTGAGGTTGAAGTGAATCGAAATCAGATCATATTCCATCATTAGAGGACGTGGATGAAGAGAAACTTCATGTTTTATGTAAATTTTAGGTAATTTATTGGTATCAAGAAGGGCTCTAAGTATACAAGTCAAAGACGACAATAAAGAGTGGGAAAACATCGTTTACATTAGGTGTTTAGTTCAAAACAAGGTATGACTGTGATTATTAATAGTGAATGTGTACTAATGATGCGAGCAGTTTGTTAGTTGAAAAATTAGGGTGAAAAATAATTAAACATGCCTAGACTTACAAGTTACAATGTCTCAATGATAGCAACATTGGAAAATAAGAAAGCGAGGTGTTCTGCGATGGTGTACCAATACAAGATAAGCATTTGTTGTTAGGAAGGCCATGTCGATTTGATCGACATGTTAAGCATGATGGCTTCACCAACTATTACTCTTACATATTTGATAAAATCTCAATCACCCTTTCTTCGATAAAACCAAACCAAGTATGAAGTCAAATGCAATTGCAAGAAAAAAGAGTTAGCAAAACAAAAAGAGTGAAAGAAAATAGCGGATAAAAAAAGAGGTTGAAAAAAAATGAAAGTGAAAGAAAATGAGGAAATTCTAGAGAGAAAACAAAAGAACTTTTATGCAAAGGCTAGTGAAGTTAAGAAAAGAATTTTTTTAAACATCCAATGTTTGTCCTTGTGTACATAGGAGAATTTTATAGCACTAACAAAGTTGATTTAACCTTGTCTACTTATATTATATCTTTGTTACAAGATATTTAAGATGTGTTTCCCTAAGAAATTCCACATGGCTTACCTCCAATATAAGGGGATGAACATCAAATTGATTTTGCACCATGATCAACTATTCATAGACGACAAATCTATAAGAGTTATTTTGTGGAAACCATTGAGCTACAAAGACAAGTAAGTGAATTACTGGACAAAGCGTACGTGAGAGAAAGCATGAGCTCAAGTGGTGATCATGTTAAGTTAGTGCCTAATAAGGATGTGTCTTGGAGTATGTGTATTGATTGTTGATCCATCTATATCTTCACAAAAAGGGTCATCATTCAAATCCCTGTTTAGATTATGTGCTAGACGATTTACGTGGTGCTTGAGTATTTTCATGATTGATTTGAAAAGTGGGTATCATCAAATAAGAATGATGGGGGTGCCTTTAATATTAACTAATTGAAGTCTCATTTTTTGACATGTAATTTAATAGTTTGAGACATCATCTTGGGGTGTTTTGTATAAAGTTGGGATTTTTTGACATGTAATTTAATAGTTTGAGACATAATCTTGGGGGGTTTTGTATAAAGTTGGGATTTTTCCCATAATTTTTCCACTTAGGGTATTAATCTTTCTCTACATTAGAGAAGATTCATAGGTTAAGACTGAATCATGTAAAAATCTAACAGGTTGTGACTTAACTACTAAAAGTCTCATCGAGTTGTGACTTAACTAGTAAAAGTCTTGGGAGTTTTAGGTTATGGTTTAACCCATAAAAACCTCTTCTTAAGGGTTTGTATCTCACACGGGATAGATATCAAGGAGTTTAGTGGAGAAGTTTGAAAATATTATGGGGATGACCCTATGTAGTGGATGTTAGGGAACCAACCCACTATAAATGATTATGAATTTTCTTTCCCTTATCTTTTAATTATCGCTTGAATTTTATTATTCTTACTTGCTTTCTAACATCTACCTGCTTGACTTCCCTTGTATGTGTTAATATAGCTCTAGAGTTTTCCTTCTTCTTAGGTGCTTGATTGTGTGACCTTAGGATTATAGTTACCTAGACTAACTTGACCTTAGTTAGGCTATTTCCTTGTCGTACTTTGTTGTTTTCCTTGTCCTGATCATTATTTGGTTTATCTTATTGCCTATCACTCATCTTACGCATTACAAACCCTTAAGAGTACCCTTGAAATCATATCTTAAGAGTTTGGCCTATATGTTTGATTAACCTTTGTTTAGGAGTCTTTTAATTTTTTAGCTAGGCACAGATTAGATTAATGTCCTATTCACCCCCTGTAGGACTTACAAGTAGTATCAGAGCTTAACTTTACGTGAATAGCTTAATGATTAGTAGAGTTAACAATTTTATAATTTAATCTGATTTTCATAATCTATTGATTATCTCTCTTTGTATGCTAGGAAGTTCTTGAAGCTTGGTGGTGCTTATTGCAATGGGGATGGATACTAATTGATTTTTAATTCATGTTTTGGTGATTTGGGATAACTTACATTATTGAAATGAATTGAATTTACTTATTCCATTGTTTATCGTATTTGTGCTTGTTGCCTATTTATATCCTGATCAAGTATAGGTAGTTTGAGACTTTTCAGCTAACACCCAGACTAGGAGTCGGGATTTCGGATATAATATATAAACGCCTAGTGCCTCAAACCGAATGGTTCTTGCACGCTAGGTTGTCAATAGGAACAGGGACTTAAGTTAACCCGAAAGCTTGAGACGTGTAAGGTTGAGAGCTAAGATCACACGGACGGGGACTTAGATGAATTTGAATCCCGACCTATGATGTAGATATCCCCGCCTAGGCGTCAACTCCCCCCTCAGCCGCTTACGCCTAATTAAAATTATAGGCGTTTTTTCCTAGCACCTTAGTTATCGTGGAATAGGCGCCTATCCCGTCTAGGCACCGATTAATGGCAAAAAATGGTCGCATAGGCGCCGATTAATGGAAAAACATGCCCGCATAGCCCTTTTTGTTATTTTTCTTATTCTCGAGAACTCTTTAGTTGATATTATAACTCAACTTTTAATATTTTTATATTTACTATAGTGTTGTTAGATGAATTTTATAACTAAATAGTTAAAATTGATATAATTACTACGTATATATTACTATATACAGAATTACACATCGGGATTCAAAACCGTATAATCCTGCTTATGCCTCGTGTAATCCCGCCTAGGCGTTAGGCCCCGGTCGACCGCCTATCGCCCAAAACCGAGATCTACGACATAGATCCCGACTAATATGAAATATTCAGTTCGCCCTTATACCATAAACATGGCAATTATCGATTTAGGAGTCAAACATTACTTTTCATATCTTTCACATTTTTTATTCTACTTACTATTTTACTTTAATTTAATTTTTATTTATTTACAACTTAATCCTTTTAATAAAAAAAAATACAAATCCTTATTATTATTATTATTATTATTATTATTATTATTGTTTTATTTGTAACTTGACATTTCATTACATTCAAAACATACTTATTACAACGTTATAAGTCGCTGAGGATCCATAACCCTAAGGCTTATTATATTTTGTATTTGGTGACTTCCCCTACGTTTTGCCGTTTTGCGGAGAGTCCTAATTCCATTGGTACCAACTTATTACATTTATATCACACATAGAACTCAAACACGACTACATTGGAGTTGGACAATAGTAAAATATTGTGTTAGGTAAGCAATCTTTTATGTTTTTTTTTTGTTTCAAACCTTACTTCATATAAATAAACATTATTACAAAATTAGCCAATTCCCGAAGGATTGGCCTCGTCTTTGATTATTTTAGCTAACCTACTTGGGTACGTGTCTAAACACGAGCCTAACATATTGCCACTTAGCTTATGTTTGGCTACCCAATCGGCTAACCTATTTCTACTACGATTCATCCATCGAAAAGTAGGATTAAAGTTTTCAGAAACTAAGTAAATACTCTTAATAATATTACAAATCATGGGAGAATTAATAGACAACCTATTTTCTAAAGGAAACATCACTTGGTGACAATCGCTCTCAATAATTACATTAGGGTATGCATTATGTTGAGTTACAAGACAAGCTTTAAGAATCCCCAATGTTTCAGCTTCTTTTGGACTTTCGGCTCTAATTTCCCATGTTTTGCACTCCAAAACACTACCTATAAACACAAGATATTGAACTTTTATCAACTCCAAAAGCTGCATCACAATTAATCTTAATAAAATTGTTAGGAGGGGGAATCCATTTCATACTTTCGTTACTAACACTTACCTTTACATTTGAGGTGTTATCATTTACCTCGGTTGCACTATTATTATTCATAATCAATTCATAATTCTTATTTGATAGCAAATTTTATGTTACCCACTTGTTTGATAGTATTTGTACAAATTTGCTACAGTTGTATCTTGTTTGATTCAAGTTGGCTTTAGTTTGACAAAGTTGAAATTTCTATGAACTTAGTATTGGATTGTATTTTGGTTATTATACTTTATTTTACTGAACTAAAACTATATGATAATTTTAAGAGATAAATTATAAGGTTTGTTACAATATGCAATTCAAACTAAAACAAAAATAAACATTTATTCATCATGCATAGGAAGATTATGGAAGTAATAAAAGAAATATGTGATAATAGTAAAAATAGAAGAAGAAAAATTATCCGTTTATAAAGAGAGTGGAATGACTAGTGAAGAAGTTAGATGGATCTAGTTTGTATTGTTCTTGTACTCTAGCAATTCTTATGACTTTGTTCTCGATATTATTCTATGCTTGTTCATTCATTTTGTGGTTAACTTTTTTTTGTAAAGACTGCTGAAGAGCTGTGCAACACATGTCGATCTATTTGCAATGACAAATTCGTTCTTGATAGTATCTTATTTTTTCTATTTTTGTCATGATGTACATGTTTATTTGTAATTTTGACTAATGTGTATTTATTTGATTTGTATAGGAAAGATGAATTAATTTGTTGACCACAAAGGGTTGGGAGACGTAGCGAATTTAAGTTGACCAAAAAGGTATGATTCCAACTTGTTATTTCTTTATTGTTTAATTTTTGTTCATAATTAAGATGTTCAGATTAGCAATCAGAATTGTGTTTGATTGCAAATTATTTAATCATTTAGCACGGTGAGTTTTATTTTCTTATTTTTTTTCCTTTGTTCTTACCGTGCGGTCCAGTGGCAAAAGAGTGGTAATTATAGGGTTGCGCAGTTCAGTGGCTAAGAGAGCTGAAGCATTTGGGTTCCCTATTAGTTACTACACAAGATCAGTAAAGGAAAATTTAAATTATAAAGAGTAAAGATATATATCACCCTTTTTTGCTTCACTTCTATATCATCTCATATGTGGAAGTTTTGAGCACCAATCAAATCGTTTCTCTCTTCCATTTATTTATTTTCTCTCTCTCTTTTATTTAGTGCCACATAAGGTGACACATAGGAGGTGAAATAAGGGTGAAGCAAATAGGAGTGATATATAACAATTCTCAATTATAAATACCATTCAAGTGTTGTTGATTTAGCATCAAACTGTCAAATACTTGTAGTTGCATGTCCATTAACATCCAAAACACGCCACATTATCAACAGGGAAGTGATTGATGCATTGGCACCCAAAGTAGCTTCACCAATTAAATATTTTCTTATATAATTATCAGTTTAATGTATAGTACAGAAGAGGTGTGGTTGGCTTTGTTATAAGATTTTCATATTGTGCAATCACATTAGGTGTGGTTGGCTTTGTTATAAGATTTTCATATTGTGCAATCACATTAACGTTATGCATCTTTTGCTTGTAGTATTATTTAAGTTTCTTAGAGAGTTTCTTATTCCAATACTTTCATGTTATTGTGAGCAATATAAAGAGTTAAAAGATGCAGAATATTAGTTACTTATTCATTTTACTTATATTAGATAATTGGGTGATTTACTATTAGAGTCCATGGACTTTAGTCAGTTGCCCATCAAATCCAACCCACCCCAAAAGTCTGATAGGCCCTTCTACTCAAATTAATGTTCCTTGACTTACCAAACATGGTCAGATTATGTTCCATAAATATATAAATTTAACACATTCCTTTATATTCGCATATCTAATAACTCCCATAATTAAAACACAATATAATGGTAAGTTTAGTATTATTGGAAACTTTGTTATTATTATTCAGGGTTGTAAGATTTACAACCAAGTTGCAACGGAAAATTTGTAAGATTTACTATTAGAAACTTTGTGATGGTTATATGTAGGATAGTATCGGTGTGATAGTTATTAATGGTGAGTTAAAAGTGCTGATACGTGTTGAATAACAATTAGGGATGGATTACTAGTGTATTTATGGTGGTGTGTGTAGGATTCAGTGGGTTATGACCTTGCAACTTCTAGGATTGCACTTGGGTATTTATGGTGGTGTGTGTAGGATTTAATGGGTTATACGTGTGTTTTCAGTGGGTTATTAGTTTAATATGGTGGGTTATGACCCTACAACTTCTAGGACTGCACTTGGGTATTTATGGTGGTGTATGTGTAGAATTCAGTGGGTTATTAGTTTAATATGGTCGGTTAATAGTATATTATATTCTAGTCTTTTAATTAGCACTCGCGTGCATACAAAATTCACAAAAGCAGACCGTTAGAATACAAAACAGATAAAATAAAGCATGTAAAATAAATCTTATTAAACAAAGTGTAAACCAAATTTATCCAAGTACAATCGAAATATATATATAAAATGTGTCAGTAATTATTCACTTATTAAATGAAAAACATCCTCAATCGTGATTAGGCGATTCAACAAGGTTTAGCGCAGTTATGGCAAAGTCGTTCTCACTAATAATCTTGCATTTCTGATGCTCACCAATCAAATACAAGAAATCGACACGCTTTGTATCCTGTTTGTTTACTTTATACCATTACATCACTTCTAAAACTAGGGGTGGAAATCGGATCCGAAGCTTCCGATTTCCGACTTTTTCGATCCGAAAATTCCGATTTCGGAACAACTTTTTACGGTTCCGAAATTCCGATTTCCGATTTTTCCGAAAAAATAGGATCGGAATTGGAACTACATATAAATTTCTGAAATTTCCGATCCGATTTTATTTCCGACTTTTATTTCCAATTTTTATTTTCGAATTGTATTTCTGATTTTACATTTCCTATATTAAATAAATAATAAATATTAGTATAAGAAAAAAATATACAATCAGAAATGTTGAAAATTTTCATAACAAAAGAAGAAAAGAATATCTAAACGTTGAAAAAGTGAAACACAATGATACATTTTTTTTATATCAGAAAAATAAAGAAAAACAATAAACCTGATAAAACCTAAAGGATAAGGTTAACCCATTTCTTCACATTTTACATTACCTTCCCACGAAGCCTAATATTTGTTTTTTTATGTAATTTAAAAAGTAATTTGAAAAAGTAATTCACAGTCATTGTTTTTTTACCTTTTGTTACTTATGTTACTTCTGTTATTGTTCATGAAGTTTATAAGTTAAACTTTTTAACTACGGTTACGTGAAAAGTTTTATAAGTTTTGTTTTTAACTATCTTCATGTAAGTGATAAACTATTGCACCGATTTTCAACCATTAGTCCTGCAATTTCCGAAACAAAAGTTCCGAAATTCCAAACCCAAAATTCAGAAATTACCGAACAAAAATTTCCGAAATTTCCGTGCCGAAATTTCCGAATTTCCGAATTAGGAATTATTTTTCCCAGTTCCGAAAAATTGGATAGAAATTGGAACAGAAGAAATCTGTTCCGAAAAAAATAGGAATTTTTCCGAAAGACCCTTTTTCCGATCTGTTCCTTCCGATTTCCACCCCTATCTAAAACCTTATAACAATCAAACGACAAGACATATTAGGTACAAGGGCACCATAATAATGTATTTCTATCATATCATGACAGGATAATTTCAATTCAACTCTAAAACTAATATATTACAGTAGATGCTACACCGCTTTCATAATCTGTATACTTACAATCTCATATCTTGTATGATAAAAATAACAGATTACATGTGTTTTTGTTGATAAGCTTCTTACCTTTTGATCGAGATGCTTATACTAGATTTCTGAATTCGTGTGTGTAATACGCTTGTAGCAAAGGAATGTAAGCGTTGCAGACGGGATTGATGGTAACAATACCAAACTTTCCATTGGTAGGTTGCTATAATTAAGGGATTTAGTAGATATGCAAATAATAAGGAATCGGTTATTGAAGATAATTATGGCACATGATCTACTTACTATGTTGAACGCAAAGGTATGGATGGTATACATATTAAAAAACTAGACCTTTTAGGGAGGAAATAATTCATTGACTCTATAGGGATGGGTTATTGGAGTTTTGTTTATTGACTAATATCTCTAGATAATTATATAGTTTTGGTAAAATCAATTCAGTTCTAAAAATGCAAAGAATGTTGAGATTATATCTGTGAGTCATTCATGCTCCACTAAAAATGGTGTCTTCATGTATTGTTTGGCTTGACATTCATTTTGAAGAATTAGTTGCTGACAACAAAAGTGTCCATCAAAAGCATTGAATATTACATGATTATAATGTAAATAGATTTGTAATTCTCAATGTCAATGGATAGAGTTGATAAAGCAAAATTATTTCTTCTGTGTAAAACTCTTCTTCATGAAAATTACACATTATAACTAATGTGAGAATAAAACTAGTATGTAATGCTCGTAACCTGTACTTGCAATAGCAGCTGGAATAGTCAAAGTGTAGGAATTTTGAGGTTGTTGCAGAGTCAATTACTACAAGTACAAGTTGCTTCATAACTCTTTTGTAAATCTAACTTATCTAAGCCGTTCTGGTGTTTGTAATAATAGCAATTTTATTGTATATCTTTTGTGAAAGTTAATTTCTTTCAAACTCCAGGATACTATACTATATTATAAAACTTAGCTTGAGCAGATCAGTAGCAATTTTGTTGAAAATTTTATCAGGGGGTTGTTGCTCCTTAATGTATTTGTGTTTGTTTCAAATATAATGCATAACTTTTGTTATAGATTTACTGAGTGATGGAATCTATCCCATCACAATTTTCAGGACCTGATTTGCAATTTTACAAAGTATAGGACCCAATTCAGAGGCTCATATGTATATCATTATTTAGGGTCATGTTATGCAATTTTACAAATTCTAGGGTCTTGATCTGCAATTATGAAATTCTTATGGGTTGATCTGCAATTTTTATAAATTTAGGGGCTGATTTGCAATTTTCATAATTTTTAGGGGCTGATTTGCAATTTCATAATTTTCAGGGACTGTTCTGTAATTTTGAATTTTACAAAATCTAAGACCTGGCTTACAAATTTTAAAATTTTAGGGTCTTGATTTGCAATTCTAAAATTCTTAGGGGTAGATAGGCAATTCTGGAAATTGAAGGGGATGGCTTGCAATTTCATGAATTTTGTTATATTAAGTTTTGTTTTGATATTTTATTTTGTATCTTTATCGACAATTCTTGGTCTGAGATAATTAACAAAGAAATTATCAACAATAGGAAGTGTTAAATATCCTTTATTCAATTCAATTTGTAAGTTGTAACAATAAATAATCTTTGACAAATTCTTACATAGTTAGTAGCTAACAAGAAAAATCTAGCTAATGAGTTTTATTTCCTACTAACTAACACGGCTAAAAATAGAAATGAACACTAAATACGCTGCTACCTTCTGGCTTATACCCACAGCTAACACTTGCTGATCGTGGAACAGATTTAGGTATAACTCAGAAGTGTTTCTCGGTAGTCATTGAGTGTACCACATTGGGCGATAACAGGGGAAGAGAGTGGCGACTTCAATACTCTTTCTTTTCATGATTAGCCGTGTTTTCTTGTGCTCGTAACACCGCTGAAAGCCTGAAAACAACATCATTTATCGTTGGCCTCTCATCCTTTACCAAGAAGCAATCAAGAGCCAATTTCATGTAGAGTAGTAATGCCTCCGGTATAAATTCGGCAATCACACCTCTATCAAGAATTTGGTGTAACAATCCTCGTTCGTAATACTTTTACGCATAACTTCTCAAATTCTATTTGAATATTATTTGATTCCTTACATCAATAACTTTTCTGCCACATGCGATTTCAAGCAACACCACACGAATACGTAAACATCGTGCTTAGGTGTTAAACGGCGCTCGGTTATCGACTCAGGTGCGGTGTTTACGCATTCGGTGTAGTGTTGCTTGAAATTGCATGTGGCAGAAGAGTGATTGATGAAAGTAAGGAATTGGATTAAAATTCAAATAGATTTGAGAAGTTATGCGCAGCATTGTTATGAACGTGAATTGTTGCACCAAATTCTTGATCGAGGTGTGATTGTCCAATTCATACCGGAGGCCTTAATACTGTACATTAAACTGACTCTTGATTGCCTCTTGGTGGAGGATGAGAGACCAACAATAAATGGAGGTTGTTTTCAGCCTTTCGGCAGTGTTGCGAGCACAAGAAAACATGGCTAATCATGAAAAGAAAGAGTATCGAAGAAGCCACCCTCTTCCCTAGTTATTGCCCAACATTGTACACTCATATGACTACCAAGATACACTTCAAGTTATATACCCGAAGTTGTTCCCAGCAATGGGTATAAGCTATAAGGTAGCAATGTTTTAGTGATCATATAAATTTTTAAACGTGTTAGTAGAAAATACTAACTCATTAGCTAGCATTTTCTTATTAATTTTTTAGCTACATTCAGTTTTTTCAAAGAAGTCTCAGGTTCCCAAAATTTAATAGCAAAGGTAAAAAGAAAAAAAAAACTCACACTTCGTGTTCTGCAAAAGAATTTTGTAAAATGTCTGCAACCTCGTTTCTTACATATAAACATACATATGTATTTATATATTTATATATATATATATATATATATATATATATGGGTGATTTACTTATACAGTCCACGAAGGATGTGTGACTGCCATCAGGTCCAACCCGTCGCAATTTACATTCCTACCCTTAGTAACCCATTAATTAGGAATTAGTTACCAAAACAAATTGTCCTAATTCTATGCAATTAGTCAAAAATGGATTATTTGAAACGTCAAAAAAAAGGCAACTGGTGGCGATGACTAAGAAGACTGCTGTGAAGACGACCAAGAAGATGCAACCCGCCGATGATGGTAGAAAAAAGTAGGGTCTGGAGAAGAAGACGACGACCCATCAAATAAGCGATGATGGTATAATATATATGTCATTTGGGTGGGTAATGTTTGAAAATTCGGTGATGTGACTGTTAGATATGATGGGTTACAAAAAATATAGTGATGGGTTACCTTTGTTGTTTTGATGGTGTGTGCGTTAAAATTGATGGGTTACCTTTGTTGTTTTGATGGTGTGTTCGTTAATATTGATGGGTTACCTTTGTTGTTTTGATGGTGTGTGCGTTAAAATTGATGGGTTACCTTTGTTGTTTTGATGGTGTGTGCGGTAAAATTGATGGGTTACATTTTTCTCAGGAATGTGCAGTAATGTCTTCATGCGTAACCCATCCATACAAACATACTACCTAACACACCACTGATATTCCATACGTAACTCCGGCCGAGCACCACCACCACCTAAATCTTCATTGCCATGGCTTCTGAAGAAGTATAGCGACTTGGCTTATGAAGAAGGAGAGCAACATGGCTTATGAATAAGGAGACCCACAGTTTTCTGAGTTGCTGCAGCGACAGCGACAGCCGCCGCAGATGAAGGGAGAGACACGATGGATTTCTTGAGTGGTGTATGGAGAGCGAATGAAAATGGCTGCTGGTGGCGAAGAATGGACGATGATGTATAATGAATCGTGGAAGAAAATAACAATATTACTAGTATTAGCTATTATTAAGGGATATTATTTTATTAGCTAATAAATAGGAATCTGTTACTAATTTAAATGATATTGTGTGACTATAAACGTGGGTAACTAATAGGGGTACAGATGAAATACTAAAAAAAAATGGACTTTCATGGGGGTGGAAAAATTCCTGGACCCTATAGAGGTGGAATGTTGTGTTTTTTAATTTGATATTATCTCTATATATATATATCAGAATTTGCATGTATTTGACATTAGATACATGTTCTTGCCATTATTTTATTTAGATTTTCATCAAACAGAGAGCAAATCGACAGAGAAGAGAAAGCTTCACAACAACACTTCTAATCATTCAGTAAGAAGTGGGAAAATAGATGATGGAGCTATTGATAAGAAATTGATTCATGAAGAATATAAAAGGCGTTTATCAACTTTTTCTTATAAATGATGGCTTGATAATTCAATTATGAACACACATTCTCTAAATAATTAAGAAGCAAATAAATAAGAACCATACCTTTAGAATTCAGATTATCCAAAGAAAAAAAAAATTATGGTAAAATTATGTAATCAATGGAAATCAAAGAAAAAAAACTATAGAGTGAAAAAAAAGAAAGAAGGGGGAGCATCAATGTGTTGGTTCGGTGAACCTTTGGTATAAAATTTGTTATTGCATGGTTCCTTTCCCTATAATAGTACTTTTAATTTGAAAACCAAACTTAACACCAACCTAGAAATATTGCAAGTTAATGTTCTAGACATGTATATATGTGGGATGCATACTCCAATTTCCAAAGAAAATAAAACTCTTACTCGGCGTATTCTCATATGGACATCCATAGAAACACTTGAGGCACGTGACAATCCTCCTGTTGTAGGAGGCAGTCATCGAGACACTGGTGTAAAAGGTGGACATTGAGACACATCATCTTGGATGACTGGACAAATGAAAGTGGGCATACGTGCAAGTCACGACAAAAAATGAGTACTGATTAAAATAAGTAGAATATCCAAACATTAAGGAAAATTGAACTTACTCATATCTTGTGTGGTCATGCGCTCATCACGGCTTAAAAAGTGGGTCGACCGAACAAGGGTTGCGAAACTGCATGTGTGTTTCAGGACCGAGTGTGTTTAGGTGAAGTCTTTGGGGAGATTCATTGTCTTGTTGGTCGTACTTATTTGTCCAACAGTTAGTTGACACGTAGCATTTGCGGTCGAAGGGTTCTGGATGCGGGAGTTGAGAATTCCCCCTCAACAACAGTTACCGATGTGCCTCACATATGGTGCATCTGGGTATAAAACAACTATTGTAGGCGATATTTCGCATTGTGGGGTAGCTCTGCTCCTACGAATCCGGAACAATCCCCTTGCTCCACTGCTTGGCCCCCAAGCATCCCATATTATCTCTCTCTTTGCCCACGTCCACCCGAGTGTCCAACCTAGGACACCACATGCCTAAATTTTTGCAGCTTTTGGATTGTAACAGTTGGATTGTAACAGAAACATTAAATTGATCAATATTAATTAGTAATTGCAATATAACATGGAAAAAAGCAAAAAGTATACCTCGTATCCGTTTGGCATATAGTAGGTAAAATCTCAACATAAGGTTATATTTTTGGTAGGAGCATACTAAACGTACGAATCTGTAAAATAAGTAGGTTATATATTGCATAATATCATTGGTTTGCTTTGCTTGCACTAACACCTGATATTAACTTGTTTTTAACCGACTTTTTTTACAAATACGTACGATTAGTATAAAATGTCACAAATATTTCCATTCGTTGGGATATCAGCCAAGTGGATGTCAAACGAATATTCGGTAAACCTTTTGCTTTTTTTCGCATTATATTGCAATACTAATTCATATTTGCTTGGATCCATTTCAGGTTTTCGTTAGAATACAAAACATGCAAAAACTTATTTTAAACTAGCTTGTTATGTTCCAAAGATTGAAAAAAGTCTTTGTCAACATAATAATCGTGAAGAATATTATGAGATGAATGTAGTCATGTACAATGAGGATGTTTTTTTTAAGTTTTTCTAAATTATATGGGAGACTTAATTACTCATGATACTCAAGGGTGGATTGGGGGAGGGCTGAGCTGGGCTGCATAAGCCAGACCGGTCCTTACCGGTTTCCGAACCGGACGAGCTTAACCGTTCAAGAACCGGAGGAATAGTAATTGAACGAACCGAACCGGTTTCCTGTCTAGCGATTCGGTTTAAAAAATTAAAAAAAATCTTGCGTATGGACCGGTCCGGACCGGTTTTCCGACCAAACCACCGCCTCCCATATTCATTTCTTTGACCATCTCCCGCAGATGCGCCATATTCATTTATACGCTATAAAATTCAAAAATTGTAGTAAAAGAGTAACTTTACTCACTCCAACCGATGCAGCAAAAAGTGGAGAAAATGTTTACGCTATAAAATTCAAAAAGTGCAGGAAAAGAGTAACTTTACTCACTCCAACCTATGCCACAAAAAGTGGAGAATGTTTATAAAAACATTATACCCAATCAAATTGAACAAACAAAAATATGATAGGTTAAGAGAATTAAGTAACTTTAGGAAAGAAAACATAGCTTGATCAGTACCGTTAAGTAATGAAAACATAGTTTGATTAGTAATATAAAATAAATTAAACATTGTTTTCTGTCGTCCAGTAATGTTAAGCATTACTCCTTGGCACATAAAATCGGGGATGGACTCAATTCATAATATGCAACGATTGATTTAAACCACCTTAAAACAAGTACTAGGTTTAACAAAAATCTAAACCTAAACAAACTAATACCTGAGAAAAGGAAAATTTATAGCATGACAAGATTTGTGAGCTTCTTATTATAAAAAATGTACTATAATCAAACTGTACCTGGAAAGTGGACGAAGTTTAGAGATTCTTCAAGAGAAACCACTACTTTTTCTGCAAAAAAAGAAGTTTTAGAATTAATGTAATTTTCCTATATATAGATATGCAAAGGATAATTACATACATACCTTCGAAGGGAAGCTAGATAATCCTCTCTTGAGAGATTTTGCATTTCTTCAAGGTCCCTAGCATAATCCGTAACCTGAATTAAGCAATTGAATCTCTAATGAGCAACAAATATTTATTCTTTTCTTCTGCCAAGTAAAAACAAAAGTTTGTTTCGACTAAATAAAATCCTTTAATTGGTGAAATAATCATAAAAGAAGACTCACCAAGCTTTGTTCAAACAAGAACAATGGGGACACCAGAAGCATAACGATTCGACTTAGGGATCCACTTAGCGTACTTGCTCATGTTGGGGCGGGATCTGTGAATGGATTTGATTGGATTATGTAAATTGGGATTAATTTAAGGTTATGGATTGAGAAGAGAAGAGGATAAAAGAGAGAGGGGAGGGAGAGAGGGGAGGGTTAGGTTACGGATAGAGGATAGGAGGATAAGAATGAAGTGGATAAAAGAAGAAGAAGCGAACACGTGGACAAGGTCAAGAGGAGTGACGGTCAACGTAGAAGCTGGCTAGGATTGTTAAATCTGTTTTCACGAGTCATTTATTTTCTAAGGCGTAAGTGCTATGCTGCTTTATAAATAAACAATTCCTAAACTATTCTCCCCACTCTTTATTTATAGTGGCCACTCTTTATTTATAGTGAAAAAACAGAAAATCTAAAATCCATTCTATATTAACGATTGAGAAACCAAATCTCATTACCTCTCTTCACCCTCCCCTTCTCTGCTTCATCACCACCAAGCCCCCACCTTCACAAACCTCACCACCACCGTCACAGAAAAACCACCATCCTCCTGTTGCTCTCTCTCTCTACGTGCTGCAGAAGAAGACCCCCCCCCCCCACCCAAACCAAAAAACTGTCGTCCCACTTCAACATCCCCTCCCCTCTTCACCTTCACGCACAGAACCCACCCCACCACCCCTTTCACATCCAGGTCTCACCTTTCCAGACCAGCGTCGCCTCTGCCGTGGATCTTTCCCACGTCGTCGCCACCGTGGAGCTGCATCAGATCTATTACGTCGTTCGTGAAGAAGACCAGGATCTCCTTCATGGACCTCCGTTCATGAAGAAGACCAGAACACCACCGCTCCTCTGTTCGTGTAGAAGACCAAAACACCACCGTTCCTCACAGATCCGCCGTGCTCCACCAGTTAATTGCACCTGATTCGCTACACCTCCCCGCTGCACTGCACTGCTGCTGCTGCTGGACCTCGTCGTCGTCTCATCTCTGTTAATGATCCCACCGCCGGCCCACCACGACGACCCTCCTTGGTCTCTGTGTAAACCCACCACCACCACCGATGATCGAATATGCAGATCCAGTTAGGGTTCTTAATTTTTTTTTCACTGAACTGCGAAATGGGGCCAGCCCCATATATGCAATATTGTGCAGCTGGGCCAGCCCCATATAGGTGTAGGTATTTTTTTGTTGTAATGGGTACAACCCAATATCCATATATGTGTAATTAAATTGTTTTTTACATTTTTTTTTTCAAATGTTCTTGAGCCAGCCCCAGTTAGTGTTTATTACATTTGTAAATTGTATGTTAAGGGCCAACCCTATACAGTTGAGTTGAATTTTGATTGAATTTTTGAGTTTCTTTGTTATTGGGCCAGCCCCAAGTTATATTTTTTGGTAATGAATACATTCTGTGTATTGTTTATTGCATTTATTGTTTTTGTTTATTATGGGTACGGCCCTCCCTTGTTTTTGTTCATTATGAGTACGGGCCCTCCCCTGTTTTTGTTCATTATGGGGCCAGGCCCTCCTTGTATTTGTACTTAATAAAAAAAGACTACTGAAAAACATAGCAAATTGGACTGTAAAGGGCCATGGGTACAGTCCGTCCAGTCCTCGTGGGTCTGTACCCTCACGCTGGACTGAATAGGGGTATAATAGTAATAGCTCTTCCATCAGAGAGTAACTAAAGGTCTTAAAAAGTAGGTTTTTTTAGTTTGATGTTAAAACATAAAGTTGGCCAAAAGGTGGCCTTTAAAAGTAGTTTCCTCATTTTCACGCGATCTTCAACTTCATTGAGTTACTCAATTTCAGGGAAAACAATAGGAACTAATTGAGTGGACCAACTACATGTAGGTGGACTCTCAAATAATTTCAAAAAAATTGTTTCGAAATGACTTATTTTTATACTTTTATACTTAGCTACGAGATATATTTTTGAAAAATAAATTTAAAAGTAGATGGGGACTCATAGTATCAACGTGACATTACTAATTATGAAAAAAAACTGAAACAAATACTTTTCTTTTCTTACGTCCTTGATGTGTTTTTATTGAAAATATCTATATTTCTTAGATATGTTTTTTATTTTAGGGATGACTACGGGTCGTATTCATCTCGGGTTAGAGAAATTTTGAACCCGAGGGTAAGTATTCCAGAATAAATTGAGAGTACTAAACCGAGAGTAATTTACTAAGTAGTTAAAGTCGAATTAGTTTGGATTCACCTCAGGTTATAGGTGGTTAATAGTGATCAAAGCTTGACGAAAGTATACATTTTTTAAAAATAAAATATAAATGTTCCAAAAAAAAATTGAAATTGCAAGAAATAATCTTAGATATTTTTACCGGACGGATCTTAAAGACCCCTCCTCAAGATCTAACCACCCCACCTAATCCATCTTTTTACTAAAAACCAATTATAATATTTAAGACTATAAGCCTATTTTTTTCACTACCCATTATACCCTCAAATGATTTCTACCTACTATATTATATTAAATAAATGCATATAAATCATAAATACACCTACAAACCTTAAATCTCTCCATCCCACCCCACCTACAAACCCTTCTAATATAGTTTTTGAGATCTTGTTTTCCAGCCATGGTGAGTCCAGGTCTGTAGTAGCTCCAAAGCTTTTCTAGAGCTGCCATGGCCGAGCACTGAAGAAGAGATCTCAAGGTGAAGCCGTTTTAGGTGACATGGTAGCGATTTAAGAATGGTTCAACATCTGTTCTTTTGGTGAACCCATTGCAGGTCAGATTTTTATTTTATGAAGCTTCGTTTTGCCTTGCACATATCTTCAAGATCTGAGCAAAGTTTTTTAGAGATAGGAGAAGTCATATCAGAGTAGCTTTGAAATGGTGATATTCCTTTTTTTGTGTTCAAAAGCTTTTAGTCGTGGAATCTACGAATAATATAGCTTTTAGTCCAATATACAAATCGAATTGAAAAAAAGGGTAGAGTACTTATCTGAACTACAATTAGTTATCAAGCAGTTAGTAGAAAAATCCATACTGTCTTCTCTGTCTTCAATAGTACAGCAGAAATAGAAATAAAATCTCAAAACACCAACAAACCTCGTTCTATCAAATAAACTTGCGCCATATATTTCGCAGCCAATAATAATGCTTAGATAAGCTTCTCGCTCCAGACCATCAAATGTAACCCAAGAACATATATTCACCTTCCCATTTTGCATTTTAACCCGAATGTATGATCGAAGATGTGATCTGTATTTTCCAACCGGTACCGTATATCCCTTACCTAAATGAAGGGTTGTTATCAAGACACAGAACAAACAAAGCTGGGAACTAATCTTACGCCAATTGAAGATCGAAGTTTGCAAACTCTATAGGAACATAAAGCTGAACATCACGAGAGTAACGAGAAAAACCAGAGGAGTTGAAAGCAGTGGAGGGAGAAGAGATGGAACAAAAATATATACATAGTGATTGTACAGAAAGCTGAGAAACATGAAATTAAGAACATGCACTAAGAAATCAAAGAGAGAATCTAAGAAAGTTGAAGAAAGATTAAAGAAATATTAAAAAGTCTCATATGTCATTCTTTCCATCCTTTTTCTTTCATGAATACACAATCCATTCTTTTCTCTTTCTTATTTCATATCTCTCTCTCTCTAACGAGAAAAACCAGAGGAGTTGAAAGCAGTGGAGGGAGAAGAGATGGAACAAAAATATATACATAGTGATTGTACAGAAAGCTGAGAAACATGAAATTAAGAACATGCACTAAGAAATCAAAAAGAGAATCTAAGAAAGTTGAAGAAAGATTAAAGAAATATTAAAAAATCTCATATGTAATTCTTTCATTCTTTTTCTTTCATGAATACACAATCCATTCTTTTCTCTTTCTTATTTCATCTCTCTCTCTCTCTCTCTCTCTCTCTCTCTCTCTCTCTCTCTCTCTCTCTCTCTCTCTCTCTCTCTCTCTCTCTCTCTCTCTCTCAGTAAAAAGACACCATTAATTATTTTCCCCCTTTATTCTTTTTAATTTATTTTACTCATTTTTATACAACGAAAATCAAAACAAAACCAAAAAGACATATGTGGTAAACTTAACAGGTCCAAAAAATAACATTTTACATTGATGTCTCCTCATTTGTCATGAATTAATATTAGTTAGAAGTCTTTCTAGTCGATTTTCCATATTAAATATTACACTTTCCTAATTCTAGTCTTGATTTATTGAATTATTATTTTTAGAGCATATTGAGTTTAATTATTTATTTAGTGTGAAGCTTTAAAGATATATATGGAGATTAATTAAATGCCAATTTAATTCTAAGAGATAAAAGGAAGAAGATATGCATGGAAATTGGAGATAAAGCTGCCAAATAAATCTGAATATCACCATCCACGACCACAAATGGGCTTATATCTCAAAATCAATGAGGAATTTGGAAGAATTGTCAAGAGGAAAGTTAAAGAGCTTTCCGAGACGATCAGTTTAGACTATTGGAACGCATCAAACAGATAAGAATTGAAGTTGTTATGACCATAACAAAAACGGGGCTGATTCTATATTTTAGGGTTACGAATTTGAGTTGGGCTTGGAGTCCATTACTTACCTTCTCCTTCAAGAAAACGAATTAGGGCTTCTCTACACCTATAAATACACCCTTATATCACTTGTAAATCATCCTTGCCTCCTATTAATTAGTCCTTAGGTTTATTATCATCAGAATTATTGTAGAGAGCAAGATGGAGTCTTTCATTATTTCTTTTAGTTTATTTCCTTCAGGTATGAACTAATTTTCCCATAGCTTGAGTTTTACATTATGTATAATCTATGAATTCTATTTCCTTTCTATCTAAGTTTCTTTGGGAATTATATGTTTTAATCTGATATTAGCTGCTTACCCATATATTTGTTTATGTGTTTTGAATTATTGCATGTCCTAAACTTGATCACTTTAGGCTTTCTTAATAGTAGTTAGATGATCACCTTAACTAGGTGTCTGATTATTGAAACGCCACATAACGTCTAGTATCCAATATTGGTCTTGACAACACTGATTCTAACTAGATAGTTATTAGGGTATGTTTTAATCACTATCACCATGTTTGGAATTGAATTGCTTAGGAACGTAGTGGCGTAGGATAACCCTAAATTTAGGCCGCCTCATGGTTGTGTCTGTAGCCCCCCTAGTCGCTCACAAGGTCTAGGAGAGGGAATTTAGAATCCTGACTAAGTATTTAAGAGCTATTATCTCCCTTATTAACTAGAATTTGATAGAAAGAATTTGAAGGATTAGTGCATACTAGCAAAACCTAAGCTATATTTTTCATCTCATATTTCTTATCTTTTATCTATTTGTCTTTTAATTTATTTAGTTTAATTAATCATCTCTCAATCAATCGTATTTATTATCTTTTTTTTTTATTAATTACTCGCTACTCTTAATTATTGCTCATAACGTATAACACACTAAGTTCCTAAGAACGAATCTTCTTATCATTAAAACTTGCATACGTCCTGTAATACTTGTAGTACTGTGCTTGTCTAGGGTGCTTTATGCACTGTTTTCAACATTTATTTATCATATTTTTATAACACCCTAGGCGACACCAAGTTGACTTGAAAAAAGACTCGAAAAAGAAATTAAAATTAGCAGATAAAGCATTTCCAGAAATTGTAAGGAATAAAGAGAACATACTCTCAAGGCTATTGTCTCGCATTATCGACATCCAAGATAGGATTGCTGGATCTCTCTTTAATTTCTCAAGGAGTGGTATGATGTGCACTTGATTGGCTTTGATTTGTGCCACATCATTGGCTAAGGAAGTTTGAGCTACTTCGACTTTGTTTAAACGCTCCTCCATCTTCTCTTGCCAACTTTTCTTCTTTTCTTCTTTTGAGACTTGCGTAGAACCCGCTCCTCTCAAGACTTTCATGATCCAAGCATTGTTAATAATGTTACTATTTTTAAAGTCAAGTTTCTCCTCTTCATTCAAAATCACATTCGCTTTTCGCACAAGACACGTGATCATAGTAGGATATTTTACATTATAAACTGTTTTAGGAGAGACCGGAAATCGCATCACCTCCTCAAAGATCAACTGTGCCACATCCACTTCTTCTCCTCTCAAAATACAATTTAAAGATAGAGCGTTCTTTTTACTTATGTCCCAAATTCGTGTGTTTCCAAATACATTAGGGAAAAGGAAATTGTGCCAAATTTTAACATCCGGATGAAGATATTTGTAAGGCCAAGGTGCCTTCAATTCTCCCTTATGTGATTGCACTTTCTCCTTGTCTAAAACATGCTCGAAAAGTAAATTCCAATCAAAGATTCTTTGTTTATCCACTGCTTCTCTATACTTGCATGGTCCAACCAATTTCTTAAACTAGAAGTGGTTTCTAATCTCTTCAACTGTGAAAGGAACTAACTTTCCTCTAACTGGAACACAACCTTCACTATCTCGGCTAAAGAGGCCTAAATAGAAATCTAAAACTAACTCATGACATAATTCAAAACGTCTTACCATGAATTTAGACCAACCTACATTAATCTTTCATTTTTTACGATTATTTGGTACATTCAGTAGTGGGGGATCTATATGGGTATAGATATATATGTGTGTATGGATGTGAATAGGTATAGATATGTATGGATACGTACTCATATCGTCTGTGTCGCATGAGTATGGATTTGTATGGGTATGTACTCAACTCATTTGTATGGCATGAGTATGGATCTGCATAGGTACGTAACCAACTCATCTATATGGCATGCGTATGGATCTGTATGGGTACGTACCCAAATCATATGTACGACATGAGTACAGATCCGTATGTGTATGTACACAACTCGTCTGTATGGCATGCGTATGAATCTGTATGTGTACGTACCAACTTGTTTGTATGGCATGAGTATGGGTACTTACCCAAATTGTCTATATGGCATGGGTATGGATCTAAATGGATACGTACTTGTATGGGTATGTACCTTAATCGTTTATATGACATGGATATGAGTATGTATGGGTACGTACCCAGTGGATCTGCACTGGTATGGGTGTGTACCAATCATCTTTGTGGGTATGACTGTGAATTTGTATAGGTATGGTTTTGATAACTATATACTTTTGCAGGAAACTGAAACAACGACATGGATTTTTACATGGACAAAAGATCTTGTCTAGACAAAAATCAATAGAGAATATACCCATCACTAGACAAAATATATTTAAACAAAAAAAATTCAAAACAACAAATAACCCAAATGTTTGTAAGGACCTATAATGCAATTATACAAAAAATAATTTTATAACTATTATAAAAATAATTATAGGTATATATCGATCAACAAATTATACCACTGCTAGAAATAGAGTTACAATCAAAACAAGAAGAAAGGTAATCTATATTATACTCACCTTCCCACCAAGCCTCACTCCTACACAAGAAAATCGCCGCCACTGGGAGACCATTCTCCACCATCATCCACGCGGTCAACAATTGAAGAACCCAAATTAAGGTTTAAAAATTATTTTTACCATTGAAACTCCAAATGAGTTTCTACTTTTTTGTGTGATTTTGGAGGGTGATATGTTGTCCCTTTATAACAGATTATATATTTTTTTTTATCATTTCAGAAGTTGAAACAAAATTAGTCGTATAAATCTGTTATAAAGGGACAACATATTATATATTTTATAAAGATTTATATATAATATGTTTGAAAGTCCTAGAGGGGGGGTGAATAGGATTACTAATAAGATTAATGCCTAATTAAAAATCTTTTGGACAATTATAAGTTTAAGAAAGAAACTTCTAAGTCAACTAATATATTAAACTCCTAAGGGATCATACAATGGATAAGCTAAGAGGTTCGATATATAAGTGATACAAGTAAAACGAGTTTCTAATCTCTTACTACTCTAGATGACAATATGTTAGATAAACTAGATAATCAATATCACAATATTCATACTAGCATATTATCAAACATATAAAGTGCGGAAAGTAAAAAGAGTAGGGATAGAAAGATACACACGATTTATAGTGGTTCGGTTTCCCTACATCCACTACCTAAGGAAGCCTCCTTAGGATTTCAAGCTTTTCACTAAGCTCCCGTGTCTCTCTTAACCGGGTCGAGAACACAATAACCCTTACAACCTCTTCGATAACACGAAGGACAACCTCTTCGAAACCACGAAGGAAACTCTTGTGTAATCACAACACAAGGACACCGAGTATACTCCCGATACTCAAATTCTCTCTTAACCTATCTATTACAAGAACTAGAATTAAGAGGATAAATACAAAGTGTTTAAAGGGTGAAACAACTTTGCTAATGAACTCCTAAAGAGATGATATAACTATAAGCTTAAAACTTCTCTTGAGTAGATAATAACTTTGAAGCTGCTTGGATTAACTCCTTAATTGAGTAGATATGACAATTATAGCTCTTGACACCTTCTTGGATGATAACAATTAAGCCCCTAAGTGTATATGGGTTGAAGGTGTAGTTGTAGCCTTGAAAGACCTTCAATTTATAGCTGCAAAATGCTCCCAACGGTCATAAGACTTGTCTCCAACGGATATATTAATATCCCCAACGGATATATGCCTTTTTGTCTTCATTTTGCTGCAGAAAACCCTAACCTGCGGTGCACCGCGGGTCTCGTGCGGTGTACCGCATGAGCCTTCGTTTAATTCACTTGCTTTCTGACGGACTAGCCCTGCTCCGTGGTGTAGTCCGTGCTGCGGGCGGTATACCGCTCAATCCGCCGGTATACCGGTCCGGCTACCACACCAAAGGTCTAAAACACCTTCTTCTCAATGTATAGAGTATATCTTTTACTGTGATGCTCGGATCAGAAAACCTTCTTCAAGAGAGTTGTAGAGAACATCATTCTAATAAACTTTGTAGTTGATCACTAAAGCTAATTCTCAATGTACACAAAGATAAGGTTAAAAGTATTTGTATGAGAATTAGTTTCTTAAGATAAAACAATAGAGCTTTGATCTAAATGATAAAGAATGTGTTTTTTGATGAATTAGAGTGCAAGATAGAATATGTATAACAAGAATAATTAGCACACTAAACACAAGAGGATTTGTCACATTAAAACAACCTATTAAGGGAGGCTATATGCCAACAATGTTGTCCCTTTATAACAGATTTTGTACGACTAATTTTGTTTCAACTTCTGAAATGATAAAAAAAATTCAGTCAAACACTCAAATTTATTCTATTTCCGGAACTGCTCAAAAGCTTGCTACATAAGCAGATTACGCTGACAAAACCTAAAGTGCCAATATAAAGATCGTGCCTAAAGTACTCGAGGTAAAGCTTGAGGCAGACTTTTATTACCATATGTGGATTTTTGTATGTATTTATGGAGTGACCAATATTTTGAACCAAAAATTTGGTTGAATGTTGCATATAAATTATCAAGCTAATCATGAACTTGGAACCATGAACTTGGAACCATAAACCTTAAATCTTAAACCTTAACCTTAAGACTAAACCGTAAATTTTACCTTAAAACTTGAACTTTAAACCTGAACTTTAACTTTCATCTTTATCTTAAACTTAATTTTAACTTTAATCCTAACCTTAAGGTTTAAAACCTTATTTTTAACCTTATCCAGATGAAAATTCATCGTGCTGATATTTGACCTCAAACCTTAATTTTAACCATAGCCCTAATTCTAACTCTACCATTAACCTCAACCTTAACCTTACCTTTAACCTTAAACTAAACCTTAACCTTAAACCGAACACCTTGTACCTTAAATCGATAATATTCACCTTCATCTTAACCTTAATTTTAACCTTGATTATTAATCCTTAAACCTTAAACCTTAACCTTCACATTAACATGCACCTTTACCTTAATCTTAACTTTTTTAACCTTAACTTTAACCTTAAATTTAAGCATAACTATACGCTAACATTTAACCTCAAACTTTACCTTAAACCTAGAATTTGAAACCTTAACCTTAACTTTCATCTTAAACTTAAACTTTAACAAAATAAAGTTTCATCGCGCTAATATTCAATCTTAAACCTTATATCTTATTATACCATAACCTTAAACCTTAAACCTTAAACGTTAAATCTTAAACCTTAATTTTAACCTTAACCTTAACCTAACCTTGATCTCAACCTCAACCTCAACCTCAACCCCAACCTCAACCTCAACCTCAAGCTAACCTTAACATTAACCTTAACATTAATCTTAGGCAAATGAAGAGTCATCGCGCTAATATTCGACCTTAAACCTTAAACCTTATATCTTATTAAACCTTAAAACTTATATCTTATTAAACCTTAACCTTAAAACTTAAATATTAAACCTTAAACTTAAAAATAATCTTAACCTTAAACTTGACCTACATTAACCTTAATATTTACATTTTTTAACCTCAACTTTATCCTTAAACTTAACATTAACCTTAACCTTAACCTTGACTTTCACCAAAGAAAATTGGGTTCGATTCCCGTCAACATGATATATTTTTTCTTTAGTGTTTTCAAACACGAGTTTTACCTAGTAAAATAATATCACATCTTATACCAAACTAAAATATGGTAAACAAAAATTCAACTAAGTTTTATAAAATAATATTTTAAAATATTGAGCCCTTTATTTGTTAGTTTCTTCTGCATTTCCAAAAAATAAGAAGGGGGACTTGTGCGGTAAGTTGCGTCCGCGTAGCATTATAAAAGAAACATAAAATCAAAGGAAATGATGCAGAAAACAAGAATGATGGAGGATTTTTCGAAAAAAATAGCGATTTGTTCAAGTGATAATAACGTTTTGGATTTGCTTCGTCGATTTGTTGGTGTCCAAGAACGGCGTGCGCAAGCTTACTCTCGTCTCAAAAGGTATATTTAGTTAAGTTCGTCAAATTACTATGCTTAGCAAATCATCATCCTTCTCTTCTTCTGGGTAGAGGAGAGGGTAATTAGTTCCCAATAAACCCAAATCCATCTCTTCTCAATTTTAAAGAAAGATGAATTTGAGATTTTCTGGGTAATTGATTGATTTAAGGATACGTGAGAAATTGGAAACAAGTTTACCTAGACATTATTTTGTTTTGTTTTGTTTTCTGGGTGTAAACTTGTATGATCATTTCCATTCATTTATTTAATTGTATTTGTGTCTCTCAATCGATTTACAATAGGGGGTTTGAAGAGTATATGGTCTCAGGAGGTGAATTAGCTTATCAACAACTATGTAGTGATATGACTCTTGAATTTAATGAGTGTTCAAAAGAGGTACTCAGCAGTTAAGTTGGTTGATTTTAGTTTTTAGTTATTTTATTATTCATAAATTTTGGACGGTTAGGTGATTCAAATGGAGACTTTATTCAAAACCCCAGATTACTCTCGACATGATTTAGCTGCTCTCCTCAGATCCGTACAAATTCAAGAAAAACACAAGTTGCAACTGGTAAATAACAACTTAACTTTATTACTCTCTTCACTTGTTGTGTTGTGTTTCAATCCTTTAATAATTAATATATTTAAATTTGGAAAAATTAACATAGACAGCTACACTCCAAGTGTTGAAAAAGGCTGGTAGGCCATGTGAACGTCCAGTAAGTCATGAAAATTGCAGAATCAGCAAACCAATGGGACATCAGTGTGTGCATATCCATCAGATAACTGAAGCTTCTGGAACTGAAGATGCAGAAGCTGATGCAGAATATGATAATGCTGTCAAAGAAGCCATTAAAGGGGTGCAGGATGCTGTAATTGCTATAAATGAACATTTAGAAGAAATTAGGTATGAAATTGCAGCCCTTGAAGCTCAACCTGAGACTCAGTCTAGTATCAATGTATGATGTAGAGAGAGTGACTATAATACACTAGTTTGTTTGTTTGCTGCTATTTCTTGGTTGACATCAAGGGCAATTCGTCATAATAGAGATTGTTTTTTCATTTTTATATATGGATGTAAATGGTTTGGATAAACCGCGAAAAAATAAAAAAGTATGACCATAACCATTTAAATCATTAAAACCCATAACTTAATGGTTTTAACTAAGACGGTAAAGGAACCGAGTCGAGGCGTATACTACTACTAGATGTGTGCAAGCTTGTTTAATAAAATTTACGAGTCTAACCGAACTCAAATTTTAACGAGGGCCAAAAAAATTAAAACTTGTTTTTTAACAACCGTTTTTTTTCGAATTTTATTCGAGTTATTAATGAATAATTTGTATTTTTATAGGTTTAATAATATATTTATTGATACTTAAAACATTAATCTTCAAATCATAGATATTAACGAGCTAACGAACGAGTTCGAACTCGATTTTTTAACGAACGAGATCTAACAAAAAAATTTGTGCGTTGTATAAATGAGCGAGTTCGAACAAGTTTTTTTACGAGGCGAGTTCGAGTTGCTCGCGAGCGGTTTGGTTCGTTTACGGCCCTACTTTTAACATCGATTTTTACTTTTCCAAACCATAACCGAACTATTAAGTTTCGAGTTTTCAAATGGTTTTTTGTTTTTAACCATAACCAAATTATATAACTTTATAAACATATTGAAAATTCCTAAACTAAGATCACATATATATGGAAAAATTCTAAAATGAAAAAAGTATTATGTGCAATCTTCATTTAAATAGTGTGTTTGTTACTTAATCGGTTAAATCTTGTATTTAGATTTTAGTTATGCGATTTGAATATACCTTTTTATTTATATTATTATAAAATATAAAGTGATATTATTTGCTGTAACTAAAAGTATAACCTAATAACTTTAACCATGGTTAGATAGTTGAGTTCTACTTAGATAAGTTATCTATTGATTTCGGTTTTTAATTTTAAGCATTGCTATCCCTAATCACGAATGCCAACTAAGTAGTTTCACTCTATATAAATGGTATTATTTCCTAACTTGCTCTTGTGACTCTCCTATATGCGACTGTACACATAAAAAACACATTCATGTCGTGTGCATGAACTACACAGGGGAAAAAACACACCACAAGGAGAGAGGATTGGGTGTAGGGTCCTAAAAGGTAGAACCCATATCTTTTGTATCCTTGAGCATGTAGAGAAGGTATATCTCAAGATGTGTCTCAATCAGTTAGGGTTCAAGAGTTGTCATTATTGATCTCACCATACAAGGGATTCGTTTTTCACAGGATTTGAACCTCCACAATGTAAGTTGTCAGCAAAGCGCAGGCACTACAACTTATATCTTGGTACTTCCCCCGTCTTCAACATATTGTCACACTTACTTTTGCACACAAACTAAAAAATGTCATTTATTATCTATGTGATTACGAAAATTACCACCATAAAGTGTCTTGATATCTTGAACTTTTATTAGAAAGATAAATTGTAATATTTAATTAGGGGTAAAAATGGTATAAAATATAAAAATGTGTCTTGATTTTTTAAAGTGACAGTCTTTTGACGACAACTATCTTTTGGAGATGGAGGGAGTATTTGTTATCTGAGCCATGCTCAGGGGGGATGGGAGGAGTATCGGGGAGGATAAACAATAAAAGAAGAAATAATGTCCTTTAGTTGTCAAATAGGGTCTTTTATCTCCATCAATGTCGTATATCTTTTAATAATTCGTTTAGTAAGGGGTTTTCTGAAAAATAACATTTTTTGTTATACGTTTATATTATAGAAAATGAACGGTTACACATCCAGAGAATTAGACCTATGGAAAGTAAAACAGAGATAAAAATATCACTAATCTTTGGTAACAGTAGAAAGTAGTTGAAGTTGTTGTTGTGTCGCTTTCCCGTCATCTAGTCATCCTACCTATGGAATATGCCATTGTATTTGCACTCTTTTGGACATGGTGAAAGTGATTATACCATCCCTTCTCGCCAATCCGCCAATCTCTTGAACAATGTGTTTGATTTACCAGATTGCTTTTGATGGTTATTCAATAGCTTAAATTACTATAAGCTTGTATGTGTAAGTTGCTTTACTATACGCGTGATGTCAATCAATTATCCTCGTTGCTTGAAGCACCGACATTGCTTCCCCTTCCGTTGTGAAATTGTAGAGAAGCTCCAGCCCATGTGTGACAAACTCTATGTTGTGTTGTTCAACAATACCAATACTTGTTTGTTCCCATGTCATTCTAAATGAAGTATCACATGATGTCTTCTCTTTTGTGATAGATTAATCTATTCATGAGACATCTTTTTGAAGATTTAGTGGACCTAAGTGAAAGATTTTTCCTTAATATTTGTCATATCTTACTTTTTCATATTTCTTTTGTCATGTTCCTGTTTATAAAGTTTGTGTGCTTTAATTGTGTAACTTTTAGAAACATGATTGACACTAGAGTCCAAGGAGATGAGGAGAAGTCAAGAAATCAAGTCAAAACACAAAGCGTAAAAAGAGCTAAAAGTCATTTTGGGAAAGGTAGAGCATTTACCGAAGAAATCTTGACGCCACATTATTTCAGTCACCACGATTAATTCGTAACAGAATTTGAAGAAAATCCTTTTGATTTGGATAAAGCGAAGTAAGTGGCGCGTGAGAAGTGACAGAAGTCAATTCGGAGTTGAGACGAGAAAGTTGTGCTATTTTCTTCCACTGTGACTCGAACTTGTCCAACATGGACCAAAAACGGGTTGGGTTATTTTTAACCCACCTAAGTGAGCCCATAAGGCCCCAAACATTTTCCTTACTATCTATTCTCTTATCTTGCTCCACAAGTTAATGAATTATACAGAAGTGTGTATAAAAGGTTGAAAAACTACTAATATATATTAGAAAATTTAGAGGTTTAAGTCATGGGCCCATAATATAGGTCAAAATAGTTTGTGAACTTCTTTTCTAAATCTAGATTGCTCAAGTCATTGGCAAAACGTCCATAACTTCCTCGTCTCAACTCACAATTGGTCGTCGTCTCTTTTCATGCATACTAGACTCCAAGAGCTACCTTGGCCGGAATATCATGATCAGATTCGCAACCGATTTTTTTGTGATTTTTGCAAGTTGACGAGGCTATTTTTCCAAATTTTGTGGTTTGACTTCTAATGATATTCTTGACTCTTTAATTTGTCTCGGTCTCGTTCCCATTTATTTTGGATATTTCCTTAGCTTCTTGACTTTTTAGTTTGGCTTTTTCATCCTCCGATACTCCATATTCTAAGAGTTGCACAATCAAAAACAAAATTATCTCAAATTGCTCTAAAACACAAATAATCTCATATAATAGTTAAAAATTCAATATATGCAAAATTAAGGGGGAAATCCCGTTTGTTCACTCATAAGATAATCCAAAATGATATTTTATAAATATTAAATTATATCACAAAATACGAAATATCATCCCACCATCAACTTGGGGAATGATTAGGGTATTAGGTGAATTATTATAATTGTTATGGTAACTAAATATAATACATTTATATCTTTTATTAATGGGAAAAAGAAACCGTTATTAAACGGAAAAAAAAAAAAAGACTAATATGGAATCAAAACGTCAAAACCCCACAAAAGAAATTTTAAAAAAAATGCATTTCATGTAAAATATGGTTACTGTTGTGGAGGTTGCTGGTGCACATTTCAAAACTTTAAATGTTAGAAATAAAAGGAAGAAATTTTTAATATATATTATAGCAAACGGACCCTTGTGATTTGTAGATTCCCCAGCAATTTAATTTGCAACTTCTCATGTTTGTCTTTGTGATCTTACCAAACAAACCAAAGATGGAAAAGAAAGAAAACAGAGACTAATAATTTTATCATAAATAACTCATGACCTCGCAGTTGAATAAGGGCACAAAATGTGGGAGAAGATATGGCCAAGCAAATATGATACATATACCCAGAAGAGCAACAGAAAGAACCAGGGAGAATATGTTGAGTTAATACAGCAAAAATATGAGTGACAAATTCTAGTCATTGGTTTGTTTAGGGATCTAGAGCAACTTAGGTTATATACAACTTGGATATTTTTATGCGGCAACAGCAATTTCTTCTTCAGGCTGGGTCTCAATTTCAGTTTCAGTTGCAGATATCAAAGAAGCTGATTGAATTTTTCCAGCATGCTCAAGCCTCATTAAAATCACTCCCCTGGAAACCAAAGACCAAAAAAAGAAATAAGTAGAATTATAGTGAGTTGAGTGAGTGAGAGAAAGGAGATATTATAATTATTATTATATTATTATTACCTTGCATATCGGGATTGTATTGAGATATCACGCACTTTGATGCGGTTGACAGTTCCACTTTGGCTCACAAGTACAACTTGTTCATCGCTTTCTCCATCTTCTGCTTTTTTACACGTTCACAAATAAGCATTTTAAAAATTAAAAAAATTAAAAAATATATGGTTGTTTACCTCCTACAGAAAACCCAACCACAAACACAGCTGCAAGTTGATCTTCAGGTGAAAACTACAAGACAGTAAAAAAATGAGAAATGGTGATATCTTGTGTTTTCTTCATTTCATTTTACTAAGTAATATGATTATGCATTAATTACCTTACAACCGATTAAACCAGTTCTATTCAAAACTGACATACGGAAGCTGCTAAGTGGAACTCTCTTTCCATGACCACACTCCGATATAAACAATAACCACGGACCTTTTGGTCCCCAACCACTGTTTTAACCAAGGATATAAAACTTTAATTCAAATTACTAAACGAAATGAAGGAAAAGGTTGAGAATAAATTACTGATTCTCATGATCTGACTCTGACTCCTCCAAGTCTTTTTGAAAATCTCCTGGTATTATGTCCATGCTTGCCATTTTATCCTCTCCTTTCAATCTCATTGCAATAGATCCTCTAGTATTTCTTCCAAGTGCTCTTAACTGAACAAAATCTCATCCAATTTAGTTTAGTAGTACAATCAACATTAACAACAACATACTTACATTTTCACAGCGGCACAAGATAACCATCCCGTTTTGCGAAGCCATGGCCACAAAATCATTATTCGAGCAGCATCTCACCCATTTCAGTTCATCACTAGGAACCTGTTACCATGATGATGATTATTGAAACAACACAAAACAATAAATAAGTGGATGGAGAAACAAACAAACAAACAAACCAGTTGAATTGCTATGATTCCCGTTGACCTGATTGATGAAAAATAATTGAGAGATATTTTCTTGATATAACCATTTGCAGTTAGCATTAGAAGATACTGGTCAGAGGCAAACTCATCCACAGGAATCACAGAAGTTATTCTCTCACCATCAGACAAAGACAATATCTATAATTCATACATAATCACAATATTATGTCACAAACAAACACAGTAAAAAAAAAAAAAAAGAATGAATCGATACCTGAATAAGTGGAGTTCCAGCAGCAGCACGTGTACATTCAGGTATTTTATAGGCTCTTGCTGTGTAAACTATCCCTTTATCACTGTTCACCATACAACAAAAAAATTAAAAGTCATAAATGAATAGGTGAAGCAGAAAGAAAGTACCTGAAGTAAAGTACATGATCATGAGCACGGCAAACAACAAAATCAGACATTGTATCATTGACTCTCAATTTACCAACTGATTTCCCAATAGTTCCACGATTCTGAAGATTAAATGTATCTGGCTTCATTCTCTTAACATAACCCTTCTCACTAAATGCCTGTAAAACACTCTCACTAGTTATAGAAACATTATAATATTCTAAAAATAAACAAGTTTCAAGCACTTACCAGCAACATTTCTTCATTTGGAATGACATCAATATCTTCAACTTGACCAGTTTCCGCATCTTCCAAAGTTGAACGTCTCGGAGTCATAAATTTGTTCTTTATCTCCATTGCCTCTGCTTCTATTAACTAACAATCAAATAACCAAATATAGTACACTTACTATTAGTCATTAGCCTAACCATACGCTATAATTAACACACTGATTAATCTACCTCAAGCATTAGCTTCTTGCTAGACAAGAGTTCATTTATCTTGGTAATTTCTCGCATCAAAAATTCTCCATCTTTAATATACTTATTTCTCTGCAAAGATAAGAAAAAGTAAAAGAATCTCAGTCATCCATCAGCTTCTCTTTATTTTATTTTATTTTATTTCATAAACAACAAAACCTCAAGTTGATTGAGCTTTCTCAGGCTTATATCTAATATAGCATTTGCTTGTTTGTCTGTCAAATTAAACTCTGCAACAAAAGGACAAAAATATGATTACTTGTAAAGCCAAAAAACTGTCAGGAGAACATTTTTTACTAGCAAAGAAGCTTACCATTTCTCAAATTAGTTGCTGCTTGTGCATTACTTGAAGCTTTCCTAATTGTCTCAATAACTGCATCTAAATTATCTAGCCCCACTACAATACCCTATATTCACCAAAAACATACACAAATAACTCTCTTTACAAATAACTAAACAAAGGAGGATTTAAAAAAGTTTAACATACCTCCACAAGATGATGTTTCTCCTGAGCTTCTAAAAGATTAAATCTAGCGCGCCTTTCAACTACGGAGCAGCGAAACTCCAAAAATGCCTGCAACACCACAATATTCACATATGAGTATTTCTTATCTCATCTAATTAAGTAGTTAAGAGTTATCACCTGTAGCAATTCCTTCAACCCCATAAGCTTAGGTTGACCATTTAAAATACTGCAACAAAAACAAGTAAAATGTCATGATTTGAGCATACACAATCTTAAGTCATGATATGAAAGAAATAGTACAAAAATTAAGATAATTTGCATGTAATAATACACTATACGTTACTTACCCCACCATATTGCAGCTAAAACCGGTCTGCAGAGCTGTATGGCGATAAAGATTGTTTAAGACAATGGATGGATCTGCACCTCTCTTAAGCTGGAAAGAAAAGAGAAAAAGAATTCATTATTAATTAATGAATCTGCACAACTAAAAAGTAAGCAACAATAATCTAAGAGACAAAGTTACCTCAATGACTAAACGCATTCCCGATCTATCACTCTCATCACGTATGTCACTTATACCTTCCAAGCTCTACAATATACCAATCAAAAGAATGCAAGAAAGTCTGAATTAGCATTATATTATCTTTTAAATAACATTACAAGCTAGAGTCACAAGTACCTTGCTCTCCACAAGTTCAGCAATCTTCTCCACAAGAGAAGCTTTGTTGGTTTGATATGGAATCTTTCATTAATAACACATAGAGAATAATGAGTGAGTAGAGTTGGCAAGGAAATTTTTGAAAAACATTAAAATATGTAAACCTCTTTAATAATAATAGCTGTACGCTTGGTTTTGGAATCAAGTGATTCAATATCAGTCTTCCCTCTGATAACGACTCGGCCTCGCCCAGTTCTATATGCCTCTAATATGCTAGAAAAGTTAAGTACGTGTCAGAAATCAGCAAAAGCATGAATAAAATAAGAGCACAAAATACAAAAAACCAAGGGTTTAGAGACCCACCCAAGGTTTCCCATTATTATTCCTCCAGTTGGGAAATCAGGTCCAGGCATATATTCCAGCAATTCTTGTAGCTGTTACAGACTCAAACTTATTAACGAGATTTTCACTTAATCAAACATAAAACAACTTAAAAGTCAAAAAAACATACAGTGGCTTCTGGATTATGAATCAAAACAGACAATGCATCTACTAATTCCCCAAGATTATGTGGAGGAATATTTGTAGCCATCCCAACCTGGAACACAAGTCATATTAAATGATTGACTAACATAAGTGGACACTAGAACAAGAAAAAAGACTGAAAAAACTCAAAACATGCATATGAAAAGCATATATGAGAGCTTACAGCAATCCCTGAGGCACCATTTAACAACAAGTTGGGGATGCGTGCAGGAAGTAATGACGGTTCTGTTTGGGAGTTGTCAAAATTTGGAACATAATCAACCTGCAATATTATACAAAAGCTAAAACATCCGATAAAGAGATACAATAATCAATCCATATAAATATTTGAGGAACAACCACTCACCGTATTTTTAGTTAGGTCCGATAACAACATTTCCTCACTCAGTGCCTGAATGAAAGGTCAGTAATACATTAATACTCAATCATGAGATCAGAATACAATATATCAACTATTGCAATAGGAAAGTGGTATCAAATTTACTCCCTAATAGTGGTCGAATAATCGTAAAATAATAAATGAAATCCAGTAGAATAAACGATTTGCTAAGTAAATTAAAAAAACTTGTGTTAACCTACTTCAAGTCTGCATTCTGTGTATCGCATTGCTGCTGGAGGGTCTGCATCAATTGAACCAAAATTTCCATGCCCTCTAATAAGAGGTGATCTTAAGGAGAAATCCTGAAAAAAGCAGATCAAAAAATAAAGCACCCATCATACAGTAAAAGAAATTAATCCAACAATAAAGAATGCACATGCAAAAGAGCTACAAAAGTTAAAGGGAATTGCTGATCAAGAGTGACATCTACTTTATGCTCGTTAAAGTTACCTGTGCCATTCGAACCAAGGAATCATAGACAGCTGTATCTCCGTGTGGATGAAACTTTCCCAAAACCTACAATTATAGAAAGTTAATGGAGCACTTATACAGTATTGAGTAAGCATACATAATAATTTTAATAGTTTAGAAAATACTTTGTAGATCAAATCATTTTATGAAGCTGAATAACAATAAGTAGTTATAATAGTTTGTTTACAACCTCTCCAACAACTCTTGCACATTTTTTGTATGGCTTCTTTGATGAAAGGCCTAATTCATGCATTGCGAATCTGTAGACAAGGCATAAAACATATAATGATAACTTACTTTTGGTCTAATATTACACCTCATTGATGACATAAATCACTATATATGCAATTTTAAGACTCAATTTACAGCTATTCGTAAACTTCGATTGACAAAGGTACAGCTCTTAAAGCACAATGTACCATAAACAATTATACTAGAAACAACAATAACTCACAATATTCTCCTGTGAACTGGCTTGAGCCCATCCCGGACATCCGGTAGAGCACGACCGAGCAATACGGACATTGCATAAGCCATATACGCCTGCGTAGCCTCTTTATGGAGCTCAGTTGGTACTATTCTGCCCTCACGGCTTTGCTCCTTGGCCACCACCACGCTACCATTACCACTATCTTCATTAACCTCCTCAGATTCTTTTCGCTTAGCCTTAACAGGCTTACGTGGTCGCGCAGCAGCTGATAAGAATCGAAGCTCCGAGACGCCTGTACGGAGGCCGGAGAAGCGGGAGGACGTAACCGGCTGGTGGTAGCGGGCACGGAGTAGTCGGAGGCCAGTTGAGAAAGTGAGAGTGGAAGGGAAAGCCATTTGTTTGGGTTGGATTGTAAAGCAGTAAGTGTTCATGCCATTGAGTGAGTGAGAGCAGAATTAGCGGGTGCTGTAGAAATGGGGATAAAGTATAAACCCTACGACTAATGGTTTAAGAATTTGCTTCTTGGGCGCCAAGTTCTCTACTCTCTAGTGTACTTTTTTTTTTCTTTTCTCTTTTTAGTGTAACAATCCACATGTTTTTTTTCCCTTTGTAGTCTATCTTTAATTATTTTTGAGACTTTATTGCTAAAAAGAAAAATTAGTCATACATTGCTAAAAAGATGTGCTATGATTTGAAAGTGTTATTGACCCTTTTGAAACTAGGGGTCCTCTCATCTCTCATTTTCTTTTATTTCTTCTTAAGAAAAAATCTAATTATATTTTTCAAAATTTCCATTAAAATAAAATTGAGCTATTCACTTATTCTTGGTTACAAGATTTGATATGTTAATCGTAAATCGGTTCATATCAAATTTTAGTATTGTCCTTTGTTCGATTAGATTTAATATGGCTTCAGATTTGTGGTCCATGTTATTTTATTTTACTTTGTTTAAGTGATTGGAAGTATTGGAGGTGTTTTCTCTAAAGCTGGTGTTATTTGGGTATACTTCTACCTCCTTAAGTTCTCCATGGTCCTAACCCACTTGATTGTTGGGTATCTTGGAGACATTGCGGTGTTTTTCACAGTCGCAGGTCATGGTTGTTGTTTGTTGACCGTGATTAAGATCCTTCGCTTGAATCTAAGATCTTTAATCTCTGTTGGCTTCTCAATGATGGGGAACTTGATTGTATGGTTATATTACTTAGATAGTTACTGGCAACAAGAGATTTATCTTCTGTTTTGTTGGTTGTTATGTAATAATGTTGTTAATAATCTATCTGTTTACCTGTTTTTCGTCAACTCTAATATGTATCCGCATGTGTAATGTTTGTTGTAATGAATAAAATGACTATTCCGACCAAAAATACAGGGGGAAACTAGTTTACTTATAAAACCGAAGGTTAACATCCAAGTAATGTTGACCAAAACAAAACATTGAGGTAATAGAATCTAATGAAAACTTTATCCACTACCTTTAATACGATTGAGAACTTAATAAAGTATTGAACTACATTTATTTATATTCTTTCTTAACTAAAAAAAGTGTCAAAAAAACTATCCTAATCTCTCATGGAATATTATAGGTATTACAATATGTATAGATTTTTGTATGAAAAAATGGGGGGAACGGACTTAAACCATAGGAATATAGTTAGGTTGAATAAGTTTATGAATTTCCTAAAATTTACAAAAATAAGTACTAAAGGTTTTTCATTTAAATGGACAAACAGAAAAGATGAAAATAATTTTAAAAAACAAGTTTAGCTAGATGTTATTTTAACTATGTTCGATTTCTCAAATTTTCAAATCTTGGCTAGCTATCTTATCACTTGTAGGATCTAACCATTCTATCCTATTGGTGATTAAAGACAACAAAAAAATATCCTATATTAAAAAGACTTCTCTTTGACAAAAATGACCTCAACAATTAAGAGTGCATCAATATTATTACTTAGAGTTGGGTCAGTAACTCTTGCATAAGAGAAAATTGTATCTTAAGATTTGGAAAAAATCTCAGTCTTACAAAAGTCATTACAGAATGGACTAAACAAAGAACTAAGGGGGGAAAAGCTCAAATGCTAAAGGATCAGAATCAACTTAAACTCCTCATGAACTCAAAAGTCCCACTGAATTGGGATGAATACAATGTAATAACAAAAGGAACTGAAAAGCATTTGCCTCTAGAAGAATCCTACTAGTCTCAAAAATTTAGGATCACCTAGCTTTACTTAGGAGACAAAAATACATCTTATTTTTATGCTTTAACTAAACTGGGAAGGAATAGAAATAAAATTCTTAGGCTTCGAAAAGAAAACAACACATGGATTGAGTCACCAAAATAAATATATTAAGAGATAAACACTTATTTTAATTAAACAAACACTTGTTTTAATAAAATCTTTACTACCATATGACCTAGAAATTATGACCCAGTGATGGAAAACATATCCCCATGTGTTCTGAGGATATTAACAAAGAACGTATCAAACCAGTGGGGATAACTGAGCTAAAAGGGGCTATTTAGAGTCTTGGTAATGACAAGGCACCAGGGTCTGATGGAATGCCAGTCAAACATTAGATTTCGATTAAAGTTAACCTTCTTAGAGTGGTGTCTTGTTTTTTATGGGGCAATGGAAACTTATTTCTAATAAACTACACTTGTATCACATTAATTCTTAAAATTCAAAAACCATCAACAATACGACACTATAGACCTATCAGTTGCTCTAATGTTATTAGCCTCTAATAAAGGAGCATCAAGTCTCAATTGAACAAGAACCGGAAAATGAAGATCCAATTCCACCGAGGGTGGCTCAATTTCTTGAACAGATAATGCAACAAGTCATGAGTCAGTGGAGATCTGCACCGACAAAACAACGAAGAAAACCCTCGTTATACACGTTCAGGGTGAATCTTAGGGACAGACTAAAAGTGTATACACGCAAGAATTAAGGATAGATAGAGCACCATTTAATGAATAACAAGGAAGAGAACACCAATATCTTGCGGAATATCGCCAGTGAATGAGAAGTCCAAATGGACTAAGGGAAATGTATCACATCGATCGTACATTATTGATTAACCAGAAGAGTCCTTTATCTTGGGAGATATTAGACACTCTCAAATTTAAGCCACCAAATATGGAGGCATTTGATTGAACAACTTATCTTGACACTCAAATCTATGCGTATCAAAGGCATATGGAGTAAACTGCGGTGACCGATGCAGATTATTGTCGAGCATTTTCCGCAACTCTAGCCGGGATCGTGCGGAAATTGTCTTTCAAGTTTTATTAATAACTTTGTGCAATTGGTCGATAGTTTGCGGCGTAGGTTTCCCAACAAGAAGACCGGACAAACAAATTTACTAATATTGAACTTATGTCAGAAAGAGGATAGGAGTCTCCAATATTTTATGGATCAATTAACTGAGGTTACGTATAAAGTCAATGACTTAGATCAGACCGTCTTTGATCATGCCTTCACTCAGCTGTTGTTCAACCAAGATTTCCATTTTCACTTGGCATCAAATCCTAGATCCACACTCATTGGCATAAATACATATGAAAAGTTCTTTGCTAGGGTCGAAGGCGTGTGAAAAAATGTCCAAAAATTGACCAAAGAAAAAGAAACACGGCAAATGAGTCACTGGGCCGAGACTACACGATCAACGTCAAATGACTAGAGAGAAGTCAGGGTATAAAGAGTTTGGCAAGCCTGGTGCAAGGGAAATCCTAGAGTATGTGATACAACTCCTTACAAAATCTTATCCCATATATTAAAAGAGTAAGAGGTTTGATGGTCGGTGAAGATGTTTGCCAAACTTGTGTCAATAGATTAACTTGATACTTCTGATTTCATAAATACCATGAGCACAAAACAAATCAATGTAAACATTCAAAGATGGAAATCGAACGGTAAAGGGGATTAAGTAAGTTGCCAAACCCAGTTGAAGCCATCAACAAACCAACTGGGGAGGAAGATAAACCTAAGCATCATAAACGTTAAAGCTAGGTCTACAAGAACAAAAAATCCCTATACATTGGGACAATAAGCCGAAGAAACATGCATCAAACCCACATCCTCATCCAATTGTGTGAAGGTATGAATTTGAAGTGAACACCGTTGCAGGGGTCCCTAGATGATCCAGAAATGAACGAATAAAGTAAGTGCAAGAAACTCGAACACGTTAGGAATAAAAAGCCCATAAAATGGGGATAACATACATTTCACAAATAAGGTTGCAATCATGTTAGTCTTTACTCATGAGGATCTGCTCGTGACCCCCATATTGGGTACAACTTGATACGCTGAGAGCTGGTTGATACCGGCAATTTGGTTGATCTTATATACATGAGCACACTTAATTAACTAAAGATAGAAAAAGTATCCATCGGTCCATACATTAGAGGATTCACATGGCAGAACGCCCGAGCATTTGGCTATATTAAACTCCCGATGAAAATCGGCTCGAAAGAAGTGCTCAAGAACGTTGTTGCATGATTTGTGGTGGATAATTACGTGTTTGCATATCACGTCATCAGACGGACAACTCTTAATAATCTTCTAGCTATCGTGTCAAATTATTACCTAACGTTGAAATTCCCAACTCTGAAAGTTGTGACAGTGAACCGAGGAGATTAACGTGCACGAGTATGTTACTGTAATTACCTTGCATAAACGGATTTGATGATTTAATATGGAGACGAAGGAATGGACCGAGAAAATTTATAAAAAATTGAGTTTGTAAATAAAATGTACCCTTTTATTAATTTTTTAAGGAATATATATAGTGATTAGAATTGCTCCTCTATACTCTTTTTCCAATGGTTTTTTTAAAGAAGCAAGAATATCGGGGGTAAGACGATCATCATGAAAAAATCCTTTATAAAATCAATAAAACATTCAAGCAAACCAAAGCGAATTCCCTACTTGAATATGTCAAAATACCAAAAAAATTCACCGGACCTCTTGCATTCTAGTTGAGGGGCATGATTCTTAATCATTAAGTTGTCCTCTTAAAAAGGAAATATTGAATGAATGGACCGTAAATTATGATATTTGAAATCTCATTCCCTTCTAGAGAAGATATTAATCGTAGAGAAAATGACATATCAACAATAAATGCAAATACCTCCGCTATCAGTTGAGAATACAAATTCTTGTTGTGCCTCAAAACTAGGTTTTGGTTAATCCTTAACAAAAATTACAAAATGGACTTATGACGTATGCAATACTTGAATTCTTGATTTAGATTTGCATAGTTGCTTCTCATACTTCAGAGACTACGAGTGTAATAGGATCATCAGTCGACAAAAGAATCACCCTAAGATGATCATCTCATGGCTATTGAAAACAAATTAAATCAGATGGTTCTATTTCCCAATCTTTCTGACTTTCTCCTACGAAAGCAAGGTCAAAAAGATTTCCAATACGATTCATTCTTAACAAATTAGTATTCGTAATTTGTGTGGGGGCGTTATAGCTATATAATAAATCCTTGATTAATAATAAGATAAATAACTTACTTTGGAAATCTCGTAAGAATTTCACAGAGTGATAACCGCATGGATAAGCTCACACTAACCCGTCAATTTGATATCCAATTCGAGATTTTCCTAATTAGGTATCAGAAAGGAACCGGAATGGAGTAATATCGATTCATACAGAAAAAAAGGTTCTCCATTGTTCCAAAGATTGTACTACCTATGGGATAGAGGAAGAGTAAAATCTTTACTCGCCTTTTATCACTAGAAGGAAATAGGGATTTAGATACGATTTTCCTCCAACGCCTCACATGCGCGTCACCATTTAGTGATAGAAATTTATGGTTAGCGACGCCCCATATACACGCGTCATTACATATATGTATGACGACACCAACATGCTAAGCGTCCCTAACTATCCGATATTAGGTGACACAATTTTCTAAGCATCCCTATTGCTCGTTTATCACGACGCTTGGTTTTTGGGCGCCCTTATTACTCGTTTATCATATGACGCTTGGTTTCTAAGCATCACTATATCTTTGTGTACAACACATCCTTTTTAGGAGTTCCTATTTTTCTCTACTATAACCAGTGTTCTAAAACAAGGCTGCCTAGCCGCCTAGGCGTTCTAAAGTGCGATCCGTCTAGAATATCTCTCGAAGGTGGCTACGCATAATCAAATTAATAAACTACCCGATCGGATTAACGAGTCGTCCAACCCGAATACTACCTAGCATACTAGCCCATAAACAACTAATTCATTCTAATCCAACCCAACACATAAGCAAAATATAAAGAAAAAACTATTTAAGTTTAAATGCGCGAGAAAAGGAAGAAGGTAGGATTTTTCAAATTTCAAGTCTAGATTTCTTTAATGGATCATTTTTAAGTTAATAATAAGAAATTATTATTATAACTTTATGGTTAAATATATGTTATTCATGTTAAATTGATCTATTTTAAGTATATTAGGATATAAATATTATTCAAATCAATGTATTAGTAATATATATTTAATATAAAATAATATAAAAACCGCCCAAATTCCAATTAATAGGCTGCTTAGCCATCTAGGCGCTTGAAGGTGGTCGACCGCTCTAGTAGCGCCTAACGTCTTTTAGAACCATCACTATAACAAATAGGTTATAGTGATGGTTCTAAAACGACGTGTTGTTTTTGTGAAGTCCTTGTTGTTTCGTCTTATGTAATAAGTAAAGGGGATAGATGGGAGGAAAGAGAATATAAGTTCATTTACTGCACCCGCATATTCCAAATTTGCTTAACCAAGAGCTAGCTTATGGATCTGATATGATATCGGAAGATCAGGCCCATCACATCTTCATGACTTAGATGACTTAGATGATCCTCCTGCTTAGAATAATAAGATGCATGCTAGATCGTAGCAGCAACTTGTTCATGTGACATGCTAGTTAATGGTATAAAATGGAAGTTGATATTTGCTATTGCCACGTGGTTAACGTGGATGGTAAGTCCGTAGACATCAACAAGAATTTTAAAGTTTAGATTTTACTTTTTGTGCGTGTTGGGGTAAAGATTGGGATAGGGGTCTAATAGCTGTTTTTTTTGCTAATCATAAGGGTCTTATAGTTTATGTTATGGATTGCATGATTAAGTGGGTTAAGCCAACAACTGGGAGTAAGACTTAATAGCAATAGGTGCTTCAACAGTAAAGCTACCATGTCGATTCAATGGGAAAATATTCCGAGATATTGAAGATGCCTATATGTATGGATTTATTAGTATTGATATCAGGTTTCTGGCAGAGTTGCAGGCACTTTATTATGGCCTAAGTATGGCAGAAGAGCAAGGCTTACTTGTTGCGTGCGCGAAACAGGTTCCTTGAAGTTGCACAGAATGCATGCCATGATCAAGTGGGGTTTTACGAGCTTGCTAAGACTAGGTTTAGTAAGATTTTCGTTTTAGCCGTTTGGCCTTTCACTAATATGAAAAAATTAACTATATAAGTTAGCAACACTTAAAATCGGGCTTTCAGGAGAATTACAAAGAAATAGGATGTTTTTATTATTAAAAGATATTTTGGTACTCTTTATGGTATATTTGAATTATCGAGTCTACGAGGAGTAAGGTTGCAACCATTGATCGCCATCAATGAATGAAATGTTGTAGAAAGACGAAGCTTGTGTGTCGTTAAGTTTCTGAACATAGGGTGCCCTGAGGGTTGTATTAGCTCCTGCTCCTGAACAATTATATTCACCATAGAATAGTGTCCTGTTTTTGGATCAAAATAGACTTAGCACTTAGCAGTATGGAGAATATGTATAAAAGATTTATAGATAAAGAGAATTACTGGTCTCTAGTGGGATCATTAAAGTCATTCCATCCTTCAGGAGCAATAATATCAGTCATGTAAGTATTAATAAAAACAGCAGTTGAAAATGGCTTCCAAGCTCTTCCAAGCCAAATCCTTCCATTACCACCAATACTACAATTCACAAATGCAAATCCACTGTTTTCATCTTTTGAACTTCTTCCATGTGCTGTAACTGCTCCATTTATGAACCTTGATCCAGCTACTACTGGGTTCGCCATTGATATTAATTCACAGTTCTATAAATATATACAATTAATATTCATCGATTAAAAAACTGTGGGTATAATCAAGATTATTAAAGATTAGTCCCACCTCATAAATGGATCTTCCATTGCCAAAAATGAAATCAATTGAACCTTGGATATAACATTCTTTGAAATAGTGACGACCCCTATCATCATGTAATGTGTCTTGAGAACCAAAAAATCCACAACCCCAAAATGCAGCTTCATCACCATATACTCTAATTGCTACTGCTTGAGCTCCAATTGCCCCTGGAGCTGGAACTGGAGCTACATTCTGATTCAAATTAACCATGAATCAAATAAAGAGTTGGATTATATTATATTATAGTACAGTATAGTATAATGTACCATGAAACTGATATTCTTAGCAATGAAGTTGGGTGCAAATACTTGAACACTTCCACTATAGAAAGTTCCATTTGCAGAAGCAGCTGTATCATTCCATGCTATTGCTGTTGAACTTAATCCTTGTCCTTGAAAAGTTATGTTTGCCTTTGCTTTTGGTATGTTAACTTTCTCACTGAAATCAATAGTATTTATTAAATTTAATTTTTTAAAAAAAGAAGTCTAAATAAAGGCTTACAAATATATGCCAGTATTGATCCATATGATACTTCTTTTAGGATTGAAATCTTTAACAGCATTAACAGCAGCTTGCACTGTTGTAAAATTACAACATCCATTGTGATCCACACATAAAATTGAGGTTGTGTCTGTATCTGGAGGTGGAAAATTTGATGGAAAGTCATCACAAATTGATGTAACTATTTTTTTATCATCACGATGATGATGTTTTGTAATGATATTAGTTAGATTTGAATTATAAGATTGATGAAATAAATATGCAATAAGGGCTATGAAGATGCATGAAAATATGGGTGTAGAATTCATTTTTGATGATGCACAAAAAGTTGAGAGGGGAAAAATAGGATTTAAATTACTAGTTGAAAGACATGGGCATGTGCAAAGAAGCAGTTTGAGTAAAGATATAGTTTGAATGCCTTGCAAATTACCCTGTCCCTATTTGTTCTCTAGGATCATCAAAATCTTATTCTCTCTAAAGAGCAACTTAACTAATAATGATAAGATTTTTACCCTCAAATCTATGAGATTGAGACTAAACTTGGCCTTATTAGAACTCAATCTCTTGATAGTTGTATGCTTGTAAGGTTTGTTGGTTGGTTGGTCAGATGGTTACATGTCACTTTAAGACAATTTTGTTAACAAAACAAGCATATCAGTTTTACTACGTAAGAATGCACCTAACCAAATGGATAAAAATAAAGAGAAATACAATACCATTAATAAATATGTAACTTGCTCAAGGAGTAATAAGTATTACAATCAACTAAAGCCCATTCTCCTCCATTAAATTCATAACAGCTTTGTTTTTTAAAAAAATCAAAATTTTTCAGAAGGATTTAAATCTGCTTGCAATGAATGAATCCCTCTATAAATGAAATTAAACAGCAGTTTTCTTGTTCCTAAAGCTCTCCTTAAGCAATGTAAACTTCTTCTTACACTGATTAACAGTTTTCCCAGGAACAGCTGTAGCAACTCTTTCCCAACGCTGACTAGTTTCCTTTGGAAAAGTTTTCAAAGCTTGAACTAAAGCTCGTTCTTGAACAGCAGACCATACATCTTGATCAGAACTTGACGATACTTCATTAACAGTAACATTAACAGGAACAGGAACAGAATCAGTTACATTTGAAGTCTGTTGTGTAACAGGTTTTGTAACCGACACCTCATCATCTCTAGTTGAAAGAGGAGAAGCTATAACCGGTGCTGCTTTTCGTTTCTCGAGAAACGAATCGAAAGCTTTATTAGAATCAGGTTTCTGAAGAAGAACAGTTTTAGTTGCCTTCAAAATCTCTTCAACTGATCTTCCCGTACCAATAAATTCCGATACAACTTCCCATCTTCTTGAAGTACCTTTAGGATATTTCACTATTGCTTTCCTTAAAAGCTCAATCTCTTCTTTACTCCATATTTTCTCCTTTTTCTGATAGCTATTAGACGCTAATGCGATTGGTTTTGTCTCAGAACCACCATTTTCCTTTAAAGTCTCTTGTTTTACATCACATTCACGTATCAATTTAGCTTTCTCTAACACATCATTACTCGATTCAATCTTGTCATTCAAAGCTTTAAGCTGTTCAAGCGTAAAAACTGCGCAAATACTTTCCACATGACTATCCGTAAGATCAAGTAAATTATTTGAAACAACGGAATTAGCCAATGTACGAAAACGCGACCTTTCTTTACGTAACAGCTTCTTTTCTTTCTCCTTTAACTTCTTATTCTGTAAAGCAGCTTCAGCAGCTTTTTTATCATCTTCCTCTTTCTTTAACTTCTCCTCTAAAGCAACCCTAGCTGCTGCTTCTTCCTGTAATTTCTTAGCCATTATTTTAGCTTCCTTCTTCCTTTGTTTCTCAGCTTTCTCCTCTTCTTTTCTTCGTACAATTCTCGGATCTTTTTTATAAGCATTATCAACAAGTGTACGTATTCTAGTAGTTTCCTCTTTTCTAGCCTTTTCAGATAACTTAGCATTTTGTCTCTCCATCCATCTTTTATGATCACGAGATTCCGCTTGTTCAACATCAAATTCATCAGCATGTGGAAATTCTCTCCAACTTTTGAAACTATACCAGAAATCGTAAAACTTATCCACATCATTAAAAGGTGTATTATCATCACCTAACATAGGAGCAGGTTGTTGAACAGACCAACGTCCATTTCTTAAAAAAGCGGGCCCGAAAACCTTAAAAAACTCTTGTGGAGAACAATCAGTTGGTATCTCATCATCAAATTCATCAGTTGAATCGTAAATTCTCCTCCTTGTAGGGTCCATAAGAACTTCATACGATTCTTGAATAGCTTTAAAACGAGTTTCGATTTCATCTTTCTTAACTTGTTTTGCTTCTTCGGTATCTTCAGCTAATACAAGAGAAGCTTGTTTATCAGGATGATGCCTTAAAGCAGCATCACGATAAGCTTTACGTATCTGCTCTTCAGTTGCGAGATACCTTAAATGACTCAAACCTAATAAAGCATAATGATCTTGTTGTTTTTCACCACTTCCTGATTTCTTTTTACCTTTGTTACTGTACGAATCAAATGAATGTGCTTGCTCTTGATCCTTCTTTTTAACGCTTTCTTGATTTTCATCCTTTGATTCTTCATCCTCGAAACAACCACTTAACTTAAGAGCAACATTGTGAAAAGCATGTCCAGCTGGTTCATAATTCACAGCCTTATTGGGAAGAGAGTTAGATGAAACGTAAATTGGCTCTCCGTTTATAATCTCTTCTGAGTAGGTAATAAGACGGATACTTCTTGAGAAACCCATGTCTGAACACTATCTACTTGCAAAATTACCTTTCTGAAAAGAAAATAAACATAATGATTACTCATAATAATAACTTAAATTGTGCAGCACATATTCTTTGAAACGAAGCAAAGCACTTGGGCAAAATGTGAATCAACTAATCCTTTCAATTCATTTTTCTATTTGATCCAATGGTGCAATTAAACTTTTCTCATCTAATTTCTCAAGGGCTGTCTTGTATTCATGTAACCTCGAGGTCAGACAAAGAACTCACCTTTATATTTCCACACCAAATTAGGAAAAATTACTACTTACAATACTACAAGGTGATTCTACGACTCAAATTGTTCTAATCATTCACCAAACAACGCAAATAGTGCAAGATACCAGCTTAATCAGTAAGCAAGGCTCCCGCAAATAAATCGATCGAGTCTTGAAAAAGTAGATGTACTCAATTTTATACTGAGTAAACTAATCAAAAATAATGTTTGAGCGAGCATTAGCAATTAATTATATCCAAACATTGTACCTTAGAAAAAATTCCAGGATAGAATATTCAACCATACACTAAACTTAAATCGATTAATAAACTGAAACCCAGAAAGAATTCATGTAGCTAAATTAACATCACGAGTAAAAAGGAGAGAATTTTAAAAGTTAACAGATAGTTACCTTTGATACGCCGATGTAGCAGCGATATGGAAATTTGATCGATAGATTTACAATAATCTAATGAAATCTAGCAGAATTTGAGAGTAATTTGGAAAAATTTAAGGTAAAATGAGGAGAGGGCGGCTAGGGTTTGGTTATTTGTTGTGAGTGTTCGATGAGGAAGAAGAAGCAGCTGCCCAAATGATAGTACACCTACGACCAATAGATATTTAGAGCGAAGTGTTGGCAAAATCTGGAAACAGTTTAATCATTTGAGTTTTATTAATTCAATTTTGACCCCTAAGGTATATGTTTGAATCATTTTACATCCCTTATTTGATTTTCATTCAGATAAATTTTATTTCCGGATTCTTATTAGTTACTTTGTCGTTTGTTATATTTTATTTTATTTGGCCAGTGAACTAATCTTAACTAATTTCATTTGTTAAATTTATATATAAAAAAAACACACAAAATGTAAACATTAAAATAAAAATAAAAAACCGAAAAAACTAAATTATCTATTAGGATACTAAAAAAAGTCTAACCAATCTCTGATATACTATATGCGTCCTAGAAGGGGGGTTGAATTGGACAATAGAAATTAATCTACTAATTTTATTTCAAGTAAATAAAATTAAAAGCTAATTTGAATCCTATTGTATTAGCAAACTAAATAGTCTAAAACTAGATAATCCTAATAGACAATAATATCAAACTATTCAAGTAGGCATTTTATCAAGCATATAGAGTGCGGAAATATAAAGAGTGTAGAGATAGAATACGATACACAACGATGTATAGTGGTTCGGTTTCCCTACATCCACTACCTAAGGAAGCCTCCTTAGGATTTGCAAGATTCTCACTAATCTTCGTAACTCTTAACCGGGTGAGATACAAACCCTTACAACCACTTCAAAAACCCTTTGAAGGAAATACACTTGTGTTATCACCAACACAAGGAACCAAGCATAAACCTATGCTCACACTACTCTCTTAATCTATTACAAGAACTAAGAGGAAAGGGAAAAAGTGTTTAGGGGTGCTTATAAAAGCTTTGTAACTAGACTCCTAAATGAGTAGATAGAACTAATTAGCTTCACAATGAATATGACTTGAATGCTCCTTTGAAACCTCCTTGAATGATAGAATTAATTGCTCTTAAGATTGGTAGATGGAAGGCTTGAGTTGTGTCTTGAATGAGCTCCATTTTATAGCTGAAAAGATGGTCCAACGGTCATAAAGCTTCTCTCTAACGGATCTATTTATCTCCTAACGGATATAAGCTTTGTCCTCTAGTAATAGTGCTGAAACCCTCTCGTGCGGTGTACCGCGGGTATCGTCCGGTGCACCGCGGGACTGTTCGACTTGATTTTGAGCTTACTGGTCGGACTACTTCATGTACCGCACACCTGGTCCGTTCCTGGGTCCGGTGTACCGCGCTTTATGTCCGGTGTACCGTGCAGATTTCTGAGCTTACTGGTCGGGCCATCTAGTGCACCGTGCTTCTGGTCCGTGATGCTGCGGTGCACCGCGTGATTCATCCGGTGTACCGCGGAGCTGCTCTTTTAAATATAACGCTAAGTATAAAGAGATAAACACAACTAATCTAATGAGGGGTTTTGGAAAACAACTTAAGTGATACCAAAATGAATTTTAGTGTAAAAGATGATTTGTCGAATATTAAAACGGGAATAAAAACAAGGTGAGGCTAACAATCTCCCCCTTTTTGATGTTTGACAAATCATAAACTTTTGAAGATGCCTAAGATTTAGTTTTGATCAAAAACTCCCCCTCAACCTAATCACTAGAGTTTTTATAAAAACTCCCCCTTACAAAATGCATTTTAAAAAGTTCAACTAAAATTTCTCCCCCTTTGTCAACAACAAAAAGAACAAATGATACAATTTTGAAAATTTTAAGGGGTCAAAACACATTTTGAGTAAAAACAAGGACTAAAGGAATAAATGGATAACAATTAGAAGCTTCAAGGAACCTATAACATCAAGAAAAGATTAACAACAAGATTATATACACAAAAAGCTCTAAACAACAACATGACATGAGAGAAAGGTTAGAGAATTTGCATGCCAATCTCACAACGAATTTTCTCAAAAAGATCTTGGGGTAGAGGTTTCGTAAAGATATCGGCTAGTTGATTTTCGGAGGTGACAAATTCAAGTACAATATCCCCTTTTTGAGTATGATCACGGATAAAATGATGGCGGATTTCTATGTGTTTCGTTCTAGAGTGTTGAATAGGATTTTTGGTAAGATTGATAGCACTAGTGTTATCACAACGAATGGGAACACGATCATATTCTAAACCAAAATCTAGTAATGTTTGCTTCATCCAAAGGATTTGAGTCACACAATTTCCGGCCGCAACATATTCGGCTTCGGCCGTGGATAAGGCAACACTATTTTGTTTTCTACTAGACCATGAGACAAGGGATTGACCTAAGAATTGGCAACTACCACTAGTACTCTTCCTATCAAGTCTACAACCGGCATAATCGGCATCCGAATAACCTATTAGTTCAAAGGAGGTAAATCTTGGGTACCAAAGTCCTAGACTAAGGGTTCCTTTCAAATACCTAAAAATACGCTTAACGGCACTAAGATGGGTTTCTTTGGGAGAAGATTGAAATCTAGCACAAAGACACACGGGGAACATAATATCGGGTCTAGAAGCGGTTAGATAAAGTAAGCTACCAATCATACCTCGATATAGTTTCTCATCAACATTCTTACCATCTTCATCTTTGTCTAATTTTGTGGATGTGCTCATTGGAGTTCCAATTTCCTTTGCATCTTCAAGGCCAAATTTTTTGATCAATTCTCTTGTGTATTTGGCTTGATTGACAAAGATACCATCTTTCATTTGCTTGATTTGAAGTCCAAGAAAGTAATTTAATTCTCCCATCATGCTCATCTCAAATTCCTTATGCATGCTTTTAGAAAAATTCTCACAAAGATTTTCATTAGTAGCACCAAATATAATATCATCCACATAAATTTGAACAAGAAGGATATCTTTTGAAGACCTTTTTATAAATAAAGTGGAGTCAATTTTTCCTCTTTTAAAACCATCATCTAATAAAAATTTGCTTAATCGTTCATACCAAGCACGAGGAGCTTGTTTTAAACCATATAAAGCCTTTGAAAGTTTAAAAACATGATTTGGAAATTTTGGATCTTCAAAACCCGGAGGTTGTTTAACAAAAACTTCCTCGTCTATAAAACCATTTAAAAAAGCACTTTTGACATCCATTTGGTAAAGTTTAAAATTCATATAGCAAGCAAAAGCAAGTAGCATACGAATAGATTCAAGTCTAGCTACGGGAGCAAAAGTTTCATCGAAATCAATACCTTCTTCTTGATTGTACCCTTGAGCAACTAACCTTGCTTTATTTCTAGTAATGATGCCGGTGTCATCTAGCTTGTTGCGAAATATCCACTTAGTGCCAATAATAGTGGGGCCAATTGGTTTCTCCATTAATGTCCAAACTTTGCTACGCTCAAATTGATTTAATTCCTCATGCATAGCATTAATCCAATGATCATCTAACAAAGCTTCTTTAATATTCTTGGGCTCAATTTGAGATAAGAAAGCTTGATGAGCACAAAGAGCAATAATACGGGAGCGAGTGGTAACACCTTCTTTTGGATCACCTAAAATTAAGTCACTTGGGTGATCTTTGATATGTTTCCAACACCTTGGTAAATCCGTACTAGCTTCATTTAACACTTGATCATCTTCCTTAAGAGATTCTTCATGAGATTTGACTTCTTGAGTAGGAGATTCTAAGGGTTGATCTAGTGGAGTATCTTCAACAACATCTACCACTTTCTTGATACAAAACGGATTAGTCTCATCAAAGTCAACATGCATAGATTCCTCAATGGTACGAGTACGTTTGTTGAAAATGCGATAGGCTTTTCCTTTAGTGGAATAACCAAGAAAAATGCCTTCATCCGATTTAGCATCAAATTTTCCCAAATAGTCCCTAGTGTTAAGGATAAAACATTTGCACCCAAAAACACGAAAATAAGCAATAGTTGGTGGTCTACCATTCCAAAGCTCATAAGGGGTTTTCTTAATAAGGGGTCTAATAAGAACTCTATTTAACACATAACAAGCCGTATGAACGGCTTCACCCCAAAAGTATGTAGGCAAGCTATGTTCTTTTAGCATTGTTCTAGCCATTTCTTGTAGAGTTCGGTTTTTCCTTTCCACTACCCCATTTTGTTGGGGAGTTCTAGGGGCCGAAAAATTATGCTCAATCCCAAATTCATCACAAAAATGCACAAAAGGAGAATTCACGTATTCACTACCATTATCACTACGAATGCATGTAATAGAGTAGCCTTTCTCATTTTGCACCTTTCTACAAAGTTTTGCAAATTCATTGAAGGCATCACTTTTCAAAGCAAGGAACATCACCCATGTGAATCTAGTGTAATCATCAACAACAACAAAGACATATCTAGACCCTCCTAGACTAGTGACATCAACGGGACCAAATAGGTCCATATGCAATAATTGAAGTGGCCTAACGGTGATGACCTTATTAATGGATTTAAAAGATGAACGATGTTGTTTACCAAGTTGACATGCATCACATAATTTATCTTTATCAAATTTGTAAATAGGCAAACCAACAACAAGATTTTTTCTAGATAATTTTGAAATCAAATCCATGCTAGTATGTCCTAAACGTCTATGCCAAAGCCAACTATCATTAACCACGGATAAGCATTTAATATTTTTGCACATAAGACTCTCAAGATCAACAACAAAAACATTATCCGATCTTTTTGCAATAAACATAGTATCTAACTCATCATTTTTGAAAACAACACATCTAGATGCTTCAAATTTAACACTAAAACCAACATCACAAAGTTGACTAATACTAAGCAAGTTAAAAGAGAGACCCTCAACAAGTAACACATTAGAGATAAGTAAAGAGTCCATATTACCAATGTTACCTTTACCCAAAACGCGTTTCTTAGTGTTGTCGGCAAAAGTAACTTTATCACCTTTAGTTTTATATAAATTTGTAAATAATGATGGATTTCCGGTCATGTGTCTTGAGCATCCACTATCAAGTAGCCATATATTTTGCTTCTTGATGCTCAACCCCTACAAACAAACGATAATTTAAGCTTTAGGTACCCAATTAGGATTGGGTCCATGAGGGTTAGTGGATTTTCTTTTTAAGACCCATTTAGGTCTTTTCCAAATTGGCACAAGAGATCCCAAATCTAACAATTTACGATAGTAACAATGAGATGCATCATGACCAAGTTTTTCACAATAGGTGCAAGTGATAGAAGATTTTGAAGAGGATGGAATTGCATTTGAAATTTTTGATTTTACAAAGACATTTTTCAAAGGTTTTTGGTGAGTGAATGGATCATATCCAACACCACTTTTTTCATTAGCCATTCTTTGAGAACCTAAAATCAAATCCAAGTTTTCTTGCCCACTAGTAAATTTTAAAATAATGGCATTTTGATCAACAATCTTTTTCTCTAACAAAGCTTTTTCTTCCAAAAGATTTTTCTCAATAAGATGAAGTTTCTCATTATCATCTATACATTCATCACAAAGATTTTGACAATCTTCCAAAGCTTTTAAAACCTCTTTAGTTCTATTTTTCTCAAATTCTAAATCTTTTGTTAAAACTTTGTTTGTTTCAATAGAATTTAAAAAATCATTATAAAGAGAATCAAATGCCTCATGAATATCTTGTTCACTAGCATCATCATTAGTTAAAGAGAGTTTGGATTTTGGAGTTACCTCATCATGATTTGCCATAAAGGCAAAGTGAGTAGTACCGGTATCATCATCCGAAGAAGCATCTTCATCATTCTCAACTTTTCCCATAAAGGCAACAAGATTGACATTTTCATTATCACTTTCTTCTTCATCCGAATTTTGAGTATCCCAAGTGATATTAGCATGCATAGCTCTTTTCGGTTTCTCCTTTTGAAGAAGAGGACAATAGGTTTTGATATGACCAACCTTCTTGCAATGATAGCAAGTGGGTTCATCTTGTTTGATAGCTCTATCATTCTTCTTGTAGGGTGTGGAAGAGCTTCCTTTCTTGGCAAAGCGTTTATATCTCATGAATTTTTTCATGTCTCTTGCTAGCATAGCCACTCCTTCATCTTCACTAGTTTCTTCTTCATGAGAGTTTTCTTCTTCACTTTCTTTTCTTTCTTTTCGTTCTTTCAACTTAGAACTCATGGCATGGAAAGCAATAGATTTCTTAATTTTCTTCTCCTCATCATCTCTTATCTTTTCTTCTTCAAGCACAAGTTCTTCCGTCATGAGGTTGCAAATGAGTTCATGAACCGTCATCTTTGAAAGATCTTTAGTGTCTCTTATAGAGTTGATCTTTGTCTTGTATTTCCTTGGAAGAGCAAATAAGATTTTTCGGCATTGTTCCTTGTTGGTGTACTCTTGACCAAGAGTCTTCAAAGTGTTAACAATGTTAGAAAATCTTTGATGCATCGCATTCAAGGCTTCATCGGGCTCCATACGAAAAAGCTCATACTTAGTGATAAAGAGACCAATTTTGGTTTCTTTTATATCCTCCGTTCCTTGATAAGATAGCTCCAAGAGTTGCCACATTTCATGAGCGGAATTGCATTCACTCACTCTAGCATATTCCGTGACACTTAATCCATTGATGAGGATGTTCATAGCTTTGTTGTTTTTGGTAAGTTTAGCTATGTCTTGATCATTGTAATCATCTTCATCTTTTACCTCCGTTGTACTTCCGGCAACGTAAGGAATATAAGGACCCTTTTTGATAGCCATCCATAAAAAGTAATCGATTCCTTTTACATGAATCTCCATCTTCTTTTTCCAACCAAAGTAGTCTTTTCCTACAAAAAGCGGAGGTCTAGTAGAACATGAACCTTCCGGTTGATTAGAATCCATATCGTATTAACTCTAGAAACGATTAAGTACAATAGAGCTAGGCTCTGATACCAATTGATATACTATATGCGTCCTAGAAGGGGGGTTGAATAGGACAATAGAAATTAATCTACTAATTTTATTTCAAGTAAATAAAATTAAAAGCTAATTTGAATCCTATTGTATTAGCAAACTAAATAGTCTAAAACTAGATAATCCTAATAGACAATAATATCAAACTATTCAAGTAGGCATTTTATCAAGCATATAGAGTGCGGAAATATAAAGAGTGTAGAGATAGAATACGATACACAACGATGTATAGTGGTTCGGTTTCCCTACATCCACTACCTAAGGAAGCCTCCTTAGGATTTGCAAGATTCTCACTAATCTTCGTAACTCTTAACCGGGTGAGATACAAACCCTTACAACCACTTCAAAAACCCTTTGAAGGAAATACACTTGTGTTATCACCAACACAAGGAACCAAGCATAAACCTATGCTCACACTACTCTCTTAATCTATTACAAGAACTAAGAGGAAAGGGAAAAAGTGTTTAGGGGTGCTTATAAAAGCTTTGTAACTAGACTCCTAAATGAGTAGATAGAACTAATTAGCTTCACAATGAATATGACTTGAATGCTCCTTTGAAACCTCCTTGAATGATAGAATTAATTGCTCTTAAGATTGGTAGATGGAAGGCTTGAGTTGTGTCTTGAATGAGCTCCATTTTATAGCTGAAAAGATGGTCCAACGGTCATAAAGCTTCTCTCTAACGGATCTATTTATCTCCTAACGGATATAAGCTTTGTCCTCTAGTAATAGTGCTGAAACCCTCTCGTGCGGTGTACCGCGGGTATCGTCCGGTGCACCGCGGGACTGTTCGACTTGATTTTGAGCTTACTGGTCGGACTACTTCATGTACCGCACACCTGGTCCGTTCCTGGGTCCGGTGTACCGCGCTTTATGTCCGGTGTACCGTGCAGATTTCTGAGCTTACTGGTCGGGCCATCTAGTGCACCGTGCTTCTGGTCCGTGATGCTGCGGTGCACCGCGTGATTCATCCGGTGTACCGCGGAGCTGCTCTTTTAAATATAACGCTAAGTATAAAGAGATAAACACAACTAATCTAATGAGGGGTTTTGGAAAACAACTTAAGTGATACCAAAATGAATTTTAGTGTAAAAGATGATTTGTCGAATATTAAAACGGGAATAAAAACAAGGTGAGGCTAACAATCTCTAAATGAGAAAAGTCGGCACTAAACTCCATCCAGAGTCTCCTTAGCTACCGATGTACGCTGCCTTGTTTACTTGACAGCAAAATTAATCATAAAGTTGAAAATTCGCAGAATATTACAAAAATAGTAGAGGTTGTTCCTCCCTATCAATTTCTTGATCTTGATAACTATACGTCTGATTTGTTAAGACACATTCGACGGCGACAGATCTCTTGGATAACTCCAAATTTATCAAAGTAAATTTCTTTACTCAAACCCTGATATCCACTAGCTAGCTTGGTCGTCTGCAGAATGACCAAAGTTTCACCCTTCTTTATTGATGACACAAAAACTTCAATTTCATGGTTGTTGCGTTGTCCTTGGTGTTATCTTACTTAATGATTCCAGTTCACGCGACCTCTTGTTGACCTGAGAAAGACACGTCGCAAAAATACGATACATCTTTCTCTGTAGTATTAAATTTGTTTGATTTATATGGAAATTTGATTGATATGTTTACAATAATTTTATGATATCTAGCAAAATTTAAGAGTAATTTGGAAAAACTTTAAGGTGAAATGAAGGAAGGGCAGTTGGGGTTTGGTTATTTGTTATGAGTGTTCGAGGAGGAAGAAGAGGCAACTACCTAAATGATAATACACTTGTAACCAATAAATATATAAAGTGAAGTGTTGGCAAAATCGGGAAACAATTTAATCATTTGAGCTTAGTTATTTCAATTTTAACCCCTAAGGTATATATGTATCATTTTAAATCCCTTATTTGATTTTCTTTTGAATAAAGATTATTTCCCGATTTTTTCTTTTGAATATTAGAGAGTTTTACAAAAAATGACTTTTTCATCCCAAGCACTAAACCCAAAAAACCCACCACCAAAATCACCATCAACACCAGCATCTAAACATAAAAAATCATCAAAATCAAGTAAGTGAATCTCGATTTCTTCTCATTTTCCTATAGTCTCCACCTCTTAACCGCCTTTTCTAACATGATTTCCATATTAATAAATGTATACCTCCCCCATAATCCATAACCTTCATAGCATCTGTTGGGTCTGGGCGTGTGATAAAATAATACGGTGAAAAGTGCACACTCCTCGAAAATCAAGATTAACTCTCCACAAGTGTACAGATATTTACAAGTAATAAGTAAGTAATTTAAGTTTGTTCCTCATGGATTTAAGTAGTTATTATAATTCATGTACGATATAGGGATTAGGTGAATTTAAGTGATTATATTAAAATAAGCAAAAAGAATGAATGTTTTGTTTTCTAAATCTAATAAACTAATTATGCATGAAAGAATAAAACTAAGGATGCTAGTAAGAATTGATCCCATTAAATTGTGTTCCTATGAATAAGGGTGAATTGGTGATGTTTCACATTAGCCGGGGCCCGGGATTCAAATGCACTCTAAGTCCCCGCCCGGATGATCTTAAAGCTCATCCTTACACGCCTAAGGTTTTAGAGTGAATTAATTCCCTAGCCCTATTGACTACCTCGTGGACAAGACCATCTGAATTTGTGCACTAGGCGTTTACAGACTAGGTCTGTAATTTTACCTCCTGTTCGACTGTTAGCTCGATTATAACAGTTACCTGCTACTTGGCAAGAGCACATGAGTATTTATAACAAATACATAAAAAATGGAATAATAAATTAAACCCAATTCAGTTAAAAATAAATATCCTAAATTAACTTAACGTCAAAACAATAATCAATCGTTCTTAAAATTATAATCGTAAACAAAAATTAATTAAGCATAATACGACTTTTGAATCAAATAGTTTAGAAATAATCCATATACAACTTAAGACTAATATTAAACTACCCAAAAGTTCTAGAGATGGAGAAGCGTAGATGTGTTGCGATGAAGCTCTAGCGTTGTATCTTCCTCCTCTAGATCTTCCTAAGTGCTTATGTGGTTGAATTTTTTCTTGGAAACTGAGCTCTGGCGGCCAAAAGATGAGTTACTACTAATATGAGCTGATATATATATATATATATAATGTTTAAAACGTTTGGGTGACCTTTTGACTCATTAAAATGACCTAGCCCATCCTAAAACGTTTTACTCCAAGAGGGGACCAGGTTCGAGTCACGTCAGTTGCAGAATGCATAACTTCTTCGTTACAACTACGAATTACAAAATATCAGTGGACACTCGCCCGTGATTCGAATACCTATATGAATGTCAAAGGTCTCGTCCAAATTCTGTGTCAATCTCGTATGGAATCGAAAACAATTCACTTTCTAATTTTGGCCGACAACTCTTTCACTTTCGAAAGACAGTTTCTTTCACCCTTTGCTCTTGGTTTCCTTTTTTATCTTCTTCCATCAACTTATTATACATGTTTTGGAATCTAATGTCATCCATGTACCTAAGAGTTCACATTTAATAAACAGATTATGCGCAAATAGCTCTAAAAGTGATAATTATCCAAATCAAGACACGAAATGAGAATATATCAAATAATAGGGAAAGCTCCCTCAGCTAAGCACAAAATGGATAGAAAAAGATGTCTCGCAGTAGGATTAATTCATCACACAAAGGAAGACATCAACATCTTTGCACATAAACCATATTTTCTTACTCATAATCACTATTTCTTTCTCAATCACTACTCTACTAGGATAATATTTATCACTGCCAGTTTACCACTTGATTTGAGTACTTACATGACTTGGAGTAAGTGAAGAAGTTATTAAAAATCATTTTTATTAAAGTGCTCCGCATTTATTGTGTTACGGTATGATAGCTTTTGATTATTGATTTTTTTATACAAATCAATGAAAAGCCAAAAAGAAAATGAAGCTCTGATCCTTGATGATTGCCCAAATTCTATATATGCTCAAATGGAAGCTGATGGCAAGGATTATTATCCAATAAAATATAAGCTTCATATTCCTCCAACATACTATCAACAAGACATGGGGACGTAAAGGTCTAGTGGAAGTTAAGAGGAAAGGGTTCAACACTTGTACGGTAGAATTTTATATTAATGAAGACTATGAGAAGATGAGGAACTACATGACATGTTACATAGTAGGTAAACACACTCTATTGCAAAAAATGCCTGAGGAATTAAGCTCGCCGAGGAAGATAGGAACATGAATATATTTCAAATCTAGATACACGACTTCCTACCTACGATGATTAAGGAAAATAACATAAGAAAAGTGGCTGGAAAATTGGGTAAGGTGGTTGAGATATGGTTTTCTCCGGTAGCTACTTTTAAGCTATTTAATTGTCCACGAGTTAGCCTGGGTTGGAACATTAAGAAACCACTCATGGGTGATTTTTTACTTATTAGTGAAGAAGAAAGATCAGCTAAGGAAACACTTTAGTATGAGCAACTAGGAGACGTGTGCTTTGATTGTGTTATATTGAACCATCTTGCTAGAAAGTGTAGAAAATGAAGTTAAGATCAAAGTGAAGATAGGAATGTGGATTCATGTAGCATTTCCATCTTTCCTTGAGAATAATGGTAGATGGTGTCGCCTAGGGTGTGATAAAAATATGATAAATATACGCTGAAAACAATGCAATTAAACACCATAGGCTAGCACGGTTCTGCAAGTATACAGGATGTATGCAAGTTTTAATGAATAAGTAAGATTCGTTCCTCAGATACTACGAAGGTTAGGAAGAACTTATGCAAATAATTAAGTGCAAATATTAAAAGCTAGCACAAATAATAAGCAGAGAAATAAAAGACAAATAAATTTTTATTGGGTATTTGATTAAGGAAATAAACTAATAAAGTAAAGACAGAAAATTAAATGCAAGAGAAGAAGATAGTATGAGAGTTTAGCCTGAGTAATTAGCAAGTAATCCCCACTAGTTTTGCCGTTCTAAACATGTAAGAGTGAATCGTGTAGTATTCCAATAATCGGTTTCAATTGTGCTAGTTAGTTTAAAATAGGGTTTACCTGTGTCAAAAAGGATCCTAAGCAAACTTTCCCTACAATTGATTAAATGGCAATACACCACACCATAATGACTATCTAGATCGACTGGGTTGTCAGACCATCCTTACACTAGACGTTATGTGATAATTCTATAGTTAAATATACCATTGCTAATGATTATCTAACTACTATGAAGGTAATTCTATATGGTCGCGATCTACAAAGAATACAGAATATAATCAAACATATAACAGAGGAATAAAACATGAATTCAATTTAAAACATATAATTCCCAAATTAGATAGATGTCAATCAAAACTAGGATTCATACATAAATGCTAAAACTCAAGCTAAATATAATTTAGTTCATACTAATGGAAGAAAAGAAATAAATTACAACTTCAAAGGTTGAAGAAGACATAGTTGATGCACAGCTCCTTCCAGACTTCTTTTCTTGTGTTGTAAGCTTCCTCTTGGCTTAAGGTTTGGCCAATGATGATTTTCTAATGATAAGAGGTTGTATGTATAAGGTATAGGAAGACCTAATTCGTTTCTTGGAGTATAAGATAGGTATTGGACTCCAAGACCAACTCAAATTCGTAGCCCTAAAATCTAGAAAAGGTAAGATTTTGATGCTGTTTTGTTTTGGCCTTAACTGATTTAATTCTTATTCGTTTGACGCGTTTAAATAGTCGAAACTCATCGTCTCGGAAAGCTCTTTAACTTGGACCTTGACCATTCTTCCAAATTCCTAACCAATCTTGAGATATAATCCCTTTTTGGTCGTAGCTGCTGGAATTCAAATTTCTTTGGCAACTTTATCTTTTCCTTTTTCATATTTCTTGCCTTTTAATCCAATTTTCATGTTTATCCTCTTTCCTTTATCTCTTAGAATTAGCTTGGCCTCTAATTAATTACCATATATATTTAAAGTTTCACAGTAAATAAATAATTAAACCCAATATGCTCTAAAAATAATAAATAATCAAATTAAGACACAAAATAGGAAAGTGTACTAAATCATGATAAAATCGACCTATACTCTAATAAATACACCTAAAATGATGTCTCCAACTAATAATAAATCATCACAAATGGGGAGACATCAGTAGATCAAGCCATGACTCTCCAGCTAGCATGATGAGGAAGAAAGAGTCGACACACCACGACTCGGTGAGTCAAAAGATGGCCAATATTGGCAGAAAAAAGTAGGTGAAAATTCAAAAATGAACATGATGGATGTGATGACTAATAAATAATTTGCGTTTAAAGTTAAGGAAAAAGTGGTGAATTTTCCTAAATCAACCTATACCCGATTTGACAACGGTAGTGGCGATCTAGATATTTTTAAAACCTCTAAGCTAGCAATAGTCTTTGACCAAATTGTCCCTAGTCCTACCACGATTCGTTTTGAAGGTTGAGGTAGTAATGTAATTACACCTACAAAATTGTTGAACCAAGATTAAAAAAATGAGAAACAAAAGAGGGACTTACATAACCCTAACCCTAAAGAGGATACGATACAAGATGAAGCTAAGAAACCAAAATCACTCCTAAAGATTCGTGATCGATCTAATTAATCGCAAAAACGTTTTTTTACTCTAAACATCAAATATTATATCTAATGAAAAGAAGTTTTAGCACGTGGAAAGATATAAGAGAGTAATGAAAGAGAATAATAAGGAAGAATATTAAAGTAGATGACTAAATAATATGATGGATTTAAGCTCAATAAATAATACACCTATAAGATCTAATAAATTCAAGGCGAAGACAAGTCAAAAGGCCCTGCAACGCCAAGTGAAACCGGTAAATAGATACAAGGCACTTTGGTGTAGGAGAAACGTGAAAAGGGTTATTGAATTTGATGTTGGGTAAAAGATGTTTATGGAAGAGAAAGATAAAGAACTGATTTTGAGGGTGTTTCGGGGTTGACCTAAATAAATCCCTAGAAAAAAATGATACAACTATGTTAGAAGTGGGCACCCTTGACAATCTTGTCACTCAAAGAAGATGTCAAAAAGTTTAGACCTTAGGTACTTTTTCTCTCAAAATCAAAAACTCTAGTGTTAAAAAGCAACTTGCAAAAATAATTGATAGGAAATTAAGCGATTATGTGGAACCATTAAAAAATTATGGATGTTAGCCCTTTTTTATTTTATTTTTAATACATGAGAAAACCACTTTGGACTCAGAGTCATTTTGATTCCAATGAGATTCGATCCAAGGACTTCTTGGTCTCTTAAACATAATGGTAGCCCTCTTTGCTAAAGACGGTATAATAGCAACCAAGAAAATTGAGCATTTTATGCATTGTGTTATTATTGATAATAAAATTAGTAAAATATGCACAACCTTTGTATATGTTACTATCGAAGAGGAAATAAAGAAAAAAAATCTATTAAAAGTATACTTTCTTGTGAGAACTTAATTAATGATATAAGTTAGTAATTTGGTCAGGAACATAATTAGAGATTTTAACTTGAGGTTATTGTTGATAACATCCTCATTAAATTATCTAATTGTTCTTTTATGCCTTCAATAATCTATTTTATAAAAAAATGCCTAATGAAGTAAATATTTATAGAAAACATTCCTTTTATATTTCCTATACTTTTACTACCCTTATTATTAAATATATTATTTTATTTTAATACAATATTAATTTTTAAATATTAAACAAATAATAAGGTACTTCTTTCTCCACCACAACCACCATGTATGTAACCATTACTACATCCATCACAACCATCACCACCTCCACCACCACAACCACCACCACCACCACCACCACCACCTACTACTACTAATTCCATCGCACGCGCGCGTCCGTGAATTTTTTTTTAAAATCGTCATAACTAATTCAAAAAAAAAATCAGAAAATTAAAAAAATTGTATTTTTGAATAAAGCAAATTAATATTTACGTCTATGAATTTTTTTGATTTTTTTTTTAATTTTTTCGAATTTCTTAAATTTTTTTTTTCGCAGACACGGAATTCCATGTTTTAAACCGTGAAATAAACATGAAATTCCATGTTTTAAACATGAAATTCCGTGTCTGCGAAAAAAAAATAAAAAAAAATAAAAAAATTCAGAAAATTCCGAAAAAAATGATAGACGTAAATATTAATTTGATTTATACAAATATATTTTTTTTTTATTTTTTTGATTTTTTTTGAATTAGTTATGACGATTTTAAAAGAAATTCACGGACGCGCGTGTGTGTTTATTACTTTTTTTCTTATTTTTTAATTGTTAATTATAAGAGTAATTTGGGATGGGGCTGTTTTCCATAAATATTTTATTCTAGGCACCTTTTTCTAAATAAGTTTTTTAATAGGCATCAATCAACAATCGGCTATTTTAACTTCATTTTATATTAAATTTAAAGTATAATTTTGTTTCTATTTCTAGGAAAGGTGGCTGACTGGTTTTTTTTTAGTCAAATGCTGACTGGGTTAACTGAAGTTTTTAAACACTGTGTTTGATAATTAAAATGTGTATATTTTAACTTAGTTAATTTTTTTTTGTTACAACTGAGGTCTAAAGCGACCGATAAATCATAAATGACTTACAAATCTCCTGAAGGAGAGCACAATATAATTCTAGGAGTAGTTATTCCACACTTATCTTTCATAATTAACCTTTTCAAGCCTTCCGGAGGGTTATCGAAATAAGCTGGATCACCCACAAGTTGATTGCCCAATTTAGCCATAAAATCTGCACAGTAGTTCGCTTCCCGATAGACATGAACTAGTTCAAAGCTTTTATGAGTAGCCAAAATCTCTCTACACTCCTTCAGTATTGCGTCTAACCAATTCCCATTGTTCCCACCGCCCTTCACTAGCGCGTGTAATCTAGCGAATCAGTTTCGACAACCATCACCTCATAAGATCTTTGAATAGCCAGAGATAAACCAAAGTGCAATGCAATAAGCTCCGAATCGAAAGCCGAAATTACCTTTGATCTCCCTGCAAAACCTCCTATATAACTGCCCCTTGTATCTCGAAATACTCCACCTACACCCGCGTCCAAAGAACCTTGTCTATAGCTCCCGTTAATATTTAATTTGATGCCCGCTGCTGGTTTAGTCCATTTAATCAAAGTGCTTTTTGCGGAAATAATCAAGCCGCCATCTTTTTCCTTGACCCAGGCCCGAACATATTAATCGCATTATTTTCAACAACATATCTCAGTGTTTGAGTCGATTTATTCTTTTTTCCTTCGTTGAAAATTCGATCATTTCGGTCCACCCATATAGTTAACTATTATTTTAACGAACGATAATGAGCCTATAACTATTATTTTAAGGAACGACAATGAACCTAGTGGTAGGCTAAACTTGTAAAACTATAGTTATTTTTATATTAATATGCTTTCGAATTTTTTTAATGTCAAATCTATAATTTTAAAAAAAAAAAAATTCTACCCCATTTGGAGAATTATCCAATAAAAACGGAAAATAAGTTAACTTCTGTTTAGAAAATAAGAAATCGACCCAAAAAAAGAAAAGTTTCGAAACAAGATAATTTTACGCCCTGGAACCGCGGCAAACGCAAGAGTGAACAGATGGCGGCGAGTCGTATGATGGTCTCCCTTTCATCAATTTCACCAACATATCTATCCATAGCTAACACTTCTACACCACCTCCATATCTTCTTCAACTTGGTGTTGGGTATAAAAGTAATATTAATAAACAAAGGTTAAGGATAAGAAGAGGCATTTCTGTGCCACGTGCAGGACCTAGCAGTAGTAGTTACATCTTCGCCTTTATTTTTCCACTCTCTCTTCTAGCTGTTACCATCTTTGCTTCTATTCGTGTTGCTGATAAGCTCGACCAAAAGTTCCTCGAAGAGGTATATAATACTTTGTTTTTGAGAATTGTGCAAATTAAAATTACTGAAAAAGCTTTAGGTGAAGTGTTTAAATGTGATTTTTCTTCAACATTGCATATCTAATCTAATTAATTTGTTTCAATTTTCAATTTAATACGCGTGTATGTAAATTTATATGTAACTTGAGACAAGTTTTGTTTGAATCATTCTTTAAAGCATTTGTAGATTGAGCTTGAAGAATTGGCCATCTACTTAAACCATTAGGAGATTGTTCGGACTAGTTTTATTGACATGAAAATCATCCTTAGGACTTAGGAGATTGGTTGATGGAATGACTTTACATCTACTATATAGCATATATAAATCCCTTTCACTTAGAAGATTTGTTTAAGTAAATTGATGATTAATAATTTAATAGTAAAAATCCTATGTTAGGCCTTGTTAATACTTGTGTGTTTCTTGAACTATGAAAGGTATGAGTGATTATGGGATGATCTTAATCATGATATTGGACTACTGATCATACGTAATGTCTATAATATTGACTAATCTATATATCTCATCCATGATTATCATGCCTTTGGGAGATGAGCATATTTATTTTGTCTAACCATTTCAGTATATGTTTTACTATTGGGAATATGATTATCCGTATCTTGTATATTTGAGAAACCGGTATAGTATTTAGATATTACTCTTATTGTTGACAGTATTATTGACAATTATGTGTTACCGGATATATTATCTTGATTAAAATAAACCTTATTTTACTTTCTAGTTGCGGATTGCCAAATATTAACTAGAGTCAATTGTTTTTGGTCATTTCCTTGATGCCTAATGGGTCTGCGTAAGACCTCTAACAGGAAATGCTTTTGCAAAAAAAAAAAGTTATTAATTTTTCTTTTTAATTTTCAATGCTCCAGGTTGCTGTAAATCCAGGAATATTAGATGGAACTGATGCCGATGGTAATGGGGTCATTCCGACAGAGGAAGAACGTGTACCACCGCGTACGCGTAATCGTCCAAAACGAGAAGTGGAGTCTTCATCTATGTAACTTCAGTTTTCTGAGTTAAAGGAAGACAAAAGATTGGTTTATGAAGGATAATGATATGTTCACTTTACAATATTGTAATTTATAGCAATTTAGGTTATAGTTTGTACTATTAGGTATATTATGCATATCGTCTCTTCGATTTTCCTTACTGGAAAGCTGAGAAGAGGTTGGACACGCTTGTTATCTTTATGATTTAAATCTATAACATGAATTTTATCGATCATAACATAAAAATCAACGTAATGGTCTATGCAAAGGGCATAGCTCAATCGGACAAGACCAAGAGTTGTAGTGACCTTGTTTGATGGTTGGAGGTTTGAATCTAACCGATCATGAATCTTTTGAGACTAGTGGTGATATTTTTTGGTCCCTAATGATTGAGGCACATAATGTGTCCTTCGATTATGAAAAAATTGTTCCCATCATCTAATTTAAATGAGAATAGAATCCGACCTTTACTAGTGGAGCGAATTGGTCTGAACCACGATAGATAATATTGTCCTCGCATAACAGATAGATCAGTGAATGCAAAAGATCTAGTAGGTATATATCGCGGTGAAAATCCTAACAAAAGTTATGATAAGGTAAGTTGGAGATTTATCGAAAAATTAATTACACATTTTGTATTTCCGTTGTTTTAGGTCTCTGGTGTCGCCTAGGGTGTGATAAAAATAAGATCAAATTAAGTATGGAAAACTATGCACTCTCACCCTAGACAGGCACAGTACTGCAAGTATTACAGGACGTATGCAAGTTTTAATGATAAGTAGAGTTCGTTCTCAGGGACTTAAGTGTGTTAAACGCGTAGGAACGGATAACGAGTAAAAGTAAATAACTAGAAAACAGAAAATTAAATATTTGGTTTTCGAGTTTATGAATTAAAACTAAATTAAAGCTAAGAAAATAAAGACAATAAAGTAAAAGATTAAGAATATGAGATGAGAAGTATAGCTTAGGTTTTGCTAGTATGCACTAATCCTTCTAATTCTATCTATAAATCTAGTTCATAAGGGAGAATATTAGCTCTTGGTAATACTTAGTCAGGATTCTAAATTCCACTACCTTAGACCTTGAGAGCGACTAAGGGGGCTACGTCACAACCAAGAAGTGATTTAAAATAGGGTTATCAAACGCCACTAAGGCCCTAAGCAAATACTGCAAGTCTTGGTGATACTGTGGTTAAAACAAACCTTAATGACTATCTAGTTAGAAGTATGTTTTGTCAGAACTGCTATCGACACTAGACATTATGTGGTGGTTCAATAGTTAAACACCCTTACAAGGAGACCATCTAACTACTCTTAAAACAATCCTAAAGTGATCAATTCTAGGAAAGACATTAAATCAAAACACATAAGCAAATATAAAGTAAGAAGCTAATATCAGATTAAAACATATAATTCCCAAAGAAACTTAGATAGAAGAATTAGAATTCATAGATTATACATATGCAAAACCCAAGCTATGGGGAGTTTAGTTCATACCTGATGGAAATAAACTAAAAGAAATAATAAAAGACATCATCTTGCTCTCTACAATAAACTGGAAGAATAAAACCTTAAGAACTAATTACTATGAGGCAAGGATGATTTACAAGTGATATAAGGGTGTATTTATAGGTGTTTAGAAGACCTAATTCGTTTTCTTGAGGAAGAGTTAAGGTAATGGACTTCTAGCCCAACTCAACTTCGTATGGAAATAAAGATAAACACTGCTGCGTTGTTTTGGTCATAAATTCTTTATTATTGGTCCGATTTTGCTCCACAAGATACCAAAAGAATCGCAACAGAATTATCTAGGCCCTTTAGGAGTAATCTACCAAATTCGGCCTCTTTATTAGGTAAAAACGCCTATCTTTGCAGAATCCCAGATTTAGGCAGCTTTTCCTTTTCCATCTTTTTAGCAATTCCTTCCTTATCTCCAATTACCATGCATATCTCCTTCCATAAGTTGTTGTCTTTGACTTGGACTCTAATTAATCTCCATAATTATCTTTAAAGCTACACACTAAATAAACAATTAAACCCAATATGCTCTAAAAACATTAATTCTACAAATCAAGACACAAAATAGGAAAGTGCACTAAAACTCAAGAAAATCGACATTATTGACTTCTAAAACACTAAAAATGATGTCTCATCTTAACATAAATCTATCACAAATGAGGAGACATCAGTCTCCGAAAATCCTAACAAAAATTATGATAAGGTTAGTTAGGGATTTATCGAAAATTTACTACACACTTCGTATTTCCGTTGTTTTAGGTCCGTGAAAATCCTAACAAAAGTTATGATAAGGTAAGTTGGAGATTTACCGAAAATTTATTACACACTTTGTATTTCCGTTGTTTTAGGTCGTAATTATTATGTTGGCTATGTACATCAATATGATGTAGGTCCTTTAGAATAGAGAGTCTTTCGTTTTTTTCAACCATCAAAGGGACATTCGATAGGAAGATCCCCTTTAACCATATTGATTTTTATGTGTATGGAGCGCTTACCCGGACACTTCGTATCGATGACAAGTTTCACGGCCATGTCCTCGGTGGTCATTAAACGCTTTCGGATGACCACCTTCTTTGATACACCGGTACCCTTAACTACTATCTTCTTTGCCTTCTCAATCACCAAAGAGTTTGACTTAGTAATTTCATCAAACACTTGGCGTGCCACTATTTTATCTCATCTTTTTTCCACCATTTGCTTATCTAAATGACTCACACGCTTTGAAAAACCTAGTCCGAGCCTTAAGAGATGTATCACAAGCACCACACTCTTCAATTACATCACAATTTTTACCCAATATGACGCAGGAAGTCTCCCTTAAGGAGGGAGAGGTCCTCGACCGAGCAACATAGGAAGGGGGCTCATCGGCTTGGATCTCTTCCATCAAGCTTCCCACTTTGTTGTTATTACTCTTTGATGTTTGTTTCCTCTATTATGTTTTCTCCAAATGAAGCTAATTTAGGGTTTTGAATCCCCAAACTTTGCTACAAACTCACCATTCTCACTCCTTAGATGCTCCAAGGAGACCATCTGCCGGTGATTCATGAGCTAGAGTGAGACTAGTCAATTCAAAAGTGATCGGGTTTACATAAGACGTTAAGTTCTTGGGTTCCGGTGGCTCCTTGGCGGAAGTATCTTGGTGAAGAAACTTGGTGTCTTTCAGGTCCAAATCGGCCCGAGAAACACTTCGATCTTGTGTTGATTGAGTTGAATTGATCATTTTGTCAAAGAAATCAAGAGAAGCCGACGAGATAGACGCTAAATCAAGATTATTTAGAAGAAGAACACTCTAACCCTTCTTTAGCTTTCTTTCTCTTATTCAATGTTTGGATTTATTTTTTAAAAGGAATGGAAAAGAAATGATAGGAATATAAGTTCCTTTCTTTAACTAGTCTCTAATGGCTCAATCACTTCTCAATTACATAGCAAAGAATCACAAGGTCTTTAAGGTTGTAATGTAGGCTTAGGGACGGTGTGATAGTATATTTGGATAATTTGGAGTGAGCTTTTGGCTCTCTCCTCACTAGCCATCAACGAATCGCCCTAGAGCTTGAGTTACTCTCATAAACGTTTCTCACTCAACCCAATGAATTCCTTGATGCACAATTTAGCATCCCCAATACCCCAATTAAACTTTAAGATGTTCACATAAAAATCCACTTTGCCGGTCCGAATATATATTTTTTCTTTTCTTTTCAATTCAATTTTCTAGCTATGACTCTCTTTTAATGTTGAGATATCACGCTGATTTTCTCATATATATATTTTTTCTTTTAATGCCCTTGTTGGCAAAATTAGCTCGAAGCTTCTTTTTCATTCACTATTACCCCGGCAAAGGGTTACAATACAATGCTGTAAAACATCCTCAATATAAAGCACAAAGCACAATTAATAAGCTCAAAAATCCCAACATAATAACTCCCATAATGGTGGACCCACCACCCCAAACTCAAGCTCTAAAACAACTGTCTAAGCATCGCGATTCGAGTGCGGGTCATATGGAAAAGTCCTAAAATCTAAAGGATATGGCTTATAATGTGTTTCAATAAAAAGGCTTTAGAAAGGCTAGAAGGGGCTAAGAAGGATATAACTTTTAAACTCAAAAATCACAAGGTGAGAAGGTATAAAAAGGCTTCAAAGGCTTAAAAATATGAAAGAACCGCCTTGATCACTTTCTACACTATGTAATTCAGAAAATTTCTTACCTTTAGCACTTTCATCAAATGGTTTTTCAACTAGCTTGGATCTCACGGCCTACACACTTTCAAGGTTCCCTGAGATCGAACATACTTTCTATCGCATTGCTTACTAATCTTTTCTTTACTATCAATGTGTGTTTTCCTGCAAATACTCAAAGCATACAAATACATAGCTCATAAACATATCACTTACTATCATTAATCTACTGAGCTCATGCTTTCAAGCTATTAAACACACTCTACATCTAATTCCCATGCATCAAAAATTTTAATTTCACTCAAAAACAGAAAAATGGAGATGAGAGACAACGAATCCCCACACCCCCAACTCAAAAATGAGCCGTGTCCCCACGACTCGAAAAAAGACTCGAAAACAGAAATTAAAATTAGCAGATAGACATATTTACAGAAATGGTAAGGAAGAAAGAGAACATACTCTCGAGGCTATTGCCTCGCATCATTGACATCCAAGATTGGAATTGCTGGACCTTTCGTTAATTGCTCAAGGAGTTTCATGATGTGTACTTGATTAGCGTTGATTTGCGCCACATCATTGACTAAGGAAGTTTGAGCTGCTTCAAATTTCGTTAAACGCTCCTCCATCTTCTTTTGCCAATTTTGCTCCTTTTCTGCCTTCGAGACTTGAGTAGAACCCGCTCTTCGAAGGCTTTCTTTGATCCATGCATTATCAATATAACTCATTTTGAACTCGAGTTTCTCTTCTTCACCCAATACTACATTCGCTTTTCGTACAAGACACGTGATCATAGTTGGAAATTTAACGTTATAAACTGATTTAGGAGAGACCGAAAATCGTATCACCTCCTCATAGATCAACTGTGCCACATCAACTTCTTCTCCTCTCAAAATACAGTCCAACAGTAGCGCGTTCTTCATGGTCACCTCCAAAGTTCGTGTGTTTCCAAAGACATTAGGGATAAGGAAATTGTGCCAAATTCTAGCATCTGCTTGAAGATATTTGTAAGGCCAAGGTGCCTTCAATTCTCCCGTATGTAATTGCACTTTCTCCTTGTCTAAAACATGCTCAAAAAGTAATTCCTTATCAAAGATTTTACGTTTAGCAACTGCTTCCTCAAATTTGCAAAAACCTTTCAGTTTCTGAAACTTGAAGTGGTTCCTAATCTCCTCAACTGTAAAAGGAACTAACTTTCCTCTAATCGGAACACAATCACTATCTCGGCTAAAGAGGCCTAGATAGAACTCCAAAACTAATTCAGGACATAATTCAGAACGGCTTACCATGAACGTAGACCAACCCAATTTCTCACCAAGCTCAAAGAATCTCTTGTATTCTCCATCTCTAATTTCCTCCTTGAATACTTTCTCATAGGCAAAAGGTAGTTCTTTTAATTGTTTCTCTGCAGAAATCTTCAAGGAATTTGAAGTATCCACTTTCTCTATAGGTATAGGATTTTGTTGAGGTTGTGTTCTTTCCTTTGCATAAAAATAAAGCTTTTTACCATTACTATCATACGAAGGTTTCCCACTCTTCAATTTATCTTTACCCTTTGATTTAGAACTAGCTCCTTTGTCAATTGATTTCTTCTTGTTTAAATCCAATCCCATGTTACTCTTCACCTCCCACTTGCTAGATAAGATTGTTGTTCTATTAGTCATCTTCAATTAACCCCCAACTCAAAGCTTTAGCAACCCTTGAAATTTAACTCTTGAATTAATGGATGAACAAGCTTGATTTGGCCTAGGATGGGTGAATTGGTGATGAATCTCTATGTGGGTGAGGATGATTTGTAATGGGTAGGCTAGGATTTTTAGAAATTGTGTGATGAATTTGTGAAATTTGGCTCTTTGATTCTTCAATTTGAATGAATTTGGTGATGATTGGTAGCTTGATTCTCTCTTGTAAGGATGTGGAGAGAAGGTTTGATGTGTTTTTCTTGATGATTGGGTAGTGTTTTGGTGATTGGTGAAAGTTTTGATGAGCTTCAATGGAGTTAGGAGAGTTGTGGAGAAGAAAGAGAGGGTTAAGGTTTAATAAATTCGGAATAATAGGCTCAATACCTCCTCTATAACTCAATCCCGTAACTTTCTCTCTCCTCTGGCGGCGCTGCGGACTACCCCTGCGGACCATGGGGTGCACCGCAGGGTAGTCCGTGACATCTGATGCTCGAAATTTTTTGCTTACTGACCTAAACCCGTGGTAGGACCCCATGGTACGGGTTTTTGGGGCGCGGACTAGGTTCCGGTGTACCGGAGGGTACACCGCGGCTTCTGTTGTCAACTCCGTCAAAATACCCGTGGTACTCACCCCGTGGTACGGGTTTTTGGGGCGCGGACCATGGCGCGGTGCACCGTGGGGTAGTCCGTGGAATTTTTTCTTGTTTCTGGATCAAACCCGCGGTAGCAACCCGTGGTACGGGTTTTGACCTCGCGGACCATCCCTGCGGACCATGGGGTAGTCCGTGGGGGTAGTCCGCGGGGTGCATTCTTGCGCTCCAAAAAATTTCCTCGCGTTCCCTAACTTGATTTCTCCGATTCCTACACACCAAAAACACTAATACCTTTCTCAAATATGCATTATCCACTAAAAACAACTAAAATAAACTTAAACTAAGAATGTAAAAGACATGAAAACGTAAAAAACTTCGGGTTGTCTCCCGAACAGCACTTTTGTTTAACGTCTTTCAAAGTTAGACGTGTTACCTCTGTCAAGATTTGCGAATATAGCCTCCCCAACAACGAGTAAGGCTATGAACGTCAACTAATCTGCGCTTGACCCCTGTTTTGGGGCGAATTTCTATCACCTTGGCTGAAACAACCTTCGTGACAATGAATGGTCCCATCCACGAGTCTTTGAAACTTCGTGGACTGTTCTCGCGTTTGTGGGCTTTCCATAGGACTTCATGGCCAACCCCAAACTCAATGTTTGGCTCAGTGTCCACAGGTTTTAAGTGGATCTCCTCAGGAGGGACTTTGTGATGTGAAAGGCTGTGGATGATAGGCACGGTGGGATCCAACTTCCTTGGATTTTTACCCAAGACATAGAAGGTCTCGGATACATTTTTAGCATGAAGGGTGATGGTCCCATCTTGGAAGTTGATCACACTTTGACTTGTGGCCATGAAGGTCCGTCCAAGTATGATCGGAACCTGCTTATCTGCATCAAACTCAAGAATAACAAAGTCAGTAGGGATGGCGATATTACCTGCACGGACTAAGACGTCCTCCACTGTTCCCCATGTCCTCTTCACTGAGTTGTCAGCAAACTGCAACTTCACTGGAGTTTTCTCTGATTTTTGAAGTCCAAGCCTCTCGAACACAGACTTAGGCATAAGATTCACACCAGAACCCACATCGTACATTGCTTTCACTTTGAGCCTACCATGTAATTGAATAGGAAGGTTAAAACTTCCTGGATCTTTAAGTTTTGTAGGTAGCTCCTTCTCACTTCTTCTTGAAACCCTCAGGTTATCTCTCGGGATCTCTACACTCGCCTCTTTTTCAGGAATAACTTGCGTAAAAACTTGTTGCGGTGTAAGTCCTCTCTTCGCAATCTCAAGCATCTGGGCGTTGATATTTTCAGGTTGGTACGCCTCTACAAATGTCTTGAGAGCAGTGTCATCTTTAGGATTTGTATCAGGAATAGTTGATGGCACTGGTTGAACACTAGGTGGCGATTCCACCTTCTCTTCTTCTTTCTCCTCTAGCACAGCAGGTGCCACTTCATCTTCCTTCGATTCTTCTTTTGAGGCTTCTTCCTCTTTCTCTCTCGCTAACTCCGCTGCATACTCTACCATCGATCGCATCTCCTCTTGCACCTTTCTCAGTAGCTCTATGAACTCGTCTCTCTCTTCATCGCTTTCCAGATGATAAACTTCTAGACAGTCGGACTCCTCGGGGTTAGACTCGGTTGGCTCTTCTTCAATACTGGGAACTTCCACGGCACTAATGGCAGCATGTGGTGCTTCCTCCTTTTCTTTTTTGATTTCAAGGCATATAGCCTTGCAAGCTTCGAACCCAACATTGTTTTCACCTCCTTCGATTGCCTTTACTTCCTTTTGTTCTTTTAGATGCTTGTTTATTTGGTCTAACTGAGTACTTAGCATCTGAAGTATGGCATCGTGTCCTCGGACTTTTTCCTCTTGAGCGTTTACAGTTGTGTTTAAACGGTCTAGAGCTTGTATTATCTGTGTATTGTCCATAGATCCTTCTTGCGGATACTGAGGTAAAGCTTTTTGATCTAAAGTATCGGTATAGGCGTCTTGAGCAGGTTGTTGTGGAGGAGTAGGTCGATTCTGATATTGGTTTTGGTACTGACCTCTCTGTTGGTAAGAGTTGTTCTGGGGTCGCGATTGATATTGACCAGGATTAGCGGCCCCTTGTGGATTTGAATACTGCATACCCGGATGGTTGCGGTTGCCCCATCGGTTGGACATGAAGTAAACAGATTGCGGATTTGATTCGCACTCTTCCCATGAATGATCGTTAACTCCACATTGTTGACAACCTTGTGCCTCTTGAACTACCTTTGTAGCAGCTAAATTCTTATCCATCGCGATTCTCAGCTCCTTGATTTGATTTTCTAACGAGGATATTTGAGCTGAGTTCGCAGTTTCTGCATCTAAACGAAGCGTTCCTCGGGTCTTTGCTGCAGAAGCTCGCGTTGAAGGCCAACTTCTTTCTTGTTCCATAATATTTTCTAACACCTCGGAAGCTTCATTGTGATTCATGGACACAAAATTACCCTTTCCAATGTTATCCACCTTGTCTCTACCCTTGTCATCAAGACCTTCATAGAATATAGCAAGTTGTAGAGCAGGTGTATAACCATGGAGCGGGCATCTAGCTAATTTTTGTTGAAACCTTGTCCATGCTTCTCCCACTGTTTCTCCATCTTCTTGAGAAAATCTTGCAAGCTCGGTTTGATCTTTAAGTCTCATGCTCTTCGGATAAAATCGGTTAAAGAATGCGGCTTGAAGCTCTCTCCAAGAGTGAATAGTTCCATGTGGTTGTCTCTCTAGCCAATCGCTAGCTCTTCCGGTCAAGAAAAACGAAAACATATGACAATACAGTTGCTCGCGTGTAATGCCAGGAGTAATGTAGGCATCACAAATATGCATGAACTTCTGAATCGCTTTTACCGGATCTTGAATTGCAGTACCAGTATATAGTCCGAAACTTTGAAATTGACTAAGCATACCCGGATCGGGTCTAAATTTGATATTCGGAATCTCAGGAGGGCGGTAACCGATGGGTTGAACATGGAATGGTATGTTAAGGCCAGGTAGATCTTGTTCAACTCGGTTTTGTTGATTATTCTGCCCATTACCTTCTCCTACTGGTAAATGTACACCAGGTGGAATGTATGCTGGAGGTCCTCCTGGAGCAAAGTAAACTAACTCCGGATCATTATCATGTATGTCTGCCATAGCTCTTTTCAAGGCTCTTTCCTCATGAATTCGTTTGTTATAAGCTCTGAAGCTCCTCTCAGGCTCCGGTAAGGGAGGCCAAGAATTAAACACTGTGAAACCTGAAAAAGACTAGAGCAAACCACAAGCGTAAATCTGGAAAAATAAAAACTAAAACTAAACTAAAAACTGAAAAGTAAAAACTAATTAAAGACTAAAACTCGAAATAGATAACCCACACGCTAACGAAACACAAGTCCCCGGCAGCGGCGCCAAAAACTTGGTGTCGCCTAGGGTGTGATAAAAATAAGATCAAATTAAGTATGGAAAACTATGCACTCTCACCCTAGACAGGCACAGTACTGCAAGTATTACAGGACGTATGCAAGTTTTAATGATAAGTAGAGTTCGTTCTCAGGGACTTAAGTGTGTTAAACGCGTAGGAACGGATAACGAGTAAAAGTAAATAACTAGAAAACAGAAAATTAAATATTTGGTTTTTGAGTTTATGAATTAAAACTAAATTAAAGCTAAGAAAATAAAGACAATAAAGTAAAAGATTAAGAATATGAGATGAGAAGTATAGCTTAGGTTTTGCTAGTATGCACTAATCCTTCTAATTCTATCTATAAATCTAGTTCATAAGGGAGAATATTAGCTCTTGGTAATACTTAGTCAGGATTCTAAATTCCACTACCTTAGACCTTGAGAGCGACTAAGGGGGCTACGTCACAACCAAGAAGAGATTTAAAATAGGGTTATCAAACGCCACTAAGGCCCTAAGCAAATACTGCAAGTCTTGGTGATACTGTGGTTAAAACAAACCTTAATGACTATCTAGTTAGAAGTATGTTTTGTCAGAACTGCTATCGACACTAGACATTATGTGGTGGTTCAATAGTTAAACACCCTTACAAGGAGACCATCTAACTACTCTTAAAACAATCCTAAAGTGATCAATTCTAGGAAAGACATTAAATCAAAACACATAAGCAAATATAAAGTAAGAAGCTAATATCAGATTAAAACATATAATTCCCAAAGAAACTTAGATAGAAGAATTAGAATTCATAGATTATACATATGCAAAACCCAAGCTATGGGGAGTTTAGTTCATACCTGATGGAAATAAACTAAAAGAAATAATAAAAGACATCATCTTGCTCTCTACAATAAACTGGAAGAATAAAACCTTAAGAACTAATTACTATGAGGCAAGGATGATTTACAAGTGATATAAGGGTGTATTTATAGGTGTTTAGAAGACCTAATTCGTTTTCTTGAGGAAGAGTTAAGGTAATGGACTTCTAGCCCAACTCAACTTCGTATGGAAATAAAGATAAACACTGCTGCGTTGTTTTGGTCATAAATTCTTTATTATTGGTCCGATTTTGCTCCACAAGATACCAAAAGAATCGCAACAGAATTATCTATGCCCTTTAGGAGTAATCTACCAAATTCGGCCTCTTTATTAGGTAAAAACGCCTATCTTTGCAGAATCCCAGATTTAGGCAGCTTTTCCTTTTCCATCTTTTTAGCAATTCCTTCCTTATCTCCAATTACCATGCATATCTCCTTCCATAAGTTGTTGTCTTTGACTTGGACTCTAATTAATCTCCATAATTATCTTTAAAGCTACACACTAAATAAACAATTAAACCCAATATGCTCTAAAAACATTAACTCTACAAATCAAGACACAAAATAGGAAAGTGCACTAAAACTCAAGAAAATCGACATTATTGACTTCTAAAACACTAAAAATGATGTCTCATCTTAACATAAATCTATCACAAATGAGGAGACATCAGTCTCCGAAAATCCTAACAAAAATTATGATAAGGTTAGTTAGGGATTTATCGAAAATTTACTACACACTTCGTATTTCCGTTGTTTTAGGTCCGTGAAAATCCTAACAAAAGTTATGATAAGGTAAGTTGGAGATTTACCGAAAATTTATTACACACTTTGTATTTCCGTTGTTTTAGGTCGTAATTATTATGTTGGCTATGTACATCAATATGATGTAGGTCCTTTAGAATAGAGAGTCTTTCGTTTTTTTCAACCATCAAAGGGACATTCGATAGGAAGATCCCCTTTAACCATATTGATTTTTATGTGTATGGAGCGCTTACCCGGACACTTCGTATCGATGACAAGTTTCACGGCCATGTCCTCGGTGGTCATTAAACGCTTTCGGATGACCACCTTCTTTGATACACCGGTACCCTTAACTACTATCTTCTTTGCCTTCTCAATCACCAAAGAGTTTGACTTAGTAATTTCATCAAACACTTGGCGTGCCACTATTTTATCTCATCTTTTTTCCACCATTTGCTTATCTAAATGACTCACACGCTTTGAAAAACCTAGTCCGAGCCTTAAGAGATGTATCACAAGCACCACACTCTTCAATTACATCACAATTTTTACCCAATATGACGCAGGAAGTCTCCCTTAAGGAGGGAGAGGTCCTCGACCGAGCAACATAGGAAGGGGGCTCATCGGCTTGGATCTCTTCCATCAAGCTTCCCACTTTGTTGTTATTACTCTTTGATGTTTGTTTCCTCTATTATGTTTTCTCCAAATGAAGCTAATTTAGGGTTTTGAATCCCCAAACTTTGCTACAAACTCACCATTCTCACTCCTTAGATGCTCCAAGGAGACCATCTGCCGGTGATTCATGAGCTAGAGTGAGACTAGTCAATTCAAAAGTGATCGGGTTTACATAAGACGTTAAGTTCTTGGGTTCCGGTGGCTCCTTGGCGGAAGTATCTTGGTGAAGAAACTTGGTGTCTTTCAGGTCCAAATCGGCCCGAGAAACACTTCGATCTTGTGTTGATTGAGTTGAATTGATCATTTTGTCAAAGAAATCAAGAGAAGCCGACGAGATAGACGCTAAATCAAGATTATTTAGAAGAAGAACACTCTAACCCTTCTTTAGCTTTCTTTCTCTTATTCAATGTTTGGATTTATTTTTTAAAAGGAATGGAAAAGAAATGATAGGAATATAAGTTCCTTTCTTTTGTTTGGATTAGATTTTTAATGGAAAGAAAGTAATTCAATTGATGGCGCAATCCCTTGGATTCTTTTAGAAATGCTAGTTTATCAATCATCTCATATTTGAGTCATTTTAAAGGAAAGGAAATGGTTATAATTTAAAATGTCCTAACAAGCCTTATGAATTTAATATCCAATACTCTACATAACATAAAATGGTATAAATGTAATTTTCATTTAAAATTATCATTTCTATTTCTTTAATAATATAAATCCAAATAAAAGAAATATTAATCAATTTCTTTGTTTTCCTTTGTTATTAATTTTATAATTTAAACATGGTTGTTACTTTCCTTTCTATTCTTTTACTGTTTTTATATTCTTATCATTTACTTTCTCTTAAAAATGTGAATCTAATGTATGCATTAAAGTCACCTTTTTTTTTGGACTTCAAAAGGTGTCTAAAGCACCAAACAACAAAAGAAATTATATCTGAGAGAAAACAAAGAAATGTGGAAACAGAAAGTAAAACCCTAACCGACCCCTGATCTACCAAAATTATTAGCAAACTCAAATAATGCGGATGATGACCCAAAAACAACGTTGGTCTTGTGTATATCTTCTTTCGCGAGTTTATCCGCTTGGCTATTGAAATTTTTATTGATAAAATTAAAGGTAATAGGACCAAATTCCGCAACCTTCTGATTGATCTTCTTGATAATCGGTTGGATTTTCCAACTCGCAACTGGCACCTGCCTAATACCTTGAATAGATTTGAGGTTATCAAATAGAATAAGCTCTTTTTTCGTAGGGTATGCTTCACAAATCCGAACGACGTTTAATATTGTCATTATCTCCCCTTCCAAAGCTGATTCGCAAACTAAGTCCGTTTTTATATGTTGGCATATAGCCTCCCTTTGATAGGTTGTTTTAATGTGACAAATCCTCTTGTGTTTTAGTGTGCTAATTACTCTTGTTATACATATTCTATCTTGCACTCTATTTCATCAAAGAGCACATCTTTATCATTTAGATCAAAGCTTTATTGTTATATGTTATGAAACTAATTCTCATTCAAATACGTTTAACCTTATCCTTGTGTTCTTTGAGAATTAGCTTTAGTGATCAACTTCAAAGTTTCCTAGAATGATGTTTCCAACAACTTTCGTGAAGAAGATTTCATAGCTTAAGTCATTTTCTTTCAAAGTTACTTGGCGCGGTACACCGGACGAAAGGCGCGGTACACCGGACCAAGAATGCGGACCAGGGCGCGGTGCATAGGCTAGCCCGTCAGAGAGTTAGAAAATCAAACCGTTGAGGTGCGGTACACCGCACGAAAACTTGCGGTACACCGCAAGGAAGGTTTTTCTGCACAAAGTTTAAGTCATAAAGAATATATCCGTTGGGAGATTAATAGATCCGTTGGACCCAAGCCTTATGACCGTTGGAAGCCATTTTCTACTATAAATTGAAGCTCTTTGAAGGCTACAACCACACCAACTAATTACAAACATTAAGGGGCTTAATTGTTATCATTCAAGAAGGTGTCAAGAGCTATACATAGTCAAAATCAATCTTAGTGAGCTTTTAAATCCTTTCAAGGAGTTAATCAAATAAGCCACAAGGTTATATCTACTCAAGAGGAGTTCACAAGCTATATAGTTCATATCCACTCTTTTAGGAGTTTAGTTACAAGCTTTTATAAGCAACCCTTTAAACACTTTGTTTCTATCCTCTTAAGTCTAGGTCTTGTAATAGATAGATTAAGAGAGAATTCAAGTATAGGGAGTATACTTGGTATCCTTGTGTTGTGATTACACAAGTGGTTGTCCTTCGTGTTATCGAAGAGGTTGTAAGGGTTATTGTGTTCTCGACCCGGTTAAGAGAGACACGGAAGCTTAGTGAAAAGCTTGAAATCCTAAGGAGGCTTCCTTAGGTAGTGGATGTAGGGAAACCGAACCACTATAAATCGCGTGTATCTTTCTATCCCTACTCTATTTACTTTCCGCACTTTATATGTTTGATAATATGCTAGCTTGATTATTGTGATATTGTTTATCTAGTTTATCTAACATATAGTCTTCTAGAGTAGTAACATATTGGATTGTCGATTTACTTGTTTTACTTATATATATCGAACCTCCTACTTACCCTTTGCATGATCCTAAGTGTTTGATATATTAAGTTGTCTTAGAAGTTTTCACTTAAGCTTATAATTGTCCAAAAGATTTTTAATTAGGCATTAATCTTATTAGTAATCCTATTCACCCCCCATCCTATCTAGTCGTTATCAACCCAACTAAAAAGGGTAAAAAACCGAAAACACCTCCCCTTCCCTATTAACTACAGAGAAAACCAAAAACCAAAAAGTCAAACCCTATTAAGAAACGAAATTGGCATCATTTCCCTCTCTCTTCTCCATTACGAACCCACCCCTCACTCAAGAAATCCACCACCATCGCCACCCTCCTTTCCCTTGCTTTTGACTATCCCACCACCACACTCTCCTGTTGAAGGCAACCCTCTCTCTCTCTCTCTCTCTCTCTCTCTCTCTCTCTCTCTCTCTCTCTCTCTCTCTCTCTCTCTCTCTCTCTCTCTCTCTCTCTCTCTCTCTCTCTCTCTCCACACCCAGCCCTCCCTCACCTCCGTTCGTGGACCATACACCATCCCACCTTTCCTCTGGTCTAACCTTCCCAGTAAAACCGTCGGCCATCGTGGCCCTCTCACCACCATCTTCACCACCACGATCTTTATCACCATCACCTTCATCACCATCACCACCATCTCCACCAACATCATCACCACTCGGGTCTCACCTTCCCACCGGTCCACCTATCTCCCCTCCTCACCACCATCACCATTATCACCACCACCACCACCACCTCTATCACATTCACCACCATCCCCGATCTTACCTTTCCGCCGTGTGGACTTTGCACCAAGCCGCACTCCTCCACCATCGAACCTCGCACCAAGCCACTCTTCTCCACCATCAAACCATTGAACACGCCGCTCTCCTCCAGCACAAGAAAAACCAAAGATGTTTGGTCCATTCTCCACCACTGAAGGCACGATCTTACAAGGCCAATGAAGCCCAATAACTTCTCCCCTGTCGTTCGTAGCCATTCTCCGACGAACGTGAAACCACAGGGCCATGGGTACAACCCATCGAGGTCAATTCGAAGCATGGGTACAACCCATCGTGGTCCTGTTCAAAGCCATAGTGGGCCATGGGTACATCCCATCGTGGTCCATTTGAAGCCAAACTCCGCTTCTCAGGTGCACAAGATAATCACCGCTTACGGACGTGACCATTCTCCACCCATCTCAGGTCTCACATTGCCGCCGATCTACTCCACCATGGCTATGATTTGTTCTTGCTTTTTGTTCTAATGGTCATCAAAGATTTATTTTTGTTTTTTGTTCCGGCGAGCGTGAAGGGATTCCCTTTTAAATTTTTGTTCAATTTGTTTTTTTAATGGGCCATGGGTATAGCCATGTGGAGATGTATATTGGTCTTGGGTACAACCCAGAGTTTTCTTTTTGTATTTTGTTTCAATAATGCGAGTGTTTTTTTTATCCAATGCACATAGCTTTTTTTTGTTGTTCGTTCGAATAATGAGAGTGTGAATTTGGTTGTTTTGATCCAATGTTGTGCAGAAATTACTTTTTTATTTTGTTCCTAATGGGTACAACCCAAGAACATTGTTCGAGATGGGTCTGTACCCATCTAGCTATTTGTCGAGATGGGTCCGTACCCACATGGAGTTTAACATGGACCATTATGAAGGATTTAATAAAAAAAACAACTAACAAAAAGTTACAAACGCTACGGGTCCGTATCCATCACGGTTATATTTCCGAACATGGTTGTGAGCTTTCGTGGGTCCGTGCTCACCGAAAAAAGTAAAAGATTATTTAGTTCAGACTAAGAAGGGTGTAAACGTCAAAACCAAACCAAAAGATTAGAAATATCCTTTAATAGAATAAGTTTTTAGTTGGGATTTAAAATATAAACATGGGGAGTTTGAAGCCTCATTTTGTATTTGTCTCTTTTAACCACTAATGAATCCAAACATGGCATGATAATAAAAAATAATGATATATACCATCTAAAATCATATCATTTAATTATCACCTATGATGTGGCGTGAATTGGTTGACAATAAATTGCTAATCAGATTAAGAAAATAAATAAATTAACGATTTTTAGTCAACCAATTCGTGTCATGTTATGAGTGGTATATTTGGGTGGCATGATTTTGAGTTGTATATTTTTGACAAAAAAAAAAACACACTTAAAAGTAAGAGGAATATACAAATTACAGCCCAACTAACCTTTACCTTATTTTTTAAGGCCCTACAGTAAAAAAATTCTTTTTACAGCCTAACTGAACCAGTTTAGAGTGGAATGTTACTATGTTACCCTTTTCCTTTTCTTTTTTTTTCAGAAATTCGTTTTTTAAGTGTTTTGTTCTTTACAATTTAGCGAACAGGTCCGTACCTATTGGTACAGACCTATATTGGGTCTGCGTTTTTAAAGACTATACCAGATACTATTTTTTGTATATATCCATACTTAATAAGTTAAAATATGTCAATTATACAATAGGGGCTGTACCCTAAGGTATGAACATTTTTTCTGAATTTTTTTTTGTCCAAGTCCAAATATATATCCAATCAAGTCATATACCACATGGGCTGTACCCTTTAATTGCATAGGAACTAAAAAACTAAAATCCAAGTATATATCCAACTCTATACCATAGGGGCTGTACCTTTTAAATTTTTTTAAGGATTTTTCTTTAAAAATCTTGACTGAAATGGGCTGGACCATTGTGTTAAATGAATTAACTGAAATGGCTGGACCATGATAGAGGGGGGCTGGACCATGACTGATCAGCTTCTTTTTACCAGGCTGGACCCATGGCCCAAAGGTGTTAGACCACGGCCTAAAGGGACTGAACCATACGGGCTGTACAATGCTCGACGTGGACCAAGTTAATAAAACAAAACCCGAGATCCGAAGGGTAGATCTGATCACGAGGACGCGCTGGTGTTAGGGGATGGAGATGGCGGTGAGATCTGGGTGGTGGGAGGCTGCAGATGGTGGGAGAGGAGGAGAAGATTAAATCTGTGATGCTGGTTTCGATGTTGTGAGCAACAGGTCAGATCAAGCGGCGGTGGTTATGTACCTCAGCGATGGCGGTGTGGGGCCGAGAAACTGGGCTTCGTGATGGTGGTGGGGCGGAGCTTCGATGGCGGCGACAAACTGGGCTTCGTGGCGGAGATCTCGTGATGCAGAGGCGGTGTGGAGGTGGTGCTGTGCTGCTGGCTTCGCTGCTGCTTGGTGTGAGGTGTGAGGTGGAGGTGGTGCTGTGCTGCTGGCTTCGTTGCTGGTGGTGGTGGTCTTCACAGCAGCGGCGAGATCTCGGCTTCCTTCTGGTGGGCTGGATCTTCACAGCAGCGGCGAGATCTTCACAGCAGCGGCAATGGTGGGTTCTGGTGTCGCTGAGATCGATGAAGATGGTGGCCGGGCTTGGTCCTCGTCCTGCAGCAGTTTTCTGGTCCTGCACTACTGGCTCCGTGTTGGCTCAGCGGTGAAGGTGGCTCGCTGCTGGTGGCTGCTCAATGGCGTGGGGGTGTGGGGTGAAGAAGGAATAGGGAGGGTGACGGGAGGGAGGGGGTAATGGTGGGCGGCATAGAGAGAGGGGAGGCAGCAACAGAGAGAGAGGGGTAGGTAGGGTTTCTAAACCCTATTGGGTTTTTGTTTTTGTGTTTTGTTTTGCAGTATATTAGTAGTGTATAAGAGGGGGTATTTGGTCATTACACCCACTAGTTTGATGCTCCAACTAGTGTAGTTACTCCAAGGCCTTATTTTATTAACTTCATAGTTGTTGGGCCTTATCTAATAATTCACCCTAAAAGTAATACTAGAGTATTTATTATACTAGTGACCAGCCAGTAACAGAAAAAAGAAACGATCATAGCTTCCATTACATAATATCTATTCCTGAAACATATTTCACCACCATTTTAATTTTTCTTTAAAAGATCAACTCTACCATCACCACCACAACCACCACCATGACGGAGTTCCTAGACTTAGAAGGGCAAGATGCCGTACGCATGCCTTGGAATGTAATCCCCGGAACTAAAGCCGAAGCAGCACAATCCGTGATCCCAATTTCCGCAATCTACACTCCATTGAAACCCTTCCCAAACGCCACCATCCTCCCCTACGCGCCTCTTCGCTGCCGTAATTGCCGATCGGTGTTGAATCCATTCTGCATCGTTGATTTCTCAACTAAGATCTGGATCTGCTGCTTCTGTCTCCATCGAAATCATTTTCCTAATCACTACCAAGCCATCTCTGAATCCAATTTGCCCGCTGAATTATTTACGCAGTACACTACCGTTGAGTATGAGACTCCTACTGATAAGGTTCCACTTACCACTCCAATTTATTTGTTCGTTGTCGATACTTGTCTTGTTGAAGAGGAAATCACCTACTTAAAGAACACACTTTTGCAGGTATAAATCTAAATTGTGTTTGTTCACGTTTATTCAATACTTACTTGTTCAATGACAAGTTTATCAGCAATTGAGTGCTTATTTGTGTTTGTGGTGTGCAGGTGTTGGGAATGTTATCAGAAAATTGTTTAGTTGGATTAATAACATTTGGTACATATGTACAAGTGCATGAGCTTGGGTATGGGCAAATTCCAAAGGTTTATGTATTCAAGGGGTCAAAAGAGGTAACAAAAGATCAAGTGTTGGAACAGATGGGTTTCTTTTTAAAGAAACCCAAACCAGCTAGTGGTGTTATTGCAGGAGTAAGAGATGGACTTTCACAAGAGAGTATTTCTAGGTTTTTATTACCTGCATCCGAGTGTGAGTTTGCACTTAACTCCATATTAGAGGAGCTTCAAAAAGATCCATGGCCTGTTCCACCAGATCAACGTGCAGCTCGATGCACTGGAACAGCATTAGGTGTAGCTGCTCATTTGTTAGGATTATGTGTTCCAGGTTCAGGTGCCAGAATTATGGCTTTTTTAGGTGGACCCACTACAGAAGGACCAGGCAGTGTAAGTATCATATAACCTAACCTAAACATATCTTATTTTGTTTTTTAACCTCTTATAAGTAATTCATCTATCATTACAGATTGTGTCAAAAAATTTGTCAGAACCGATACGTTCACACAAGGATCTGGATAAAGATTCTGCTGCATACTATCATAAAGCTGTTAAATTTTACGAAGGACTTTCAAAACAACTTGTACATCAAGGGCATGTGTTAGATATTTTTGCTTGTGCACTTGACCAGGTAAATAAATTAATATTCCATTTCTGTGATATGTATGTATCAAATCATAAAGGGTTGGTTTTAATGGTTATTAGGTTGGGCTTGCTGAACTAAAAGTAGCAATTGAGAGAACTGGTGGGCTTGTGGTTTTAGCAGAAAGTTTCGGTCATTCAGTTTTTAAGGATTCTCTAAAGCATGTTTTTCAATCAGGAGAGCTTGATCTTGGACTATCATCTAAGTAAGTTTTTAGTGTTCATAATTGTTCATATTAACGTTTTTTAATTTGTTTTGACTTTTGTTTTGTGCAGTGGTATATTTGAAATGAATTGCTCAAAAGATATCAAGGTACAGGGAATTATAGGTCCATGCGCATCTCTTGAAAAGGTAATCCTAATAATAATAAGTTTCTCTAAGGTTTGTATATGCCTGCCATGTCAGCTTATTAGTGTTTACTCTTTATACAGAAAGGTCCATTATGCTCTGAATCAGTCATTGGTCAAGGAAATACTAGTGCTTGGAAAATGTGTGGACTTGACAAAACTACTTCCTTATGTTTAATATTCGAAGTAGCTAAAAAAGAAAGTCCAGATGCTATTTCTCAATCAGCAAACAATCAATTTTACTTCCAATTCTTAACTTAGTAGGTTCTATCTATTCTATCCTCTTCTTTTTTTAAATTTTTTTTACCATAAATATCTTACTTACTATTTCCTATTTCAGTTATCAACATAGCAATGGACAAATGAGACTTCGTGCTACCACCCTTTCTAGAAGATGGGTTGCTGGACCTGGAACTATACAGGTATATATATATATATATATATTTATACCTTTTATGGTAAAAACAAAAGAATCTTATTCTTGTTATACAGGACTTAATTGCTGGATTTGATCAAGAAGCAGCTGCTGTAGTAATGGCACGTCAAGTTTCTTTTAAAATGGAAACCGAGGTATTCATCTGATACATACATGCATAACATACATACATAACATAACATATATACATACATATGCAGGCAGAGTTTGACCCTATAAGATGGCTAGATAAATCGTTAATACACATATGTTCACGTTTCGGTGATTATCAAAAGGATAGTCCATCTTCTTTCAGCTTATCGCCTAGATTTTCAATATTTCCACAATTTATATATCATTTACGGCGTTCTCAATTCGTCCAGGTATTATTTATTTTATTTTATTTAACAATGTTTGTGGAATGTGGAATATAATATAATATATTATTATATTGTCAGGTATTTAACAACAGTCCAGACGAAACAGCGTATTTTAGAATGATATTAAACAGGGAAAATGTTGGTAATTCAGTAGTAATGATTCAACCTTCATTAATATCATACTCTTTTCAATCAGCTCCTGAACCAGCTCTTCTAGATGTTGCTGCTATAGCTGCTGATAGAATTCTTTTATTAGATTCTTATTTTACAGTTGTTGTATTTCACGGTTCAACTGTTGCTCAATGGAGAAAAGCTGGATATCATGAACAACCTGAACATAAAGTAAATAAATTAATAAATAAATGTTTTACGCAAAGTTAGACAAGATAATAATCTCTGCTTGTGCCATTACAGGTCTTTGCTCAGTTGTTACAAGCTCCTTTAGAGGAAGCAGATATAATAATTAAGGAAAGATTTCCTGTTCCTCGTTTAGTTATTTGTGACCAACATGGGTCCCAGGTTTGTTACTACTGCTTTTCTCAAATATATGGATCGGATTTTTTAAGGTGAAATTTGAATATGTGTAGGCACGTTTTTTGTTGGCGAAATTGAATCCTTCTGCTACATATAACTCTGATGTGCCTGTACCTGGAGGAGATATTATTTTTACTGATGATGTAAGCTTTGAGGTATTCTTGGAGCATCTTCAGCGTTTGACAGTTCAATAAAAGAACTATTTTTAACAATTGATCGACCCGGAGGTTAGTATTTAGGAGACAGACGGATATAAGCAATTTTGTAAATTTGTTTTTTTTTTTTGTTTAAATGTATATTAATAATTCGGTATTCTGTTATAGAGTTATTCTTTGTTTGTTTATTAGTAATACGGTTATTCATTTTTATAAATTGGTTTTCTCAAAGGTGTGGTGTGGTGTGATATATTCCACGTCAGTGGATTTTGTAATATTGAAACATATGTTACTTTTTTTTTTGGTCGAAAGAGAAAATCAAACATTATTTTGATTTAGTGCACCAATCATAATCCAAATTTGCGAATTACTTGCTTTATGTTTCTCTACTTTGCTTATGAAAGTTATATTGCATATCTGATTAGCTGTCTGACTCTCATCTGACAAGTGTACGAATAATAATCCAAATTTGTATTGGTTGAATCATGAAGTTGATTGATCTTCCAGACTATTGATTCAATTTGGGTATTAAGTCCAATAATAAATAAATTTGTTCGATCGCACTAGTAATTGTTGTAGTATCATAGCAAAAAATTGTTAAGTGGTTTTATCCCACGTTGGTGATATGTATATTATTCTTTGAACAAAAAAAAAAGATATGTATATTATTTACCCTAGCGTGTCTTAGAAAAAGTATCGGAGGGTGGGTTCTTGACCAAAGAAACATGTGGTTGAAAATGACTCCAAAGTTCTCAAGCATCCTAACTTGACCAGGGAAACCTCACTAGAAGATTCTTACACGGGAGGTGACATGCTAACATATCATCATGTCATTCTCTCTATCTAACATAATTATTCTGCTGCCAATATGTAAATAGTATGAAGATATGTGACATAGGTCCCACTATCATCATACAGTGAGATATATTTTTTCATCATTATCCTTGGGTCCTTAGCAACTCGTGTAGACCTTTGGTGGTCTGTTTCGGATTGGCTAACATTTGAAATCATCGGTGGTTGGATTTATAATAGGACCTGGAGAAGCCTACGATCTCGGACGTGAATTTCGTTTCGCGCAACACATGCGGGAGGGGAGGATTATACATGGAATACAGAACTTTTGGAATACAGAAATTCTGGACAACTATTTCCGAGACCAGTGCAACAGGATTAGCCGGATTAATTCATTTGGCCTCACTCGCAAGTTTGGGGGAAATACATGACAAAAGCGGGATACCAGGTACTAACTAAGTGGACATTTTTGAGACATCACAGGTTGCTGCAATTTTGGAAATGGCAACTCTTGATTTATGAAATCTGTTGCGATTTTAGAAATGGCAACTCCTGATTTGTGAAACGTTGTGTGGAAATCGAATGTTACAACCAAAATTAGGATCTTCTATGGAAAGGTTGCAAAAAGGCGTTACCAATAGGTCAGAACCTCAAAAAGCGAAAATGTGTTAAGGTGAACGACTGCAATTGGTGCCAGGAAGAAACCCTAGAGTCTGTTTAACATCTTTTACTTGGCTGCCCGGTCAATTGACACATGTGGGCAGGGTCCACACCCCAAATCTGGATTGGCCCAGGTTTGTTTGTTTCTATATGTCAATGGATTCTGGGTGTTCTTACATCATATGAGTAAAAGGATGGCATGTGAATGTTATTAGGGTTATGTGTTAGCCATACTCTGAAATATATGGAACACAAAGATGTGATAGCTTCATGAGAAAGGATATATTGATAGCGAAATAGTTATAGCTGCTACGGATATGGTGATGAGGGAACAATTTGAGAAAAGAGTGGGTGGTTTAGGCTTAATCGAATACATTGGCGTTGGAAATAGATCCGACCCTAGATTTGATTGGTACTTTGGTTGATGATATTTCATTTACTTGTGACGCTTCTATTACGAACACGTGGGAGGCTACGATGATATGAGTTGTTGAAAGCCATAAGGACTCGGGAGTTAGGATTGATCACTCTCGTGTGATATTATGCGTGTTAGCTATTGATGGGGAAGTATGAGCGATTTTGGTAGCTACAGAATAATGTGAATAGTTCATTGGAAGGGAGAAAACATTTTTCTCTGATAATCTTGAGGTTATTCAAGGTATTAGGCTATCCTCAGTATCAAGCTGGTCTATTCAGTCAGTGTTAAAGAAATTTGTGGAGTCGGCGGACCAGTTTGTTTCCTTGGTTTTCCACCATCTCTTGAGATGCTTTAACACCCGAAGATACGACATTGCAAAGTTTACTAGGAGGGTCGCGTCACAGAATGGATCTACAAGCACGTTCATTTTGTTCGCAAGACTCGACATTGGATGATTAGAACAAGAGGGATGCACCTTCAATTTCCATCCGAAAAAATTCATATCATTAAGTTACTTTTGCATATCACCAATTTATTCAGGAGAAGGAAAACCCAACCACCAATTGAGAAAACAAAAGAAGGGACCTAGTTATTGAATCATACGAGAGACATTAAGGTAATCCAAAACTAGACATAGCTCATAAAGAAGCAACTCATGAGGTTCAACATGTAGATGGATCGATCCATACATGGCGATTCTCATACAATGTGTAGTAAATTAATCCATCTAATGGTTAAATACCATTCACAACACCTTAACACACAAATCAAATTAAGAAAATGATGAATAGTTTCAACACAAGGATAAAAAGATATAGGTGAAGCACTACTCAGTGGGGAGGACGGGTCTATTTTAAAACTATAAGTGCTCTACGAATGGAAATAGTGAAGGCCACTGGCCTAAGAGAAGAAGGTAGTGATGATGATAATTGCATTAGCATTGTGTATGTAGGTAATCTATGTACTTTTTTTTTTGTTCCAATAGCTTATATTAATAGAAAAAGTTACATAATACCGGCGTTTGACCAACCAAACCCGAAGAGAAACAAACAAACAACGAACAACAAATACAAAGGAAATACGACTACAACTAAAAGGAAACGAGACAAACTCAAACAACACAATCCCAAAGTGAACCAATAACGTAGGTGCCACCGAAGTAGCGGGCTGGGACCTCTAAGGGTCGGAGAAACATGATCCTTGAGAAAGAAAAACTCAAGCCTCGGAATGAGGGGGAGAAAATCGACTACCATTTCAATGACCAACTTAATAATCAACTCTCTAAAGGCCGAAGCAACAGTTGCATTAAAGAAAATCTTGGTAGCCCTCAGATCAAAAGAAGTATCACTTGCCCAAGTGATAATAACGCGATCCGGGACGGGAAAGGCCGAGTGAGTAAGCAAAATCCACAACGAGAAACACACACAACGCTTCTTCAGCCAAATCAAATAATCGCAAGCCAACTTAACCCAAGAAGAAAAATACGAGCACAAGAAACCCCAACTGAACGGCAAACACCTGAAGCTTCTCATACCGAATTCAACTGATTGACTAAAAATGGCCTTAAGTGAATCACCACCCGCGAATATATGGAGCCTGCAAGAAATGAAGGATCTACACAAACAAAAATAAACACAACAGGCCCATCTCTTGCATAATCCTACCATAGAGCGATTCAATCTCATTGACCAAAAAAGGTTTAAACTGAAAAAATGCCAAATGAACGGCAAACACCTAGAACTCCTCCAATCGCAACCGAATGACCAGATAAAATTGAAACAAAGTGAAACACCACTACAAGCTCTTAATGAGGGATAACAAGAGACAGGGACACAAGAACCAAACCACCATCGGAGACAAACTATACTGTTATTCCCACCAGACACACAATCTCGCTGCTCAACAAAGAAAATATCCACCGTACCTTCTTCCCCAACCCACCAGAATAAAGAGCCAAATAGGAAATAGAGACCAGAAGCCGGAACAGCATAACCAAATAAATAAAGCTTGAAAATCGAAGAAATGGCAAAGAAATCCATACCACAACGCTTCGAAATTTTCTGAAATATTACTGTTTTTGTTGGGCCTTCTTGGACTCCGATCTTAGAACAAGTCTCTAGTTGGGCTCTGCCTTCAAAGAAATTGAAACCAGAAAAGGGGGCTGATAGACAATAGAAACAGAGGCCCAATAAGCCCAAAACAACCCGGATTTGGCTGGTGATAACGGTGTTCGTTGTCATTGTTTTGGGTTGCGCAGACAAGGCCATGGCGGAGGGAGAAATTAACAGTTTAAAGGAGCAGCAATACAATAACAAAAAAGGAAACGAAATAAAAGAAAAAGCAAAGAGAGGGGATGCCGCCGTCGCCGTGAAAGAGGGGAAGGAGGGCGACGGCGGCGAATCTGGTTTTCTTTTGTTTTTGAAAATGGATGAGGGGCGAGAGAGTTAGGGTTTTCTTTTTGAATCGAAAGAAGTTGTATGTACATAAATTACATGTTAGTTAGTTATAAATTATTGGGGTCAGTCACTCTTAGTCAACCTATCATGACAACTATAAACAACCATGTATAGGCATACTTAGAGCCCGTTTGGGATTGTTTTTTAAAATAATCACTTGAAGTGATTTTAGATCCATAAAAGTATTTTAGACTCTTAAAACCACTTTTAGGAAAAACACTGATAAGTGATTATTAAAATAATCACTTAAAGTGATTTTAGATGTCAAAATATTTTTTTAATATTTTTCACAAATATTTTAATTTTAATCGAAAAGCGCTTTTAACTCTAAAATAATCAATCCCAAACAGGTTTTTATGTTAATTATAGTCTAGTGACTGATGTCGGTTACAGCATGATAAAATAATGATAAAATAAGATGCAAACAATCACCCTAACCTAAACACGTTACTCACTGCAAGTGTGACAAATCGTATGAAAGTTTTAGTAATAAGTAAGATTCGTTCGTGAGAGACTACGCAAGTTAGGAAGAACTTATGTAATATAAAGTGCAGATAAGAAAGCTAGAAGAATAATACGCTGAAAATAAAAGACTTGGAAATATTTGTTTGGTTTTTAAGACTTTAACAATTAACTAAATAAAATAAAGATGGGAAAATAAATAAAGAGAAGAAGATAGTATGAGAGTTTAGCCCGAGATCTAGCAAGTAATCCCTACTAGCCTAGTTTATTCTAACCACGTAAGGGAGAATTGTGTGATATGCAATAGCCATGATTCTATAGTCCTCCTAACCCCATTCCAGGTGGACTTAGGTGGCGACCTAACAATTACCAGGGGACTTGGGTAAGGGGACCCTGCGCAATGATTGGTGATTAAATTTCAAACCCTAATGACTATTTACTTAGGCAAGCCCTTCCGGATAACTACCCCACACTAGACGTTTATGTGGTGTTTCAATAATTAGACACCCCTTCCGAGTGTCTATCTAACTACTATTAAGGTAATCCTATACGTTTGCAACCGCAAGAACTACAGACAATAAATCAAAGCACATAAAAGCAGAGAATAAAACATTAATTTCATTTAAATGCAAACATCCCAAATTAAAATAGATATAAAACAAGTTTAGGGTTCATTCCCATATGCTTGTCTCAAGCTGAAATAAAATTAGTTCATACTAGATAAGGAAAATAAAACAATTACAGATTTGAAGGATTGAGAATGCATGATTTGTTGTCCAACTCCTTCTAATCTTCTCTCTTCTTGATGTAGGCTTCTTCTTGGTCTAAAAGCTGACAAAGGATGTGTTTATAATGACAAGAGGGTGTATTTATAGGGTTTGGAAGACCCTAGGTCGAAATCTTGGAGTAGATAGCAAGTAATTTGAGTCAAAGTCCAACTCAAATTCGTTTCCTAAAATATAGGAGATGGGATAAACGATTCTGTCTTGTTTTGATCGCATCTCTTTCGTTATTGGTCCGATTTTTGCCTACTTTATATCGAAACGACCGCAACAAAAAGATATACATTTTCTCTTTTGATTGCTCATCCAAATCCCCAGCCGATTGACGTGGTGCAGAATTTCAGATTTACTTAGCAGCTTTTCCTTTCCTATTTTATCTCTACTTCCTTTTATCTCTTAATTCCTTCCATATCTTCTTTCCTTATCTCTTTAGAATTGATTTGACATCTAATTAATTTCCATATATCTTTAAAGCTTCACATTAACACACAAATTAAACCAAATATGCTCTAAAAATAATAAATCATCAAATCAAGACAAGAAATAAGAAAATATTAAAATATGAATAAAAATCTATAATTAATTACTCAAATACACCTAAAATGATGTCTTCAACCTAGATTATTATATCACAAATAGGGAGACATCAGTGACAAACTTAGGCTTTCCTAGTCACACCCCTACAAACTAAAATCAGTAACAAAGTAATTTTTGGTAAAATAATAAGCAAATTAAGTTGACGCAAGACCCTTTAATATCTCATTTTCCTTAAAGGGGAGGAATCTTGATTATACTTGTAAATACTACATGAATACCAAGAAAAGCGTAAAATTGATATAAAGTGTTCTAGATAATAGGCATTTCTACCAGCACCAGGAGCACAAGTAAGGATAGACGACAACATGGAAGACACATTAGGTGAATGTCTAGTCAAAATCACACAAAATTACGAAAAGAGAGGCTAGGACAAAAAATCATCACACCATACATTTTACTCTTTCTTTGGAATATATGAATATCGAAGATGGGAAGGTTTCATGGTAATACAATGATATAGTTTTCTTTTGCGATACTTCATTTATATTAAAATGGGGACCAACTTGATTAGGTATAGTTGAGAAACACAAAATTGATAATACAATTCACACAAAAGGACATCAATTCCTCTTTACTTCTTTAGTGGTGGATATGTCATGTCGGTTCTTCTTTCACAAGGATGGACGATTAACATTATAGTATGAGTAAAACGATTTACTCCAACAACCTTGAAGTCATTCAAGGAATCAAATGACAGTCGGAAACTAGTTTGGTGATCAAACACATTGTCCAGAAGATCAAGGATATGGCAGAGAGAGATGGCATTATGTCTTTCCACCATATCTCTCGAGAACAAACACAATGACGAATATTGTAGTTAGGATGAGTAGACAGTAGGTATAGTAGATGCACCAACAACTTCAAATAGTATTCTTCGGTTAGGGATATGTTAATATCTGTCTCATTCTGTTAGTTGTAATTTATTTTCCATGTAGCTGTTTTCTTTCTATAATGTAAATGATTGAAAATGAAATAAAAATTTAGGACACACAAAATAACACGATTTTTTGGAATAGTTCCCCCTCTAACCTCTCTTTCTCCAATACTTTAAGTTGATTTTCATTGGAAGATCAATTTAGTTCGGGGTAATGCCCCTAAGAGAGATTGTAAAGTAATATTTTGAGGGTGACAATGGGTCTTAGGAACAACTTTTATGGCATGTTAGGAACATGATGCAGGTTTTTCTTTAAGGAGACCATCACCTAATCTGATAGGTGACCAAATAATAAAATACCCTCAAATAGAAAAACCACATAAAGACAAAATAACAAGTGATACTAAGTATGGATCATCAACTGAGCGAGTCACTGCGTATTGAGTCACTCCGTATCAAGTCATTGGGTATTGGTACTGTACAACTTCGACCACCACCGACTGACGCTGATGGTGCCGCCACTTAGAGATTTTACCGAGTACTCGGAGATTTTGCTAAGTATTCGACGATTTTATTGAGTACTCAGACAAAAATCACTGAGTACGGAAAAAATCATAGAGTATACTCATAATTTCACTAAATATGCTCATTGTTCTTTGAGTAAGATAGAAAAATTACTGAGTAAAACACTGAGTAGAGTCAATTAATAAAAATTAAAGAAAAAGAGAGAAATAATAAGCACTCCTTTATTTATATAAAAAGAAAAATATTACAACACTTAAACCTTATTTACCTAAAAATAATTGTAAAAACTTAATTACAATAAATCAATTAAAATAAATCGTTTGTCAAGAGAAATTACATAAACTCTTTTCTTGTAAAATTTTATAGTGATTCCCTAACTCACAATACCTGAAATCCACTATTATGTGTAATAGAAAAATCAAAAAATATGGGCGGTTAATCTCGAAAGAAAATCATAAAATATGTATGTATATAGCAACTTCTTATTAGTAAAAAGAATCCCAGTAGAAAAGAATATAAACACGAAAAAGCTAAATATGAAAAGCGACACCAGGATGAATAATACTACTCTCTAGCTGCTATCTCGACTCGTCAAATCCAAGTGATTAGCTTTAGCAACTTCAAAAGGACTAGTAAGATTAATAGTGCCATTAAAGCAGTCTGCAAAACACTGCCATTAAAGTAGTCTGCATTACACTGCGAAGCTCACGAGATCTCGCCTGAGATGTTAGCTTCTGCTCTATCCAAGGCCGGATCTGGAAATGGAACACGAGAGATCTGCTGAATCTTGAGCTATTAATAGATGAAGCTGGAGTATGGAGTATATGCTGTAGATCTCGGCTTTGCGGCCTAAACGGTCGACCAGGCCTAGCGCCTAGGCGAGATTATACGGGCTTAGGTGGGATCAGGCGTTTTTGAATCCTAATGTGTAATTTTGAATATTTAGTAATACATACATAGTAATTATAACAATTTTAACTATTTAAGTCATAAAATTCATCTAGTACCAATATACTATATATATAAATACTAAAATTTGTGTTATAATATCATATAAAAAATTCTCAAGAATAAGTGGGAAAAAAAAGGCCTAGGCAGTCATTTTTTGCAACTAATTGGCGCCTAGGCAGGTTAGACGCTAGTTAGAACGCATAGTATTTTTATTAGGCGTAAGCGACTGAGGAGTGAATTGACATATAAATGCGCCTAAACAACGATTTGTGTTGCAGCATAGGTTATGCTAGAGCTCGCTTGAGATGCTAGCTTCGACTCCATTTGAGAATGGACCTGAAAATGGAGGACGAGAGGTCAAACTTCAAACCATGGTTGTTATTCCGCTACTGCTTCGACGCAGTGCCACGATGAAGGGAGATTTCCAATTTGCTGAAAATGGCTCATGGGTATATGGAGAGGAAAAGAATATTAGGATTTGGGTTTTATTATGATCTGTGTATTATATTTAGTACAGAATGAGTCGTTTGAAAATATATATATAGTGCGTCCAAAATATATATATAAATAGTGAAAAAAAAAGTTTATAAAGTAAAATTCTATAACTGACTTAAATAAGAAAAAGTGATGTGGAAGTACTTAGACTTTGAGGAGGGTCTTCAAAATTCAAGATCCATTGATACAATTCTCATATTTTGACAATGTAACAGATTTGCTCTCCATCGAATAAAATAAAATAAAAAGTTGATCTAGTATATAACTAGTATTTATATTTTGACCTTCAAAACAAGAGAAATACGTAACATACACTTCAGAGATCACTCAAACATGCTTTGGAACAAAAAGAAAAGATCACTCAAACATAAAACATGACAAATTAGCTGAAGTTCGTGTATATCCGGAGACTTACAAGTCTGTTATTTGATTACACATATATTGTGTAAAATCACAACTCAATATATTTAAATATTTTTACATTGTATATATAACATATGTTATATCCCGAGCTAACCCTTGTGGTCTCCCGGAGTACCCGGAAGGACTTCTGGAAGGTCTTGGGTCTCCGGTGACTCGGTATCTGATATAGAGATAAGTTCAGACCTGACCTTGTCATCTCCATCACCATTAGTGTCCTTTGCACCAATCTGGTCATTCAAATTGTCAGGTGATTCACCAGTGGTCACATTCCCTTGCGCTTCTGGTTCTGTGTATGATAAGGCAATTAATGACTCGCGAGTCTCGTCCTTGTTATCCATAATATGCCTGTCCTGTCCTTTAAATGCAAAATCAGATGTTCATAACAAAATAATCACTATGTATAAACTTTGAGTTCAGGCTTTTTTAAAAATAAAACAAACCTTAGTATACAAGGAAAAACTCATTAATTACAAATCATGATATACAAGAAACCGTAATATCAGATCTTATTCTTGTGCACAAGACTAGCAAATACCTCACAGAAATTATGTTTAAGATTTTATATTATTCAGACTAAACAGAATTTGTTCCTCTAAGGAACAAGTAGCGAGAAACAAAGTTGTACAGTTTTTAATACAACTTTCATGATAACCACACATAATAACTTATATTTAACAAATATGACCTTAGTTTAGGACCCCTTCTTCTCATATGAAAAATCTTCAAACCTAGCGAATTTTGCACGAAACCCAAATTGAACTGTAAGATCTATGCTATACTTTGAGATTATGTAATGAATTCGCAAACAACATTATAAGTTACAGTTCAGCAAATCGATGAATTAAAAAAAACATGAAAGTCCTCGTATAAAGATTTAACTTTCTTATTTAACTTGACAAATTGAAATCGTAAATTTACAATACCCAGAAAGATAATCTAATATGTAATCTAACTAAATCAAAGCTTAATATCACGCATTTCATCAAACATTAAAAAGTAAGTCCAGAAAAAGTCAAAAACGAAGAATCGAGTCAAATCATTTCAACGATAACAGATAAGAGAACACAAATACATACGCTATAGACCCATTAAGAATATAGATAGATTGATGATTGAAAACTAGAACAGAAAATTAATTCAAGATTGGAGACATTTTTACCTGTGCTGGAGTTAAAAGCTTTGTATGTTTTACTTGTGGTGGGGTTTCTGGTCAACTAATTAATACTCATCCTTATTTGCTTTATAAGGAAGCTGTTGAACAGTTACGTTGTTGAATTGAATTTGTTTGTAATTAAAAATTTGGCGGAAATGGGCATATATTACGTGTAAAACAGTCTAAGTAGTAGAAATATTGACTTGGCAATGTTAGAAAAAAACAAAAAAAACTTGGCAATGTTAGGTTTGAATTCAAAATTTTAACAATAAATTTATCTTGTCAAATAAGTTTTTTTTTTTGAAAATCTATTTTTTAACCATTATCTATTGTCTAAAACTTTTTATAGTCCAAATATTCTGAAATAAATATTTTCAAGCAAACATATTTAAAAATATGATTTTTAGGCTATTTTTTAATTTTGTGAGATATTTCAAAACATTTTAAAATAATTTAGATATTTTAAATAGAGTTTTTAATTTGTGATGTGGACAAATAAAAATATAATTTATTTAAAATACCAAGTTATCTTTAAATCTATGAATTATTTTATGAACTTAGTAAAATAGCCTAAAAATGATACTTTTATATACATTTGACCTAAAAATAATATTTTTGAAACATTTGACCTAAAATGTTTTTAAACAAAATATAATAGCTTAAAAATAGAATTCGGCGTCAGATTTGATAAAAAAAAAACAGCGAATGAGAAAAAATTGTTGGGTAATGTATAATTAGAGTAAATTCTATTTTAGGCCATTACGTATGATCTAATAATATTTTTTAAAAATAGCAAATGAGAAAAAATAGTTGGGTAATGTATAATTAGAGTAAATTCTATTTTAGGCCATTACGTATGATCTAATAATATTTTTAAGGCAAACATTTTAAGGTACTATTTTTAAGTTAAACATATTTAAAAATACCATTTTAATTCCATATCATTAATCTAGTGAGTTATTTCTGAAATTTTAAGGATAATTTAGATACTTTAAATAAAATATTTAATTTATAACAAAAATAGTTTATTTAAAATACCATACAAATATAGATTAGACATGATCTAAATTGCACAAATTAGAGATTGGAAGGGAATGTGGTTCAATGAGGTTGTGAGGTTGTGGTGGTTGTGGAGGAGTTCTACATTGTGAGACATTTTAATGGTGGTAGAGATCTTTGATGAGGAATTAGATTCGTGGGGATGATGGTTAGAGAGAAATCGAAGGGGTGATGGTGGTGTTGGCAATTGGCATGTGTGAATCGTGAGTTTATCCATTTGATTTTCTACTTTTTTTAATAATTAATTGTTATTTAAGTATAATTTTGTCTATGGTCAAAAAATAGTGAATGAGAAGAATTATTTGGGTGAGTTATAACTAAGTAAGATACAATTGCAGGTGTATAACGAAAATTATCCCAATGTTTAAAATAATAAGGTGAATACCTATCAGGTACCCATCCCATTTTGGATGCTTGGTATCTAATATATAAAAAGAAAACAAAAATAATGAAATTTTACCATGTATCATTTTATTTTTTAGAGTCAATTAGAGATTAATGCCTATTAAAAAACTTATTTAAAAAAAAAGTGTCTATGAAAAGATTTTTTATATAAAAATGCCTCATCCCAAACTACCTTTATAATTAGGGTCAATTACCCAAGGAGACTTGAGAAAAATCAATGTGCCACTTAGGAGCTAGTCAATTCCTCTCTCCTTCTTAGAGGCCAATAAAATGTCCAATGTCATAACTACCCTTCTAGTGCATATAAGACAAAAAAATAGATTATTTCTCTCTCCTCCACTACCATTACTCTCTCTCCTCCATTACCATTAATCTCTCTCCTCCTTTATCAAATAATTTCCAGCTCCGACCACAACCACCGATCACCGCCGGCCACCTCCGGCCACTGCCGGAAAAAGTTCTGAGCATGGAATAAAGTTCTGAGCGTAAAGTAAAGTTCTGAGCGTAAAGTAAAGTTCTGAGCATAAAATAAAGTTCTGAGCATAGAATAAAGTTCTGAGCGTAGAATATAGTTCTGAGCCTAGGGTGCTGAGTATGGGAAAAGTACTGAGTCTGGGGGATTGAGCATGGAAAAAGTACTGAGCCTAGGATGCTCGTGCTCAGTAACTTGCTGAGCGTGCTCAATAACTTGTTGAGCGTGCTCAATAACTTTGCTGAGCATGCTCGTTTGATCAGTAACTTTGCTGAGCATGCTCAGTAACTTTGCTGAGTATTGAGAAAATCAATTGAATTTTTAGGATTTTTGCTGAGTATTAAATCAAAAACAGTTGAGTTTATGGAATAAAAATGCTAAATAGAAATTAAAGCAATAAATATATCCCAACTTAATTATACAATAATCTAATTAAGAACAAGATCTAAGCTTAATAAAGCATCTACATTAAAGAAAAAAAAGAAAAAAAAAAGCAATACCCATTCATTTCAAACAACTCACGAGCCTAGTTTTGATTTTCCATATCTTTGACTTTTTAAGCCTTTTACTCCTCCTTCCATATAATATATTATTATTATTAGCTCAAATCACCATTTTCACGTGGGCCTCCTAATAGGTTAAACTCTTTTCTCCGATACACAAGCTTGTGTTGAATATTTTAACTTTTGCCTTGAACAATAAGTGAGCACCACATCATATGATCTGCACAAACAACTCCTAATATCAATAGTATAAAAGTAACACGCGTTGTTTGATTCCAAGATGCACAAGTCAGATCTGCAAGCTTCTTCGACTGGCAACAAAATAAAAAAAATTAGTGACCTTATATCCAAAGAAGAACGAAGTTTGCATAAAAGGCGTTGACACCACAAAGAACGCAACAACAGCCCCACCTCGCACCACCGCGCATCTCCACGAACGGCAACACCACCACCACAAATCTCTAGATCCACCACCGCAAATCTCCACGAACGGCAGCACCACCACCGCGAATCTCCACTAGCGACATGTCGGAAGCTGTCATCGCCGGACCTTCAACCACAAAGCTGTTTCACGAGCAAAGTTTGCAGGAAAGACTTCTCACGTGAAAGAAAAAAGAGACGGCAGGAAAGAGAAATAAAATAGAGAGGAGAGAGAATGTTATTTAGGCTTTAAAAAATTCCTGACCAAATTAATATATATAGGGAAAATAAAAAACAAAAAAAGGGTAAAAAAGTAATTAGGTTTTTGGTTTATAGTGTTAATTTTTATTTGTGGCTTTTAGTAGGAAGAGGCTAAAAGACCGGTCTTGTTAGGTCACGGTGTAGTGATTTCAAGACCCTTTGGGTAATAATCTCTTATAATTAACAATTAAAAAAAAAAGAAATTAGAAAAAAACAAAACAAAAACTAATAAACACACGCGCGCGTCCGTGATTTTTTTTTTAAAATCGTCATAGCTAATTCTAAAAAAATAAAAAAAATAAAAAATTTATATATTTGGATAAAACAAATTAATATTTACGTCTATGATTTTTTTCAGAATTTTTTGAATATTTTGATTTTTTTAATTTTTTTGAATTTTTTTAATTCGCAGAATTTGATATAAGAAATTTGTTTCCCGCAGACACGAAATTCACCGTTTAAAACATGGAATTCCATGTTTTACCATGTTTAAAACATGGAATTCCATGTTCTGCGAATTAAAAAAATTTAAAAAAATCAAAAAAACCAAAAAATTCAGAAAATTCCGAAAAAAATCATAGACGTAAATATTAATTTGATTTATCCAAATATGATTTTTTTTCGATTTTTCTGATTTTTTTTGAATTAGTTATGGCGATTTTAAAAAAAAATTCACGGACGCGCGCGTATGATGAAATTAGTAGTAGGTGGTGGTGGTGGTGGATGTGGTGAGGGTTGTGGTGGTTGTAGTGGTGGTGGTGGTGGTGGTGGTGGTGGTGGTGGTGGTGGTGGTGGTGGTGGTGGTGGAAATACCCTATTATTTGTTTAAGATTTAAAAATAAATATTGTATTAAAATAAAATAATATATTTAATAATAAGGATAGTATAGGTATAAAAAATATAAAGGGGATGTTATCTATAAATAATTGTTCTATTAGGCATTTACCTCTAAATAAGAAAATTAAAGGTTTAAAAAAATTAAAGGCTATCATTAAAAAGGCATTTATCTCTAATTACTCCTATTTTTTATTATATATTTTAGTATTTTATTTACCATATCATATATATTTTATTATTTCTTTTCTCAAATATTTATAACGTAAATGATTAAATTTTTAAAAAAATAAAATATATTTGTATTTCTTTCGCGTTCCAGTGAATTACATAAAGGAACCCAACCTTACGAAAGAGAGTCCTCGCCTAATACCTCCCTAACAAATACAGTTTAATTTAAATATTCATTCTACCCTTAATCTTAGAAGAAAAAAGAACCATGTACAAGACTCATGACACTTGACATCCAAATTTGAGTGAATTAGCAATGGCCATTCTTTAAAAGGTTGGGTCCTTTCTGGTCCTTTTTGATATGCTGGGTACCCAAAAATCAAGGACATGACAGAGGGTGGGTGCTTAAAAGTAGTGAGGGAAATAAGAAGAGTTAGTGATGAAGGGTAATGCAGTAGACATAGTCATCCCTGGAACCAATGTATATTTTTCCAGCAATCATCACAGGAGAGGAAAATATGTCACCATTAAGCTTCACTTTAGCATACTCCTCTACCACATTTTCTTCTTTACCACTTAACCTAAGCACATGGATACTTCCAATACTGGTGCACACACAAATCAACCTGGAAAACCCAAAGTAGATTTTTAGTATTTTTTACAAGAAAGAAAGAAAAAAAATGAACCTGTCAGTAGCAGCAGATGCTAAGTGCAAATGCTCATCAACATAAGCAGATGAACTCATTGACTGGCCCACCCTATGTTCCCAAAGGAGTTGTCCTTTTTCCTGAAGTGAAGGTAACCAATGACAAGTTACACTTTGATGAAAATTTATGGATTCTGAGATCAACAAAAAAACACCTCATCTTACCAACTCAAACGAATACACACATCCATCTGTACAACAGATTACAACCTGTAAAAGTTTGCAAATATCAATGAGAAACATGTTATAAATAAATATCTTTCTAAGACAAAAATTACTTATTTGAAAGGAAAATACACCCTTACGATATTCAATTATACATTAAAAAAATCAAAACATCGCCTTGAGAAAAAATTTACCTGAGTAGGAAGGGTGTGTGATATGCAGGGTCCAGCAAAAATTGGGCCACCTGTTCTGGCCTGTTCCAATGATAAATAAAAATCTAAAGAAATAGTGGGATAAGCTTGTATATATCATAACATAGTTATATAATGAGTGAGACAATAATTGATTTGATGTTTTGTACCTTCCATATAATGTTTCCACTTGTATCCAATGCATGGACACTTCCATCCACAGAGCAACAGATCACTGTAACACATTAAACGCCTATAAGTGACCATTCCCGTTAAGGAAATAAAAAAACTGACTCACCGTTCCCGTTAACATAGTTTATTGAAAGAGACCCAAAAATAGGTGCTTCTAATTCTTGCACCCAAGATATACAAAATGGCCTCTCCTGCACGCAAAGCAATTATATAGAGCATCATGTAATCATATATAGTTGGTCCAAGGACTGATAAAGAAATACTACCTTTAGCAGTATTGCTGTAATTCGGCCACTCGTAGACGCTACAAAAAGCTTTCCACGCACCTAAACATATTCATATTCATATCACTCACTAGTTAGGTTAATTATTTATTGCACAATTACAAGAAAAAGATTTAAATACCACCTCATCAATTACAGGTGAACCGAATACACTTCCACCACAATGAACTTTATATACACACGAGTACTTTTTGTAATCAAGGGCATATAGATTATGGTCATATGATCCACACCTGAAAATAATTCATACAGTAATTATAAACCTTGAGTTACAAGGAATTGCATTTCATAGTATTGGCCATCTAACTTTTTTGAGAGCATTACCAGACTATTTTCCTGCTTTTGTCTACCACTGGTTGCGATTTCACCTACACAAGTACAAATCATTATATATATATAATATTATATTAAACTGTTGAACAGGTTAAACAATCTTTGACACAGCATTTTAAGGATTGAAGTATAGGAGTTGAGTTAAAAGGTGATACCTGACCACCTGTTTGGTAACTCCAGCAGATGTGACCATCTAGAAAGTTCAAAAAATAAATGTAACCTTGGTAACATCCAACTATAACCTAAAATATATAATGTCAAATTAGTAATTTACTAATTTGATGATGAAGAGCTCGAAAAAGAATAGTATGAAACCTGAGAAATGTCATCCAAAATTGCTGCTGAACATTCTATTCTCCCCTGTAATTTAGTCTCCCACCTTATGGAACCACTACACTAACCCAATATAAGAAAATACTCAGAACCATCACATAATATTTCAAAAGTTAAAATTCTTACTCTTTAGCATTAACAGAAACAAATTTGTTGGAATGAGATCCAATAAAAAGAAAGATATCAGTTTCCTTGAGTATAATAAGTGGCGATGCATCAACACAAGACTCCATGTAAACTTTCCAAATTTGTTTCATTGAAGGTCTTGGAATTTCCTTTAACGAGACTTTTGAGCATAATTCACCACATTTTATTCCATGTGTCACTTTATTGCACCGGGTAAATACACATGACGAGGCATAGTCCACCACCTTTATATCATCATCATAATTATCATCATCTGTCTTTAAACACTTTGATGGATAATCAGAATCATCAATTGACTTGTTGGAAATACTTAAATTGCTCTCATTTAGTGACAGTGATAACTTTTCTTCAAGGGCCATTTGAAGCTGTAATGGAGTAGGAAAAGCATAAAGAACTTTCATATTAATTCCCAATTTATAACAAGCATAAGCAGCAGATATAGAATTACCACCCATCTCAAAGAAATTATCATCCATTGATATTTTCTCCACCATTAGAGTATCACAAAACACCTTTTGTATAACTTGAGCACTAAAAAGATGTTGAGTATTAGTGTTATTAATATCTATAGATGTAAGAGAAGACAAAAATGAGTAGTCTACTTTCCCAGATGAAGTCTTTGGAAGTGTTTCTCTAAAGTAAATACGAGTAGGAACCATTGAAGAAGGTAGTTTAATAAGTATCCAATTTTTAATAGAAGAGATCAAATTTTCATCATTTTCATCATTATCATCATTTTTCTTTTTTATAACATGAGATTCAAGAAGTGTAATTTGTTCAGAACCTTTAAAAGAAGAAACTAATACTACAGCAGAGTCAAGTATATGTGAATGTTCCTTAATTCTATTTTCGATTTCATCAAGAGATACACGATGACCATTTACTTTCACAAGCCGGTCTTTTCTTCCTAGAAAAATCAACTCACCACATTTCAACTCTTTACCAAAATCTCCAGTTTTAAAGTAACACTTTTCTCCTAGTTTCACACACTCATGGGGAATAATAACTGGATACGAAAAATACCCACTTGAAATACATTCTCCACTAACATATATTTCTCCTTCTTCTCCAAGTCTTATGTAGCAATTTCTAATAGCTTTACCAATTGGAACACTTTCTACTCTCTCACTTTCCAATATATTCCGCAAACTTTTGCAATCGAAATATGTACAATCACCTGTCACCTTTTATTTAAACATATGATTCAAAATCATATATATTAACTTTAAAATAATTAAAAAACACTCTACTAGAAATATCTAACCTCAGTACTCCCATACAAATTCAAAATGGTAGTGTTAGGTAATAACTCAACTAGTGCCTCCCACAATGGAACATGAAAAATTTCACCACTTACTACAATTAACTTCAAGCAACTCTGAATCTTTACATACTCTTCACTTTTCATAACACTAAGTATTGATTTTAATAGAGATGGAACAGCTATAAACCTATTTATACCATACAACTGCAAGGAAACATAAATTAAATTATTAAATTTGTCTCTCAGCATTAAACATGTAAGAATTTTTAGGAAATTTTTCCTCATTCATTACCTGTATAAAGTCTACTACATAAAATATATTTTGTTTTAGTTCACTGAAAGGAGGTATAATTAACATACTAGTAGTGAGTAAAGCTCCAAGAAATTCTTGTAAATGGTCAATGAAACTTATTGAGGTCTTGAAAAGTAGATGTTCATTTCCATGTAATGGATACTGTTCTTGCATCCACAAATATCGATTCAAAAGCCCTGCAATTCACTGCTCTTTTTTAAGTAATAATGACAAAAAAAAAGAAGTAAGATGCAGTATTTACCTTTTTCAGTGCCACATACACCTTTAGGCTGTCCAGTAGATCCGGACGTATACATTAAGTAACAGAATGATGTTAGTTTTTTTTCATTCTTACATGGCCAGTCTAAATGTAGCAATGGATCAGATTGCTTGTTAATATAGTGTTTGTATGATATGGGTAAAACAGGACAAGACTTATTTAGAAGCCAAGATAATTCATCAAGTTTATGAAAAGAGTCGCTATTTACTGGGTCTTTATGTTTATGTCCAATAACAAGGTTGGCTTTAGAAGAAGATAATATAGATAGAATCTTTTCATTTGGCCAAGAAGGATCTAATGGCATAAATGCTTCTCCACACCTTAGAACAGAAAGGACTGCTATAATGTATTCAACTGAGGGTTCCATATATATTCCAACGATTTTTGGAATTACCTTCAAAGTATTACAAGATTCGGGAATTTTGACATGTTGTTCGCTAGTTATATTACCTGCAACAAACAATGCAAAAAGATAAACCATGTAAGATGAACTTTTGGTGTGAATTAGAAAAGATTTTGTAAATCAATGCACAACCGTGTGAATTTTCATTTTCAAAGCTTTCGCGATCAGATACACTCCTACTCAATATTCTAGTGTTTTTTCCTATCTTTTATCTAAGCTTCCATTGATGAATACTCTCAGTCCGTTTCAGGGGTATGATAAGGCAAAGAACAAGTCAGCTCTAGTCAACCATTACTGGACCCTTTTGTTAATTCCATTTTGTGATTAAACAAAATTTGATTACATTTTGAAATAAGTAAGCACGATGCAAATATGATTATTTAACAATTCATTTAGCACGACAGATACTTATAATCCCATCCTTCATATTCACTAATTTACTACAACTTGAACTCGAGACCAGTTACAAACTATTGGATTCACTTTTCTATGCCGGAGTAATATGTACTAATTATGGCACGTGTTAAATTCTAAAGTAATTGGAAATAAATATTATATTTTCAGGTACCTTCAAAGGGTTTGATAAGATAAGGATCATCAAAACCATCAAGAATGCGGCGGAGACGCACACTTAGAGAGTCAACAGCATTAAGAATTTGGATATACGTAAAGCATTCATCGCCTTCGTATGGTGGAATTAAATCATGTGAGGAATTATAGGTAGTGTGGCTGGTTTGGCATATATTGTGAAAGTGACGAGCGATTCTGGCGCCGCCGCTAGCGTGTACGACGGCGATTTTATTAGGTGACTGAAGAGCGGCGTTGTGGAACAAATGTGATATGCAGCAGCAACTTGAGGCTTTCTCGTTTATATCTCTAGTGGGGTCGGAAGTCATCTTTCCGGGAACTTGACCAAGTGCGTCAAAGCTCCGACGGTAAACAGTGTCACTGTGTCGTCGGGTGTCTTTTTATTTTGAACGAAAAAAAACGGTCTGGTGTCTTTTTATCCAGAGATATTACCCCTCCTTAAAACCTCTTAAGACTATAAAGTCCCCATTTAATTCAACCGAAATTTAAAAATAAATATATATTCAACTGTGTAATAAAATATTATATATTAATTGGATATACACAACGACATTGTTGATGAGTTGGTGGCTCTTTATGAGGTTTGTATGGCGATTGAAGGAGACATGGGTGGAGGTGGATTCGCAAGAAGTTTTAGATACGGTACATAAGGTGGAAGGGAAGACGAATACCATTCGTATTTTGGATAGATGAAATTCGAAAAATCTTGGAAAGAAATGGTGCATTCAAACTCAAGAGGATTTATCGAGAAGGCAATGCGCGTTGGGTCTTAGACAAACTAACGTCTATTCTACCTTCTTAAACCGATGAGATATGGAGCGTGCTCACGAAAGACAGGTTTGAATGGAAGATTCCTAGGAGAGTACTTACTTCGGACGTGGAAGATTTCTTAGGTTATCTATCGGTCTTTATTCGGTCCTAGGACCTCCTTTGTGTAAATAAAAATCCCCGATCAAGTAGCAATGTGTATAAATGACTTGTAGTGCAGCTGCTTGAGCCTCGCAGCAGTGTAAACTAGTAGTTGTGCAGCTACTTACGTTTTTTATATAGTTCGATATTCATATCATTTTGTAACAGATAAGAATTCATACGAGTTTAATACAAGTTTATATCTCTATCATCTTGTCTTTAATTTCACAACACGTTATCAGCACGAGTCTCTATTTAATAAAATAATATTATTATTCATATATATTAGTAACCGTTAACTATTCGGTATAATTTGAACAAGCTGGGTAATTGGATATCTATTCACTCAAGATATCACTCAAATATGCCTACCTCCACAGAGAAATTTAATATAATCATTCATACTATTACAACTTGGTTTTTGTACGAAAATACTCAAAACCCTCTCACAAAAGAAAGAAAAGAGAACTCTCACACTAACCCAAGACTTTAACCACTATATGACCGTTACAAATTCTTGGTTAACTAACGTATACGATTCTTCACTTTTGGATATTTCGTGTCTCTCTTCTTTTCTCTCTTTTTTCCTTGTCTTCAACCATCAATATATGGTACACACTTATATGTTTTCACAACTCAACCAAACCAATGAAGCCATCTTGGAAAACTTCAAACCTTTTATGTTTCCAAGACAACCATTAATTTCTAAGACTTCTTGGTTTCACAAGACACCATTTAGTCTTCCAATGCATTGGTTCATGGATGTGAGTCAAATCTCAACAAAACCTTAGTTAGCGTAGTACCTCCCAGACAATTCCAGCATGCGAAACTCATGGTCCCCTGGCAGGTCATTTTGGGACAATCACGCGTTTCCTCAGATAGCTTGACTAGCTTTCAATACCCTTCCTCATTGATAATTTCCTCTCCTTTCACATATATTCTTCCATACCAATTGATGACATTGCACCCGATAGTTCACTAACCACAACCTTATCAACGAGAAAACTAGATCTAGCCTCAACTCTAACACTTTCATCCACACTTCTAGCTTTGACACTTGGGCCTCCCTCGTTTTCTTTACTAGGATGGTATGATTCAACATCATAATCATTAACCTTCTTACCCCAATCTCTAGACTTGGCTCCTGCACATTCCACAATGACTAGGGATGTAAACGAACCAAGCCGTCCGCAGCAACTCGAGTTTAATTTAGGAAAAATCTCGTTCGAACTTGTTAGTTTGTTAACAAGCTCAAAATTAATCTCGTTACAAAACGAGACCGTTAAATCTCATTCGTTAATTGCTCGTTTATATCAATGAATCACAAATTACTATTTATGTTATCAATAAATATATTATTAAATCTTAAATATTAACTTAAACATCTTTTTTATATCTTCAAACTCTAATTTCTTTGTCAATATCACACTTCATACCACACAATCTATCCAATACCAATAGTTCATGAAAGTTCTGTTTTAACCATAAAAAAACAATTTGTTGTGAACAACTAGAGCGCGGCTAGAAAAAACTCGTTCGATAAGCTAAACAAACAAGTTTTCAACAAATCTATTTCAGTTCATTAAAATTGAGATTATTACCCAAGGGGTCTCGAAGACACCACCCCAAGACCCATCAACACCAGGTGAATTACCTTTTCTTACTAGGCCACAAACAAAATTTAACACTATAAACCTAATTTCCCAATTACTTTCCTACCATATTTTATTCCCTATATATACTAAATATTATCACAATATTTTTTAAACCCTAAATTACATTTTCCGAAATCTTTCTCTCTTGCCTTCTACCACTCTCCTCTCCTCCTAAAATCAACGCCTCTCTTCTCCACTCCAGAACATGCCTTATTTCCATTGCTTCACTTGAAGCACGCAACCACCAAGCAACTGAAGAAGACCGCACAGAGAAGAAGACCGTTGGCATGAACTTCGATGAAAACCGCAGTGAAAGTGGAGCTTTGACCGATCCGAAATAGAGGTTCGATCTAGGGTTCCGCCATGGATTGTCGGTCTAGGTAGTGGATCCGCCATGGAAGGAAGAAACTCGTGCAACTTCTTTGATTTGCTGCACAATAAGCTCTAAGCTTCGTTTTGAAAGCCATGGATGAACGAGGCTGTTTTTGTGCTTCTATTTGTGAAGACGAAGCTCGAATTTTCGGCAGCAAGTCGATTCGAGATGCTCTACAGGTTTATGTAGTAGATTTATTCTTGCTTCGTGACTTTGTTTCTTTTTTTGGTCTTTTTTTGTCAGGTGAAGCTCAGCAAGGCTCATCATTCTGAAGCCTCAAATCCAAATAGAAAAAGGGTGAAGTAGTTTGGTTGCACTCCATTTACACAAGAAGTTGGATTTGATAATCTTGTCTTTTTATGTAATTTTTTTTCCTTTTTGTAACACTCAGATGTTGACTTTGAAACATTTTTTTCTTTTTCTTGTAATTATTTAAATTATATTGTAATATTATGTAATTAAATCTTGTAATTTTATACTCAACAATTTTTCTCTAAATTTGAATTAAGATAACAATAAAACTCAACAACTTTTTTTCACAGACTCAGTAAAGTTATTGAGCATACGAGTATATCAGCAAAGTTGAGCATACGAGTATGTCAGTAAAGTTATTGAACAAACGAGAATGCTCAGTAAAGTGACTCAACAAAAAATTTGAATACTCAACAACTTTTCCAGACACTCAGCCCATTTTCCAATAATCAGTAACTTTTTCTATGCTCAGGAACTTTTTTCCATACTCAGAACTTTTTCCGGCGGTGGTTTGCGGTGATCGGTGGTTGTGGTCGGAGCTGGAAATTATTGATAGTTAATGAATTGACTAGTTCATTTGTAGCACTAAGATAGTTTCCAAGACTAAGTAATTCATCCATTAAAATTTAAACTCTCAAAAAATTAAACAAAATAAATTTATACATTTAGTATTTAGTTAGACTCAATTGTTTATTGTTATCTTGCAAATATTGTTTTTTTTTTCAAAACCTTCCCATTTTACCCATTTTGCAACACGACAACGAACTCTAGAGATGCTCTTGGTGTTTAAAAGAAAAAAAAAAAACTAAAACCGATTGAATGTACAAACAAATAAAAAAAACTTTTATAATGTTAATTAAATATTAGACATCAACTTCAAAAATATAAAAAAAAAAATTGAATTGATAGGATAAATAAATCCCTAAATTGGTTGATGATAAAATTTAAAGTATGGAATGAATATTAACCTGTGATCGGCAATGGCATCGTTATTGCGGATTCCATTATGGTACAGGCACCCACCTCCAGTTCCGCCTTCTTTTTTCTTCTCTCCATGCCAGGTATGTTTGGTACTAAAGATTTTTCTGTTTTTCATTAGTAATATACCTATACACCACAGTTGATGATTGTTGTTCAATTTCTTTCTCTCTTTCTTTCTTGTAAAGGTTAGTAGCAATAACATTCCCAACATGGTCTGTACTGGACCATTGTACTTGTGGCATCGGCAGGGGCGGCGTTACAAGTATCAACAGCTACTTGGGTTTAGTTCTGTGAGTTCAATTTTGTTTTTCATGGTCATATGGATAATGGATAGGTTACATTCCTTGCTATTTGATATTGTAGAGATGTTCAATTGCAGCATTCATCTATATAGTTTGAAAAGTATTAAAGATGAGAGTTGTTAATGAAACAAGGGGATATTTGGCTATTTTGTTGTAATGTTTTTGAAATTTGATGAGGATTATGTTGATGTTATCTCTTTTGATTAGGCGTACGAGTCAGCAGATTCTTCTCTCAGCAGCTGTGGGGACAATAAAGGTAGTGATTACTACTACAAATTGTCATTTATAGACTTTCGTAACTTAATTTAAATTATATATTGTTTGATTCAACAGGAAATGATGAACCTCGTCAACCTAATGAGTACTCAACTCAACTCATGTTTTAGTTATTGATGTGAAGATGTGATTATTATTATTATATTATTGTTTATTGTATGTTGTTCCAGGACATTGGAGAAGTTGAAAAGATATGGAATTGCAGGCATATTATCATATGGCCTATTAAACACTGCTTACTATCTTACTACCTTTCTTGTGGTGTGGTAGGTAAATAATTGTTAAAGTTATCCATAAAATTTCACAAGTAAGAAGAACAAAAAAATTGTTCCTTTTCAGGTTTTATGTTGTTCCAGCACCACCAGGAAGAATGGGTTACGTTGATGCTGTTAAACGGTAGAAACTGTTTATGACTACATTTATATTATTATCCTAAGAATGAATAAATTACTATCTATTACAGATTTGTCAAACTATTGGCCATGGTGTGGGCTGGTAGTCAAATTACCAAGCTTTTACGAGCTGGAGGGTATGTATTTACACTACTTTCCTAACCATAACTATGTCTCTTCTTCTACTCTTGACAAAAATGTTGTGGTGCAGTGCTCTTGCACTTGCTCCTCTAGTAGATCGGGCACTATCTTGGTTCACAGTCAGATTCAACTTTGAATCTCAAGGGAAGGTTGGTTAGTCATGTGATTCACTTTTCCAAACTTTACTTGTAAACTTGTAATCGATGATTTTCTTCTATTCTTCTTTCAGGCTTTTGGGGTAATTGTTGGGTTTTGCTTCTTCTTGGCATTTATGCTATTTCTTCTACTTACTCTACTTTGCGCAGCATAGCACTTTCTCCTACTGTTGCTTGTATTTGCACAATGGAGCTAGATAAGAATCTTCTTTGAGCTTGTGAAGATATTTGCTTCAATTATTTGCTTGTTTTGGCTTTATAGAGATGTATGCAATAGAAACGAGGAAATCTACTTTGATATAAGACGGTGCCAACCGTGAAATTGATGTTTCTATTTGATTAAATACATGCGTCCGAGTTACAGTTTGTTATTTTTTTTTTGGATGAGTAGAGAAAAGGAAACCTATATCCATGTGTCACCGGATGCCAAGCCTCGAGAACTGCGCGCAGATCAAAATCCGGCCCTCATTCATCGTGGCCCTCCACCTAGCGTGCTGCGCCGCTATGTCAGCCAATCTATTGTGTCTTCTTGGGAGATGAAGATGCCCATGAAGCCATGATTTTTTGCTATCATGCCGATTGGTGGTGACAAAGGTATGATAAGATAATGAATAAATAAAGATATAAAAGAACACCCACCTCAACCATTACGAGAAACTCACTGCAAGTGCACCGATCGATTGTTTGCATGTTATAGTTAATAAATAAGATTCGTTCTCAGAAATTTATCGGTTAACTCAGACTCGTATGTAGATAAGAAAGCGTAGTAGAGATTAATTGTTAAAACTAATAACCGAAATAAAAAGATAATATTTATTGGGTTTTTGGAATAAGAATGCAAAAATAATCATACTATTAAAACAAATAAATAAACTAAAAGTATGTGGATGAGAATATAGATTAATTTTGTTATCTTCTCAAATCACTAATCTAATCATAAGGGTGAATGGAGGATATATAAATAGTCGGGATTCTAAAACCCCTCTAACTCCTACCAGGGTAGTTTAGAAGGCAAACTCAACACTACCAAGGGACTTGGGTAAGAGAACCTTACGTAGAGACCGGGGATGAAATTCTAAACTCTATTGACTATCTAGTTAGGCATGGCCGCCAACATCTCACTACCACACACTAGACGATTATGTTTTGTTTTCCATAATTGAATCTCCCACTATAGCGACATTCTAACTTCTAGAACAATCCTAAACTTGACTAGAGTTAGGGCTGGAATAAGACAATCATAAAATACAAATATAAAATTAAAGCTCAAATCAATTTAAATCAATTTCCAAATAACATAGAACTATAAAATAGAATTCAAAAATTTTACATAATGCAAACGTAAGATATGCGAAAATTAGTTCATACTTAAAGAAATAAAACTAAAGAGTAAAGAGATTAGAAACATAGTTAAACTAAAAATATAATACAAATTACCATAATGGTAGAATATAAGGATGGAGAAGAGGAGTTTGTGACTCTCCAACTTCTTGTCTTCCTCAGCATAATTATTATGAAGGACACGGGTGATCCAAGATTGCTTGCGCGCACCACCACTAATCCCACAGGGATATATTATTATTAAGGACACGGGTAATCCAGGATTGCTTGCGCGCACCACCACTAATCCCACGGGGATATACACGCCTCCCCATGTATATTCCCATAACTAGGTTACTCGTGTTCAGGGAGGGGTTCGAGCCTTGTACCTCTTACTTTGTACTCGTTAGGGAGGAGATTCGAACTCTAGACCTTCCCTTTAAGTACTAAAGAAATAGCAAGGACCTGTTTCTAAAGGTAAATAACCACATATATAGGTGTAGGGACAATATCTAGGTCATGGTCCAAGTTTTAGAGTCTTAATACAACCCAAACTCGTTTTTCGTAGAAAGTGGGTTGGTTGCCCCTTAGAGCTTGTAAAAATCACAACTCCTTTGTTAAATCTCCAAATCACTCGATTCTAGTGGCCACACGACCAAAATTTAAATAAATTTCTTGATATAAAAAGGATCCTTCAAATTCTCTGTCGATTTTATGCAGCATACTACTACACGTTCTAAATTGGGCCAACAGCTTTTGACAGCTTTCTCACTTTCCAAAACAGCTTCTTCTGCCTTTTTTACTCTTGATTTCATCTTGTATCTTCTTTCTGTAACTCCCCAACAAGGATTTGGAATCTAATATAATCATTGTACCTAAGAGTTTCATATTTAACACATAAATTTTACAAAAAATGCTCTAAAACTAACAAACCTCCAAAACAAGGCAATAATTGAAAAACAAACAATTAATAGGATAAATTCCCCCAACTAAGCACATAATACAAATACAATTATGTCTCTAAACTAGATTATTTTATCACAGATATAGAGACATCAAGACCCCCAACTTAAAGTTGTGTCATCCCGACACAATAAGAAATAAAAACATATAGCAGTCTTTAATATATATTGGCTAAGTCAAGTAATCACAAAAGAAAAAAGATAGAAGAATGTGAGTAATAATACCAAAGCAATTACTTAACAAGTTTTATGTTATAATATTTTACAAACTAAAACGTATATATACACTTATCATACAAACCAGTACTTATCATAAAGTCCTAAAGTTGATGTCACTTTATTTCAAGTATGTCCGTCTTTTAGTTTCTATTTTGTTTTTATATAAAATTATTAATCAATTGCTTAAACATTTTTTTACTCTTTATGAGATGTTTTTTTGTATTTAGTTCTCAAGTTACTATCTCATTTGGGTACATTTTACTAGTTTTGAACTACATTAATGGCTATTAGTTTGTTGTCTTTCTGTTACAAGTGTGGTGGTCTTTTGTAGCGTTTATAACGACAAGGTTCCTTTCCCCTTAAATTTTGCTTATTTTTTAATGGCGTTGTCTCATAATGCTACAATATATAGGGGTGTTTATTCTCTCATATTTCAAATTACCTTAACACAAAAAATAGAGATAATTATATACACGTTTCTTTACAAAATTTTGGAGCACAAATATTTGAGCATATTTCATTCCCTATATCATGAGTGTACTCTACTAAGAGACGTAGTTAGAGCTTGGTTAACAACTGGGCACATACAGTTTAACACTCCAGTTGTGATGTAAATCCTTTTTAAAGAAGCGGATTCTCCACACCACTACAATGAATAAGTTTCTTGTAATGTATAATTCAGTAACTTTATTTTGAGTTTTTCTTCACTTGTATCCATTGTAGAATTATATACTTAGAAGGTCATGGCGACATGTGAGCTATATGATTCCATTTTATACCCTCACATTCAAACTAAAATAAGTTAAAAAGACCATATAGACAATGGAAGATTTAAGGATGGGGTCAATAGAGTGGGAATTGCAGCCCCATCGACTCTTGGGTCACACGGTGAATTTAAACTTTTTTGGGAATACCATAACTAATAGAAAATCATAGATTCTATTGAGGAAATAATTGTTTTTTACTTTTAATGTTTTTAGTCCAAATTGAGTAATAAATTAACCTAAGAAAAATTTGGTAATTTGAAGAAACCTTAATATTTAGGTCAATGTGGGTCGCTCTTTCTAACTTTTAATCTCACTGAAGAAAATTATGTCCACGCTCATACAATTGGGAAAAGGATTAATTATCAATCCATTTTATGCATGATACATGTCCCAACATAAAGAATGAAATACGTATATTTATGAATTAGACATGAATTAATCAAGCAACGAAAATGCCTAAATTACACGATATTTCAAACCATACCGACACACAGTGTAATATCTAAAGGAGAATACCACAAATAAATATGAAATTCAGTAATGAGAAGTAACAATATTGTAAAATTTATATCTTATTTCAAAAGTAATGCTTGAGCCTGAGGTTTGTCATGGGTGAGGTAATATGTCCACCAACTAACAAAAGGGCAGCTACTGTACCAACCAATAATACAGTTATCGTTACTGGATGTCGATTGGTTTCTTCGAGCACATCATCTTCATCCACTATCCTAGTCATTTCATCTCTGTATTCTCTTTCAATTCGAAGTAAGTTTGCTACCACTTTCTGTTCCAACTCCTGGATAGTCGTATGAATATCAGTAGGGCTGAGCAAGAAAATAGGTTTGGGTAATTTGGGTAAAAAAGGGGGATAAAAAAAAGGGGATTTTGGGTATTTTTAACATTGGCCCAATGTTAACTTGGGCCTAACATTTGAAAAGCTGGACCCGTCCAAATTACCACGGGCCTCTCTTTGGACACTTAACACTCGGGTTGGACCCGTCCAACCCGACACTGTTCATCAATTAAAAATAATAATAATATACATAACGTGTTATCCATCCGATCCATTTCATTTCTTTCCCTTCTCAGCTTGTCTCCTACTCTGCTTTTATCCTTCTCTCTTCTGAAACACGAAAAAGGCGAACCCTAAGCCATCAAATCTCTATCTTCTCTGCCGATTTCTGTATGCTAGATGCCTATATCTTGTACTATATTATTATTCTTCTTCTCTTCTCTGCCGATTTGTACCCAAACCCTGGGTCAACATTTAATGACGCCGCGTTTGGTTGTTGGATTCGAGAGCTTTCATTTAATGTGACCTGAAAAAACCCTCTTTGAGGTCTGATGTAGCCGTTGTTGATAGATTCAATAACGTGTTGCCTTATTCTCATTCGATTAGCCATGGGTTTTTGGCTATATATTGGGGCTTTTTCAGATCGAGAAAAGCCACACCATTCTAAGGTATTTCTAATCTCTCTTCTCAATTTATTTCTATTTCATTTTCTGTTAATTGTTTTTCCCGTAATTTTGAATATATGATGCGTAAATCTGAATATATGATGCGTAAATTTGTTTTTTGAATATATGATGCGTAAATTTGTGAATTCTTAAATAATTTATTATTACACCAATTTATGATATGACTTATGAGGTATGTTTATCAATTATTCCTTTCTGGCGCAATTATGAAATTAAGATCAGCTAAATCGATTTAGAAATAATACTAAGATCAATTCCTGAATTAATATTCAATTTATTCTATTTATCACTTCTCAATTTAATTGGAAAACAAGTATAAGTGTTAGTAATGCTCAATCCTCAATTTGATTTCAGGTACTATGAATGTTGCAAGAGGCAAGGAACATCGCCTAATAGATCACTTATATGTTCATTATTCAGGGTTAGTCATAATAGAGTTTGAGAAATTGTTTAATGAACTTATATCATTTGGTTTTTCAACTTCCTTTTTGTTCAATCCGTTACATTCCTTATTATTAGTAGACTCATAACTGAACCTGCTATTATGATTCATGCAAAGATGAAGAAGTCACATAATGAAGTATGTAGCTTTGTCATTTTGTTGGTAATTTGAATCCTCTTTATTTCATTCAAACTTAGTATATTTCAATATACTAACATTCTGACTTGTGTATTTTAGGTGCATTTGACATTACACCACCTGAAAATGTTGGATAAAATAGAAGTAGCAAATTATTTTGGGTAAGCTAAACCCTTACCTTATTATCATTGTGTTTTACATAAACATGTATTGGTAGCCGCCTTTTGTAGCGAGTTGCCTACGTATTTAAAACACAATCAGGTGATGAGGTATAGTTGGTTTTCCGGGAATCCCGTGATATTTTCCAACTATATCTGAGGCCGATGAAAGTTTTTATAACACGAGGCCTATGATGATCTACTCAATTATAAGCTATCTGCTATTACAAGCCTGTGATGACACTGTTCTGAGGCTTAAGGGTTAATCCTTAATATGTTTAACTTACTGATATATTTGAGAAGGCTTTTTAGTAACAGGAAAATGGAATTTGAATGCTCCAGGAAGTGATTGTGATGAATTTGAAGTTGAAGCTTTTGAATGTTGATTATGATTGAATGTGTTGTAATATTTGTAATGAATTTGATTGTGTTGTAATATTTTGGAAGAATTTCATTAAGTTGTACCTTTTCTTTTGTGAATTTGAGTAATTCAAGGGGTTAAATTGCAATTTGTAATAGTTAAGTTGTAAGATTTTATGAATCAGAGGGTATTTTGTGATTTAAGTCAATTATATGGGAGAAATTTGCAATTTGAATTAATTTTTTAGCTTTATATTATAATTGCATTTCATATTTACAGGTTTAATTACCCTTGGGTAAACCCGGGTAAACCCGAGGGTAACCCGTGTTTGGGTAACCCGAGGGTAGGGTAAAATTTAACCCTACCCTTACCCTTCACAAAACATAGACCCGGCTTTCTTACCCTACCCTTACCCTAGACCCTAGACCCCAACCCGGGGTAAACTCGGCCCGTGCTCACCCCTAAATATCAGTGATGCGATTATTCAGTATTCCCATTTCATCTCTGTATTCCCTTTCAATTCGAACCAAGTTTGCTGCGGATACCACATTTTGTTCCAACTCATGTACAATCGTATTAGTATTAGCAATACGGTTGACCAATATTAAGTTTTGTTAGGTGATAGTCTGCACACTTTTCGCAACTCTTTGTAGATGACCATTAAGCCTTTCAACTTCTTCTGTAGCTCTTTCTAGAGCTTCCTCGTACTGGTTTAGTCCACCTGAATGGGATCTTTAGAGACATAGTTAATTGACTTAGTGGTCATGAGAGTTATAGTGTATAATTTTGTATTAAGACTAATCTTTCCATCAATATGAAACTTAAAAACCTCCATGGGTAACCATAATTTGTTCCTCTCATACCGTTGGAATGGAGACATATTTTAAGCTTTAACTAAAAGAAGTGAACAACTAACACATACCTCATATATATCACGCGACCTTTGAATACAAACCACAGATAACAAAAAGCCGGTGCATAATTTTGGACATATATAGCTTTCTGAGATTTAATTCTTGTGATTTCCTTGAAAAGAATTAAAAAAGAGAGAAATATATAATTCATATGCATTACAACTAGCATGTTTTTTACATTTTTGAGTATGATTTGCCGATGGTTAACATACTCATTAATTCACAAGTGTACATGTATAATTTTCTTAGTCAATTTTTTAAAAGGTGACACTTGTCACTAATAATAACAACCTTACATCTATTGAGGGACTATGGTATCGAGGCCCTTCGTCCCTTAAGACCGCATTAGAGGCCTTAGCCAAACTAGGCCACCCCTTACCCGTAGGTATTTTGGACGATACGTGGAACCCGACTAGCGAGTTACGGGCACCACGTGGCCCAAGTGGTGGGGACGACAATTCGGGAGAATGTCCCGCCAAGCTACAAGAGTTGGAAAGACGTGCCCACAGGCATGAAATAGACAATTCTATCCCGATTACAGGAGTTTTTTATATTAAAGGATGGAGAAACAGACCCGATTGAGATAAAATCGAAAAGCGTTTAAGGTAAAGCCAATCAAATCGATATAGAAATTAGAAGGGTTATTTGAAGAGAGATTACTATAATCATAATAAAACACCTACTGATATTGAACCAGATGTTCGGAGAAAATACCAGGAGATGTGGGTTGACATAAACTGTTAGGTATAAAAGTTAAATTTTATTGTAACTATTATAAAATATGTGTATTTAATTTTTTGAAATTATATTGAAACGGAACTAAGCGAATATTAACAAGGAAGACCGAAAGAAGCAAAAAAACCCGGGCAAGGCTAGATCGAGAATTTTTTCCAAGACTCGGAGGTAATTTATAAGGTAGACTATTTTTTTAATAAAAATATATTATTTACTTTAATTAATATATAATATAATTAGTTTAAAATGTTATTGAACATGGGAAGATGAAGAAACCGACAAAGGAGTCGTTGAGTTTTATTGACAAGGCTACACAAGAAGATAGGGAAATTTCTTGGGTTTTTCGAGTATATGGGCTATGATGAGGAGAAGGATGGGTGGAGGAACCTGAAGTACAAAAACTGTAATATGGGTATTTTTTTTACTTTTTAACTTTTATTTTAATTACCTTTTATTGTCGTCTAACAGGATATTTATCCGGAAAAGCTGAAGAGGAAGGTGACCGAGACACATGCTGGGTCATCTGATGGGACCTCATCTACTGAAATGCCGCTTAAAGTTCAAATCAACGCCTTCAAAGAGGCAGTTGAGGAAGGCCCACCGAAGACGGCTTGGGTAGCCGGTGTTGGTCTTGTTCAGAAGAAATCCCGTACTTCGAGTCAGATCCTTTGGTCAGGTGGAATGAGGAGAGACTCAATGTGATGATGACATCTATGAATGATTTTTGCGCAGTTCAAGGCCTCCTCATATCGATCCTACAGTGTCATCGACTGCCTCCACAGCTAGCACGAATTGTGGTCGTGACTCGATAAACATTCTAGACACGGCTATGGAAGATTTGAATAGCATGAGGGCAGATCAAGGCCTTCCCCGATCCTCGCCGAAAGAGAGAGAGAGAGAGAGAGAGAGAGAGAGAGAGAGAGAGAGAGAGAGAGAGAGAGAGAGAGAGAGAGAGAGAGAGAGAGAGAGGATGAAGAGGAAGAAAGAGAAGATACCTCTCGGTTGGACGATCCATGAGTTTGGTTTAATTTTTGTTGATTTTGTTTTGGATGTATTTTTTACTATTTCTTAGGTGTTTGAATTTTTATCGGATGTTTGACTTTGATTCCAATCTTTGACTTCTGTTTAATTAAATATTGCTTCATGATAAATATTTGATGTTTTTCATTATTTATTCAATATATTTGTTTAAATATTAAAACAAAAATAGAAATAAAAATAATTATAAATATTGAATTATAAATAAAAAAGAAATACAAAATTAAATCAAATTTAAAATATAAATAAAAAAAATTAAAACACAAATTTAAATTAAAATTGTAATTAAATATTCAGAATTAAAAAAACAATGTTAGTGACGACTTTTTCGTCCCAAAAGAGAAGGAAAAAGTCGTCGCTAGTAATTTGTTCCACTACCGACGAATCAAGCTTTGTCGCCAAAAGAAATTGACAACGACGAAACTATTTTGTCCCTAAATGAGTTAGGTAGCGACGCAACGATTTCGTCGCTAATTAATGGTCTTTACCGACGATTTTTTTGTCGCAAACTAGGCTCAGTCGTTAGCGGCAAAACCACTACTTTTCGTCGCGAAAAATATTTATCTCGACGAAATATAGGCGACGAAAAATCGTCACCAATTACCCAAACCGGGTTCTAACGACAAATTTAACTATCATTAGCGACGACGCGGGTCGTCGCTATTTCAAGTACATCTAGTAGTGGTAACATTTCTATCTAATATTTACTTATAAATCATAATCATTTATGACAATGACCAAACACATAACATTAGGTTAGTTAGTTAGTTATTATAATTAGTGGATGTAAACTTGAATTTTGGCTATGTATCATCATATTATTTGCTAATAATACTATAGTACAATCTAATTATTTGTGAAATTGACGTAGTTGTCTCTGCGGAAGAGTATTAAGTGACCCAAACCGATGTTAGATTAGGCCCAAAAATAATAGAATTAAACCTGACCAAATTCTACTATCGGTCCAAGATAAAATACGGACACGGGCCTTTGAATCTTGGGCTGGCAAATTTTATAAAAGACTGGCTATAAGAAATATATATATATATATATATATATATATATATATATATATATATATATATATATATATATATACCTACTCAACCTCATCTAATTTATTTTTCCATTTCATTTCTTATCCTCTAACTCGGATCAAACTTTCTCCTCTCTTGTCTAAACCTAATTGTTTCTCTACAATTTTTTGTCCTCTAACTCAGACCAAACCCGCTTCTCTCTTGTTTAAACGTATTTGTTTCTCCACAATCCATACTAAGACTAATAATGATTATTTAGTGACCAATTACTAATTCTACTATAATGTCTTGCTTTGTCGAAAATGGCAGATATCACCAATTTCCACCATTTAAACCAGGTATCATTTGTTCTTCTGTAATTAGTTTTAAAATATTTTTTATTTTAGTTATTTAGATCAAATTACTATATCTATATAGTTGGGTTTGTTTATTTGTATTGGATCTATATTATTAATTAGATCTATGTTTATTTGTCATCCGAGTTAGCTCACAAAAGGGTGTTTCCCTTATTTCTCTGTATAATTGTGATCATTATGAATTTGTTCATATAATAGGAGATTTAATGATTAATTTATTTGTGTCTTCATGATTGGGTGATGACTTTATAACTTGATAATAACATACGTTATCACTAGGTAAAATATTTACAGTATAAACTTTATTGAGATGGAAATGAATATTTATCCAAGAGGTAGGTGGGAAGATGATAATAATTTATAAATGACGGTTTATATTAAATGTGTATTGAAAAAAGAGAAAAGTGTTAACATTTAATATTACGTATTTCCCTTCTATCTTGTTTACAAGTTATACAAATTTTCTTGTATTTTAGGTAAGAAGAAGATCATTGGTCATGATATTTCAACTATTTTACCAGGTAAAACGACATCTCTAACTTTATCATTGATATCTATATTGTATCATGATAAATACTTATATATATCTTTTCTAATAAAGTTTGTAATAATTATACGTTCATAATTTTTATCATTGGTTATCACTGAGAAGGTCTCCATCATTGTGTTGTCCATCCTGAGTCATGAGGAAGATTTAACCCGAACATCCCATTATATTGAAACTAATCGACTCTTTTCTATATTTGCTTAGACTTGAGAATATTTCATACATAAGGAATCCTACTATATTAATATAAAATCATATTTATCCTTTTCACTCTCTATTTAAAAGTTATTAAAATAAGTTGTTTATTTATAAAATATTTGTTTCAAATCAAACCATGTTCTTTATACCTTGTGCATGTGTTGAAATTAATTGATATTTTTTAAGATTTTTTAAGACTTGAAAATAATTTTGATATATAGGAAGTTTTTCTTGTACTAATTTTAAAAAAATATTTATTTATTCTCTTTCTTTATAAAAATATGTTGAGTAAATTCCATATTTAGGCTATTGCCTATGGTCTAAAAATATTTTTAGGCCAAACATTTCAACATACTCATTTTTAGGCCAAAGGTAACGGAAATTACCCAAAGGATTTTGAGGACACCCCCTTAAGACTTAACACGACCTCACTCACTTCTCTTCTTACTAAAGGGCACAAACAAATTTTAACACTATAAGCCAATTTTATACTTATTTTTTTACCCCTTTTTGTTTTTTATTTCCTAAATATACTAGTTTTATTCAAAAAAAAATTAAAACCCTAAATAATGTTCTATCTCCTGTCACCTCTCACCTCTCTTCTCTCTTTTTTCTCTTTCTTTCATGCTCTCTCTCTTTCTCCTTCACGTAACAAAAGCTCACTCCATCAACAGATCCAGGAAGCCGGCATGGATTCAACAGAACTTCATTAATGCACCAAGGCACTGGTACACCTGCACAATCGCTCACAGGTAGCCTATGGGCGAACCAATTCCTGTCGGACTAGTTCCATCCCCATCTCCTGTAGCTACTCCACGAAGGAGGAGATCCAGATGGCCATTCCCGCCACCGTCTCCGTCAAGTCCAGTAATGTTGGTTATTTTAAGAAGACGAGCTACACCACCAACGCCCACAAATAATTAATTAACTATTTAAATTATATTGTATTGAATATTTTTCATCTTTTTAGCAGTTTTGTAATAATTTGAGTTGTTTCTTCATTATAAATAATTTTAAATTAAGAAAATTATGAAACTTGCAATTTTTCTCTGAATGCTCAGTAAAAATCCCAAAAACTCATTAATTTTTTGCACACTCAGTATAGTTACTGAGCATACGAACATACTCAGTAAATTTACTGAACATACGAGCATACTCAGTGAAGTTACTCATAAAATAATTTGAATACTCAATAACTTTTTCCGATACTTAGTACTTTTTTCGGCGACTCGGTAACTTTTTCCGATACTCAATACTTTTTTCGATGACACTAACGATGTTCGGAAGTGGTAGGTGGTTGTGGTTAGAGCTGGAAAGTATTGATACTTAATGAAGGTGGAGAGAGAGAGAAAATGTTAATGGATGAAAAAGAAAAAGTGATAAGGGAGAGAGAAAAATGTTAATGAAGGAGAAAGAAGTATCTTTTTTTTTTTGCCTTATATATACTATAAGGGTAGTCATGACATTTTATAGATCTTAGAGGTATCTTTGGATGAGAGAGAAATAGAATGTTACTTTTGTGACACTAAGATGGTCTCCAAGATCCTATAGCTAATTCACCCCTTAAAAATGCCCATTTTCAAGTCATTTCACTAATTTTATTAAATATTTTATAAATTTAAGGATAATTTCGATACTTCAAATAGAATTCCTAATTTTTGATATGGTCAAATAAAGATATAGTTCGATTGAAATGTCTAAATAACCCTTAAAATCTACGAAATGTCTAACGTAAAAATTGTAATAGCCTAAAAATTTGTGTTTTTATTTTGCAGTCTTGCTAAGTTGATCTAGTGAAGGACAATGGACACATGTACTTCATCAACTTTCTCGACAGTCTAGATGCTTATCCTGAACAACGTGCAATAGATGCTTTTGTATTAGCAGTAATGGCTGCTTTTGATTTGTTTATTGTTAAAACTATTTTAAGCTCTGTTAGTGATGGAAGCTCATTAGTGAGAATCGAATTTGCTATTTATTTAGTACGTTTTTCTTTTCGACATAATCAACATTTAAAATCAGTTGCTTCTGCTTCAATTAAGCATCCTCAAGCTCAAGTTCTTGCTATAATGGGTCTTCACATTATGATGAAACTGATTCTGGGAGTGTTAATATAATAATTTTTTCTTTTTTCTTTTGGTCAATTAATGTAATAAGTTTTAATAGTATTTTTAATTTCTTTTGGTCAATGAATGTGATAATTTCAGTATAGGAATATAATAGTATTTTAACTGTTAGAATCTTAATAGTATTTATATGCAATTTTTATTCAACTCAATAATTTATAAAATTTCCATTAAACTTATTGATCATACTCAGTAAAGTTATTGAGCATACGAGCATACTAAGTAAAGTGACTTAATAAAAAAAATCTGAATACTCAGTAAGTTTTTTCGATACTCAGTAACTTTTTCCATACTTAGTATTCCATATTCAGTACTATACTCAGGAACTTTTTTTCATACTCAGAACTTTTTCCGGCCATGCTCGGTGGTTGTGGTCGGAGCTGGAAATTATTGATACTTAATGAAGGAGGAGAGAGAAAAAATGATAAAGAAGGAGAGAGGTTAATGGTAATGGAGGAGAGAGAAAAATGGTAATGGAGGTGAGAGAAGAATCTATTTTTTTGTCTTATATACACTATAGGGGTAGTAATGACAATGGACATCTTAGAGGCCCTTTGGAAGAGAGAGGAATGAGAGGGTTCCTTTGTGGCACTAAGATAGTCTCCAAGACCCTATAGGGAATTAACCCAATAAAAATTTCATAAAAATACTATTAAGATTCTAACAATTAAAATACTGTTATGAAATATTATAATGTGGGTATTATTCTAGAGTAGTGGAGAGCCTTTGTAACCTTCACATAATCACATTTATCCCTTGTAACATCCTACTTATTATGTAATTAGTAGGGTAGTTGGATAGTCTCATAAGTCTCTATATAAAGGCTTGTCCATTCCCTCAAAGTAAGATGGAAATCCATATATAATAATATATTCTTCTTATCTCCATATAGCCTCTCATCAACTAATTTCTTTTACATATTATTTCAACACGTTATCAACACGATTTTACCAACCGAGCTAATATGATTTGAGACTCTTCATAATTTTTTTTTGTTATATAGAGGTAAGTAATTCTTGAGGTAAGATATATTTTTTTAATTTTTTATGTTATATTATAATATAATTGATTACTTCATCTCTATTTGAAAATATATTCTAATAGAGAGTAAAGATTAATCGAAATTCATATGCCTCTTCAAATATATGATTTTGAAAGAGAAAATTCAACTTGAAATTGTACAACTTTGCTTCAAGAAAAGAATTACAATCATTGAAAAAAATGACGAGAATAAGCAACTTAATGTTTGCTTCAATTTATAAATTACGATTGCTTAAAAGCAATGTGAAACTCATCTTGTTTATGAAAAAAATAACTTTCGAGTTGTTTATAAAGAAAAAAAAATATTTCAATGAACTTATCAAGAAAAAAATTGAATATTGAGAAACAATTATGAAATGTCCAACTTGATAATGATTCATGGGTGAAATTATTCAAGCCCACTTGCTACAAAAGCATGATTCATGAAAATAACTCTAACGAAATAAAATCTCGTTGGTTTATTGAGCAATATAATTGCCATACATGTAAAGAAAATATTGAATTCATGGGAATAAATTTTACGAAATAAATTTCATTTTTATATTGACATGACCTTGAAAATCATATGAATGTCATAAATGATAGTGAAAAATAATCATTTGAGAAGAAAGTAACACATCTAAGAACGATTGCGTAGAAAAAAAATGATATTTCTTCAACATTGTCTTAAACGAAGCTTAAAGCCTAATCCCATGAGTTATATAGTTATCACGAATCAAAAATTCGTTTGATATAATGAACAATTATACATTATACTAGTCACTGACTTTGAAAAATCATACGAGGTTGGAGAAATAATTACGTATTCCTGAAAAGAATACGTTATCATAAAAAAATCGTGAACTTGAAATTGCGAAAGATTATTTGACATGATTACTGAGTCATGAAAACAAAAAGAAAGATAAATTCTGAAATGAATCCTTATAGGATCAAAATTGACATTTTAATAACAAAATAATTAAATGTTAGCAGTGGGATTTGAACCACCACCCTTTTGCAAATAAGGTAACTTGAATATGATGTCTTAGACCAATCGATCGTCATGTCATAACTGTACAATATTATTGGACAAAATTATTTGACATAACTATTTTATGATGAATGACATTTGGATAAATACAATATTAAATCAATATTGTTCAAATCCTAAAATAAATATTACTAGTCAAATTCAAGGGGGAGAAATATATGATCTAGCAGAATATATATTTTTTTAAAATATAAAATTGCTAGACAATTGGTTTTGAATTCGCCTAATATGACTTATCGACATACAACTTTATACATATATACGGTCATATTGAAAAAGAAGTCCAACTAAAAATCATGAATACCCTCATTGGTCAAAGACCTAAAGTATCTATCTATATACTGCTACTTGTGCAACATAAAATATAAATGTTCCACCATTATGCATAAAGATGAGATCACGAACAAATAAGAGAATTTATTTCAAACTAAAATGATTGATATGTATCTTGAGTTTGCCACATGAAAAATATGTATACTGGAATACTATGCATAAAGCAAGATTCTCATGATAAGAGGGGGAGCTGGAAAATATTTTATAAGATGCAACTTCATCCTCGCAAATAAGTTATGAGCTCTGTGTAATAATAAGATGCATTCATGAGTGACTAAGTCACGTATTCAGCTTGAAAAGATCATGCTCAAATTAGTTTTCTTTGAAAAAAATACATTGCAACGTGTAAAGCGTGATCGACCTGTTGGTTCTAAAATATCATAAAATTGAGCAGTATGAGCAAGTTGGCACTTATAAAATTATCATGAAATAATGTAGAAAACATAACTAAAGAATAGTACTCTAAAAGGAGTACCATGTACCTTAATATTTTCTCAGTATTGAGAAATTGAGATAAAAGAATCTCATTCAATTATATTACTATAGAAATATATGGAATCGATAAACAACTTGATCATGATCGAATAATATTTATAAATGATCATTTAAAAGTTAGTAAATGAAAACGAGGATCTTGAATCAAAGTCCATTCTATGATGTCGTCTAAATAAATTAATTGGTCAAATATAATAAGACGCATTCAGGCATAATCATACTCACACAGTCAATGTGAATATATGAAGTACTTTTTTGGTGGAAAATATTTACCTGAAAGTTTCATATAGGACTTCATGTGCGTCTTATGATAAAATAAATATACCAATATGTATCGTGTGATATGAAAAATTACATGAAAATCTTTAGAAGACTAAAAACGCGTATACATAAATCCTGAGATATATTAGAATGATATTTGTATTACTTTTGTTGTCTTTAACAATCTTTGATTGTCTTATATATTGTCATGTAATCAGCCATATATTTGTTTTATATTTCATAAGTAGAATATGTTTTTATTTATGATTACATGCATGAATATTTATTACTCTAAATTGCACATGATTGTGTTTGTGGATCATTTCAGTGTTATATGACGATATGACTTCACATATTGTTTAATTTGAAACTAGAGTTACTATTATAAAAATTTGTAAGATACTGAATATTGAGATTATATTCGAAATTGAAGATCATCACATATACATTTACATGAGGGGGAGAATAACACGTATTGCACTCTTTATTCCTTCATCAAGGTTTTTTCCCACGGGGTTTTCCTGACAAAGTTTTTAACGAGGAAAATTAAAAGCGTATTGATAACGATTACGTACTCTTTTTCCTTCACTCAGTTTTTGTCCCACAGGGTTTTCCTAGTAAGGTTTTAACGAGGCATATCAATAAAAATTTGGTGGATATTCAACTCGACTTGGTCAAATTTAAGTTCACAAGAAAAGCCCAAGATGTAAAGTTCAAGATGAATATCATGTCAATATAATTTATGGTTGCACTTGATAATTTTATGCAAAGATACTTCCATTTCATGAGACAAGTCGATAATACTAATGATCAAGGTACTTTATCCACACATTCAGAGGGAGATTCATACGTGTTGCGCTCTTTTTTCCTTGACTAGTTTTTTCCTATTGGGTTTTACTAGCGAGTTTTTTATCAAGGCAACATCATATGCGTATTTGAAATAATACCCATGAGGAAGTGTTATGAAATATTATAATGTGGGTATTATTCTAGAGTAGTGGAGAGCCTTTGTAACCTTCACATTTATCCCTTGTAACATCCTACTTATTATGTAATTAGTAGGGTAGTTGGATAGTCTCATAAGTCTCTATATAAAGGCTTGTCCATTCCCTCAAAGTAAGATGGAAATCCATATATAATAATATACTCTTCATATCTCCATATAACCTCTCATCAACTAGTTTCTTTTACATATTTTTTCAACAAATACTATTATATTACTATACTGAAATTATCACATTCATTGACCAAAAGAAATTAAAAATACTATTAAAAATTATTACATTAATTGACCAAAAGAAAAAAGAAAAAATTATTACATTAACACTCCCAGAATCAGATTCATCAAAATGTGAAGACCCGTTATTAGCAAGAGCTTGAGCCTAAGGTTGCTTAATTGAAGTAGAAGCAACTGGTTTCAAGTGTTGATTATGTTGAAAAGCAAAACGTGCTAAAGAAACAGCAACTTCGATTCTCACTAATGAGCTTCCGTCACAAACAGAGCTTAAAATAGTTTTAACAATAAACAATTCAAAAGCAGCCATTCCACGTTGCTCTGGATAAGCATCTAGACTATCGAGAAAATTGATGAAATACATGTGTCCGTTGTCCATATCTAAAATACGAAACATAAAAAGAAATTGATAAACAGACTCACACACATACATACCTTATCAAGTGCGAGGATCTTTGTCCATATGAAGACAAGAATTTGCCTAAGTTCAGGAGTTGTTGTTTGCAAAAGCTTTAAAACATAAGGAAATATTCCTACAAATAATGCCTAAAACCAAGGAAATATACTCTTATTATTATATATGTATATACTATTTTTCACACAATTGATATAATACGAAAACAATAGATTATTACCAGATCTCGCGAGTGGCTTTCGGATGGAATATGTTGTGGAGAAGAACGGAGGTGGGTTGTGTACCACCAAATCTCGCGACGGAGGTGGATCAGAAAAATGAATCGAAAATGGAACCCTCGGAGGAGAAGGAGGGGCGGCGGTCTTCTCGAACGGAGTCCCTCGGCTGTCACTAGGGATGGCAATGGTTATGGTTTAAAACCGAAACGGATAAAAATCCAAACTAATCAAAAACCGATTATGCAACCATGGATAAAACTGTTGGGTTGTGGTTTTGAAAAGTGTAACCGATGGTTGAATCTGTTAGGTTGTGATTTTAGATAAAAATAAAACCGAATAACAAAAAAATCTGTTTATTGTCATTTATTTTTGTATATTTTATCATAATATAGATAAAAAATTATTTTCATATCTCAAAATTAAAATCTAAATATTAAATTTATCAAAAAAAAAGTAACAAATATGTTATTTAATTAAGGATCAACATAATATTTTATATACTTTTAAGGTTTTTCTTGTATTTGTGATCTTGTTTTACGAATTTTTAATATATTTACAGAGATATAGTTTGGTTATGGTTAAAATCCAAAAAACCGCTTAAAAAACCGAATCCGAATTATTCGGCTATGGTTTTGAAAAATAAACCCGACGGTTAAATCCGTTAGGATTTGTTTTTTGATAAATTAAATGGATATGGACATAGTTTTGGATTTCTTTTTTTGCAATAATCCGATCAGATTCCATCCCTAGCGGTCACGAGGGGCGGTATTCTTCTCCGACGAACTCAAATTTGGTTTGCCATGGCTTTATGCTGCTCCGTCGAAAATTTTAAGAGAGAGAAAAAGAGAGAGAAAGAGAGAAGAGAAGAGAGAGAGAGAGAGAGAGAGAGAGAGAGAGAGAGAGAGAGAGAGAGAGAGAGAGAGAGAGAGAGAGAGAGAGAGTGTGTGTGTGTGTTTGTGTGTTTAGGGTTTAAATTTTTTCTGGATAGAAATTTGTATATATAGGAAAATAAAAAACAAAAAGGGGTAAGAAAGTAATTCGGATTTTAGAATATAGTGTTAATTTTTTAATGTGGCCTTCAGTAAGAATAGATAGTGGGTAAGATCTTGTTGGGTCTTAGGGAGGTGTATTAATAATCTCATTTTTATTTAACTCAATAATTTTAAAAAAAATACTCAGTAAATTTATTGATCATACTCAGTAAAGTTATACGAGCATACTCAGTAAAGTTACTGAGCATACGAGCATACTCAGTCTAGGGACTCAATAAAAAATTCTAAATACCCAGTAACTTTTTCCGATACTCGGCACTTTTTCTGTTACTCAGAAAAAATTCATACTCAGTACTCCATACTCAGTAACTTTTTCCATACTTCAGTACTCCATACTCAGGAACTTTTTTTCATACTCATAACTTTTTTCGCCAGTGGTCGGCGATGGTCGGTGGTTGTGGTCGGAGTTGGGAATTATTGATACTTAATGAATGAGGAGAAAGAAAAAATGATAAATGAGGAGAGAGGTTACTGGTAATGGAGGAGACAGAAAAATGGTAATGGAGGAGACAGAAAAATGGTAATGGAGGAGAGAAAATAATCTTTTTTTTGTCTTATATACACTATAAGGGTAGTAATGACAATGGACATCTTAGAGGCCTCTTTGGAGGAGAGGGGAATGAAAGGGTTTCTTTGTGGCACTAAGATAGTCTCAAAGACCCTATAGGAAATTCACCTATGGTATATTCAAAATTTAAAATGTTGATTATTGTGAATAGTTTTTTTGGTATATAAATTATTAATACGGGATAAAGGGTGATGTCTCCCCATTTGTGATGATTTATTAGTAGTTGGAGACATCATTTTAGGTGTATTTATTAGAGTGTAGGTCGATTTTCTCATGATTTAGTACACTTTCCTATTTTGTGTCTTGAATTAATTAATTATTATTTTTAGAGCATATTGAGTTTAATTATTTGTTTAGTGTGAATCTTTAAAGATATATGGTAATTAATTAGAGTCCAAGTCAATTCTAAGAGGTAAAGGAAAGAGGATAAACATGGAAATTGAAGATAAGGAAACAAAAACTAAAAATATGGAAAAGGAAAAGCTGCCATAAATATGAATTTCACCACTCACGACCACAAATCAGCTTATATCTCAAAATCGGTGAGGAATTTGGAAGAACGGTCAAGAGCAAAGTTAAATATATTTCCGAGACAATGAATTTGACTGCTCATACGCGTCAAACGGATAAGAATTAAAGCTGTTAGGACCAAAACAAAAACGGGGCTGATTCCATATTTTAGGATTACGAATTTGAGTTGGGCTAGGAGTCTAATACTTACCTTCTCCTTCAAGAAAACGAATTAGGTCTTCCTATACCCTAGAAATAAAGCCTCTCATCATTAGAAAATCATCCTTGGCTAAACCTTAGGTCATGAAGAAGCTACAACACAAGGAAAGAAGTCTGGAAGGAGCTGTCCATCAATCATGTCTTCTTCAACCTTTAATTCTGTAATTCTTTTCTTTTCTTAGTATGAATTAAATAAATTTAGCTTGAGTTTTAGCATATGTGTATGAACCCTAGTTTTGATTGACAGCTATCTAATTCGCGAATTATATGTTTTAAATTGAATTTATGTTTTGATTTCTCTGTTTATGTGTTGGATTTATATTATGTGTTATTTACGGTTGCAAACGAATAGGATTACCATCATAGTAGTTAGATAACCATTGACAATGGTATATTTAACTATAGAATTAGCACATAACGTCTAGAATAAGGTTTAGATCTGACAAATCAGCCTAACTAGATAGTCAATGGTTTAGGATATTGGTATTTAATCAATTGCAGGAAAAGTTTGCTTAGGTTCTTATTGACACAGGTACACCCTATTTAAAACTACCTAGCGCAATTGAAACCAAACTATTGAAATACTACTTGATTCACCCTTACATGTTTAGAACGGCAAAACTAGTGGGGACAACTTGCTAACTACTCAGGCTAAACTATCATACTATTGTTCTTTGCTTATTTAATTTTCTGTCTTTAATTTATAAGTTTAGTTTTATTATTCAAAAACCAAATAAAAATCTATCTTTCTCTTCTTTACTCTTGTGTATTATTATTCTAGCTCTCATATCTGCACTTGATAATTTGCATAAGTTCTTTTTAACTTTCGTAGTCTCTGAGGAACGAATCTTCTTATCATTAAAATTTGCATAGGTCCTGTAATACTTGCAGAACCGTGCTCAGCCTAGGGTGTTTATTTGCACGTATTTATATCATTATTTTATCACACTTTAGGCAACACCAAGTTTTTGGCGCCGCTGCCGAGGACTACATCGTTAGTCCTTGTGCAATTATCTAGTGCTTATAGTTAGTTCTATTTTACGCTTTTTCTTTTAATTTTTGTTTTACAGATCTTTAGGCGAGAGCAGATTTGTTAAGGAAGAAAAGTTTCATATTACTAGATCCTGCAGAAACTAATACAATTATGAAGAGTATTCTTGACATCAAGATAGACCGAGAACTTGATGAATTACGCGAACTAGCGCGAGAAATAGCTCAGGGAAATCTAGTACATACTTTACCTTCGTGTCCGAGTTGTGGAGCAAGAGATCACTCGTGGGAGAATTGCATGAATAATCTAGCTTTGATTTCCTTCATACCTTATCAGAGAAACCATTAGTATAATGGTTATTATCAATCTCAAGGATATTACGCTAATTATCAGCCCCCACAGAATTATAATTGGGTCGGAAATCAACAGACATATTATCAACCGCGACCACAATCTTATTATCCTCCACAACCTATCTATCAGGAAGCGCCGATTTATAATGAAGCTTATCAAGGATCACATATTTTTTTTGCAACAAACCATACAAGAGCAACCTTCGAGTTTAAATTCAAGCATGACTAAGATGATGAACTTAGTTGAAGAAAATATGAAGATTAGCCAGCAAAGAAGCCAAAACTCATCCAAGGTGCTTAAGAATCTTGAGCATACAATGTCACAAATGGCGAGTAAACTTCAAATATTTGAAAAAAGGCAACTACCAAGTGATACTAGTGCTCCAGAAGATGATCTTTGTCATGCAGTTGAATTAAGAAGCGGAAAACAATTACCTCCACCGAGTGTAGAAACAGAACCAACCTCTATTCCTGAAAAAGTGGTTGAAGAAACAATTAAAGACAAGGTGGAAGAGGTAATTGAACAAACGAGTGTCCCAGAGAAGACACATGAAAAGAAAGAGAGCACGGTGGTAACCAATACACGTCCTCCTCCACCATTCCCATCACGTGTCAAAACCAAGAACAACGAAAATTTCTAGAAGTTCCTTGACATGGTGACCAAGATAAAGATAAACATACAATTTGTAGAAGCTCTTAAAAGAATGCCACAATATCGAAAATTCATGAAGGACATTCTTTCTAACAAACGAAGATTAGAAACTGAGGAGATGAGTGGATCACCAGAGGAGTGTAATACTATCGAGTTACCACCAGATGAACCTCCTCCCACGAACTCTTGGATGGCACCATCCATGATTATAAAGAATAGAGTTGAGAAGTTCGTGGGAATTAGAGGCAAGGGGTGGAAATTTTGTCGTTCTTAATCGAGGTAACACATCTAACTTTAAAAGACGTTAGACAAAAGTGTTATACGGGAGACAACCCGCAAGTTTTGTGTTTTTAGGTTTTTTAATTTATGTTTAGTTTAGTTGTTTTTAGTTGATATTGCATATTTGAGAAAGGTACTAGTGTTTTTGATGTTCAGGTATTAAAGAAATCGAATTTGGGAGGAAAAACAAAATTTTTGGGAAAATTCAGATCACAGCACCGGTATACCAGCCCTCACCAGAGGTATACCGCAGGTTAGAAAACCCGAGGCCACGGGTGTCGCCACGTGGTCAAGGCAGAAGGTTGATTTTTTGAAAAATTGCCCACCGGGTACCCGGTCAGGCAAAAAGGGGTGCCCACGTGTTTATAACTCGGGTATTTTGCTGTAACTTGACTCTAGAAGAACAGTAGCTCCGGTATACCGGGCCCTACGGCCGGTATACAGCCCACAACCGCTGGAGAAAAAAATCGCGTTTTTTTGTTATAAAGAGCAAGAGGTGAGTTCTAGTCCGAATTTTTTAATCCTTAAGCTTCTCCTTCTTCTCCAAACCTCTCCCAACTCCATTAAAGCTTCATCAAACCTTCCCTAAACATCAAAACACTATAATTCACCATAAAACACATCTAATCCTTTCTCCACATCATTACAAGGAAGATTCAACCACCCATGTCATACCAAAACACATTGACTCCCAGAATCAAAAGCTTAAATTTCAGAAATTCATCCTACAATTTCTTAGATCCATACCAATCCATGAAGAATCCATCTTACCCATATAGAGTATCATCATTAAAACACCTTTCCTAACCCAAATAAAGCTTATACAACCAATAATCAAGAGTTTCAAATTTCAAGAGTGGTTAAAAGCTTTGAGTTGTGGGTCAATTGAGATGATTAAGAGAACATAAACAATATCTACTGTAAGGGAGATGAAGAAAAGCAAGGTATTAGATTTTATTGAGAAGAAATCAAGTAACAAAAGTTCTAGTTCCAACACAAAGGGTAAAGGTCCTACACCCGAAGAATAAGAGAAAGCTTCAATGGCCATGATAGCTTTTCCAAAGAAATAATTAAAGGAACTACCTTTTGCTTATGAGAAAGTATTTGAAGAAGAAGTTGATAAAGGAGAATACAAGAAGATTCTTGGAGATTAGAGAAAGATTGGGTTGGTCTACGTTCATGGTAAGACCTTCTAAAAACGCTATCTTTGTGAATTGTATTTTGAGAAGAGAAGAAGAGGATGTGGCACAGTTGATCTATGAGGAGGTGATACGATTTTTCGGTCTCTCCCATGTCGTTATTTAATATGCAATATCCTACAATGATCACGTGTCTTGTTCGGAAAGCGAATATGATTTTGGGTAAAGAAGAAACACGTGAGTTTAAGATGAGTAACAATATTGACAATGCTTGGATCATTAAAGTTTTGAGAGTAATTACGCAACTTTCAAAAGAAGAAAAGGAGTACATCATAACACTCCGTGAGAAATTAAAGAAAAATTCAGCAAAATCCTATCTTGGATCTCAATAAGGCGAGGTAATAGCCTCGAAGAGTATGTTTTCTTTCTTCCCTAATTTTTCTTGTGTGCAATATGTATGCTAATTTTAAATTTTATATTTCTTGAGTCTTTTTCGAGTCGTGGGGACACAACTCACTTTTGAGTTGGGGGTGGGGATTCGTCGTCCTCATCTTCCTTTTTCGTTTTTTTTCCATAAAATTTAAAATTTTTGGGTTGAAATAGGCATAGAATATGTTGAATGTACCTATTTGAGCTTGATTTAATTAGGTCAATGATAGTAGGTAGTATGTTTTTGAAAGATGTTACAAATATGTTTAGCATGCATGTAAGAAAACATGAAATAAAAGATAGAAAAGTTAATGAGCAATGCTAAGAAGTTACGTTGAAACTTAGGGAGAGTTATTTGGTGTGTAGAACGTGAGGATTGAAATTAGTTGAAACCCCGCTTATCTATGAACTATTAGTGAAAAAGTAACAAAATTCGGTAGTTAGAAAAATGAATAAGACAGTTCTTTCATATTGAAGCCACTTGAAGCCTTTTTATACCTTCTCACCCTTTTTATTTGATTATTGTTATTATCCATCTTAGCCCCTCTGAGCCTTTCTAAAGCTTTTTATTTAACCACATTATAATCCATACCCTTAGTTTATAGGACTTATCTATATGACCCGCACTCGAATCACAAAACTTGAGACAAGTCGTTTTAGAGCTTGAGTTTGGGGTGGTGGGTTTCATCATTAGGGAATATTGGGTTTGGGAAATTGTAATTGTGATTTTATTGATGATGAAAAAGTTATTATTGTAACCCTTTGGTGGGGTAATAGTGAATGAAAAAGAAGCTACGAGCTAGATTTGAATTGAAAAAGAAAAATATATATGAAAAAAATAGCGTGATATCTCGAACATCAAAAAGAGAGTCGTAGCTATACAAAATAAAAAAAATTGATATGAAAAGAATATATATTCGGACCGGCAAAGTGGAATTTGTATATCATCATGAAAGGTTTTATTTGGGATTAATTGGGGATGCACATCAAAAGCATCAAAAATTGGGTTGAGTGAGAATATCTTCGAGTGAAAACTCAAGCTCTAGGGTGATTCATTGATGGAATGTGGAGAGAGCCAAAAGCTCACTTTTCATTATCCAAATATACCACACCGTCCCTAAGCTCCGTTATAACCAAAGACCTTAGGATTTCTTACTACTTGGTGGATAAGCAATTGAGCTATTAGGTAGTAGGTGAGTGGACCATTGGATGCTATATTAGGACCTATGAACAACCTATAGCCATTAGCACGAACTAAGTTAAGACCTCTCCTTCTGGCATTGCGAAATTAACCTTGACTTGAATTCATGGATTATTGATTATGTGTATATTAAGCATAAGTGTGCATTATTTCTTGAGTATTACTACATAAGACTTTTTAGATATTTATGCTCTAGGATCATTCACTATGTTTTGTTCTTATTCTCCTCTTACTTCTTCTTCTTGTTTATTTGACTTCCCTACTATTCTTTATTTCTATTGTATCGGGAAGATACAACTTTGAGTTGGGGGTCTTGATGTCTCCCCATTTGTGATGATTTATTAGTAGTTGGAGACATCATTTTAGGTGTATTTATTAGAGTGTAGGTCGATTTTCTCATGATTTAGTACACTTTCCTATTTCGTGTCTTGAATTAATTATTTATTATTTTTAGAGCATGTTGGGTTTAATTATTTTTTTAGTTGAAGTTTTAAAGATATATGGTAATTGATTAGAGTCCAAGTCAATTCTAAGAGCTAAAGGAAAGAGGATAAACATGGAAATTGAAGATAAGGAAACAAAAGCTAAAAATATGGAAAAGGAAAAGCTGCCATAAATCTGAATTTCAGCACTCACGACAACAAATCAGCTTATATCTCAAAATCGATGAGGAATTTGGAAACACGATCAAGAGAAAAGTTAAATATTTTTCCGAGACGATGACTTTTGACTACTCATACGCGTCCAACGGGTAAGAATTGAAGCTGTTATGACCAAAATAAAAACGAGGCTGATTCCATATTTTAGGGTTACGAATTTGAGTTGGGCTAGGAGTCCAATACTTACCTTCTCCTTCAAGAAAACGAATTAGTTCTTCTTATACCCTATAAATACAGCCTCTCATCATTAGAAAATCATCCTTGGCTAAACCTTAGGTCAGGAAGAAGCTACAACACAAGAAAAGAAGTCTGGAAGGAGCTGTGCATCAGTCATGTCTTCTTCAACCTTTCATTCTGTAATTTGTTTCTTTTCTTTTCTTAGTATGAATTAAATAAATTTAGCTTGAGTTTAAACATATGTGTATGAACCCTAGTTTTGATTGACATCTATCTAATTCGGGAAGTATATGTTTTAAATTGAATTTACGTTTTGATTCTTCTGTTTACGTGTTGGATTTATATTCTGTGTTCTTTACGGTTGCAAACGTATAGGATTACCATCATAGTAGTTAGATAACCATTGACAACGGTATATTTAACTATAGAATTAGAACATAACGTCTATAATAAGGTTTATATCTGACAAATCAGCCTAACTAGATAGTCAATGGTTTAGTATATTGCCAGTGGCGAATCCAGGATTACAAAGCAGGGTAGGCTTATAGTTAAAGGGGGTCCGGGGGCAACGCCCCTGAAAATAAAAAATTGGGTCTTTAACAAAAATAAATTATTAATTATTCCTTATAATAACTCTTATAAATAAATTAAATTAAATAAATAAACTTAAATTATTATTTTTTTTAAATCTAACAACTAAATGTTTATAGCAGGTTAAACTTTATAAAAATGAAATATATATTTATGTAATTACGGTAGAACTATATTTTAAAGACTTTTTTTAAGTTGAGGGTGGGCTTAAGCCCACCAAGTTTTATGGCATATCCGCCACTGTATATTGCTATTTAATCAATTGCAGGAAAAGTTTGCTTAGGTTCTTATTGACATAGGTAAACCCTATTTAAAACTACCTAGCGCAATTGAAACCAAACTATTGAAATACTACATGATTCACCCTTACATGTTTAGAACGGCAAAACTAGTGGGGAGTACTTGCTAATTACTCAGGCTAAACTATCATACTATTGTTCTTTGCTTATTTACTTTTCTGTCTTTAATTTATTAGTTTAGTTTTATTATTCAAAAACCAAATAAAAATCTATCCTTCTCTTCTTTACTCTTGCGTATCATTAATTTATCTCTCATATCTGCACTTGATAATTTGCATAAGTTCTTCCTAACTTTCGTAGTCTCTGAAGAACGAATCTTATTATCATTAAAACTTGCATACATCCTGTAATAGTTGCAGAACCGTGCTCAGCCTAGGATGTTTATTTGCACGTATTTATATCATTAATCACACCTTAGGCGACACCAAAGAGAATATAATTTATTTAAAAATATAAATATATAACTTTTTTGTTGAAAGAAAAATATAAATATATAACTCTTTTGTTGAAAGAAAAATATAAATATACTACATTTGTAAAACAAAAATAGAAAGATAGAATTGAATTAGATAAAAATAGCGTGTGTTTGTAGATAAAATTAAATAGTATTTTAGAGATAATTGAAATTAAATTACGGGTTTAGAGTAAAAGTGTGACGTTGGTCAATTTTAAGATTGGATTGACAAAGCCTACTGTATGAAACTTTATGTTTCTCTCTGCATTCTAAGATTTAAACAGTTTATAAGTATAGAAACATCGATCTCAAATCTGAAACGTTCTTTGGTTGACGTTAGTTATGAGAATTTTAACACCGATAAATGAGTAACTTTGACAGATTGTTGTGATCAGAGCCGCTAGATGGGCTAGTGTTTTAGCAGAAAAGTTGCATGCTCAGTCGACATAAATGACGGTCTTTATTGCTGGTCCAATGCCACCACCTTCCACATTCCACATCGTCAATGGAACTTTCAGATACAAACACAAATACTAGCTCAAACTCTCTATGATAGCCCATGGCCGAGTCAACTACCTGTCGGGATTGCTCCATCTCCGTCTCATGTAGCAACTCTATGATGGCCATTCCCGGCACCATCCCCGTCGAGGCCAATCATGTCATCAGTTTTGAGGAGACAAAAATGAACCCATAAATGGGTCGAGAGCGGAGTATAATGAAGGAAGCGACCGTGGAGAAGGAGAAAGGATTCTTGATTTGGAATTTGGATACTACACGGATTTCACAGCTAAGTATGAACTGGGAAGAGAAGTTGTGCGGTATGGGTTTTACAACGATTCATTTTTTAAGATTAAAAAGCTCAATTTCCTGATAAAGATTCAACTATTATTTCCTTAAGTTGAAATTGTAGATGGTATAAATGATTATAGCTAGCTTGTATGTCCTAGATTATATTATTCTTTTATTGTACAACACAAGCAAGTATTGTTTCATAGACTTTAGCACGAAATGATAAATGTGTCACGGGACATTATACGATGTCTCACACCAATGTAGTAAAATCAAGGGTATTAGGAAGAGTGTAATATATTTCTAACGAATCGCGGTTTCTTGCAATACACACGTAAATCAATCACTTTAATTGATTATTTGTATTGCGAAGTTGTTGATTAAAAAAACTTACATATAAAAATTTGTTTACAGAAGGCATGGTTGCATATATATATATATATATATATATATATATATATATATATATATATATATATATATATATATATATATATATACTAGGGAATGCCCCGTACCTGAAGGTACTTGGGCTAAAATGAATTTGAAAAATTATAATAGGTTGGGTAAAATTCATAATTGAATTATATATAAAAGAAGTGTAAGTCGTTCTATTACTTGTGAAAATTAGCTTAACATGATAAAATAAACCAATACATATACTTACCATCTTCTATGTGTATCTATACATTTCTCTCATAACTCTACAAACATAAAATGAATATTTATCAAGTACTTCACTATATTATAAACTATTTATATATTTCATATATGTATTCCAACTTTGGGCAATACTACACGTGTGTTTTATATAACACTTTGTTCAAATTATTATTTTTAAGCTAATTCTAAGGAAGGCCCCTACCTGGAGGTATTTGGACAAAAATTAATTTATAAATTATAATTGATAGTGCACAATTCATAATTTAGTTTATATCAATACTTGAATGAAAATCATATATAAAAACGTGTTTTCCATAAATACGATCAAAGAGTCTTTCTAAGGAAACTATTTCTTTCGTGTTTATAGTTGTATGGTGTAATTGATTGTAGAAAAAAATTGTAGTAATTAAAAGTAGTTGAGTAAAATCTGATATTGGATCATAGGTAAATTCGACATTTGAATTAACTAAACTTTTCTAGTAATTGTGTTTTATAACCATAAAAAATAAAACATACTGGTAGTTGCAATAGAAATCATCTTATCTACAAATAAATAAAACTGGTAAAGGTATCACTATGACATCTCATACTATTGAAGAACATGGTCGTGTGGAGATAGGGGTGGAAATCGAATACAGAAATTCCAATTTCCGATTTCTCTAATCAGACAATTCCAATTTCGGAAGAGATGTTTAATGTTCCGCAATTTTGATTTTTCCCGAAAATTTTGGATCGGAATTGGAGCTAAATATTAATATTTCGGAATTTTCGATTTTCCAATCCGATATTTTTTTCTAATTTTTTTTTTTCGATTTTACATTCCGAATACTAAATAGATAATACCTTTAAGATGAAAAAAGAAAGTATACAAACAAAAAATTGAAAAATTCAGAACAGAAAAATAAAATAAAAAAATAAACGTTAAAAAACAATGCAATATTTTTATATTCGAAACAAAATAAAACAATGAAACATGATAAAACCCATCTCTCCACACTCTGGAACAAAAAACAAAAAGAAATCTCTTTACATTCACCCTTCCACCATTCTACACCATCATCAACTTGGTTTGGTGAAAAATCCAAAGTAAGGTAAAAAATTAAATTATTTTTTATCTAATCTCATCACTGTTACAATTATTCGAAACTATCTAATTTAAGGATAATTACAAATTCTTATTTTATTTTTATACAAATCCTACAATAGCCATGACCGTTGGAGGCTTTTACCGTATAAGAATTCATGGGATGAAAATAACGTATATAGGGGACTGTTGGAGTGAGCAATTTGGTCTTGCAGGTAAATGTCAATATTAAAGGAATAGGAATAGGGATTTGGCTTTGGGTTTTTGCATAGCTGATGCTTTCAGTTCAAACTGCAAATAAAATCAAGAAAGAGAAGTATAGAACTACTTTCACAACCACTTCATCTGTCCATACACTGACATGAAATGATGGACCACTAAATACAACAGTGTTAAGCTAACAACATCCGTAACAAATGGGGCAACCTTGGAAGAATAAAAGAGGAATTGATAGAAAGATCAATGAGATAAGAGAATGGGACCCAATTTCAGACAAACTAAATAACACAGCATGGCTACACTAAATACCACAACATAGGAGATTCTATGGGAAATAGAATAGAAAATGTTGAAGAGATTGTGGCTTGTAAACAGTACGATGAGGAGATAATGGACGAAAACTTGGAGGCTGATGAGCCTGTGCATTTGCATCTTGCCCTGGCATGCTCCATATACAACGGGTTCGTGTAGGAATCCAGGTGTCAGTGCATCAGAAGTTACTCCTCTCGAAACTCCATTCCATGAATCAGTTGAGAGTAGATTTCCTGTCAGAAGAATAATGAAAAAAATTATTATAACCATTCAAGTTTACTTATTTAGTAAATTGGCATTCTTTTTTTGCTAAGAAGAATTCGTGCAATTACTTCTAACTTTTTTGGCTATTTCGCATAACACATGGACCAAAATTGCCCTGCAGGTCCCTAAACTATAACCCATATACCGGGTAGGTCCTTTCAACTTCAAAAGTCACCCGAATACTCCTTGAACTTTGTTTTTTACCACCGTCAAATTCCATCCATTTTTACTGTTAAGTCCACTGGGCACCATGTCTTTTAGTAATTTTAAAATGGAAAATTCCCCAAATGGTCCCTGAACTATTCCCCTTTTACCGGGTTGGTCCTCGAATAATAAAACTTACTTGAATAGTGAATAGTCTTGAACATTATTTTTTACTACCATTAGTCCCCACATCAAATTCCATCAAGTTTTACCATTAAGTCTACGTGGCAGAATGTATTTTCATAATTGTTAATGGTGAAAAATCCCTAAAAGATCCTTGAACTTAACCCTTTTACCGGTTTGGTCCTCAAATGGTAAAAATCTGACATGAGGAGAAAATGGAAGTTGGAGTGCAAATGGGCTATAGTTGAGGGACCATTTTGTGAATTAAAAAAATTACCTGAAAATATAACAATACCATCAGCAGCTACCCTGGCTAATTCAGGAACAGTGTTGTTGAGATATTTGGGAGACAAATAATCAAGTGCATCTGATACTATAACAAAGTGCAGTGAGGTTCCTATATTATGCAAAATTGCACTATAAGTCCCTATATCACACAGTCACGCACACACAATCGTCCTCACGATTCAAATAAAGTTCAGTCAATCAAACAAATTCAAATAAAGTTCAGCCAATCAAACAAATTCAAACAAATTTCAAGTGTGTGTATGAGATTTATCTATTTTGATACGGAAGCAAACATAAATTAAACAATTTCTATAGATATTTCATAAACTTGACACAAATAAATCAAAAATTCAAACAAATTTCAATCAATCAACAAAATTAATCAATTGAACAAATTCAAACAACTTCAACTGCGTGTGTGAGTAAAAGAGCTGAAGAGAGAAATAATACAGTATGGGGCAATAGCTTGTGAGTTTACCTATTAACGGAAACAGTAGTACCATTAGTCTCTCGGGCATTTAATCAAACACTGCACGATCAACAACTGTGTCTATCTCCTTGAACCAAATCAGCAACCGTATCTCTGCCATGAACGACATCAATTCAGTTTTGTCGCCTGCCATCACCAGTACTTCAAACTTCCATCGCCACATCATAACCACCTGCCATCGCCGTGAACTGAAGTCATAATCTTGCGAACCAAAATTGAAATTGAAATTTGAAATCAAACTGAAGGTCGATGGCGAAGGTGAGTCTGAGATCGATGGATGTTGAAAGGCTTTGATGAATTACACAAATGGTTGATTGAGTGTTCTTAGCTCAGCCGCCCCCTGAAATGGTCTCGATGTGGATTGCTTACTCGCCTGAAATGTTTTTGATGTGAAACATGAGAGGAGGTGGAGTCGGCGGTGAAACGTGAAGGTGATGGTGATGCCTGATGGTGATGGTGACGGTGATGGTGGTGTCGACGGGGAAGTGTGAGGCTGTGGGGGTGTGAGATTTGTTTAGTAGAGAGAGAGAGAGAGAGATAGAGTGAGTTAGTGGTGTGTAATTTTAGAATTTTTTTAAATTAGTAGGTTATATATATATTAAGGGTAAATTAGGAAGTTTTTAATTTTTTAAGTAATGAAACGATCTGAATCGTCGGTTGTAACACATTTTTGGCTAATAATCAATCCCGGCCCTTCTTTATACCCCCTTAGGGATATATATATGGATATATATATATAATATTGGAGAAGGGCCAACGGCCCGAAATGTCTTCTGTTTTTCTCCACATTTTTTAGCCTTTGGATCAAATTTCAATCATTTTCGACCTTTAGATCGATTATAATTAATGGTCCAGATTGTCTAAATTCAATCCACGATTTAAAATATCTTGATGTCTCCTCTATATTTTTCAGCCGTTGGATTACTTATTTTTAAAATTCAAAATATAAAAAAAAAACAAAAATAAATCACTTCCCAATCTGAATAGAAGAAATCGAAAAACCCTCCTCCTCCACAAACCCTATCTCCAGCTCTGCGCCACGACCATCCTCCACCCGCTCTACAATCCCAAGCCACAAACCCAATCTCCAGCTCCGATAAAAAAGAATCACTTCACCACTCCACAATCCAGAACTCGAAGAAAAATAAAAGAGAAAGAAAATAGCTAGAGAAAAAGAGAGAAGAGAATGGTCGGAAGCAATACCTTTACGAAAACCATATGCTCAATCTGCTATGAAGATCTCAAACCTATTGTCGAAGACCTCCAATCAATCTCCATTTGTGGACACGTTTTTCATGAGCCATGGTACACATTTCTTTGCACACTGTACAATCTATTATACTAATTTAATTATTAATAGTTCGCCGTTCATTCATGAATTGTATCAGAGCTCTTTATTGTGTATCAATTTCTGATATATTGTTGATGTTTAAAATATAGTCTTCAGCAATCGTATGAAGATCTCAAACCTATTGTCGAAGACCTTCAATCAATCTCCATTTGTGGACACGTTTTTCATGAGCCATGGTACACATTTCTTTGCACACTGTACAATCTTATTATACTAATTTAATTATTAATAGTTCGCCGTTCATTCATGAATTGTATCAGAGCTCTTTATTGTGTACCAATTTCTGATATATTGTTGATGTTTAAAATATAGTCTTCAGCAATCGTATGAAGATCTCAAACCTATTGTCGAAGACCTCCAATCAATCTCCATTTGTGGACATGTTTTTCATGAGCTATGGTACACATTTCTTTGCACACTGTACAACCGTATTATACTAATTTAATTATTAATAGTTCGCCGTTCATTCATGAATTATATCAGAGCTCTTTATTGTGTATCAATTTCTGATATATTGTTGATGTTTAAAATATAGTCTTCAGCAATCGTTTGAATATTGCACTAATGGTAAGAAGAGAAATTGTCCTGACATGTTCGCCAAAAAATGTAGACAGACTTTATTTTTAGTCCATTGGAGATCCAAATCTGTATGTTCATATTGTTCATTTGCTGGTATTGTTTTTCGTTTATAAGTCCTCTTGATTAGATTCTCTGAATAAGGAATTGTCTATCGATTCTGTTAATTGATTAGATTCTTTTCTGAAAAAGGTGTATGAGCGGTTTTAATTCATCAACCGATAACATATAGATTGTTCAATTGCTTTTTGGTAATTTATTCGTTGATTTTATTAACTGCTTTGAGGTTCTTAAATTACAGGCTTCGATGATCGAGGTATTTGATTAATTTACATGTTTTATGTGTATTTGCATTTACAGGTGGTGTAACCCAGGGCATTGTTCTCTCTTTGTTGCAGTTTCAAGTCTGGTTAATTCTCCAGTGGGATCCAAGGTATGTGTGTGATTTGTGTTTCTCTGTGTTTGATGAAATTTAGAAGAATTGACTAATTTAATTTCCTTTCCTATAAAGAAAACAAAGCCTCAATTAATTTCGAGAAAATGGAAATCAAAAGATTGTATTTTAATAGATGCAGATGATGGTGATGAACCTGTTCTAGGGGTGAGCCAGATTTACCTTTTTTCTTTAAAGGAATAGAGATCACACTTCCTGTTAGGCAATTCCTGTGTTGGAAAAAGCTGCATTGTTCTTCGCTTTGATGAATATTAATTAAACCATTGGTCCCTGTATATTGCAAAGTACCCTGTTATTACCCTTATGTTTCAATATTTTCCGAAGTAGGTAATATTTGACTATTTTGCATATAAAATAGATCCAAATAGAGCTGTTGATGAATATTAATTAGACCATTGGTCCCTGTATATTGCAGAGTAGCCTATTAATACCCTTCCGTTTCAATATTTTTTGAACTAAGTAATATTTGACTATTTTGCATATAAAGTAGATCCAAATTCATGACAAAATCAAGAATAGTGTGCGATAAGATTTACATAAGCAAATATAATTTTTACAATGTTTAATTATATTTTATTGCTATTTGAGAAAACAAAGCAGATTAGTAGAAAGTCAAGCAATAGTAAAGTGACTCACGGATTATAAACAGATGATTCGTGGATTTTTCTCTCTCATTCATTTTGTACACGATCTTTCACGAAATAAAACATTGCTAAATCATTTCTCAGAGGTACTTAGTTGATATAATCAGCTCCATATTTTTTGCATGAAATGTTTGTTTTGGTGTATAAAATTAATTTTTCCCTTGCTGAAAAAGTAAAGTAAAGTAAATTGAAATAAACCATTTTTTTATCATGCAGGGGAACTGTAGTTGAGCAAGTAGATGATAGTGGAGTGAGTAAAGTGGGTAATACTGTAGTTGAGCAAGTTTACTTTCTTTCTGATTAGTTTTTATTCTCCATTAATGTTTTCTGATGAGGTTTAACAGGTATGTTTCATCTTTTTTTTTTAACTTTTGCAGTAAATATCCATTGAATCTTTAAAACTTTTATTTAATTTAAACATGTTCTTATCAGTTCAGAGTTTTCACTGAATGTTGGAAGCTTTTAGCTTATGAACGTGATACACTAAGAATAGCACAGGGGATGGCGTGTGAATTTTTTTGGGTCCCATGATTTGCCGTGCCTGTTAGAGTGAGCAATTATTTTCTTATACTGCATTTTTTTATTTGATTCTCAACTAAAATGAAAAATATGAAAAATTGGATGGAGATGCAGCTTTGAACAAATTCTTCGAGAGATATACAAAGATTCCGATGAGGATGCAAGGAGAGCCATGATGAAATCCTTTGTATTGAGCCTTTAAATGGACCTGAAATTGATTTACTGGATTTACCCTCTTCAGAGACTCCTATTGAAGATGATGGTGAATCTGCTTCTAATGTAAAAGCTGGTGATTTACTCGAAGGTCAAAGAGAGTATAATTCAGTTCTAATGTAAAAGCTGGTGATTTACTCGAAGGTCAAAGAGAGTATAATTCAGTTGTACATTCAATTCAAGAGAAGGTAATAAATATTTTACTAATTATTTTTCTCATATTCTTACTTATATCATGTTTAATATTACAGGTGGTTGAACAACCAGCTATGCTTCAAGGTGGAGAATTAAGATCTTATCAGTTAGAAGGTCTTCAATGGATGTTATCTTTGTTTAATAATAATCTTAACGGAATCTTAGCTGATGAAATGGGATCAGGGAAAAACTATTCAAGCTATTTCATTGATTGCTTATCTTGTGGAAAATAAAAATGTAACTGGTCCTCATTTAATAGTTGCACCTAAAGCTGTTTAAAGATGGTTGAAACGCCATAGTAGATAAATTGTTAATCAAATACATTAAATCAAATTTTGGTTTTTATTGTCTTCAAAATTTTAAGTTCCATTGAGATGGCTGTTTTGTAATACGCTGTCATGTGAAAATGACTTGCATTGTAGTCATGATTGAAATATGAAATCAATATCTGTTTAATCAAAATTTGAGGAAGCTCATATACTATCTCATTTTATAGTACTGGGTAGCAAATTACTTTCTCTCAGAATCTATTACCATTGAATCGGTGTAATAATTATCCTTCTGAACTTAGACATGTAATTTTAAATAATTGCCCCCAATGAATTGGCTGAGCCATCCTTTAACTTTGTATTGTCTATATAAGTCTTTTGGCCTTAAAACAAGATATATTGGGAGAAGTACGTTTAGTTTTTTTTTTGCTAGGACAAAGTACGTTTAGTTATTCTAACCAGTATATATATCTATCATATTCAAGTCTTATACATATATTCATCTATGCTAGACTATACTGAAATTACTTTTAGTCTTTTACCATGCTCAGATATTAGATTCCTTATGTTATATTTGAAATAATAGGTTTGAAGTTAGGTATTTACACAACACCAAGATGAGGCAGGCTGGAAAGGGTAGCAGAAAATTGTCCTTGGTAATTAAATACAATATCTTTTATTGTAAACTAATTTTTTTTCAATCCAAATTTCTTAGATAGAATAAACAATCTATCAATCTTTATAGGTAACTTAACAATAAACTCTTAACAAAAAATATTTTCCTAAAAGAATTAACAAATCTTGGCTTCTTTTAGTTTATTTATCTCAAGACATATTTATTTACTCGGAGTTTAATTTATCTTTTAAAATTAAATTTTTTAGAGTGCCTTCAGGCACGGGTTCATACCTAGTATATATATATATATATATACACTAGGTATAGCCCGTGTCTTATGGCACTTCAAAACATAAAAATTGAGTTACTTGTCTATTTTCAGTTTTAAATAGAAAATGTTTAAAAGATATGATGATATTTTGTCTTGAATATGTAAAAACCGAAATTATAGATAGAATAAATACGAAAGTGAGATAAAAAAAATTGGTTATTAAATTCAAATGCACCATAAATCCATGTACAATTTAAACAACTAATAAATAGATTAAAATACGAAAATAATCAAAGAGTATCATAATCTAAATGTTTGAATCATATAATCTCGAGTTTTTAACATACGTGCATAAATCTCATAACTCTACAAAGTATCATTGTGTCAACATACATATATCACTTCAATGCTACTATCAACTTGAATTAGACAATATTGTTTTTGCTCTCTAGGTGCTCTCTAGAACGGTCTTATTTTTAAAACTCTATTTACTGCAAGTTTCACGTCTCTTTCCTTCTGGAAAGAGATTTCTTACCTTCTGTGTATTTCCTTACCTTCTTGGCTTTTGTAACGGTTCTCTGATGGTGGGAAGGGGGCGGATTCCGCCACCGCAACCACCTCAGCCACTGGACTCCGCCATGGGATCCAAGGGACGGCGACAATCAAACTCCGCGCAATTCTCGACATCGTTTCCTTCCACGCCAGCGAATAAGGTCAGCACTATCAAAGAGAAGGCCAATTCGGTCAAGAGACTCTCTTCTAAACGGCTAAAAATGTTTGGGGAGAAGGATCAAATGGTGGATAGCTCGCGAGATATGGTTCTAGATGGAGGTACAGATATAGCAACACAAAGAAAACTAAAGAGAGCGCTGGATTATCAAGATAGAGACGAAGTTTCGCCGGTAATTGCGGATGATCAGGACAGGAAGGAGGGAGCAACATTAGAATTGGAATGGCGGGTAAGTGATAAGAGCAAAGTGCCAGCAATAGCTGAGAAAGACACAACAGCGGAAGGCGCTAAGATGATCGTAAACCCGACCTTCCTCAGTGACTCGGATCAGGAACGTGAAGAAGTTAGGAAACAAATGGGAATGGCAGGCGTGATCACAGACCAGTGCAACAGCATGGAGCGTTTGACTAGGAATCCAGGTAATTCCCTAACTATCTTGAATATAACGACTAATGTGCAGGGTGTGAATGCAGAATTATCGGAGGGTAAAACTTTGGAAGCGACAGAGAGTTTACAAAAGGAGTCGCTTGTAGAGGAGGTACATAGTGGAAAGACGCGTACGTTCCTGGATGTTTTCAAAAGTAGTACAGGTGGAGGGAAAGAGCAGGGAAAGGCTGGCATTAATATAGAGGAGAGTGATGCAAATATGAGAACAGCAGACGTTTCACCAATTCAGGACGAGTTCGAAATGGAAGATGACATACCTATAGGAGATGAGACTTATCCTCAATTGATTAGAACAGCGGCACAAAAGAGGCGAGGATGTAAGGTATGGCACCAAACTCTTATATTACGCTTACTTGGCCACAACGTGGGTTTTAGGTACCTGTTAAATAAGTTACACCAGATATGGTCACCCAAAGCACACATGGACCTTATCGAAGTGGGTTTTGGCTACTTCATGGCTCAATTTAATAGTGTAGAGGATTATTAAAGAGTAATAAATGGTGGACCGTGGATGGTATTAGATAGATACTTAATTGTGCGACCATGGGACCCTTACTTCATGCCGCAAGACGCGCCAATTGCTAAAACAACAGTTTGGGTTAGATTACCTTGGTTACCACTTATGAATTACACGGAAGAAATCCTCACATCGATAGGAAATTTAATTGGTAAAATGGTTAGGGTGGACCCGTTCACTAGGTCTCGTGCACGTGGCAATTTCGCTCGAATCGCGGTGGAAATAGATCTTGATAAACCCCTTATTCCTATCATTAGAATTCAAAATCACCTTCAAAAAGTAGAGTATGAGGGTCTCCATCGGATATGTTTCAGCTGTGGTAAATTTGGACATATTAAAGACGAGTGTGGCCTAAATAAAGGCACAAATAATACAGCAAGGGAGGGCTCTAATATCGAGGTACCAGCTAGAGAGATAGATAAAGGAAAAGAAAAGGCGACACCGGTATATGGAGAGTGGATGTTGGTGGATAGGACTAGAGGAAGGCCTAGAACTAACGGGGTAACGCAAGGGCCGAAGCTCAACCAAAAGGGGAATAATGGGGTGAATAGGAAACCAGGAACGACACCAAGCAAGAAGAAGAATGTCCAGAACAATGAACGGGCAGGAGGGTCGAGATACGAAGTCCTAATGTCACTAGATGAAGGAGAAACTAGTGGTAGCGCGGACAAGGGGAAAGAAGATGAAATAACGGTGGGTAAAATAGCGACGAAGGATTCAACACCTCCTGACAATGAGGTACAACATAGGGTGATTGCGTCCGTATCAAATGAATTAGTGGGAGGTTTTTTCAATGAAGGGCACCAACAGGTAGTCGATGGGGATTTAGTTGGTCATTCGTTAAGTCGAAAAGAAAAGAGAACCATGGAAAAAAATAAAAATAGCGCACCAGATGGGGCTGTGATCTTGCGTCAAACTGAGCGAATAGAGGCACGTGTGGTGGAGCATGGGTACGAGAACCAACAGAGGAGTGACAATGCTAGGGCGTTAGATGGATTGGATGATATGGATATAACAATTTTGGGCGAAAACAAGGGGCAAAATATGGTTCAGAATGGGATGGAGAGGTCCAGGGACCTTAGTGCAATTTCCGAGAAGTCAGAGGGGGCTGAGCTTGGGGCGAGACAGAAGCTTGAGTTGGGTATGGATCATGTTTTGGACAATAGAGAGCGGGTAATTAACTTGGACGAATTAATAGTAACTTCAAATCAGGCCTCCACTTTTACTACAACAGATGACATAATGGAGGATACCTCACCTCAACAACAGCAGATAGTAAGAATGGGAAAAGATCAGCACCAACAGGCTGGGCAACACTCGCCTGTGATAAGTAATGGGAGGGGAATTCGGAGCGATTTAGCTCTCTATGAACCACCGCACATTACGCTGTACAAACCAAACGATGAGATAGGTGGTGGGGCCCCCACGATAGCTGAGGTGAGGCCTGGGGCTGTGATAGAGGTCACGGAATCTCCTGATTCCTGAACATGGTATAGTGAGTTTCTTTTATCTTTCTATATTCTTGTTTATTTTATACGTTATGTATCTAGCTTTTTCTTTTATTACATAAAAACATTAATCTGTTTATGTTTAATACAAATAAGAATAATCTTCGGGGAAGTTGGCCCTCGGCCGACCATCCAGTTAATGTGTTATTTTGGAATTGTAGGGGTGCGAATAGCGACGGATTTAGGAGGGCTTTCCGTGATTTGGCGGAAAGACACAAACCTGTTCTTGCGATTGTGGTGGAGACTAAAGCTTCGGGAGCGGAGGCGACTAAGATTATTAAGTCTCTTCGAATGGAACAATCAATTAGGGTAGATGCGGTGGGATTTGCTGGGGGCATCTGGATTCTATGGAACAAAAGGGGCGTTTCGGTTCAATTGTTATCGGCTAGCAATCAGGTAATTAATGTGAGGATTTCCGATATCTCATGTGGTTCTTGGTTGCTATCTGCAGTGTATGCGAATCCAAAGAGTTGGATTAGAGAGGCTCTCTGGCAGGCTTTGGAGGAGGCTTCAGCTAATATCGTTGAACCTTGGCTGGTAGTTGGTGACTTTAATCAAATAGGGTTACCTGAAGATCAAGTGGGTGGTGTAGAATGCGTGAATCGTAGTATGGTCAAGTTCGAGAGATGGAGAGACCAATGTGGACTAGAGGATATGGGTTTCGTGGGACCTAGGTTTACGTGGAGCGATTCTTGGCGTTCTGGAGTTAGAATTCTCAAGCGTTTAGACAGAGCTTATGGTAATAGATTGTGGTTTGAGACGTTTGAAGCATCTAGGGTCATGCATCTCCCGAGAGTTCACTCAGATCATGCCCCCATCTTGATCACATTGAAGGCGCCTAGGATAGTAGAGACACGTACAAAGCGGTTCCGTTTCGAGGCTGCTTGGATACATCATGAGGGTTTTCGGGATTTGGTAGCTAAAAATTGGAAAGTGGAGGGTGGCAATCTTTGTGAGAATATTGACATCATGAGGCAAGAGTTGGAGGTATGGAAATTCGAATTTTTTGGGGATATATTTCGTAAGAAGCGAAGGCTCTTAGCAAGAATTGAGGGTATACAGAAAGCAATTCAGACATCGTATAATTCTTCCCTAATAAGATTGGGGGCAAGGTTAGAAAGAGAGTTCGAGAGTCTTTTGGAGCAGGAGGAGGTTTTTTGGTTCCAGAGAGCGTATACGGAATGGATTAATTCGGGAGAACGTAACACACGGTTTTATCATTGTGCGGCTCAGATTAAGAGGAAGAAAACGGAAGAGATTCGTATTAAAGATGATGGTCAACAGTGGATAGAGGATAGTGAAAGTGAGAAACGGTGGGTTAGAGATTTTTTTGAGGGACTTTTCACCTTGGAAGAGGGGGCGGCTAATGGGAGTAAACTCCCTCCCCTAAAGAGATTCGATACGTTAGACATTGAAATGTTGAAAAGTGAGGTGGGAGATGAAGAGGTGCGTGTGGCGGTATTCCAAATGGCCCCACACAAAGCTCCTGGTCCGGATGGTTTTACAGCAGGGTTCTATCAGAGTTGTTGGAGCATAGTGGGTCCTTCGGTTTGTACCATGATTAGGAATGCCTTGGGAAGTGGGAGGTTTCCGAAGGAGGTTTTAGGGACTTTGATTCATCTTATTCCGAAGTTGGAGAGCCCGGAATTTATAACGCAGTTTCGTCCTATCAGCTTAATTAATGTTTGCTATAAAATATGTATGAAGGTATTGGTTAATAGAATGAGACCTCTTTTAGCGGAAAATATTGGACCTTACCAGAGTAGTTTCCTACCTAATAGATCCACCATTGATAATATAGTACTTGTGAGCGAAGTTGATTTTGTTATGAGACATGCGCAAGGAAGAAGAGGTTATATGGCGATTAAGGTGGACCTTGCCAAAGCCTATGACAAGATTAGGTGGAACTTTATTAAGGAGTCCTTGGAATATCTTGGTTTGCCGTCTATGTGGATATCACTTGTCATGTCTGGATTGGTGGATAACGAGCTACGAGTATTATGGAGAGGGTCACCATTAGAAGCTATTAAACCGAGGAGAGGGATTCGTCAAGGCGACCCTATGTCACCGTATCTCTTTGCTATTTGTATGGAGCGATTTTCGTTACTTATTCAGAGTCTTGTACGTGATGGAGTATGGAAACCGCTATTTTTAAGCCCAGGGGGGTCCCCTATCTCTCATATTTTCTTTGCAGATGATTTGATTTTATTTACGGAGGCTTCTGTTGATAGTTTTACATTGTTACAGGAATCTTTGGATACATTTTGTCAAGATGTGGGCCAGACAATTAGTAGGGAGAAATCCATCATTTATTTCTCAAAAAATGTTACGGAGGAGTTAGCGGAAAATATAACATTGCGCAGTGGGTTTAAACGAAGTGATGGTATTGGTAAATATTTAGGAATGCATATTCTATCCGGTAGACGTCCGAAGGGTTTCTTCGGAGAATTCATAAATGATTTGCGAGGTAAGTTGGCAAAGTGGAAAGGGAACACATTATCACTAGTAGGCCGCATTACGTTAGCTCACTCAGTTCTTAGTGCGGCTCCAATGTATATCATGCAAGTGGAGAAGCTACCGGGGTATATTTGTGACGAGATTGACAGAATTAGAAGAGAATTTATTTGGGGTGTATCGGACGAACAGAGGAAGATCAATTGGGTCGCCTGGAGGGATGTGTGTAAACCAAAGAAGAGTGGTGGTTTAGGTTTTAAGTTAGCGGATGAGATGAACAAGGCATTGTTGGGTAAACTTGGGTGGAAGTTAATTCACGATGAGTCGACCCTGTGGCCTAAAATTATGCGGGAAAGATACTTCAAGGGACCTCCGATGCAATACATAAATAAACAAAATGATTCGAGGATGTGCCGAGCCATCGTGGAGGGCATTGCCGTTGTAAGACGGGGATCCCGTTGGCTCGTGAAGAATGGGAGGGATGTGGCTTTTTGGTGTGATTGGTGGATAGGGAACTCACCTCTAATTGATCACGTTATAGGGGTTTTTGAGACAAGTGAGTTGACGAAAAGAATTTCAGATTATGTTCGAGCTGATGGTACGTGGGATTGGGATTCGTTCCAAATATTTCTCCCTCCTTCTAAGCTACTGGAAATCGCGGGTTTTAGGGTGGAGGAAGATGGTGGGGCGAGGGACATGGTGTCGTGGTTACATGAGGTAAACGGGGAATTTTCGGTAAGGTCAGTAGGGCGAGATATGGCTCCGGGTGATACTAATATGGAACACTTGTGGGGTAATATTTGGAGTTTGAAATGTTCGCAACGGATTCGAGTGTTCATATGGAGGGCGGTGAGGGAGCGTATTGCCACTAGAGGTAACCTTGTTAAAAGAGAAATGAATGTGGCGGCGGAATGTCCATTATGTGGTGTAGCGGTGGAGTGTGCGATTCACCTCTTTAGAGATTGTGTTAAAATTAAAAAGGTGTGGGCTTGTGTAAGAAGGGAGCTGCTGTTGCATGGAGAGGAGGGATGGGGATTTGGGGGTGAGGCTACTGTGGAGGATGGTCTTAATTTCCCAAGACAGGTAACTAATCTACCTTTGGTCCAGCATGTTGAGGGAACTGAGGGGGAAGGGGGGCGGGATTTTGCAGCTAACTTTTTTAATTTAACGTGCAGGTCCCTGGACTATCGAAGTGCTCCAGTCCGGAATTCTGCATCAGGTGAACAGGGGGGTTTCATGTCAGCTCGTTTGGAAGCAAGGCAGCTTTCTCCTGGCGCGATGGATGATGTATCTTCAACAGCAATGGCGCAACAGAATACAGCTCAAGCCGAGGACCAGGCAGGAGGTTTAAACAGCAACTTGGAGCAGGAAAATCGAGAGGCTATATCAACAACAGTACGTGAATGGTGGAGCAAAAATCTCTCAAATGATATGCTATTTGCGGGGGTAAAATGGAGTGTATTTTTTGGAATTTTGGTTGACACGATTTGGAAGCATCGGAATCGCATGATTTTTCAAGAAGAGGAATTCCCCAATGAAACAACACTAGTACGGAAGGCAAAACACTTAGCAATGTTATGTACGCGAGCGTGGGGACGTGTACCTGGAATGGTTACCTCGAGAAGAGATATGGTTGCACTTGTTGGATGGACGAGACCGGTCAATGGGTTTAAACTCAACGTAGATGGGAGTTATAATAGCTGGAGGAAAATTGGCGGAGGAGGGGGAATTATTAGAGACAGTAATGGGGAGTGGATGAATGGATTTAGTATGAGGATTACACAAGAATTACCGGTGATAGTGGAATTAATAGCATTATACGAAGGGCTTAAAATGGTGGAATCCTTGGGCTTTCAAGAGGTAATTGTAGAATCGGATTCGAATGAGGTAATTGAGCTAGTCCAAAGTGCGGTAGAGGGGAGAGGACAAGGAGTGGAATGGGTTAGACGAATTCGGATGATACTTGATAGAAACAAGGGCTTCAATGTAAGGGGGATTTTTCGCGAGGCAAATTTGTGTGCGGACTGGTTAGCAAAGAGAGGTTGGAAAAACGGCGAGGTGTGCGTACCTCTTGGAGAACCTCCTGATGGCATTTGGAGCCTGCTCATTAAAGACCGTATGGGCCATAAGACACCACGAGTGGTATATGATTCTACGTTATTGAATAATGTAATAGATTAGTAATGTTTTGGGTGTAACACGATCCTTAGGATCTCCGATGTAATCAAAAAAAAAACATACATATATCTGAAGAACTCAAGATTTTTTTTCCATTGACGGGAATCGAACCCAGGTTTGATGGGTGAAAGTCAAGGTTAAGATTAAGGTTAAGGTTAAGTTTAAGAATAAGGTTAAGGTTATGGTTAAGGTTAAGGTTTAGGTCAAGGTTAAGGTTAATTTTAAGGTTATGGTTAGAGTTAAGGTTTAAGATGTAATTTTTAAGGTTTAAGGTTAAGGTTTAATAAGATATAAGGTTTAAGGTCGAATATTAACGCTATAAATATTTATTTTAAGGTTAAGATAAAGGTTAAGGTTAAGGTTAAAGGTAAAATTTAAGGTAGTGTTTAAGGTTATATGTTAAGGTTAAGGTTATGGTTAAAGTTAAGGTTAAGGTTTAGGTTTAAGGTTTAAGGTTTAAGGTCTAAGGTTCAAGGTAAAAGTTAAGTTTTAACAATTAGGTTAAGGTTAAGTTTTAACTTTAAAGTTAAGATAGTGGTTATAAAATTTAAGATGAAGGTGAAGGTGAAGGTTATAGTTATTTTTTAAGGTTAGAGGTTAAGGTTTAAGATTTAAGGTTAAGGTTTAAATTTAAGATTTAAGGTTTAAGGTTTAAGGTATAAGGTTTAACGTTAAATATTAAGGTTATTGTTAAAATTAAGGTTAAGGTTTAAGGTTTAAGGTTTAAGGTTTAAGCTTTAAGGTTTAAACTTTAAGGTTTAAGGTTTAAGCTTTAAGGTTCATGGTTCAATTTAAGATTAATTTTATAATTAAGGTTAAACTTAAGTTGTAACTTTAAGGTTAAGATAAAGGTTAAAAAAGTAAAGATAAAGGTGAAGGTGAAAGTTAAATTTAAGATTTAAGGTTTAAGGTTAAGGTAAAGGTTAAGGTTTGAGGTTCAAGGTTTAAGGTTAAGGTTAATTTTAAGGTAAATTTTTAAGGTTTAAATTTAAAGTTAAGGTTAAGGTTAAGGTTAAGGCGAATGTGAAGATTAAGGTTTATGGTTTAAAGTTTAAGGTGTACGTTTAAGGTGTAATATCTAAGGTTATGTTTAAGTTTAAGGTTAAAGTTGAGGTTAATATTATTGTTAAGGTTAAGGGTAAGGGTGAGGGTAAGGTTAACGTTAACAATAAGGTTAAGTTTAAGTTTATGTTTAAGTTTAAGTTTAAGGTTAAGGTTAAGTTCAACGTTAATGTTAGGTTAGGGTTAAAGATATGGTTAAGGTTATTAGTTAAAAAATTGAGGTTGAGGTTAAGGTTAAGGGGTTAAGGAGTTAAGGGTTAAGTTTAAGGTTAATGTTAAGTTTATGGTTATGGTTAATTCTAAGACTAAGACTAAGGCTACGGCTAAGGCTAGGTATAAGTTTAATGCTAAGGCTAAAGCTAAGGCTAAGGTTAAGGCTAAGGTTAATGCTAAGGCTAAGTCTAAGGCTAAGGCTAAAGCTAAGACTAAGGATAAGACTATGACTAAGAGTATGGCTAATTCTAATGATAAGGCTAAGGCTAAAGGTAAGGCCAAGGCTAAGGTTAAGACTAAGACTAAGGCTTACGCTAAGTCTAAGGATATGTCGAGGGCTAGGGCTAGGGCCAGGGCTAGGGTTCAGGAGAAGGTTAAGGTTAAGGTTAAGGTTAAATTTAAGTTAGAGGTTGATGTTAAGTTTAATTCAAAGTTTGAGGTTAAGGTTTAGGTTATGGTTAAGAATTTGGGTTAAGGTTAGAGGTTTGCGGTCAGCGTGGACCAAATACAGAACTTTTAGATGTCTAATGGAGTGGGATAAGGGACAATTAAGTTTTTATTAGAAAAAATGATGCAATTAATGTGAAGAAATAAATTAAGGGACCAAAGATGATCATGCTCGTCTTTTTTTGTTGAGGGTCCAACCCGTTTAAAAAAGTATTTTATTATATAGATTATGGTCAATTATCAAATAATTTTAATTCTTAATTATCCTTTAAGTGTTTATTAATTTTAATTTTTTATATAATAGACATATATATATATATATATATATATATATATATATATATATATATTATTCTATGAATTCCATCTTGACTTTATAGTATTCTATAATTTTTATTAGCTGAATCAATATATTTCTTGTCTTGAAAATTTATTTTTATAAAGATGAAATGATTTCTGTAAAAATTATACATGTTTTGACAATCAAAAATAAAAGAAAAAAAATTATTTATATATTGTAATGTAAAGTGATTTTTTTTAATTTTATATTGTATCTAATTCAATTTTCGTATAATAAATTTTGAATTTTTTTTAATTTTTTAGTCTTTTGTAAATTTTAATAAAAAGGAATAAAATTTATTTATATGAAAAATAATATGAATTTTTATAATTTTATTTATATGAAGGTTAAGTGAATTATATATTATTAATTATTATATTTTTATGAAAAATAATATGAATTGTTATAATTTTATTTATATGAAGGTTAAGTGGATTATATATTATTAATTATTTTCATGCGTATATAATAATGTGTATATATTTGAGTCATGTGTATGTGTATATAATAAATGAGAGAATGAGATGAATGGGGGAATTATGAGCCAAATGGGGGAATTATGAGACAAACAGGGAAGTTTGAGGATAAATAGGAAGAGTTAGGTTTCATTATGCTTTATTATATATACTAGGTAAAACCCGTGTCTAAAGACACTCAAGAACTTTTTTGTTCCATTGACGGGAATCGAACCCTGGTTTGGTCGGTGTAAGTCAAGGTTAAGATTAAGGTTAAGGTTAAGGTTAAGGTTAAGGTTAAGTTAAGAATAAGGTTAAGGTTATGGTTATGGTTAAGATTAAGGTTAAGAATTAAGGTTAAGGTTTAGGTCAAGACTAAGGTTAATTTTAAGGTTAAGGTTGTGGTTAGAGTTAAGATTTAAGATGTAAATTTTAAGGTTCAAGGTAAAGGTTCAATAAGATATTCAGTTTAAGGTCGAATAATAGCGCTATAAATATTCGTTTGGTTAAGGTTAAGATAAAATTTAAGGTTAAGGTTAAAGGTAAAATGTAAGGTAATGTTTAAGGTTAAATGTTAAGGTTAGGGTTATGGTTAAAGTTAAGGTTAAGGTTTAGGTTTAAGGTTTAAGGTTCAAGGTAAAAGTTAAGTTTTAACATTTAGGTTAAGGTTAAAGTTAAGTTTTAACTTTAAAGTTAAGTTTTAACTTTAAAGTTAAGTTTTAACTTTAAAGTTAATATAGTGGTTATTAAAGTTAAGATTAAGGTGAAGGTTATAGTTATTATTTAAGGTTAAGGTTAAGGTTTAAGATTTAAGGATAAGGTTTAAGTTTTAAGATTTAAGGTTTAAGGTTTAAGGTTTAGCGTTAAATATTAAGGTTAAAGTTAAGGTTAAGGTTTAAGCTTTAAGGTTCATGGTTCAAGTTAAGATTAATTTTACAATTAAGGTTAAAGTTAAACTTTAAGGTTAAGATAAAGGTTAAAAAAGTAAAGATGAAGGTGAAGGTGAAAGTTAAATTTAAGGTTTAAGGTTTAAGGTTAAGGTAAAGGTTGAGGTTTGAGGTTCGAGGTTCAAGGTTTAAGGTTAAGGTTAAGGTTAATTTTAAGGTAAATTTTTAAGCTTTAAGTTTAAAATTAAGGTTGAGGTTAAGGTGAAGATGAAGATGAAGATTAAGGTTTATGGTTTAAAGTTTAATGTTTAGGTTTAAGGTGTAATATCTAAGGTTATGGTTAGGTTAAAGTTATGGTTAATATTATTGTTAACGTTAGGGGTAAGGGTGAGGGTAAGGGTGAGGGTAAGGTTAACGTTAACAATAAGGTTAAGATTATGTTTAAGTTTAAGTTTAAGTGTAAGTTGAAGTTTATGTTTATGTTTAAGTTTAAGTTTAAGGTTAAGGTTAAAGTTAAGGTTAATGTTAGGTTAGGATTAAGTATATGGTTAAGGTTATTAGTTAAATAGTTGAGGTTAAGGTTGGGGTTAAGGGGTTAATGGGTTAAGGGTTAAGTTTAAGGTTAATGTTAAGTTTATGGTTATGGTTAAGGCTAAGGCTAAAACTAAGGATACGACTAAGCCTAGGGATAAGTTTAATGCTAAGGTTAAGGCTAAGGCTAAGTTTAAGGCTAAGGCTAAGGCTACATATAAGGCTAAGTCTAAGGCTACGGCTACGACTAAGGTTAAGGCTAAGGGTAAGGCCAAGGCTAAGGCTAATATTAAGACTAAGGCTACGTCGAGGGCTAGGGTCAGTGCTAGGGTAAAGGAGAAGGTTAAGGTCATGTTTAAGTTTAATGTTAAGGCTAAATTTAAGTTAGATGTTGATGTTAAGTTTAAATCAAAGGTTGAGGTTGAGGTTGAGTTTGAGGTTAAGGTTAAAGTTAAGGTCAAATTTAAGTTAGAGGTAGATGTTAAGTTTAATTTAAAGGTTGAGGATGAGGTTGAGATTGAGTTTGAGGTTAAGGTTAAAGTTAAGGTTTAGGTTGCGGTTAGAATTTGGGTTAAGGTTAGAGGTTTACAGTCATCGTGGATCAAATACGGAACTTTTAGATGTGTAATGGAGTGGGATAAGAGACAATTAAGTTTTAATGCAATTAATGTGAAGAAATTAATTAAGGGACCAAAGACGATCATGCTCGTCTTTTTTGTAGAGGGTCCAACCCGTTTAAAAAAGTATTTTATTATATAGATATAGAGATATAATGAATAATGAATGTTAATGGTCAATTATCAGATTATTTTAATTATTAATTATCCCTTAAATGTTTATTAATTTTAATTTTTTATATGATAGACATATATATATATATATATATTATATTTCGAAGTTTTTCCTACGGTCCGGATTTACCCACTTAAGTGGTGGCCAGGATCGATTCTGGCAAAACATAAGTGGTGGCCAGGATTAATTCTGGCAAAACATAAGTAGTGGCCAGGATCTATTCTGGCCCCACCTATCAAATAAAAAAAATTATCGCTTAATCTAATCACTAACAAGAAAAAAAAAGATAAACAAAACCTAAGTTTAGTCTTCGCTCCGCGACTACATCACCGTGACTCCATCTCCGCGCCTCCATCACCGCAAACAGATCGACTCCGGTCTCTGTCGCCTCGCCTTACCTCAATCTGCGTCTTCACGCTTAACTTCCATTCTCAACAACCGAAGAACACAATTAAGGTAAAATGATATATCCGGCCATCAACGATCAAAGAACACAAACAAATCCATCCATAAACAATCGAAGAACACATTTCCACCTAGACGCTCTCCTTCGCTGCTCTACTGCGCTGCTTGGGGACAATTTTGGTTTGAACTCTCTGTATGTATCGTTTGCTAATGTTCAATCACTATTGACACGTTGATGAATTACCTTTTACTGTAAGTTAGCAATTTGGTGTTATAATGCGTTTTTGAATTGTATTGCAGTAAATGTCTTAGTAATTTACAGCAAATATCCATTCGCATCAACCGATTGGTTGAGCAATTTGAATTCTATTGCAATAAATGGCTTATTTACTTTTTTACATTATACGATTCTATGATTTAAACTTACTAGCATTCGATTTCTGATTTAGCATCTTAAAATTGGATGTTGATGTAATAAATGGATTGAATTATACCTTGAGATTTGAGGTGTAGTTTCAGTTAGTCAAATAACTGGTGCTATTTATATGCAGGATCCACGCTAAGGTCTCAAACATTATATCCATTGGACCATTTATCTGCTGCAGAAATTAGTGTAGCTGTTGGAACTGTTAGGGCAGCTGGTGCCATTCCCGAGGTTTATCATTGAGAATCCTCCTATTTAAACAATTATTTGATCAAGCTCTGTTTCTTCTCTTAACAATTATCGATTTGTTATTGTTTCAGGTTAGGGACGGTATGCGATCTATTGAAGTGGTGCTGTTGGAACCAGAGAAACATGTTGTTGCAGTGGCAGATGCATATTTCTTTCCCCTTTCCAGCCTTCATTGTTGCCTCGAAATAAAGGAGGAGTTTCAATTCCTATTAATCTTCCTTCCAGTCTTCATCAATTCCCTTTTCCGATGATCGAGCAGGAACCGTAGTCTTTGCTGCTGCGAACCAACGAAATGGGGCCCACTGAAGCGAAATACAAGCTACTTCAAATGCAGTACTTGCTTTACCCATGTCGGGAGAAATCAAAACATCACTAATTCAATCACCGTGAGTTTTTACCTCATGCTATCAATAAACTATATATTCAGATTCTTGACTACTTTCTCTGTAACTCCTTCTTTTCCATTTATTTTCAGCCTTCTGGATGCTTAGGAAGACACATTTGATTTTACTGGAGGTCAAGCTTCAACTTGGAGGTAATTTATTACTTCTTTATCTTTTTTGTTAATTCTATTTACTACTCTTCAATATTTTTTTTCACTTTTAATATTCTGATTGAAGGATGGTTCAGCATTTAAAGTGAAATACAAGTTCAACCATACTTTTATGTGTCCACAAAAGTGAGTGTTAATCTTTTTCAAAATGAGTTTCTTTATTATTAAATATGACAATTTTCTAATATATTGGTATTTATTGTGGTGTATAGGATGTTAAATTGCCAACTCAACCAAAAATCCGAACTGTTAGGAGAAGGTATTCTATTAATGAGATTTTATATCTCCAACACGCCCCCTCACGTGCAAGCTCTCAAGAAGCACGTGCAAATTTTAAGTGGATGGCGGTGGAGAGACTCGAACCCGTGACCTCTCCAACATAGGACAAAACAGAAATGGATGTTGAGGCGTATTTGAGAAGGAGATACAAAAATCAAATAGCTGAGATTGAAATTGTAGCAAAGGAAGATCTTGATTTAGTAAGCAACTCTAATTTTATTAACAAATGCAGGTTTTTGATTTTAAATTAATAAATTAATATTCTTTTCATATGCCCACAGCAGATTAATCATCTATCTGGCTTAAGGAGAACTTATTTAATGATATCTTTTGATAGTTTCCAACAACTAATGCATGTGAAGAGTGAAATAAAGCAAAATCCGATGCGGCAGAAGCATGTGATTTTATTTTATCAGGGAAAAGGTAACTTTATATTTTCCCACCTGTAATACTTCATTCACAGTTTCACACCTCAATTTCGATTTTCTTTTTTCTTTTTTGTTTCTGCAGCAAAGAAAGATCTCAAGATTTTGTAGATTGTATAACTGGTCTTCGTGAGTATGATGTTCCTTATTATGTCCGTTTTGCCATTGACATTGGTAATTTCCTTATATTTTAGTTTTTTTTTCTCAACAATTTTAGTTATTTACTGACTTAAAACATAATATTGTTCAGATATCAGGTCTGGGCAATGGTATGATGTAAATATATCAAGTTCTGGGGTCATACTCGAGAAAAGAACATATTTGTTACAACATGCTGAAGTACATGTTTGTGCCTCTGATATAGAAACTACAAAACTACCCTTAAAATTTCCAGATGCAGAGTGAGTATTTAATTCATCTTCTCTGTTTTTTTTTGTTTAATAAATCTTACAGCTCTTGGCCTAGCTTCACAAACAGTAGTTTCAAAAGGTACTCTCAATGAGTTCTGACACAGGGTATATTGGATGCTCCTAGCTATTCAGTTGTATGATGCATGCTAAAAATCGAATCTGCTATTGCTCCAGGTCCATCTTATAATCATAAAAAAGAAACGAATTGAATTTCATGTGGAGGAAGTCTTTATCAATTTTGAAAATAATATATTCCTGCAATCAACATCTATATTATAAGTTGTAAGAAATAAATATATGAATCACTAATTAGAATAATGAAACATCAACTTTTCAAATACATCTTTAATCATTAAATTACGCGTCTATGATGTTTCTCTGTAAAAATCACATTTAACTCATTGCATTTTAGTGTATAAGCGACCAATAAAGTGTAAGTAGTTGCAATCTTGATCATTGAAAAGAATCAAGATATAACTGGAAATAGTTAGCAGCATTACCAGCAGTACGTTGTTTCCTTCTTTGTTAAATTGTATAAAAGACTAAAACTTACTCTGGAATTAGTGAAAAAAGAGATGGAGACATTATTTTTTTTTCGTTGATTTGCAAATTACTTATTTATCGTTATTCTCAGGAATTAATTGCTAAAGCAATTGAAGAAAAAATAAGCGGTGAACAAAGAAGATACTTATTGAATGAGCAGTTAAAAGCTATAAAAAAGGATTTAGGATTAGAAGCATATGATAAAACAACTCTTACTGGTAATTTTTTTATCTCAGTTTAATTGTTTTAGTTTAAAATATTATTAATTTTTTTTCCAGCAAATTTAATGAAAGCCTTGAACCAAAGAAGGAAAAAATGTATTAGTTATTTATTTTTGAAAGGTAAAATTAGAAGTACAAATCCGAAACTAAAACCGGATCGGAAAACCGAAAAATTTGTAAATTTTAATGTAGTTCCAATTTCGATCTGATTTTTCCGAAAAAGTCAGAAATCGAAATTTCATAACATTAAAAATCTGTCTCGAAGTCGGAATTTTCGGGTAAAAAATCAGATATTTCAGATTCGATTTTCACCCCTTGCAAGAGAGCTTCGAGCAGCTGCTTTATTTGAGGTGCAGTTTCGCGGCAGCAGCAATATCCTGCGTTGTAGCTGATGAAACAACAATTCATCTATAAATGAGTTATACGCAGGTTTGACTTGGAATTTTTTTAATATTCGGATAATTTTATTGTAAACTATTTGAACATATGAAAGCTCCTAGATTGTTAATATTTGGATAATTTTATTGTAAACTATTTGAACTTGCTTTAATGATTGAGCCACCGTGAATGCAGATGATATACCTTCTATTGTAGAGGTAAGAGAAACTATATTTTTAGACATAAGATTAATTCTTAAATGGTTAATCCAGCTTCATACAGATACAAATATTCATAGAACATAAGAAAATCAGGTGAAAGATGTGTGTGCTTTAGCGTATTGAATTAAAGCATTTTTCAGTTAGCCAATTCACTAATCCTGGTATGTAAACATTTTATGTATATAACGGGTATTTCACACACAGGCCGAGCCAAGATTTTTTTTATCTATCACAGGATTTCAGTGGTGGAATTTTTTTTCTCCAGATTGTTGGTATGGTTAGTATTAGATTAGTAGGGCTTATGTTGTCCTTGGACTTCTTTTTCATGTTAATATCTTACACAACATCACATTAACAATTTTTTTTATTTCAGAGGTTAAGTTGTAAGAAGTTCGTAGAGTTTTATGACAAAAATCCCTTGAGTTGTTAAAACTCTATCTGGAAATGCACTTCTCCAAAAGGAATGAGATATAAGTTTTGTTCTATTTTCATTAAATACAATATTATTTTACGATGTAGTGAGTAATATTTTAGTTATCATTTGTTTAGTTTTTGTACTTTTCAGTGATTGTGAAATTTTTCGTCTAAAGATCTTTTTGGGATGTGAATAATTATTATTGTGCAGTTAGATTATTTTGTGTATGTAAGCCAAAGAAATATTTTTTATTTTTAGTTATTAATTAATTTTTACCTTTATGATTACTTATGAGGTTTAAATCTGCATTGTCATTCTTATGATCAAGAGAAAAAGGTGCATTAGTTGTTAGACAAGGTGGTGTTTGTTTTGATTAAATCAGGCGGTGAAACTCCATCCATAACATATTATGCTGCATATTCATACTATTAGCTTATATTTTTTCAAACCATAGCATTGTACTCATAGCATCTCCCAATCAAGTTACCAATCGTTTGTCCCCGAACCAACAACTATGAACACCTCATCATTGTTCTTAGTCTTCAATTTGAAATTGTTTCTCAATACATGTTTGAAGGTATTATTTCGCCATCGATCACAGTCATACTCTCTGATTCAAAACTCACCATCAACATCAATTCAATCTATTTCGCCATCAATATCGTCGTTCAGAACCCACGCCATCTTCTTCTTTACTAGCCACCGCCGAACTCAGACCCACACTCTGATTCCAAACAGAGGTCACTGATCTATATTTCTAATCAAACATACACGACCTCAATATCACAACACCAATGTAAATATCTATTGATCCAATTCGCCAGTCAAGACCGAATTCCCAAAGTGTGAGAATGGGATTTTGATGCTAAATGATAAAGTTTAATTATGGGGCATGTTTGTAATTTTTAATGGTGAATTGTTAAGAGAAACTGTGAGGCGAGTAACTTCGAGTATTATGGTGAATATGCGAAGTGGGGGGGGGTAATTCAGTATTGTTGGCTATATACGAGAAACGTTTAGAGGCAATAAACGAGGTACGTGGACATGAATGTGAGACCGTTCCCATAGTCCTTACTTTGGATAAAATGCAAGTGAAGAGAGGTGTTGGCCTTAAGATACGTATCTATATTATATAACAAGCAGTGATGGTGGATCAATCATCCTCTTTCCCTTCTCTCGATCAACACCTTCCAAAGGAGTATATTCTACAGCCAATCTCATAGTTTTTTAAGTGGCTTCAGACACGGGTCATACCTAGTATATATATATATATATATATATATATATATATATATATATATATATATATATATATATATATATATATATATATATATATATATCCTATGAATTCCTTCTTGACTTTCTAATATTCCTTGGCTACGACTAAGGCTAGGTATAAGTTTAATGCTAATGCTAAGGCTAAGACTAAGACTAAGTCTAAGGCTAAGGCTAAGGTTAAGGCTAAGGTTAAGGCTAAGGCTAAGGCTAAGAATAAGACTAAGGCTAAGACTAAGAGTATGGCTAATGCTAAGGATAAGGCTAACGCTAAAGGTAAGGCCAAGGCTAAGGTTAAGACTAAGACTAAGGCTTACACTAAGTCTAAGGATAGGTCGAGGGCTAGGGCCAAGGCTAGGGTTAAGGAGAAGGCTAAGGTTAAGTTTAAGGTTAATGTTAAGGTTACATTTAAGTTAGAGGTTGATGTTAAGTTTAATTCAAAGGTTGAGGTTGAGTTTGAGGTTAAGGTTTAGGTTATGGTTAAGAATTTGGGCTAAGGTTAGAGGTTTGCGGTTTGCAGTCAGCGTGGACCAAATACGGAACTTTTAGATGTCTAATGGAGTGGGATAAGGGATAATTAAGTTTTTATTAGAAAAAAATTGATGCAATCAATGTGAAGAAATAAATTAAGGGACCAAAGATGATCATGCTCGTCTTTTTTGTTGAGGGTCCAACCCGTTTAAAAAGGTATTTATTATATAGATTATGGTCAATTATCAAATAATTTTAATTCTTAATTATCCTTTAAGTGTTTATTATTTTTAATTTTTTATAAGATATACATATATATATATGTATTATTCTATGAATTCCATCTTGACTTTATAGTATTCTATAATTTTTATTGGCTGAATAAATATATTTCTTGTCTTGATAATTTATTTTATAAAGTTGAAATGATTTCTGTAAAAATTATACATGTTTTGACAATCAAAAGTAAAAGAAAAAAAATTATTTATATATTTGTAATGTAAAGTGGTTTTTTTTAATTTTATATTGTATCTAGTTAAATTTTTCGTATAATAAATTCTGAATTTTTTTTCATTTTTTAGTACTTTGTAAATTTTAATAAAAAGGAATAAACTTTATTTATATGAAAAATAATATGAATTCTTATATTTTTTTATATGAAGGTTAAGTGGATTATATATTATTAATTATTTTATTTTTATGAAAAATAATATGAATTGTTATAATTTTATTTATATGAAGGTTAAGTGGATTATATATTATTAATTATTTTCATGCGTATATAATAATGTGTATATATTTGAGTCATGTGTATGTGTATATAATAAATGAGAGAATGAGAAGAATGAGGGAATTATGAGCCAAACGGGGGAATTATGAGACGAACGGGGAAGTTTGAGGATAAATAGGGAGAGTTAGGTTTCATTCTGTTTTATTATATAGACTAGGTGTAGCCTGTGCCTGAAGGCACTTTGAAAAATAAAATTCCAATTAATTATTCATTTTCGTTTTATCATAACAAATGCTTAAAAGTTAGAATAATTATTTGTTTTAAATATGTAAATCTAAAATTATAGGTAGAGTGTATACAGAAACGATATGAAAAAATTGATTATAAGATTCAAATAAACCATAAATATGTGTATAATCTATCAAACAACCAATAAATAAGTTAAAATACAAAAATAACTAAAAAGCAACAGAATCGAAATATGTGGATCGTATAAAATTAAGTTTTAATTTGCGTGCATAGATCTCATAACTCTACAAAATGTCGCTGTGTCAACATACACATATCGTCCAATGTGGGGAACCCGAACGACAACCTGTTCATTTAAAAAGTATAGAAGATTAGTTCATAATTAAATATGATATACATTAGTGTTAAATTTATGTGAATTTTTACCATGTGATTGAGATTCCATCTAGCTAAGCGTTTTCCTTTTATCCAGTCATCATGCATGATTTTCTTCCAATGCTACAAATATAATTTAAATAAACTATTATTCGAAGCAACAAACTTGTATTAGGAAAAAAATTAGAAATAAGAGTTTTTATTATCTTACTTGTTGGTATCTTATGCGATATAATTCCTCCTCGTCCCTTACTGTTACAATCACATTTTTTGTACGAAGAAATTGTACCTACAAATAAATGCAAGAGTATATTACTAATAAAACATACACCATCGAACTAAGTACTGGGTATAAGATTATTCACTTACGACATTCATGAGTTGTGGATTTTGACGCAAAATTGGAGAACGGTTTATTGCTCGACTTGTGTAGATAGTCATTTCGATTCTTTTATTTTTTTGTGAAACCTGTATAATAATATCAATTATATATTAGTTACAATATAATGACATAATGGAATATATATATATATATATATATATATATATATATATATATGATCGTTCGTGTTGTGAGCTGAAAAATCAAGATAAATTATATCAAAACTTCAGGGTATACAATATTAGTTGTTGTTTGTTCACCATCAGGAAGAAGTACACGTATGCGATCATAACTCGTGCATCTAGATAATGCAACATATAGTTGTCCATGACTAAATACAGGTATTCGCAAATCGATCCCAACGAATTTCACTGATTGGCCTTGTGACTTATTGATGGTCATGGCATAGGCTAAACGTACAGGAAATTGTCTCCTTGTCATCACAAATGGTATTTCCAGTCAGAAGGTGTCAATGATATTCTTGGAATGAATACCAAATTACCCGATTTATCTCCATTCAAAATGCGGGCCTCAATAACACGTGTTGAACACCTGACAACCATTAACCGTGTGTCGTTACACAATCCGTCTTTCGGGGCAATATTCCTTAATAACATGATAGGAGCACCCACTTTCAATTCCAATTTAAACGGAGGTAACCCACTCGGGTTCAATGAGTTTAAATACTCATTTGGATATCGAGATGTAATAGATTTATCTACCTGCTCCTCTTCAGCCATCTTATTAGCTGCTAGATATGTCTGTAGTGTTCCAGGGAAAATACCAAGTGCAAGATTGTTGATCTCACTAACATCATCATTTCGCGCAGACAGTATAGTGCGTTCATTAAGATAAGTGTTAGTTACAGTTTCGAAGTCACGCAAGTTGGGATATGTTGAAGATATCAAATCGTTCAAATCTATGCACTTGCACATTGTTGTTGGGATCTCCATTAATTCTTCTGGGTTAGAGCCAATCTAGAATAATTAATAAACACTTAAATTTTTGAATATAATTAAATACTTTTTTTTATTAAAATTAAGAAAACCCTTTAAATCACCTTTAGTAGGAATTCGGCAAAATCAGAGTTCCCGTTAATTGAGTTGTTGAGACGCATATTAATATTCAATGTAAGCACATGAATTTTTCTCCAAAGTAAAGAACGTCTTAATGAGGCTCCAACTATCTGTTCACGTACACCTTTTGGTATAACTGGTAAAATTTGTCAGAAATCACCTCCGAGAACAACAGTGATGCCCCCAAATGGTTGCTCATTTTTCCGTATACCCTGTGATGTTCGATTTACAGCTTCAACACAATTTCGATTTTGCATCGTAACTTCATCCCAAATTATTAGACTTGGTTTTCGTATCAACTCAGTCTGGAGGGATTGTTTAGAAATATGACAAACAGAGTCTTCCACAATTTTCAGCGGTATCGAAAACGTGGAATGTGCAATTCGACCTCCAATCAATAACAAAGAAGCGATTCCTGACGAAGCTACATTAATCACAAAATAATTCAAACTCCGACATTTAGTTGAAATTGTATTCTATAAAAAGGTTTTTCTAGTTCCAGCACCTCCATTCAAGAAGAAAGTCACACCTTTATTATTAAACACAGAATCAACGATCTTATCGTATGCGCTTCGTTGTGCACTGTTTAGTCGATCAACATTTATATTTACATCCATATCTTTTGCTTCCCTTTGAAGTTGTAAATGTTCTCTTATCAATCGATTTTCTACAACCGGGCTCCAATTCCCTACTGATCGTGGAATCGGAGGAAAGTCCCTTAAAGTTTTTGCTGATTCCATCAACAATTCTTCTATTAAATATAAACCGTAGTCTTCCACGTCCTTTTCGGTGGGAAAGGGAATATCATATGATGTACGAATCGTGTGTGCAAGATCGTCACATATGTGCACAGAAAACTCTCTCCACAATTCGTGTGGGTGAAGTGGGTGACACTGAGTTAATATGATCGCAAATAACCTTCTCAACTGATATCCGGTTTGCATATCTGAAGCCTCTTTCTTACATTGCACCCACTCGCCATCGTCCTCTAAGAGTCCTCTAGCTGAACACGCTAACTTAAATGTATCAAACAATTGCCCCTTAACTGTACGTAAACACTCAAACGAACGTGGTCCTTTGACAACAGTGAGCAACAAACGAAGGTAAAATCTTTCTCCACAATTAGGGCTAGCAAAATACATGCGCCCAATAGCAAAACCTCTCTTTCTTACCGTCCAAAGCTGGTCCTTTTTATTCCAAACAAAATATTATGGGAATTCTTGGTACGTAAATTTACGTGCAAACTCATAATTCGCGCAACACTCAAAAAATCCTGTTAAGGTTGATTAACAAAATTCAGGGCCCTATAGTGCAAATTACTAAAGAGATTTTATTTTTCGCCTAATTTATGGTTCTGTGGTTTATTTTTCACTAAATATAGGGCCTTATAGTCCAATTAAGTATAAATACTGGATTTCTTGTATAATATAAGGACCTAGAGAGCATTTTTTGCAAAATACAGTACCCTCTAATGCAATTAACTTAAGATATATGATTTTCACATAATTTAAGGACATGTGGTTGTTTGTTTACAAAATTCAGGACCCTATAGTGCAAATAACTAAAGAGATATGATTTTTTGCCTAATTTAAGGTTCTGTGGTTGTTTTTTCACAAAATATAGGGCCTTATAGTGCAATTAACTTAAAATATATATTATTTTGCATCCATTACTGCATAATGCTTATTAGAGCTATGAACAGAGGGACCAATGGTGTAAATATATGTAACAACATAAAACACATAAAAATATAGGAATTAAAAAAATAATATACAAAAAAAAGAATACACACCTGCTTAAAACTCCTGTTTTGGGTGATGATTAAATTTCAAAGAGGGGTGAGAAATTTGCCTAGCACACACGAAACAAATGCACAATATATTAGAATATATTAGAATATGTTAGAAAAGATGATGGTTTAGGCTTAAAATGTTATACCTGAAGGTTGAGAAACGTGGTATAGTTAAAATGATCTTTTTCTGATATATATATAATTGACCTAATATAAATTGGAGGGAATTTAAGTTTTTCATTTATATTTGGAGGGAATAAAAGGTAGAGTTAAATTATTTTGAGTTACTTAAGAGATAGTCCGTTTTTTGAAAACTAAGATAATGTAGTTTATATTTAAACTAAAATAATGTATTCTTGTTAAACATAAATGATAAAATATAAATTTAAGATATTGTAAAAGATAATAAATTGATTATAAATATTTAACATATGTATGTACATTACAGTTTTATACGACACATATTGATTAGTTGTCAATTCTAACTTTTTTTTTTGCTTTGTAGCTTTGCTTGGAAAAAAGAAATAAGAGGAGTAGCTTGGGAGATATTCAAATCTATTGGTCCCTCTGTTTCATAGCTCTAATAAGGAATAAGAGGAATATACCACTTTAGATTTAAATATGTATTTTGCTTATGTAACAGTTAAATAAGAGGAGTAAAAACATAGTTAGATTTTCATATTTAATTACTTCAGAATATCAGTATACCACTTTAGATTTAACTATGTTTGTCTTCCTTTTCTACTATAAAAACATTTCAAAATCTAACTGTTACATAAGAAATTTCAGAATTGATAACTGAAACAAAATCCATGAAATATGGATTAAAAATATCTGTAGACAGCATGATGCTATAACATTTGAAGAAACACTATTAAAATATTAAAATTTCAAGCAATGTAAAATTGAACTTCTTAAAAAAAATGCATCCATCCAATCAAAGTTTCATAACTTCATACTGTGACTAAAAAGAGAAATTATATACTGACTATTCAAAGAGAGACAATATCTACAAATCTGACAATTTCAGAAATAAAATAAAATGCAAATACAATAGTCCTACTGAAATGTCTATCTATCCTAATCTAGTTATAATAAAATGACATAACTGACTAAATCAAATCAAATCAATGCTTGATCAAATCAGGCTCCTTTCTTCATCTCAACAAATCAAAACTCACACTTTCTTCCCATCTTTTAGCAATCGTCTCATCGTAATTTACACAATAACTGGAATTAAAAAACAAATTTTCCTTTGTCAAATCCATAAAAATTAAACCAAGTGATTAAGATTAAAAAATTGTACCTTATGACTGTACTTTCTCGTGGAGGATTTTTAGTTCCTCATATAATATTAATAGTTTGATCCGTATAAAACGAAACAGGATTTAGAATGCCTGCACACAGTTCACACATATATCCAATCCTTTATATATTTACATGTGTTTTCTAAAAGCAGCAGATAATATATATGTTGATAGAAAAATATTTAACGCTATTAAATCAAAGTCATGCTAAAAAAATACAATTTTTTCAAAAATCACCTTTATTAGCTTTTACCAATTCTGTTGTAAGTAACCAAATTTGCAATCACCCATTTTAATATTTATGTATGCATCTTTTGTAAAATTGAGATAGGACTCACCTTGCAGTATGTCTAATCTTAATTTAAATTACATCATTGGTCCATGTGTATGTGAAATAGCCAAATATACCCTCTCAAGAATATCAGTTAACAGTTTCATGCTCAACAGATAAAATTTATGCAAGCTACTCAAAAAACCTGGTGTAATTATCAATGTAGCCTCAGCTCTTCAGGTCTTTATCCAATGTATGAGATTCTATTACTCTGCCTCCAAAGGTTCTGTCATGTCAAGTAACTTTACCAGTTTTTGATAGTGCTCTCATTCTATTAAGACCCCTTCAATCCTAAAAGGTGTTGTTCAAATCATGGGACTCACAAAACTTTCACAAAACTTACAGAAGAGATTTTTAGTTTTGTTTTTTGTTCCTGCAATACAATTCAAAATATGCAGTATTAGACCAAACAATTAAAAATATGCAGTATTAGACAAAACAATTCAAAAGAAAAAATAGGATTACCAATAAACATATTTCTTTTGCAGGAGAGCAGCTTGGTGAGAAGGTGAGTATGAAGAGCAGCTTCCAAATTATAGGCACCTGTTTTGCAATCAACACCCAAAAAACCAAAATTTCTTGCTCAAAAGTAGTCCCAAAAGTTAATTCAATAAACCAAGATTAAAACCAAATCAAAAAGATCGTACCTTTGCAACTTGAACATTGACAAAAGCAGGAATTTCTCGTTAAAGCAAAACTATCCCAGAATTTCTCTAAAATTGAGGTTTAAGCGCATCACATCTCATTAAGTAAAAGGCTTTAGTGATGAGATTAGGTTAAAATTAAATTAATTTGTTACCTTAATTTGGGTTCTTCGATCGTTTTCTTCGATTGTTGACGATGGAGAATGGTCACGGGTAGTGTCTATCCTCACCAAATCAACTATTATTATAATTACTTGACTAAAGGGAAAATTGAATTTTTTTACATTATCAGGGATTCTATATTCCACCTAAGTCTCGTTACGGTAAATAAGGTTTACCTTCGTCAAATCTAGGAGTTCCTTCTAGATAAACATACACACTTTATAGGTCGCTTTAAGATTAAACCCACATAACAGCTTTATAATCGATCTAGGTATTTTGATTCTTAATATAAATGTACATGATTATTATTTAGATCCACCTATAAATCCTCCTTACGGGTGCAATTTACGTGCTAAGTAATTCAAATTATGTGTCCACAATATACAAATTCATGTTGAAGCAAAATAATAATCAATAAAAAAAATACCCAATTTATTTAAACCTAGAAATCCCAGTAATTATACATAATCAAAAATAGAATTTAATAATATATACACTAAGACATCACAAACTAATAAAGAGTTTAGCTCATGCTAGAAATTAAAAGAAATAAAGACACAATATGGAGTTTGAGGAAAGAAGAGTTACAAAGAATGAAAATTGTATTGTTTGGTCTATTAGCTTACTCTGCTTTCTTCTCTATAGCTTCTAAAGTAAATAATAAGTAAAATTTGTGTAAGAATTAGATAACAAACTATTTATAATAATGTAAATTTGAGGTTAAGTCCCAGCGTGGATTTTTTTGTTAAATCTGGACGACTAAAGTCATCTTGCCAAAACGTTCATAACTTCTTCATCTCAACTCAAAATTTCACCCAGTTTCTTCTAACACAAACTCGACTTAAGAGGATATCTTGTGTACAAAGTGGATGCTCAGATTCCATCCCAATCAATTGTCGTGATTTTTCTAAGTTTACAAAGACGTGTTTCCAGTTTTAGTGCTTTAGCTTTCATTGAATCTTTTGACTCCTTTGCTTGTATTAGTCTCATTTCCACTTTATCTCGGGTGTGTCATTATATCCTTGACTACTTAGCCTGCCATTTACATCCTTAGATCCTGCATGTTTCTAATAGCTACACAATCAAACAAAAAATACCTTGAATTACTCTAAAACATGTTAGAATCTCACATAATATCTAAGAACTCAAAATATACCAATTGAAGGGATGAATACCAAACATTAATGGGGTTATAAATACTACCCGTATAGTAGATAAGTAGTGGGTAGCTCAAGTAATTAAATTTGACACAGATAGGGGGTTTTTAATTGCGGAATTAGCATATAAGAGCCTAGTGTGAGGTATTGAACCGGGAGGTCTTACCCAATTAGGTAGTCAATATCGTTACTAATTCATCGGAAACCATTTCTAGGGTCACCTGAGAAGGGTCTCTAATGGTGAAAGGTTGCCTTATAAGCTACCTACACGAGTTATAAGGATAGTTGAGTCCTGGCTAATGTGATAACCCATTCACCCTTATTCTTAGAAACTTAGGTTAACATGGTAGGTTCAAACTTGCATTTACTTAGATTTTATATTATTTGCATAATTATTCATTTTAATTCATTAAAAAACAAAACATTCATCTTATCTTGCTCATCATGTTAATCGAAACATTTAAAACCCTTTACCCTAATAATGAACATGACTGAAATAACTACTTAAATCCCTGAGAATGAACACAATTTTACTAACTTATTACTTGTAAGGATCCGTACACTTGCAGAGAGTTAATTGTGGTTTCCGAGGCATGTGTTTTTTTACATTTATTATATTACCACACACCCGGGACCACCATCTCGCAAATTCAATAAATGCATAAGAATAAGTCTAGGTTCATACATAAATGTTGTTCTCAAGCTAAATAGATTGTTTCATACTGAAATAATGAAAAATCACAATTAAGAATATTATATTCATGTTCAATGGATAAAATAGAATAATATTACTCTACTAATTGCTGAGAAATGATAAACTGGTGGGTTGGAGTTGCATATATCGCTTCTCAGACTCCTTATTCTCTTTTTCTCTCTTGCTCCAGCCGTTTCTAGCTTGTAAATATAAATTCAGACCATTTTCTAATGTTTAATTATGGTATTTAAAGGTCCATAATATGTTTCATGGGGCATAGGCTTGTTTTAAGTGATAAAGTCCAACCCAAAAATGTTTTACTTAAGTGTGGACTGGATCAGACCACGACAATCGACAATTAGCATGACTTTCTCATTTAAGATCTGAATCACAAACCGTTGAATCCTACGCGTATCTGAATTTAAATCCTAACTGGATATCTAAGGTCTTCTCTAGAATCCTTTCCAATCTTGTGTGGCACCTCGATCAATGCACATTCCAGATCAGGCTGCACAAGCTTTCACTTTTTAAAAGTGGCCGAATCTTCCTTTTTCGCCATAACTAAGGGTAAGCTTGATTTCTTCACATCTTATCATCATCTCGCAGTATCTTGGTTTCCAAATATGTAAGAATTCACATTTAATACACAAATTACGTAAAAAAATCTTTAGAAATAACATAAATACCGAAACTAGACAAGAAAGTGTAAAACATCAAATAGTGTCTCCCTCAACTGAACACTTAATACCCCTAAAATGATATCTCGTGACTAAATTATTATATCATATAAATAGAGAAATCATCAATCAAATACAACAATTTAAGGAAGATAGAATTCTAAGAACTTCTCAATTGGATATTGTTGCTCTTAAGTGTAATAAATTTAAATTCTTCCATATCTTTAGAGAAGAAAACTTCATAGCTGATTGAGTTATTTAAAAAGAATGCTATGAACAATTTATTTGGAAACTAGGTTATTAAATCTCCTCAATTACATATAATGATATCCCTTAGGGGTTGTTTGAATTGAGAAATTAAGAGGGGAGAGATTATATTAAAAGATAATAACAATTCAATCCCTTGATTGGATTTGAAAAAATTAGAGAAAAAAGTTTACTAAAGTATTTTTAGAATCCCTTATGCAACTATATATTCAATCATTTTGATTTTGTGTCATTAGGAAGACGAGGTTCTTTTACTTTATTGTAATGTCTAAATTATATTTAATTCTTTATGTATATGATATGTTATTAAGGATATTTGAGTCATTTGATTATAAAAAAAAAAAAATTCCGCCTGTTATATTTCTAATCCAAATATCAAATACATATAATCATTTTTTTTACTCAATTCAAACAAAATTAATTAAATACCTTCGTTTTCCTATTTTCCTTATACTCCCCATCATTTTTCATACTAAAAAAATTATCCTCCGATCTCGTGCAATATCAATAACTGATAATGGCCTAAAAATCAGAGCTTTCTGTCTAGTCTCCTCTCCAAACACTCCTCCTCCACCACCACCACCACCATAATTTAACCACAAACAACCGTATTGATCTTTTCTTACAAAAATCATAACTCAATATCGTCCTCATCATTTCCCTCTACTCCTCTCCTCTCCTTCCTAACAAATTTCATCAATCATTTTTCCAATCACTTACGCATTTTTACACTTTACTTTCAAAATGAATTTCTACTCAGGAAACCATCCCATGGCAGGGAAAGGTAAGTTAGTTATTACTCCTGTAAATAATACCAAAAACAAAACAATCAATGATTTCAAACTCATAACGAAACTCATGGTTAAAGAAAACGTCAATTTTGTGTTTATTAAGAATCACATCAAAAAGTATTAGGGCCTCACTGAAGAGGTTGAAATAGAAAAACTAGCAACGAACTTAGTGATTATTAAATTCAAAAATGAAAAAGATCAACAAATGGTATGAAATCAAAGGCCATGGACTATTACGGGCAATCACTTCGTTATAAATCAATTCAACAAAAGTAATAAAAATTAGGTAAGGAACACAACACTTTGGATTCAATTAACTGGTACTCCAGTAGATTAAATTACAGAAAATTGCATTGAAAATATTATGAAATACTTTGGGACTGTTCATCACATCTCATTCCCTAAATCACAATATACTGATGAAAAATTGATAACAAGAGTACAAGTAAATTGGTATTTGAATAACCCAATCATAGAGGGTATCAATTACTTTGAAGATGAGAATACACAAACCTGGATAAACTTCAAATACGAAAACATTGGACAAGTTTTCTATGGTTGCGGGTTGTTTGATCATGAAGAATCCAAGTGTATCAACATGAAAATTCAACCCAAAATTAGAGCTGGGTTAAGGTCTCTACTAGAGGACCATCTAAATATTCAGTGAATAACAAAAATAGCACAACAATGGGTGCTGAAAAATTCATCAATGGAGGACAAAAGAACTTCAAACCGAGTTGGAATCAGAAACTCGGTGAGCCTAACTCACCGTTAACAAAGAAAGGAGATGATGACTCTCAATTTAACGTTGTTATTGAACAAAAGGACATTGGTACGAGGATGAAGGACACAACTACCTCAGACCTTTTTGAATTCGTGGAAATGAAAGCTACAGGTACTGGTAGTGGAGCAAATACAAACAAAAAAGGTACGAATGAAGGTGTTAACAAAGACAAGTCGGAGGAGAAATAAAAGTTAAAGTTGGACTTATTAGAAAAGAAGAAAAATTTGAACGAGCTGGCCCAAAAGATGGTTGAGAAAATACAAAACACGCCCATCAGAATTGAAGACATTGTTTTTGGATCCTTTCCAAGCCTAAGCCAAAGAGGCCCATTACCAAAATTAAATAACACCCCTACCTCTGATAAAGGCCATACCATTCCTTACATTTCACAAGCCCAAAACACATTACTACCCCAACCCACACAACCTAACCAATACTCAACCTCGATCTCTAACACAATTCAAATTCATTTCTCTCCCGTCTTATCCCCAATTAAAAACCCTAACCCAACTTCGACTCCGTCTCTGGCCATTATACACTTCCCCTCTCTGACTAATACACACTTCTCTTCTCCGACTATTATACACCATACACCACCACCACCACTCAAACCAAACTCCCACCCCCAAATACAATCACTCCACCCCAACACCTAAGAGTAGTAAAGCAATAGGAAAATCTCATATAACAAGTTATGAAAGAGAAGATGAAGATATGTTTCAGACTAGAGTTTCAATTCGTAGTTAACAAAGAAAGGGTCCGGGTAATAAAGGCCTCTCGGAAATTAATAGAAAAAGTAGATATAGAGTTTTAGATCTCCACTTAATGCTCTGATCCAAACTAATGATGAAGTGGTTCTGGATTTAATAAATGATGATGAAAAGGAAGTTGCTCCTCTAATGATGGAAGAGTAACAATAACAAGAAGAATGAGAGGTTTGCGAGATAGACCGGAATCAATCCCAAAAGAGTCGGTGATACATCTAGTTTGGAACGTTCAGGGGATTGGCACCCCTGACGGTTCAGATCCTTATAGATATCTGTTCCAGATATCGCCCGGAGGTATTGTTTCTTTTGGAAACTAAAAATTCCTTTTCTGTACTTAGTGAGAGTCCTAGAGGGGGGGTGAATAGGATTACTAATAAGATTAATGCCTAATTAAAAAATCTTTTGGACAATTATAAGTTTAAGAAAGAAACTTCTAAGTCAACTAATATATCAAACTCCTAAGGGATCATACAATGGATAAGCTAAGAGGTTTGATATATAAGTGATACAAGTAAAACAAGTTTCTAATCTCTTACTACTCTAGATGACAATATGTTAGATAAACTAGATAATCAATATCACAATATTCATACTAGCATATTATCAAACATATAAAGTGCGGAAAGTAAATAGAGTAGGGATAGAAAGATACACACGATTTATAGTGGTTCGGTTTCCCTACATCCACTACCTAAGGGAGCCTCCTTAGGATTTCAAGCTTTTCACTAAGCTCCCGTGTCTCTCTTAACCGGGTCGAGAACACAATAACCCTTACAACCTCTTCGATAACACGAAGGACAACCTCCTCGAAACCACGAAGGAAACTCTTGTGTAATCACAACACAAGGACACCGAGTATACTCCCGATACTCAAATTCTCTCTTAATCTATCTATTACAAGAACTAGACTTAAGAGGATAAATACAAAGTGTTTAAAGGGTGAAACAACTTTGCTAATGAACTCCTAAAGAGATGATATAACTATAAGCTTAAAACTTCTCTTGAGTTGATAATAACTTTGAAGCTCCTTTGATTTACTCCTTGAATGAGTAGATATGACAATTATAGCTCTTGACACCTTCTTGGATGATAACAATTAAGCCCCTAAGTGTATATGGGTTGAAGGTGTATTTGTAGCCTTGAAATACCTTCAATTTATAGCTGCAAAATGCTCCCAACGGTCATAAGACTTGTCTCCAACGGATATATTAATATCCCCAACTGATCTATTCCTTTTGTCTTCATTTTGCTGCAGGAAACCCTAATCTGCGGTGCACCGCGGGGTTGGTGAGGTGCACCGCGCCAAGCTTGCTAAATTCACTTGCTCTCTGACGGGCTAGCCCCCTGGTCCGTGCCCTGGTCCGCACATCTGCGGTGTACCGTGCCCATAGTGCGGTGTACCGCACCAAAGGTCTAAAACACCTTTTAATGAGTATATCTTTCACTACGATGCTCGGATCAGAAAACCTTCTTCACGAGAATTGTTGGAAACATCATTCTAAGAAACTTTGTAGTTGATCACTAAAGCTAATTCTCAATGTACACAAAGATAAGGTTAAAAGTATTTGTATGAGAATTAGTTTCATAAGATATAACAATAAAGCTTTGATCTAAATGATAAAGATGTGCTTTTTGATGAATTAGAGTGCAAGATAGAATATGTATAACAAGAGTAATTAGCACACTAAACACAAGAGGATTTGTCACATTAAAACAACCTATTAAGGGAGGCTATATGCCAACACTTAGTAAACTTGAAAAAAGTTTAAAAATGTCTATTATCACGACCGTAGAACCATGTGGTATTAGTGGGGGTTAGCGATTTTTTCCTAAAAAAACTCGATAGAAATTTCAAGTAAGGATAAAAATTATATTGAATGTTAGATTACTAAAGACAATGGTAAAACTCTTTACACCACTTTCGTTTATGGCTCCCCGGTTGAGAAATTTAAAGTGCAAAGCCTTGAGAAATTTGTGTCATGTGCCCCTAGTAAAAATTTAGCTTGGAATTTATTTAAGGATTTCAATAACATTTGGTTTTCCCATGAAAAGCTAAGTGGCTTTATTAAATATAAAAAATGTATGAAAAAATTCAATGGCTTCATTAACATCACAAACTTATACACGTTATTACTAAAGGTTGCTCATACACTTGGTCCAATAGAAGAGGTACGGAAAAATAAATCAAAATGGTCTTAGATAGAAATTAGTTAATAAACATTTCTTTAACTCTTACCCAATGCCTGGATAAATACCCTCCCTGCCCTTGGTTCAGACCACAACCCTTTAATCCTACACTATAATGATAAAAAATATAAAATATTGTATTTTGAAATTTTTTGGACCGAGGAAAAAGAATGTCTAGACATTATTAAAAATGTTTAGGATTCTAGAAACACTATTAAAAACACTACTAAGAGTAACCTAGTTACTAACCTAACTAAGTGTAAAAGAATTGTCATTGTTTGGAGTAACAGAAAATTTAATAATACAAAACACAAATAGAGGAGTACATGGAAAAATTGAAAATTATCAATAACACTATTAATGACACAGATAAAGATGAGTATAATATGATAGTAAAAGAAATTGAATTTTATGGAAAAGGGAGGAGGATTTCTGGGCTGCTAGATCTAGAAACAGTTGGCCTAGGAAACGAGATAAAAATACTGTCTTTTTTCATGCTACTGCTAAAGAGAGAGAAAGTTTTAATAAAATCACTACTATCATGAATGATGATGGTGAATGTCTGGATACTCAAAAGGAAGTAAATAAAATATATTGAATTATTTCAACAACATTTTCAAAACTATGGGGACAAAAGATTTCTCTTCAATACTTAAGGTCATCCAACCAAGGCTTAATAAAGCAATGAATGATACCCTTCTCAGGACACTTCAAAAGAAGGAAATAGAGGCAGAAGTCCTTGAGTTAGGGGCTTTTATAGCCCCTAGGCCGGATGGCTACCCTGGTTTCTTCTACAAGAAGTATTAGCATATAATAAAGCTCGATGTTATAAAAATTATTAACAACTTTTGGTATAACAATGGGAGTTTGGAATATATAAATCATACTTTCATTTCTCTCATTCCAAAAATTAAGAGACCAGGTACTATTAAACACTACATACCTATTACTGTATCAAACTTTATCTATAAAATTATAGCAAGATTTTTAGTAAATAGATTACAACCCTTAATGAGTTATATAATTGATAAAAGCCAAACTGCTTTTGTCCTTGGCAGAAGCATCCAAGAAGATACTTATATAACTCATGAGTTGTGTAAGTATATAAAGGAGAAAAGAAATACACAAAACTATAGTATGTTTATTAAGGCCGATATACAAAAAGCCTATGAATATGTAGAATGGGATTTCCTCTATAAACTTATGATTAAAATGGTCTTTGAGCAAAGTTGGTGTGAAAATATTATGAACTGTATTACAACAGTTTCATACTCTATTCTAATCAATGGACAACCTAATAAACTTAATAAACTCCTAAGGGGGTTAAGACAGGGAGACCCCCCTCTCACCTCTAATCTTTTGTATAATTATGCAAACACTCTCTGATTTAGTAAAACAAAAAGTGGATGGTGGTCTACTGGAAGGTATTAAGATCTTCTCAAAATTCCCCAGTTTGACCCATCTCTTATTTGCAGATGGCAGTGTTTTCTTTTTAAAAAAAGTTATGAAGATACAAATAGTTTCAATGATATTATTAAGGAATTTGGTTACTCTACAGGTTTGACCCTAAACTTAAACAAGTGCGGAGTAAAGTTTAGTGCAAATACTCCACACCAAATCCAGTACATCTTTTCTTTTAGAGTAAATATGAAAATTGCAAGTAATTTAAGAACATACTTAGGACTGAACAGGGAAGGCCCAAAGTAAAGGATCTGAATATACTTGTAGAAATAACTCTTAAAAAACATCCAACTGGAAAAACCTTTTCTTAACCAAAGTTGGCAAGGAAATTCTTATTAAATCTGTCTTTCAAAGCATTCCCAATTATTTCATGTCATCCTTTTTACTTCCCATTAAATTTTGTGATGTAATTTCTTCTCAAATAGCCAAATTTGGGTGGGGTAATAAGGCTAATAAGGGGATACATTGGACAAAATGGTCCAATATTACACTTAGTAAACTCACGAGTGGTTTGGGTTTTAGGACATCATGAATATAGAACTCCTGGCTAAACAGTCCTGTAATCTTTTAAATAACAAAAACTCTTTATTATATAAAACACTTAAAGGAAAAAATTTCCCCAATGAAACTTTCTTACAAGCTAATTTGGGATTTTCCTACCTGGGGATAGAGAAGTATCATAGCTGGCGGAGATGCTATTAAAAACCATCCAAGATGGAGAATTGGAGATGGGGAGGATATTAATCCTAAGTTAGATGCATGGATTATTCAAAGTGAGGGCATAATCAGACCCTTGGATAATAATATAACTAAGGGAATATTCAAAGGAGAAAGAAAGTGGAAAGTGAAAGTTATAAAAGCTAAAGATCATAAGATTTTTTATAAAAAAAATACAAATATGTGGTGTCGCCTAGGGTGTGATAAAAATAAGATAAATAATAAGTCAGAAAACAACGCACTCTCACCTAGACAGGCACAGTACTGCACGTATTACAGGACGAATGCAAGTTTTAATGATAAGTTCAGTGCGTTCTCAGGGACTTAGTGTGTTAATCGAATGGGTAAATAATAACGAGTAAGAAGTAATTAATTAAAAGACAAGGAAATAAAGAGATGATAATTCGAAATAACTAATTAAACTAAGGAAAATAAAGACAATAAAATAAATACGAAGAAATATGAGATGAGAAGTATAGCTTAGGTTTTGCTAGTATGCACTAATCCTTCTAATTCTTTCTATCAATTCTAGTTAATAAGGGAGATAATTATCTCTTAGATATTTAGTCAAGATTCTAAATTCCCATACCATAGACCTTGAGAGCGACTAAGGGGGCTACGGACACACCACGAGGCTGGTTCAAATAGGGTTTTCCTACGCTACTAGGGCCCTAAGCAATCAATTTCTATACATGGTGATAGTGATTAAATTATACCCTAATGACTATCTAGTTAGAATTAGTGTTGTCAAGACCAATATCGACACTAGAAGTTATGTGGTGTTTCAATAATTAGACACCCAGCTAAGGTGATCATCTAACTACTATTAAGGTAATCCTATACTCGTGCACTAGCAAGGAAAACAATCATTAAATCAAAACACATAAACAAATATAAAGGTAAGCAGCTAATATCAGATTAAAACATGAAATTCCCAAAGAAACTTAGATAGAAAGAAATTAGAAATCATAGATTATACATGATGCAAAACCCAAGTTATGGGAAGTTTAGTTCATACCTGAAGGATTTAAACTAAAGGAAATAATAAAAGACATCATCTTGCTCTCTACAATAACTTTGATGAATAAAACCTTAAGAACTAACTACTATGAGGCAAGAATGATTTTACAAGAGATATAAGGGTGTATTTATAGGTGTTTAGAAGACCTAATTCGTTTTCTTGAAGGAGAAGGTAAGTAGTGGACTCCAAGCCCAACTCAAATTCGTAACCCTAAAACATGTAATCAGACCCGTTTTTGTTTTGGTCCTAGCAGCTTCAATACTCATCCGTTTGACGCATATGAGTAGTCTAAATTCATCGTCTCGGAAAGATCTTCAACTTTTCTCTTGACCGTTTCTCCGAATTCCATATCGATTTTGAGATATAAGCTGATTTGTGGTCGTAGGTGCAGAAATTCAAGATTAAGGCAGCTTTTCCTTTTCCGTGTTCTTAGCTTTTCTTTCCTTATCTCCAATTACCATGCTTATCTATTTCCATATCTCTTAGTTTTGACTTGGACTCTAATTGATCTCCATAATCATCTTTAAAGCTTCACACTAAATAAATAATTAAACCCAATATGCTCTAAAAATATTATTTTACTAAATCAAGACTCAAAATAGGAAAGTGCACTATTTCTCAAGAAAAACGGTTAGAAAGACTTCTAAATCACTAAAAATGATGTCTCATCTTAACATAAATCTATCACAAATGAGGAGACATCAATATGTTTATACCTTTAGTACAACCTCAGTATCTATTTTACTGGACTTTGAGCTTAGATGGAATATACTCAGTTAAAAAAGCTTACCAACACCTTAAAATGGAAAAAATTAAGAAGGAAGCTAGTAACAATTAAGCTAAACCTTCATCCTCCCATGTATCTGAACCTGAAATATGGAAAAGTGTATGGAGCATGAATACTCCACCAAATGTAAGGAAATTTATATTGAAAGCAATACATAACGTTGTACCTACAAACGAGAATTTATATATGAAATAAAATATTGTAATGCTAGCAAGATATGCTCAATATGTAATAAAAACCAGTTAATATGGAACATCTACTCTTTGAATGTGAATGAGCTAGGGCCTCATGGTTAGTTTCCCTATTGGGTCTTAAGACAAGCAACCGATCCTACTGTAAAGTAGATATTTGGATGGCTAAAGTCCTACAACTAATGGCTAAGGAGACTAATAAAAATTCTTTCTTACTTGAGCTAGCTTGTTTCATTGCTTGGCAGATATGAAAAGATAGAAACTCTTTTGTCTTTAATAAAGCTAAACTTGACCCTCAGTTTAAACTTGAAAAGGCTTTAGCCTTATGGAGAGAATATACATCACTTAACTCCAAGGATGATCTCACTGATTTGAGGAAAATAAATGGAAAGGATGGAATAATAAATTATTCTTTATAAAAAAATGCACCACATCAGAAAGGTCCCTCTTGTCCCTTATTACAAAGAACCTAATGATGACAATAAAAATCTGAAGGAAAAGAGTATTACCCTAAAGAAAGGAAACAAATCTTTTGATACAGACTTAAGAAAGACTAGTATAAATTGTAATACTTTAAACAGTAAGTGGATTCCACCTTTACTAAATTCTGTAAAAATAAATTGCGATGCATCTTTTACTAAAAAAGAACTATTATTTCATGTGTTGCCAGGAACCACTATAGAGAGTTGCTTAGATGTATGGCGTGGAGAATTAATGAAGACAATATTCTAAAAGTTAAAGTCTTGGGAGTTTTGAAAACTTGTCTATGGGCTAGAGAACTCAAGGATATCTACTGCGAAGTGGAGAATGATAGTCTTTAGCTAGCAATTAAAGTATTACTTTTCCATGTATTAAGAATATAGCTAGAAATATTTTATTTCATTTCAGAAGTCTGTAATTTTAAATTCTCTTTCAATAAAAGAGAGAACAACATGGTAGCGGATTAAGTATACAAAAATATGCCACCAGTCGAAGTTTTTAACTTTTGTGCACACCCGGTCCTTGTCCAACTAGTAAAATTGTTACGCCTTAATTCATCCCTTTAAGGATAGGCTAACTTTTAGGTGTAACATTTTATTGTTAATGATATAAGCGTTTAGAAAGAAAAAGAAATACTAAAAAAATCCTCCTCAATCCAAACATATCCTTAATGATTTTCCTAGTGGTATTTAAGAAAAGAAAAAGAAAAAAAAAACTCCTCTTCGTCCCTTCTTCACGGCCTCAAGATACCTCATACTTAAACCCTAACAAGCCACCACATAATTACTCGCAGAAAATACTCTAAATCGAACGCTCGTTTAAACTTATAAATAATTCAAAAAAGAAATAAATGGCATCTTTGGCCTTTCATGGAAATCTATCAACTATTCAGAAACCCCATTCTGTTCTTACTCCAAAATACCCCTTAATCGTAAGCTTTTTCTTTATGTCTATAGATATATATGTATGTATGGATAACATATGGGTTCAATTCAATATATTGTAGTCTTTTGTTTGTGATGGGGGAACTCCGGAATAATTAATTCTGGTAATTGCTATTGCAGCCATTCCGAAAATTGCACTATAAGTCCCTATATTATTTTCTTTGAGTTAATTGCACTATAGGCCCTGTGCAAAATCTTGTGAATTCATTTTGTTTATTGCTTTGATTGTTTGTAATTGCTCTGTTATGTAGAGGTGTAATGTGGGAGAGGCATTGAAGTTCAATGAAAATGGTAGAGTCTCTGTTAATTGTGTCCAAAATGTGGCACTTCCGAGCTTCTTAACCTCTAACCATTTCCAGCAAAACCTGTCTCCTAGTAATGACACTAGGCTTCGGATTTTCTCAGGCACAGCTAACCCCTCCCTTGCACAGGTATTTAATTATATGTTTGTAGAATCGTATTGTTATTAAATAGTTTGTTTGACAGGAAATTGGTTGCTATATGGGTTTAGAACTTGGAAAGATCAAAATAAAACGTTTCGCAGATGGAGAAATTTATGTCCAATTACAAGAAAGTGTACGAGGATGTGATGTATATCTTGTCCAACCAACTTGTCCACCTGCAAATGAAAATCTAATGGAGCTATTAATTATGATCGATGCATGTAGAAGAGCCTCAGCTAAAAACATAACAGCAGTTATTCCTTACTTTGGATACGCTAGAGCTGATCGTAAAACTCAAGGACGAGAATCCATAGCAGCTAAACTTGTAGCAAATTTAATTACTGAAGCAGGTGCTGATAGAGTATTAGCTTGTGATCTTCATTCTGGACAATCAATGGGTTATTTCGATATTCCAGTTGATCATATCCATGGTCAAGCAGTTATACTTGATTACCTTGCTAGTAAAAGTATTTGCTCAGATGATTTAGTTGTGGTTTCACCTGATGTTGGAGGAGTTGCAAGAGCAAGAGCTTTTGCTAAAAAGTTATCTGATGCACCTCTCGCTATTGTAGATAAAAGACGTCAAGGTCATAATATTGCTGAGGTCATGAATTTGATAGGTGATGTCAAAGGCAAAGTAGCGGTTATGGTTGATGACATGATTGATACTGCTGGTTCGTAACTAACTAACTAAATAACTAACTAACTACATTGATTCTCTGTTACTCATTATGATTGTGTATAGGTACTATTGCTAAAGGAGCTGCTTTATTACATCAAGAAGGAGCAAGGGAAGTTTATGCTTGTAGTACACATGCAGTTTTTAGTCCTCCAGCTATTGAGAGACTCTCAAGTGGACTTTTTCAAGAGGTTATTATTACAAACACTATTCCAGTATCAGAGCAAAACTATTTTCCTCAACTTACTGTCTTATCTGTTGCAAATCTTCTTGGCGAGACTATATGGCGTGTCCATGATGATTGTTCTGTAAGTTAATTATACCCAACCATCTTTTTTGACCTTTGTTATCAACAGAGAATGATTTTTTTTTTCTTCTTTCATTATATAGCAGGGGGTAATTGAACCATATTCAAGCTTGGGCATTGACTAAGTAATTTGGCAGTTAACTGGTGGCCTTCACTTTTCTAGTCTCTCTATATGTTGAAATTTCTGTGTAACTTCTTCATTGGCTGAATCAACTATGTAAAAATTAATTTTTCTTCAGTTTTCACAACTTGATGACCTGACCTTGTGATACTAATTTAACTGCATATAAATGCACAAAGGGATTTACTTGAGACAAATTGTATGGTTTAAGTAGCGGAAGAATTTCCTAGGTCAGGTGGGTGAGCTCCATTAATGTCTTTCTCTATTGCAATGTTATAGGGGGCGGTCAGGTACTTGAAGCACCTAGGAGCTTCGGGCAGCAGCCTGGCTTATGTTTTTGTTGTAGGCGGTTCTAAATTTTATTTTTATAAAACTTATCTATTACTAATTCATTTTTTAAAAAGAAACAAAAATTACTTTCATATAAACTAAAATATATATATATAAATAATATTTGGTTTAAAAAATAAAGAGTGATGCTTGATTTTCAAGTTTTATATAAATTATTTTGATCTTATTGATTTTTTTAATTTAAATCTTTATAATTTATTCTCAATTTTTTTTATGTTAGTTAACATATTAAAATGGATTGGTTTAAAAAAAAAATGATACGTCATCCAATATTGGATGGTCTAATATTATACGTATCCAATGTTTAAGAGAAAATGTCACTTAGGGTCTTGAACATACCCTTTTTCCAATCCAAACCTCTTTTTACTTTTTTTCTTTTTTTTTTTTGTTCAAATGCATAATAATATAGATAGTAAAAGACGGTTACAAGGTTTAGCCGACCCCAGAAGGTTCAGCTTCATTACAAATAATTGTGGCTAACTGGGGAGGAATACAAGTATCCCAATTACCAAACAAAGTGCTAAGGAGCTCCTGCTTGGCAACCCAGTCAGCTGCCCCGTTTCTACCCCTAGAAACAAAATGAAAAGAAGGGGAAGATAATTCAGCAAAATAATAAATATTACAAATAACGTTTTTAATTGAATGACTCAACACGGGAAGCCCTGAAGAGAGAGGTTTCATGATAGTAGCTGAATCATTCTCTATTATAACGCTCCCAAAAGGAAATTTTGAAGCCATTTCTGTAGCTTTCAAAATTCCCGTGGCCTCTGCCTCTAACACCGAATCTGCTCCAACTTTCCAACTATTACCTGATACAAATTCACCATTAGAGTTTCTTACTACACAAGCAAATGCAGCTCCCAAATCCGAAAAAGCTGCATCACAATTAATTTTAAATTTATTTGGAGGAGGTTTTTTCCATTTATCCTTAAATTTAGAATTTTGTGAAATATTTCCATTATTAATGCTTTCTAATGGATTATTATTATTATTCCCAACTTTAATATCTAAAAAGTTAATATCATTTGGGTTTGTAATTTTGTAATATTCTTTCCAACATTGTATGGCCCTATTAATTGTGTTTAGGGGATCACATTTTTTACCATTATAAATAAAATTATTTCTATCTTTCCAAATTTGCCACATTATAATACAGACAAGTTCTAGTATCCTATCCGTATTATTAAAAAATTTTGCAATGTTTTGAACTTGATTTAATATCCAATGATCTAATTTTACAGTTGATTCATTGTCTGTTTTTAAATTAAGCGGACTAATAAACCATACACTTTTAGCCCAGGGGCATCTGAATAGCATATGTTCTACTGTTTCAATATTATTATCGCATATTTTACATATGTCATTTTTACTACATTTTCGATTAAAAAGGTTTTCTTCAGTGGATAAGAGGTTTCTAACCGCTCTCCATACAAAGTTTCTAATTTTTGGTTGGGTTTCCATTTTCCAAATTAGTTTCCAGAGTTTTTTATCCCTCGTAATAGAGGATGTAGGCTTATCTTTATCTTTAATACCTTGAATTATAGTTTCATCTTCTTTCATTTTATGATAGGCTTCTTTGACTGTATATGTACCTTTTTTGCAATAGTCAATACATATTTGGTCTTCACATAATACTTTAGGTATTATCATTTTTTCTATTTTTTCTTTTATTTCTTTAGGATAGATTTGGTTGAGTAAATCAATATCCCAAGATCTATCATTCTTAATAAGTTGGTTAACCCAAACAAGATTAGAATTTTTTGGCATAATTGATTGCTTCTCATTGCAAATCCAATTATGTTCATAAATATTGATATCTAAACCGTTGCCTAGTTTCCATTTTATATTGTTTTTAAATGTATCTCTACTTATAAGGATACTTCTCCATCCCCAAGATGGTGAACTTCCAATCTTAGCTTCAAGGAAACTACAATTTTTGAAATATTTTCCTTTTAATAATCTATAAAGAAGAGATTCTTTTTTATTTATTAAGTTCCAAGCTTGCTTTCCTAATAAGGCTTTATTCATTAGGTGTAGATCCCTAAACCCTAAACCACCTTCAAATTTTGATATAGTGAGTAAGTCCCATTTGGCCCAATGTATTCTTTTTTTACCTTTATCACCCCACCAAAAATGTGCAATGATAGAGTGAATTTTATTTATTATATTCTTTGGAAGAATAAAGTTAGACATTAAATAGTTAGGCAAGCTTTGGATGATAGCTTTTATTAAGATTTCCTTACCCCCTTCAGAAAGAAAAAGGGTTTTCCAATTTTCAAATTTTTGTAGAACTCTATCAATTAAAAATTGGAGGTCTTTTGATTTATTTCTACTCCATTCAGTTGGAAGTCCTAGGTAGTTACCTAGGTTGTTAGTTTTCTTCATATTTAATCTTTTAGCCATTACATTTTGTATAAAGGTTGGTGTATTAGGGCTAAAAATGACCCCACACTTATTAAGGTTTAGACATAAACCCGTAGCATTTTTATATTTGTTCATAATATCATTAAAAGATTGTAATTCAATATTATCAGCATTAAGGAAGAAGAGACTATCATCAGCAAATAGTAAGTGAGTGATAGTTGGACAATTATTTCCAATCTTAATTCCTTTAAGAAGGTAGTTCTCTTTTTTCTCTGTAATTAAATCATTTAAAGTCTGAGAAATTAGACAAAAGATTAGAGGTGAAAGTGGATCCCCTTGTCTTATCCCTCTGGTAGGTTTTTGTAATTGGTGAACTTCACCATTAATTAGTATTGAGTAGTTAACAGAGGTAATACTAAAGACCTTAAAAAGAATTTAACACATCAGACCTAATATTTCAATTACAATTATACCCTCTTTCTATTTTTTCTTCTTCTATATATACTAATTTAGAAACACTAACATTATATTTTTAGATCCACTTTCTCTCACCTCCCTTTCCTCTCCATTTTCCTCATCCGACGTGAGCTAGTTCATAGCTCCCAAAGCGCCACCACCACCATAACACTACCACCACCCTTGAGCCTCCTCACTTCCACCAGTAGTCACCACCAGAAAACCCTAATCTATAGCGTACACAGTACGCTTAGACCAAAAAAGAAAAAAAAAGAAAACAAAACTGCATCAACACTGCAGTTCCGGCGAGAGGACCACCACCACTGATAGTCTGATTGTCTCCATTGATCTCCTTCAGCACAACCTCGCGCCACCAGCACAACCTCGCCCCACCACCAGCACCACCTCGCGCCACCAACACTTGCATCAACAAAAATCTTCTGCAAATCGACTTTTAACTGTAAACCTGCAGCGAAGCTTCGAGATCTTAACTGGATGGAAGAAGAAGAAGAAGGAAAACCAGCAGATCGGAGTTGCAGGGGCAACAAAAATCTTCTGCAAATGGACTTTTAACTGCAAACCTGCAACGAAACTTCGAGATCTTAATTGGATGGAAGAAGAAGAAGAAGAAGAAGGAAAACCAGCCGATCAGAGTTGCAGGGGCGCGCCGCTGGTTCTCGCCGCTGGTACGAGTGGTGATCAGAGGCCTGCAGCTCCGACGAGGCTAGATCTGCTGCTATTTGTCCATGGATCTGCTTCTTCACGGTGTTCGTGGCCATGGCAGCAGCGAGCGACTCTTCTTCTTCTTGTTCGAGATCCAGCAGTGGTGGTGTTCCTTGCCATGGAAGCTCTTCTTCTTCTTATTGTTCGAGATCCAGCCTAGCAGTGAACGGAGCTCCACTTTTTTTTTCGGTAGACATGGTTGACCAGATCTAGATCTGGTCAAACCAGATAAATTTTCCCTTTTTTTTGCTTGTGTAACAATATATGTGTTTTAATAATACTCACTAATTTTTATTTAGACTCATTATTTTTTAAAATTTAACTGTAATTTTTTTAGAGTAATTCACAATTCTTAAGAGTACTTCGAGATTTTCTTAGAGTACTCCGAGATTTTTCTTAGAGTACTCCTAGATTTCTTAGGGTACTCTAAGAGTTTCTTAGCGTACTCTGAGATTTTCTTAGAATACTCATCAATTTTTTCCGATACTCTATGTTTTTCCGGTGACCGGTGACTGGTGGTCAGTGGTCGGAGGTCGGTGGTCGTTGGTCGGAGGTCGGTGGTATGTGGTCGGAGGTAGGTGGGTAGAGGTAGGTAATGGAGAGAGAAACAGTGACATCACACTTTTTTTGTCTTTTAGTGTTAGTAAGGGTAGGAAAGACAATTGTCAAAACAGATGTCTCTAATAAGAAGGAATTCCTGGACCATACTCTATAGAGAAAAAATATGGTCTCCAAGACCCTATGTATAATTCACCCAATGTTTAACATGCAAAAACTAAATTATACACAACCATTCAACAATCAACAAAACCAAACCCAAAACAACGATCCAACAACAATTTTAGCCGCCAATTAACAAAAACCGGCCATGTGATCAACAAAAGCAGTTCATTGTCGCTGATTAATCCGACCTAAAACAATGGTCCAACAATAACCTTCGTTGCTGATCAACAAAACAAGGTCATTCGCTGCCAATCAATAAAATCAGGCCCAAAACAACAACCGAATAACAAATTTCGTCGTAGTCCCTTTCGCCAACGAATTTTTAATATCTTCTCAAAATGAGCACAAAGCATTTGAATGAAGATTCTATTCAATCTTCTCAAAAGGAGAACAAAACTTTTGAACATGCAATGGTTCTGGTTAGGAGTAAGTTTTTAGATTTAAGTCTTCATCTTTCATCACAACTTGATCAACAAACACATTTTAATATTTATACCATGCAACCCAACAAGTAATAAAACATTACTCGTCAAATTATACAACACAATCTAACATATAATTAAATGTAGTTTAATAAAGAGTAATGATATTTGTCACCCCTATTCCCTTCACCCTTTTATCACCTCCTACATGGCAGATTGCATGGCATGACATATAAGTAATTTATTTACTTATCTTAATTAATTGATTTATTCATTAAATTAAACATTTCCTTAATCATATTTCTTAATTATTTTATTCCTTACATGTCATGCCATGTAATCCGCCATGTAGGAGGTGACAAAAGGGTGAAAAGAATAGGGGTGACAAATATCATTACTCTTTAATAAATTATCTTTTTACATTACAACCCAACAACTAATTAAACATAGTCCAACAAGTAATGGTTCTTATTGGGAGTGAGTTTTTCAATATAAGTATTCGCCTTTCATCACAACTTGATTACAACATTTCATATATTATACTGTACAACCCAACAAGTAATTAAAAATAACCGGTCAAATTATACAACACAACTTAACAAATAATTAAACGTAACTTAATAAATTATACATTTACATTACAAGCAAACATAGTCCACAAGTAATTAATTAGATAAGTTATATAAGGATAGTTTTGTTATAAATGATCAAACATTTGATTTGAGTCTTTATTACGCCAAAAAATATATTCTATCTTTTATTTATCTAGATCTAGACTTTTCTCTATATTAAGAGTTATTATGATTTTGTTTTAAAAAGGCACGTTTGATAAATTTGAAAAAGAAAAGTTTGGGAGAAAATACAGTTACTACTATTCATATGGGGCAATTTGAAAAAAAAAAAAAATATGGGGCCTTCTTTGTCCATTATCTAGTTCCTTTTAAGTGGTTACCCCCAATCAACAAAACACGTGGTTCCATATGCGGGGCCCACTCAGCCGCACCCAATTAAACATTAGGTTAAAAGTGAAATCTAGAAAACGTTAATGGTCCTACTAATAAATAACTAGGTATTTATTAAATATTAAAGGGAAAAGAAAAAGAAAAAATAAAAAACTGTAAGTAAAAGCTGTTACCCCTCCCCAGATCACAATAGCAACCGGTAACACTTGTCATATACTTATTTAATATTATATGTACCAAATATTATTTACTCGTTTAAAAAAATTAATTGATCGTATTTTAGATCTATTTAATATATTCCGACATATTTATAAATGCTTATATATACAGGTGAGGGAAAATAGAAGAGGGTGATCTGATGTACTTGCTGGTGGATCTTAACTATATACAGCCACCATGATAGCCTTGGATAAAGGTATGATCTTTATATATTATATATATAAATATACATGTTATATCTGTAATTTTTATGAATGTTACGTGTATTTTACTGCGTAGATTTTGATCTCTTTTAAGTTAAAAGTAATGTTGGATTTGGAAGTTTTAAAACTGATTTGAAGTATTAATCGGATAATTAATTTTTAGTAAATTGTAAGAGAATTGCTTGATCCTTTATTTTAATTGTGAAATTAAGATAATTTTTTGGCTGGAGGACCAAAAATGAAATTTAACTTTTAGGTGTAATTTAGTCTGCTTGTTTAATCTCCTTTATTAGGAGCAATGATATAAAGTAGGATTTTCTGTTTTATTCTGCATCCTTTCATGGTTAGATTGTGTAGATTAGATATGAAAAAAGTAAGTTAAAATAAAGGATTAGGGTTTAAAAGTGAGATTGGATGATTTAATTCTACTAATATCTTTGTTAATTGAAGGTACCCACTGTGAGGCATCCTTTAAATGCCTCCAGAAGCCTTATAATCTGCAAAGTGAGGGTTTAGCAGATTGTAGAGACAGTGTAGGAGCAGAGTTAACAAATTCTAAAGAATGTGAAGAAAAACATGAATTTGCTGGATGGTCAAGTTTTCATCCTGATCCTAATAGGGTTAGGGCATACCCATTAAATACTACCCAACTCTACCCTTATACAGTGGATAACCGATTCAGATTAGTTCCAATAAACATGTTTCCTCAACCTCAACCTCAACCTCAACCTCACCCTTATTATCACTCTCGGTTCCAAGATATCCAATATTTTGTCGTAATTGACTTTGAGGCTACATGTGACAAAGAAAAAAGTCCCTCACCACAAGAGATAATTGAATTCCCATCTGTAGTAGTGAATAGCATGACTGGTCAGTTAGAAGCTTGTTATCAAACATATGTACGACCAACATGCAATCAAATGTTAACTGATTTTTGCAAGGATCTCACTGGGATTCAGCAAATTCAGGTCCGTTTTTTAATTCTTCTTCTTCGTTTTGTTTGAGATACGATAAGTTATGTATGTAATTGAACAGGTGGATCAAGGAGTCACTCTAAGCGAAGCTCTCCTTAGACATGACAAATGGCTCGAGAAGAAAGGAATTAAAAACACTAACTTTGCTGTTGTTACATGGTCCAATTGGGATTGTCAGGTTATGTTGGAATCAGAGTGTCGTTACAAAAATATCAGGAAGCCTCCTTATTTTAACCGGTAACTAACTAACTAACTAACTATTTTAATGCATAGACTTAAAAAATCGGTAAAATTGACTTTTTATTTTTACGTACCAGATGGATCAACTTAAAGGTTCCTTTTCGTGAAGTATTTGGTGATGTGAGGTGCAATTTAAAAGAAGCGGTACAAAAAGCAGGGTTAGTTTGGCAAGGACGTGCACATTGTGGATTAGATGATGCAAAAAACACAGCTCGTTTACTTTCATTACTCATGCATAAAGGCTTTAAATTCTCTATAACAGATTCATTAACCACCACATATGATGGTTCGTACTTGACACAGGCGTATCAGCCACAGCCTATAAAATATAGGAATGTACTTGTTCCGATAATACAGTTTCATCATCATCCACATTGTTATTGTGGGGCCAAGAGTAGTAAAGGAATGGTACGTAAACCAGGTCCAAAGCAAGGAAGTCTTTTCTTTGGGTGTGGGAATTGGACTGCTGCTAGAGGTGCTCGTTGCAATTACTTTATATGGGCTTCTACTTGATTTGCTTGCTTTAGATGGTGAATGTAGATACTTTAGACTCATCGTTTGTTCAACTTTAATATTATTGTTATTAATAATGTGGTGAATACTCTTAAAAGATATACTCTACCCGTATTTTTTATGTAATTATATTAGTATCTTTATATCTTTTACCTTTTGGTAGAATATTCTCTGATTGGAGAATTATAAGATGCATCTCTGTTTCGTGACTAGATTGAAAAGTTCTCCTCAATGTTCCTCATACTAGACTGGTTAAGTTATTTATAGCAACATTGTGTGAGTGACTTTTTTCCTCAGATTGAATTTAGTCATTGATGGAAAAGGTTATTTGCAGTGAAAATAGTTTCTTCAGTGATAGACATGAATTGTGAAAATTGTTTCATCCTTGATAGACATGAATCATCCCTCAAGCGTTATCTCGGCTAGTCTTCATTGTTTAAGGACAATAGGATAAGTCTGATTAATATGAGTCTATACTCAATTCATATAGGTATCTAACAAGTTGCAAAATAATCATTCACAATCGTCTTTAACCATTAGTCAAACCATCTTAACCTTTGGTCAAATCAGTATACGTTTTCTAAAGGTTTGTCTGCCTAGTTATGGAGCTTGTTTCGGATAAGTCGACACTTTATAGATACGAGACTACGCACAACTCACTGAAGTATCTAATATCTACTTTATGTTAGATATTTTACTCTGTAATACTATACAAAACTTTCTCTTCAGTTTTATTCTTCATGGCACTCGTGCATGCCTTCCTTATATTAGCACTCTATTGACTTGAGCACCAGAGCACTGTCAGAAACCCTATTCCCAATATGCTTATGCTTATGTGTGTTTTACAGGAAAAGTAGAACATGTAAGGAGTTTTCCAAACATCAATATAGAGGTCACCCTTAAGCCCATTTTGTAAATACATTTTTTTTTTCACTATAAATTTGATGGCGTCTCAGTGAAAGTAACGATTCCCTAATTGACTCACTAAGATCAAATTAAGAATGTCAACTAGTTGTCAGGATGTTGTATGTCACTGCCAAATGAAGGTCGGCCTTACTAATTCCACTGCCGAGAAAGACGTACATATTACTATATTAGCAATGAGTATAGTCGTTACAGGTGGTAGGGGAGAGAAATCGTGGACCTATTCCAACATCCTAACTTAGCCTTGACACGACTCTTTCTATAGGCTATTTTGAAGTCTTTTCACTCTTATAAACATGCTTGGGGTTGCTATCAATGAACATAGACTTTCTCTCCTCTTGAGCCCAAGTGCAACTTCATCATCTAGAAGTCGGGAACATAAGTTGTAATCTTGGTTTTGAAGCATTCCACGCTCTGGAAAGTAGAGACAACCATGCTTAACCAGAGGACGAAAAAATCCTCATAACTCCTTGTCATCTAGGACACACTACATCCTTGGGCATACCCCAATGATGTCCATCTAGGACACACTACATCCTTGAGCATACCCAATGATGTGATGGACGTAGAAATTTAGCAACCGTCATCTAAGGTAGTGATATACGTGGTTACGTTCTAGAAGACATGTCATGGGTGAAATCTAAACCAGTTGAAAAACTAGTGGGTGTCCCATTAGAGGACCTGATCTAAAGGTCATAGTAGGTAAGTTGCTCGATGTAGACCAAAACATCTCTCTTCATCATACATTGGAGAAAATGTAAAGGACTGAGGATAAGGTTGTCATTGATTTGAATCTGATAGTGCACCAACTCAATGTATCTTTTCATATGATCTATACATCCAGAAAAATGTAAAATATTCTCGGACAAGAAGAACCAGATCATTAAGGAGGAAGTTGAATGACTACTCCAAGCAAAACATATATTTGAGGTAAAATATCCTACTTTTGTTGATAATCATGTCTTAATAATCAATCATAATGGTAAGTGGTGTATGTGTATCAATTTTACAAACCTGAACAAAGCATGTCCAAAAGACTATTTCTTGTTACTTATAATTAACCTTCTGGTCATCGCATCCACCACCACTACCACATATTCCTGATTTTCATGGAAGCATTCAAATTATACAATTAATATTTGGTATATATATGCACGTGATTATTTGGGTCCTTGCCTCAGATATCTATCAAAATACTTTCTTAGAAGAATGGAAAAAGACCACTGATGGGCACTCACGGTATTAAAATATGTATTTCTGTTATGAAAAAAAATCAACTCATGTATAGTATTTCCCAGTGGTAATGTTATTTAAATTCATCAATAGATAAAAAGAAAGACAAAAAGCTTGTGACTCTAAATTCCACACTTTCCTCAATTCATAGTTGAAATCGATTTAAACTTATGCATGCATATTTTAAAAAGGAAGAATCTCAACTTTTCATCCAATTTATGAACAAACATTTAAACTTCATTCCAGTTGAACTACATTTGCAATGTATCTAATGACTGATGTAATGCTTTGTTTGAAGTTTCTTCCATCTTAACATTTCCTTCTTCTGCAACTATTGGAACTCCATTTGGACTCTGTATAATACATTCAACAACTTCAAAATGTTAGAAACAATCAACTGTTTGGGTTTAATAGGGACTATTACAATTTACACCTTTGCTCCCTCATTTGATATTAAGTCCACTTGTTTCGCATCCTTATCAACTTCCATAGCATCCTAAAGAGTTGATTAAAAAACATTCTCCGTTATTCCACATAATAATTTCATTAAAATTCAAACACATACCATTTCTTTAGCTTCAATTTCTCCAGATTCTCTCTTTGGTAAGCTAGCCGAAGCTTTCCTGTATAAAAGTATGTAAAGTCAGATACGAAAATACAAAGAGTAAGATATATTGAAGTAAAAAAAGATACCTCTCAACCTCCATATCCATATCCATATCTATATCTATATGAGAATCAGGATCAGGATCAACTCTTTCATCTTTATTCTCCTCATCTTCATCAACCTAAATGAACAAGCTTTATCTATTACACATGGTAGTGAAAATAAATTAGTTAAAAATAAAAAGAAAATAACCTCAGGGAGTTGAGTTTGAGGTGGTGGATCTTGAAACTGCACACTTGGTGAATGCTCAAGTTTAGAAAGATATTCAAGCAGCTTTGTTTTAGTATGTTCCAAGATATAACGTAAATTCTTATTCTCCATATTACTTGGAGAAACATGAAGAGTATAATCAGGGGCAAAGTAGTCATAATATTCATTATGAGGCATTTTATCTTCAAGCTCAACTCCAAGAGCTACACCTGTCTCATAACACCAACAACGAGAAACATTGCGTATTGTATAACCACCTCCACCTAATAATAAAAGTGGTACATTGAATGATCGCATATACTTTACACATTCACCATGACCTTTAATGGAGAGATTAAAACAACCTAATCTATCCCCAGATAATGAATCCGCGCCACATTGTAAAACTATCGCACCAGGTTTATAAACTTCCATAACTTTAGCCATTATTGGTTTAAACAAAGAGTGGTAACTCTGATCATCAATTCCATCGTCTAAAGGAACATTAATTGAGTAATATTTACCCTTTCCTACTCCAATATCTCGTATATCACCTGTACCAGGGAAATAATCACCGAATTTATGAAACGAAACTGTCATAACTCTGTCTGTAAGATAAAAAGCTTCTTCCACACCATCACCATGGTGTATATCAATGTCAACATACACAACACGTTCATGAACTTTAAGAAGTTCTAATATTGCAAGAACTATATCATTAACATAGCAAAAACCAGAAGCTTCACATTTCTTAGCATGGTGTAAACCACCTGCCCAATTAATGGCAATATCACAATGTCCATGGTTTAACTTAACGGCCCCACCTACAGAACCTCCTGCGTAAGTTTGACAGAAGGAGTAAAGACCATCAAAGACGGGACAATCTTCACCAACGTTAAATCTTTTCAAATGTTTCATTTGTTCTTGTTGTGTCTCAGGAGTAACGCTTCTCAAGAAATGAATATAATCATCCGCATGAAACCTGCAAAGATCTTTATCTCTAGCGGGATTAGGTTTAAGAACATTCATATGTTGGAGTAATCCGTAATGTGCAAGAAGGGCATGTGTCATTCGAATTCTATGAGGTTTCATTGGATGTCCTTGACCATAATAGTAATTTCCCACCTCCGAATCATAGAAATAACTCACTTTTCGCTTCACACCATCTGTACCACATGATGTTAAGGAATTTCCACCTGTATCCATCCTTAGAAACCCCAAAAACAAGAAAAAATTCAAATTTATAACACATGCATCTGGATTTTAATATAATCAAACCAATCACAATTAAATCACAAGTAATTGATTAATAGATTGTGATAATGTCTCTTTAAAAGGGACAATGATTATCAAATTGTATGATTTCACTTCAAATATAAGCATACGTTGATTAAAATAATAGTGTAACAGAATAAGACGTTGAAACATAAGAGTGAAAAGGGTGTTGTTTGTGTACCTTAGACTGAGGATTACCAAAATGAAGAGAATGATAAAGAATTTGAGTGTGTATGCGGGATGATACACTGCAGAGGCCGAGAATGGTGATGTAATTCTGTTGCAATGTACTTATATTTGTTGTAGGAGATACTACGTGGCAGATTAAATGGTATAATAATTTAAGTATTTCGACAAATTTTGTTTTTGGTAGTAGATTCATTTATCATAGAAAGAGACTAAAACAGATACAAGAGCTTTATACGTAAGCCAATATCGAGAGAGTGCTCCTAAGCAAGGAGTTTTTATTTTTTATTTTTTATTTTTTTGTCGAATAAGCAAGGAGCCAAGGTGCTACTGTTACAAGGGACTTATGGAAATAAAAACTAGTACAAGGGTGAAAAAAATTGTTTTTTTTTTTCTCAAATAACATTTAACAATAATTAAAAAAAGACAATTACAGATTTAACCAATGCCAAATTAGTGACAAAGATCACCCAAATAATTGGTTACAACGGGAATAAAGACCGTTGACCAATTTGCTAGAGTAGATTACAACGAGAACCGTAATAAAGTGTCAAGCATTTTATTCCTATATCTAGTAATTTACTTGATAAAAATATAAAGATATAGATCTAATGATATTTTAAATTTTCTGCATAATCGTCTGGGCTTTCCAATTAGTGGATGTTGTTGAACTGGTAACCTCTAGGCAATATGTATATATGTTAACAACCAGGACCTCGATTGAGCTTGCATATACATGCATCAAGTACAATTGTTATTTCTCCCTCAATGACCAAGCTACACCAATTTTGATATCCATATAAGATTTTGAGTTAGGAACGTGTGGTCGCTGATAGTTTGTGATTTGGAGTTAAAACAGAAAAGTTATTAATGTTGTCGTTGGCGTGACTCGAACAAATCTACTATTGGAGAAAACATTTTTGGGTTGAACCAGGTCATCTAAATGAAGCTCATGACCCATAAAATGTCCTTAAACCTATAAATATTATAATTTAACGTTAGAAACAAGTCCTTTTTTAGATTTATTTAGTATTTTAGGCCAGAGAGGGAGCAAGTCGACAGAGAGGGGGAAGCAACAGAAGTTGGAGCATCACTCATCACTTCTGCATCATTCCACCACTACCATTAGGGTAAATTATCTTAAATTTTTTACTTAACCATGTTTCTGAACTTTCTATTCTCTAGTTTTATTTCTCTAATCATGCACTAAATTTCCCATAACTTGGGTTTGTATTATGTATAATCCTTGACTTTTGCTATTCTATACTATTTGGGAAAACTTTTAATTGAACTTTTTAATTATAGTTGTGTTATGAATTATTTTAATTTATGCTTTCTAGAGCCTATACACCTCTAGATTGGCCTAAGTTCCTATACAGTCACCCTGACGGGGGGTTTAGGGACGAAATAGTTCATAATCGTCTAGTGTACGGTAATGATCCTAACGGGGTTGCCTAACTAAATAGTCACTAAGGTTAGATGTAATCACCGATCATTGTGTAGGTTCCCCTTACCCAAGTCCCCTAATAGTGTTGTGGTTGTCTTCTAAGCTACCCTGGCGGGAGTTAGAAGGATTGTAGAATTCCGACTAGTTGTATTTGTTGGCCTAACGTCCTTTTAATCTTGTTTTAATATTTGCCAAATCGTGTTTTAAACTATTCTCAAATAGTAGATCACATCCTTGAACTTGAGCTTCATTAGTACAGTAGCGCGGTACACCGGACAACACCTGCGGTACACCGCAGTACCACGGACCAAAGGCGCGGAGCACAGCTAGTCCGAACAGAAAGCAAGATAATGCGCGGTACACCGGACTGAGGCGCGGTACACCGGACCAAGGGTGCGGACCAAGAACGCGGTGCATGGGGTAGCCCGTCAGTATGCTATGAAATCCATATGAGGAGAAGTGCGGTACACCGCACCATATCCGCGGTACACCGCGAGAAAGGGTTTTCTGCACTATTAGAACAAGACAAAGCTTATATCCGTTGGAGTTAAAATAGATTCGTTAGATAGAAGCCTTTTGACCGTTGGAAGCTTATTTCAGCTATAAATTAAAGCTCTTTGAAGACACAACACACACCATTCATCCACCAACATTTAGGGGCTTAATTGTGATCATTCATGAAGGTGTCAAGAAGCTAATCATAGTCAAAATCATTCTCTTTATGCTATAAAGTCATATCCACTCTTTAGGAGTTCATCACTATTGTAAAACCATTCAAACACTTGATTCTTCCTCTTAGTCTAGTCTTTGTAATAGTTAGATTAAGAGAGTGTGTGAGTATAGGGATTATACTTGGTGTCCTTGTGTTGTGATTACACAAGAGGTTGTCCTTGTGTTGGGATTACACAAGAGGTTGTCCTTCGTATTATCGAAGAGGTTGTAAACGGGTATTGTGTTCTCGCCCCGGTTAAGAGAGACACAGAGCTTAGTAAAGAAGCTTGAAAATCCTAAGGTGGCTACCTTAGGTAGTGGAGTAGGGAAACCGAACCACTATACATGCTTGAGTATTCTCTTTCCCTAAACTATTTACTCCCGCACTCTATTTGTTTGATAATATGCTTGTATGAATATCTAGGTGATTACTATCTATTGCTCATTTATCAAACTCTTGTCCATCTAGTTTAGAAAGAGAATAGGATTTAAATTAGATTTTAATTTTATTTACTTAGAATTTAATTAGCCGATTAATTTCCGTAGTCCTATTCAACCCCCCCTTCTAGGACGCATATAGATTATCAATTGGTATCAGAGCCTAGCTCTATTGTACTTAATCGTTTCTAGAGTTAATACGATATGGACTCTAATCAACCGGAAGGTTCATGTTCTACTAGACCTCCGCTTTTTGTAGGAAAAGATTACTTTTGATGGAAAAAGAAAATGGCGATTCATGTCAAAGGAATCGATTACTTTTTGTGGCTTGCTATCAAGAAGGGTCCTTACATTCCTTATGTTGATGGTAGTCAAACGGTTGAGAAAGATGAAGAAAATTACAATGCTCAAGACATAGCTAAACTCACCAAAAACAACAAAGCTATGAACATACTCATAAATGGTTTAAGTGTCACGGAATATGCTAGAGTGAGTGAATGCAATTCGGCTCATGAAATGTGGCAACTCTTGGAGCTATCATATCAAGAAACAGAAGATGTTAAGGAAACTAAGATTGGTCTTTTCATCACCAAATATGAACTATTTCGTATGGAGCCCGATGAAGCCTTAAATGCTATGCATCAAAGATTTTCTAACATTGTCAAAACATTGAAGACTCTCGGTCAAGAGTACACCAACAAAGAACAATGCCGAAAAATCTTATTTGCTCTTCCAAAGAAATACAAATCAAAGATCAACTCTATAAGAGATACTAAAGATCTCTCAAAAATGACGGTTCATGAACTCATTTGTAACCTCATGACGGAAGAGCTTGTGCTTGAAGAAGAAAAGATAAGAGATGATGAGGATAAGAAGATTAAGAAATCCATTGCCTTCCATGCCTTGAGTAGCAAGATAAAAGAACGAAAAGAAAGGAAGGAAAGTGAAGAGGAAGAAGATTCCTATGATGAAGAAACTAGTGAAGATGAAGAAATGGCTTTGCTTAAGAAAATTATGAAATACAAACGTTTTGCCAAAAAAGGGAGCTCTTCAAGAAATGTAAGGGTCATTAGGCAAGAAGAACCTACTTGCTACCATTGCAAGAAAATAGGGCATATCAAAATCTTTTGTCTATATCTTCACAAAGGAAAATCAAAGAAAGCTTTGGTCACCAATATCACTTGGGATGCTCTAAATTCCGATCAAGAAGAAAGTGATAACGAGGATGTGAATCTAGTTGCATTCATGGTGAATCACAAAGAAGATGAACGTGCTATTTGGGATGACAAAAACAATGAGGTAACTTCTAAATTTAGCTCTTCTTTATTTAATGATGATGCTAGTGAGCAAGATATTCATGAGGCATTTGATTCTCTTTACAATGATTTTTTAAACTCTATTGAAACAAACAAAGTTTTAACAAAAGATTTAGAAGTTGAAAGAAATAAAAATAAAGAGATTTTAAAAGCTTTTGAAAATTATCAAAATCTTAGTGATGAATGTTTAGATGAAAATGAGAAACTTCATCTTGTTGAGAAAAGTCTTTTGGAAGAAAAAGCATTGTTAGATAAAAAGATCGAGGATCAAAATGCTATTATTTTAAAATTTACAAATGGGCACGAAAACTTGGATTTGATTTTAGATTCTCAAAAATTGGTTTTTGATAAAAGTGAAGTTGGATATGATCCTTCAATCAAACAAAAATTCTTGAAAAATGTCTTTGTTAAATCAACGATTTCAAATCATACTTCATCTTCTTCAAAATCTTTTATCACTTGCACTTATTGTGAAAAACTTGGTCATAATGCATCTCATTGTTATTATCGTAAATTGTTGGATTTAGGATCTTTTGTACCATCTTGGAAAAAGCCTTTATGGATCATAAAAAGAAAATTCCCTAACACTCATGGACCCAAACCAAGTTGGGTACCTAAAGCTTAATTTTCTTTTATAGGAATCAAGCATCAAGATGCAAATGGAATAAAGTGTGATATTACTTGCATTGGTGCTAATTTTCGTAATTTTTTTTAGATGTCTCTATTATCTAGGAACCCTCTTGCAAAATTTTATGTTTTTTAAAATTTTAAATTGCTTTTAGGTCCCTATAGTTTTTACAAAATTACATTTGGTCCCTTTTACTTAGTAATCGTTTCTTTTTGTTGTTGACAAAGGGGGAGAAATTTTAGTTAAACTTTTTCGTTGAATACAAAAACTCTATGCATTTCGTAAGGGGGAGCTTTTTAAATTAACTTATCTTTAAAAACCTCATGCCTAGGTTGAGGGGGAGTTTTTGATTAAAAATGTAGTACTAATCACTTCAAAAGTTTTCGATTTGTCAAACATCAAAAAGGGGGAGATTGTTGGCCTAACTTCCTTTTAATCTTGTTTTAATATTTGCCAAATTGTGTTTTAAACTATTCTCAAATAGTACATCACATCCTTGAACTTGAGCTTCATTAGTACAGTAGCGCGGAACACCGGACAACACCTGCGGTACACCGCAGTACCACGGACCAAAGGCGCGGAGCACAGCTAGTCCGAACAGAAAGCAAGATAACGTGCGGTACACCGGACTGAGGCGCGGTACACCGGACCAAGGGTGCGGACCAAGAACGCGGTGCATGGGGTAGCCCGTCAGTATGCTATGAAATCGATACGAGGAGAAGTGCGGTACACCGCACCATATCCGCGGTACATCGCGAGAAAGGGTTTTCTGCACTATTAGAACAAGACAAAGCTTATATCCGTTGGAGTTAAAATAGATCCGTTAGATAGAAGCCTTTTGACCGTTGGAAGCTTATTTCAGCTATAAATTAAAGCTCTTTGAAGACACAACACACACCATTCATCCACCAACATTTAGGGGCTTAATTGTGATCATTCATGAAGGTGTCAAGAAGCTAATCATAGTCAAAATCATTCTCTTTATGCTATAAAGTCATATCCACTCTTTAGGAGTTCATCACTATTGTAAAACCATTCAAACACTTGATTCTTCCTCTTAGTCTAGTCTTTGTAATAGTTAGATTAAGAGAGTGTGTGAGTATAGGGATTATACTTGGTGTCCTTGTGTTGTGATTACACAAGAGGTTGTCCTTGTGTTGGGATTACACAAGAGGTTGTCCTTCGTATTATCGAAGAGGTTGTAAACGGGTATTGTGTTCTCGCCCCGGTTAAGAGAGACACGGAGCCTAGTAAAGAAGCTTGAAAATCCTAAGGTGGCTACCTTAGGTAGTGGAGTAGGGAAACCGAACCACTATACATGCTTGAGTATTCTCTTTCCCTAAACTATTTACTTCCGCACTCTATTTGTTTGATAATATGCTTGTATGAATATCTAGGTGATTACTATCTATTGCTCATTTATCAAACTCTTGTCCATCTAGTTTAGAAAGAGAATAGGATTTAAATTAGCTTTTAATTTTATTTACTTAGAATTTAATTAGCCGATTAATTTATGTAGTCCTATTCAACCCCCCTTCTAGGACACATATAGATTATCAGTATTAGCTCAATTCTCCCTCATAATTAGAATACCGATTTAGTATGATAGGTGCGTACTTGCAACCCTAAGCTATATTCTCTCCTATTCTTATTAATATTAGTTATTTGAACTCTTAGTTTAATTCTTTAATTGCATCTTAGTTAATTTTTCAAAAACCAAACAAATATTTTTTTTTAATTCAGTCTTTTAGTATAAACAATTAAAACCATCTAAGATAATACTGAACGCGAGTTTGAAACTAACTACCTAAATTCCTGAGAATAACACTCTACTTTATTTACTTATTACTTGTAAAAATATGTACACTTGCGAAAAGTTGATCGTATTCCTCGAGGTGTGTGTGTCTTTTGCATCATTAATTAATCACACCTCGGGAGACACCCGTTATCATTCCTCTGCAATAGGGCCAAATTGATCCTCTCTTGAAATCAAGATCAATGAATAATTATTATGCAATACTATCAATTATTTATTTATTTTCTCTTTACCACTAGCGTGGTGCCAAAGTTTGATCCACAAAAAACTAAGGATATCTTAGCTAAATTCTCTATATAATTTTAATTTGCTTAAGGGGGATTTGATTGATAAAGATTATCTTAGGGTGAGTGCGAAGGGGGTAAATCATCAAATTAAAGTATTTATCATGCATAAATAGTTAAAGATATATTTTTTACTTACTTACTGAACGTGTGGAATTTTCATTGGATATCATAAGGAAATCAGGCCTTCCTAAATGGTTGGCAAGCATCCTTTGTCATAGCTAGTTACGACCTTGTTAGCAGTGCATTACTTAATCCAGTGATTGATTCTACTGGAGTATGATTAGGGAAATACAATTGTCTATGACTTAGTAACTACCTTGGGTTTAAGAAATGGTGTTCTTCGGTTCATCAGTTTCTCATTCGACTAATTCTTCTTGGCTAGTGCTGGACTAAGAACTATTTGATTATTTCTTCTGATGAGATAAGACTTTTTGTAAGAGAAATAAGGAATCGAAACTTTGATTAACTAGTGCAAATATATTTACAATGATCTTAGACCACCACCCTAAATAGTGGAGTCTAATGGTTCGTCCTAGTGATGCAGGGGCATTTATATTATAAGGCCCAAAGACCATCCACCTTTTCATTTTAAATCCTGAGATAGTTGGACTAGTTGAAAGCCAACTAAATGAAGCAAAAACCCAATAATACCCTCCCCTTCCCATATACTTACAGTAAACTATCTCAAACCCAACCCAAAACTCCATTATAGCGTCTGGAAAAATATCCCACCCCCATCTCTTCTCTCTCTCTAAAACTGACGCCCCACCCCCTGATCTCTCTCTCTCTTGACCCCGGCGAACCACCCACTCCCAACCCCATCCCCACTGCCGAGCCACTACCAACCTTCCACTGCCGCACCATCACCCTCTTCCCACTGACGAGCTGCACCCCACCACCACCGACACCACTACAAACACCCCCGCCGCCTTCCTTCATCACCAACACCAACCAAAACCGTGGATCTGCAGCACCAACCACCCAAAACTGCAGCACCGTGGATCTACAGCACCAACACCACCCGTGAAGACTTGGAGAAGACCACCCCTGCTGCCGCCTTCATCACCAACCCTGCTGCCGCCTCCGAGATGCAGAACACCGCTGCAGCATCGCTGGAAGACCCACCCAGCGACAGTGTGATGCCGAGTCCCCACCATCAACACAACACCCTTGAGATCAGGATCCTCCTCCATCGACGCGTATAGGTCGGGTTCCTCTCTCCGATCTTGAGTTTTGTTCATCTGAACACCTGGGGCCAGCCCGCGCTCCTCCCTCACCAGATCTGCGTCGTCGCCGCCTCCACTCCGCCATCTTCGCCGCCCCTTCCCTTTCCTCCGCTGCAGTGGACAACAGCCACCACTCATCTCAGTCTCGTTCTCCCTCTCCTTCATCTCATCTGTGCTAATGACCCACCACGGGATGAAACAGCCACGAAGATCGATCCAGTCAACAACAGCCACGAAGATCGATCCAACCCCAATTAATGATATTTTTTTTAATTGTATCCTGTAATGGGGCCAGCCCCAATTAATGATTTTTTCTGCTGGGGCCAGGCCCATTAGGTTATTGGTGTAGCATTATGTGTAAGTTGTATTGGATCCATCCCCATCTAGTGTGTTGTTAGGTAATGGGGCTGGCCCATTGTGGTTTAAAAGGGTGGTCTATTTTGTTAGTTGTTTTTGTTCAATATAGGTACAGCCCATGTAAATATATTAGCTGAAAAATGATTGGGTTATAAATTTGTGTTTGTGTATTTTTTTTTGTTTTATATAGGTACAGCCCGTATGAGTAAAAAATGTGATTCTTTGTTCAAATTGGGTACAGACCCATTAGTTTTTTGTTCTATATGGGTCCGGGCCATATAATTATTGTAACTTGACCAAAAAAATAACCTAATAATTAAGAATATTAAAAAAACTTGTTGGGCCCGTACCCATCACAGCTTAATTGAGATCACGATAATAGGCGGGTTGGGTCCATACCCAATAAGAGAAGGGGTAAAAAGGTAAAAATACCAAACCAGATATTTAAAATTGAGACTTAAAAAATAAATTTTAGCAACTAGGACTTAAATTAAAAAGTTTCCAAGTTTTGGGTCTTAATTTATAATTTCCTCAGTGATGCAATGCAAAAACTACTCGTGATAGATTCTGGCTAGTCATTTTTTTATTTTCCTCCTATTAAATAAGAAGAAAGGAACTACGGTTGTTAGCGGATAACTACAAGTATTTAAAATAAGTATTTAACTAATTCTAATATTTTCTCTTCAAATCTTCTTTTAATCTTGGAGTGTTCTTTGGTTTGGGCTCTCTAGTTTTAGACAAAGATAGACTCTTTCAACGGCTAAAACATATATTTTCGATTGGAAAGTCGCTAGGGGATCGAATCTGGTCTATACTAGTCCAACTTTTCTGGTCCATCTCGAGTCTTCTAATTTTTTCTTTAAGTCCAGTCGCATAATTCTTCTTTTGGCCGCTGCTAAAAATGACATTTCCTTTTTATGGTTGCAAAGACACCTTTTTAACCTTGTTTTGTCAAAAATAACTGAAATCCTTATACGTGAAATTATTGCAAGAACCACAAATAACGGTATAAATTCAACTAAGGTTTTCTATATAATAGGTATTTCTACCATATAATCCATATAATTTGGACATGTAAATTAAAAGAGAAAAATACACATTTATCTTAAATACTAGACCCGAAAGTTCTATCCCTTAGTCGTCAAAGAGATGACATTGGCTATGGTGACTGAAGGTTGCCCTGACAAGATGACATGACTTAGGTGCAATGAGAGGAGTGGTGGTGGCAACATGGTGTTGTGTTTTGCTACCACAGACACAGAAAATAGTAGTGGTGGTGGGGTGGGTGATAAGTGGTGATGCATGCGGCAATTTGTAAGAGAGAATAGAAGGGGGTGGGTGAGGGTATTAATTATATAAAATACAGTTAAGATTGTTTCTAGAGTTTTGTTAGAAAATACAGCTTTGAAGAATATTTTTGTCAAACTATTAATAGCCATTGGGTCAAGAAGTATTTTGTTTTTCTATATAGACAGCCAATCTCTTGGACATAGTTACATTCATATATGTGAACCTTTATTTAGAAAGGTAGGGAATAGTAAGCGATGATATATAAAAAAGTTTAAACACATCTGAGTTGTTAATCCATATCCAAAAATAGAGTCTGAAAAACATTACATTTACTAAAGTTGTTATAATGTAAAGATATTTTAACTAACTAGATGGTAATTCAACATCAGCATCTCCATCTATCTCTCCTTCAGTCTCGTGATCTTGTTCCATCTGTCCTAATTGTTGATCCTGATCAATCTCTGGAGGTGTTGGTGTATTTCCAGTTGTTACACTGTGGGTGAGAGGAGCAGATTCAACCTCAGTTTCCATCTGAGTTAATTGTGTTTGTTCCTTATCCTTCTTGGCACGTTTAGACCTATCACTTGGTTTAGTCTGATATTTCGATCGCACATCTGATGGCAAAAGTTCTACAGGCACTACACCTTCAATTCCATGTTCAGAAAACTACAAAAACAGAGAAATTTATATTATTAATAATCACTATCCACATTAATTCACTATTTTCTCATACATACTTTAGAAAATCCCTCCAAGTCTTGTCGAGCTGAAAACCTTAACCCTTTCCAACAATAAACCTGACAATATTTTATAATACACAATATTTATAAGAATTTTGTTGTAAGAAGATAGATTTAGAAAAGTGAATGATACTTTATTATTTTTATGATGATATTCTGCCTCTATTCCAGCAGCTTCATCCATCTGCAACAATAAATAAATAAAATTATTCATTAATAAATACTCTGTGATGTCATATAACTTGAATTGTATGTAAAAAAACTCACATCTTCAGCTAACGGTTTCCAATACTCTGTGATATCAGGTGTGCGTACACGTAGTGGATCAGTTAAAGCATTCTGAAGAGAAACCAAAATAAATTAATAAATATTAATTTCAATTTTAATATGCAAATGAAAAAAGATATGATGAGGAAATATTACCGGATTTTGTTCTGACCATTTCCACAACTGAGAGAGTTGTTTATTTCCGAGTCTCCAGCCTGGGCGCCTTTTTAAGTAAAAACATATTTTTCAGTAATTATTATTTATTTTTGGAGAAACATATGAGTAAATATATATTAATTAATTTACCTTTTTTTACTTCCTTCTTCACCCAACTTTTTTTCTAGGGGGGGCTTTTCAAATGGAGGACAACCATCACGTTTCCACCATACCTAACACCATGACAGATTCAGATTCAAATTCATTAAAATGATTAATTAATTAAAATAATAAATAATATTATGAAGAAAAAAATATCTATTTACCCAGTTTCTTTCACGCTCTAGTATATGCTCAATACCATGAAGAAATTCTTTCCCTTTTGGTGGAGTCATTTCCAGAAGTCTTTTCACTCCATCTTCACAGTTTTTTATTTCTTCCTTCTACATTTTCAATCACACACATTTAATATTATTATTCTTTCTAGTAAAGCAATTAAAAATTAATAAATCATAACAAACCATTGCTTCAGAAGGTAAATCTTTGTCATTTTTTCCAGGGGCCTGCAGAGAATATAAACACGGTAAGTTATGTATGTATGTATATACGTAACCAAAAGAGTTACAAGTAGAGCAGCATTTATTACCTTGAGATAATCAAATAAAATAAGGCACTGAACAAGAATATGGCGACGAAAACTTGGATCTTTTAACTGAAAAAATGAATAATTAAAATATGATGAGTTGATAAAACCTTTGGGTCCCATTAAATTCTTAACCTAACCTCAAGACCCATGAGTTTACTGCTAGTAAGATATTTAATGTTGAAAGTTGCTGCCTCATCTTCAAGGTTAATAGCTGTTCCTTCTTCATCACTTAAAGGTTGAGCTTCAAATGTATTTAATGCAACCTAAACCATCCATTTAATTTAATTTTATTTAATTTACATTAAACAAATTATATTCACAAACCAGATTCATCTATCTTATCTTACCATTAAACTTGAAGTAAATCGATGCCACTTTGAAGGAGCAAGACTTAGAGAAGCAGGATTGCAAAAGAAATCCTACAAAACAATCATAAGATATTAAAAATTAAAATCACAATTTATCATTTGCAATGAAAAGAAAACAAACCTGTAAACTCCAAAATGTCTTATAGAAGTTAAAATCAATAGAAATACCTAGAAAAAAACAAATGAGTCAGCTCATAGAAAATAATAATAAAACCAACAAAGCTTACCATCTGGGGCTTCTTTCTCATATTTCGTCTCGTTTGATGTATTAAAAACTCCCTTAATATTCACAGCTGTAAACATAATAACACTCACATTACATAAAAAATCAACACAAAATTCATATATACGATAAGGATTAAAAAGTAAAAAATACCGGAACGTTCTGATAACGGAAAAAAGTGAGCAAGAAACATAATAATTCGTCCACAAAACACAACATCATTAGCCTTTGAAAGACGGCGAAGAAGTTGATTACATGTTCTTAACATTACAAGTTTTCCTCGTGCAAATAGCTCTGGCTATAAAAAACTCAAACACTTAAAATATGTGTAGAAAGATAAAATATATTATATATTATTATGAAATAACTTACCTTCCCCAATATATCTTGTTTGCTTTCTATGTAACCAAATATATCTTCACAATTTTTCATTGTGGACATTTCTGTTAAATCTTCTAGAAGTTGAAATATTGTACCCGCTTCGATATGTTCTTTCTCACATAGATACACAATAATGTCTGACCAAGAGAAAAAGAAGAAGTTTTTTAACTTATGTTAAATTTAATTAATTACTGTACAGAACTTACCTAGAAGCCGAGGAATTTTACCCTCTCTACTTTCACCATCAGCTATTGATTGACCATACTCCATTACTTTCTCACCTGCTTCAACTGCACCTGACTTTAAAAACATACATATATTATTCATTTTCATTATAACATAACATTTAGTATAATTAATTATCACATTTTAAACTCTTTAAAAAAAATACCACTAGTTCCTGAAGCAGTGTCCGAACAATATTTTCCAATAGCTGATTTTCATCTTGGACTAGTTTTGTTTGCTTCTGTCATAAACAAAAATAATTGAATAAATCAATACACATATAATATTAGAATCTGAAACATATTAACACTAAAAATTGAGCATATCTTAGTTATGGGAACCTTATTACATACTCACATTCCAATTTCGAGAAACTAAAATCGAAACTCATCTCTAAAATTAATGGCTGATTACCTATTTCCTACTTGTTTATCATAATACCACATATTGAAACTTTCTGTAAACATTACAGATAAATAAGTTGTCAATTACGCGAGGTCATAAAGAAAATCACATGGATAAGTACTTAGTATTACTTGAGTTGCACAAAAGAAGAGCATTTGTACATACTAAATAATCGCATTTAAGCTTACACATTGAAATATAGGCTAATTAATCATAACATTCAACTTTAAAAAACAAAAGCGTGAAGCAGTGACCTGAGGCTTTATTGCTTCTTGTACAGTTTGAAGAGCGAAGTCTGAAGGTGGACCCGGATTCAGTATAGCCTTCCTAAATAAATCCTGAAATAAGAGAAGAACAAAAACTCAAAAATTTGACTTTAATTGAAGAAAAAACAGTTTGGATTTTTTGTACGAGTTTAGTTTGAATTCACAGATATTTATAGTTTGTACTTCCTTAAAGATTATGTGGAAGTAGAGTTGTTGTTAGATTACCATGTTGAAAGCTTAGAGCTTTGCTATGACTACTACGGCTTCTAAGATCGATTATGAGCGGAAATTGACAGCGGAGAAGGTGGTGGTGGTGGCAATGGCGGAAGAGGACCCGTAAGTTTGGGTATTTGATGAAGAAAGAGGGGACCCGTAACTTTAAGAGGTAGATAGTTAGTCTAGTGGTTAGGTTACTTCGCAGAGACCAAGGTTCTGGGATCGAATCTCATTGGAGTCATTTACTCCGAGTCCAAAGTGGCTCTCTCATGTATTAAAAAAAAAAAAAAAAATTTAAAGGAATTTGTGTATTTCTTTTTAAAAATCCAACAACATATGTCTTTATTTTTTCTTTTCTTCTTTTTTGACATCGCTACATATGTCTTTTTTCTTTTCTTTTTTTTTTCCAAACTCTACATATGTCTATTAGAGTATATAGTAGTAGTATAAATGAAAAAAGTTTAAGGTGATCAATTGATAATAGAAACACTAGTGCTCTCTGGCCCGCTTTCCTAGAAACCCTTCTCCACCACTAAAAACCCGATCCGCCTCCCTCTTCCACCGTAAACCACCGCATCCTCTACCATATCAAACCTAAAAACACCTCAAATTCATCCCTCTCACTTAAATTCCTTTACCCAACCCCTTTCCACTTTATATTTCTCTTCTGCCGTTCAAGAGTTACCCTACCTTGTAGTCTTAAACCCACTGCTCTGCTACTTTTATACTTGCCGTTCTTCTTCTTACTTCTTGTACTGTAAAATTGAACAGATTATTTGATTATCAATTAAGATCTTCTTAGATCTATGAAAATCGAAGTGTTCTTTATTACTTTGGCGAGGTTACGATTTCTTAAAATCACTATTAAGTGCTTTATTTCAGTCTCTTTTACATTTATATTCTAGAACTTTATAGTAATGGCTGCTATTACTAAGGTTTTTGAAGAGAATAAGGAAGAATCAGATGATGATTTTTGTTTATCTCCAGATAGAGAAGCTATTTATTCTAAGTTTGACGAACCAAAACTTCTGGTTCGAGTTATTGCAACAGGTAGTATTAACCTTAATTATTTGAAGAAAATTATTATTCAATATTGGGGTGTTAAAGGCAGAATTATTGTTAAGAATAATGGTATGAATATGTTTACGGTTCAATTTGATAATGAAAAAGATTTTGAATTCGTGTGGGTAAATAGACCGTATCATATATTTGGGGTTCATGTTCTTGTTCAGAAATATGTTGAAAGTATCTCGAACCCTGCTCTTCTAGATGAAACAGCTTTTTGGGTAAGATTCACTGGTATACCACTCCTTTTTATTAAAGAAGCTAATGTAATTAAAATAGCTGCTAAGATTGGAAAAGTGATTGATGTTATTCTCCCAGACCCTATTAAGTTCAAAGAAGATCCTTCAATTAGAGCTAGAATTGAGGTTTCAGTTAAGAAACCTCTTCTATCAGGATTGAACTTTAAAATTTCTAAAGACCATAAAGTTTGGATTACTTTCAATATGAGAAGCTCTTTGATTTCTGTTTTAAATGTGGAATACTTTCACATGAAGAGAAAGACTGTGACAACCCTAATAAATTGGCTATGAGGTTGGGAAACTGGATTAAGTTTGTAGAACAAGATAAATTTGTTTTCAAAGCTACTAGGAATAATTTTGCAACGCAAAAGAATAAGAAACCTTTAAAGAAAAAATATAAGAAAAAGGATAATGTGATTGAAGAAGGCGAGATTGTTGCTACTGATAATTTAGTCCAAAAATCTCTAATGGTTCCAACTGTTAACTTGGGAACTGTAGTGATCAAAGGTACTCTTCTTAAGACTGAAGTTAGACCTCTAATTTCAGATGAAATCTTTAATCTTTGTGGACCAAATGAGGCTAACCTTAAATTGTTCCCACTAGAAGTGTTAGAAAACAAAGTAGTGATTGATCCTTCTATCACACAGAACTCTAATACAGATATTAGTTTTGGCTCTATTGAAAGAACTAAAAAAGTAAGAGAAGACTTAGGGATTGCAAATGATGAAGATCTTATATCTCTAGTTCCAGCAACTCTCAACTCCTCTGATTTAGAGGCAGATGATGAGATGGCTGAACCAGATGATATGGATAATCATAACTTTGATAAAGATAGTGGGATTGAGAAGTGGTATGAGGAAAGGCTGAGTGAAGGACTTGCAAATGAAGAGGTTTGCGGGGTTGACCCAATTCAACCCCAAAACCTTCAATGATACAAGCTTGGAACTGTCAAGGCATTGGCACTCCCTTGACAGAATTGAGCTTGATTGACATGATCAAGACTCACAAAATAGAGGTTTTATTCCTTTCTGAAACTAAACGTAAATTTGATTATTTATTGTCTTTAAGCTCTAGAATTCATTTAATTTTAGTAGCGCAATTAGACCCTATAGGTCTATCTGGTGGATTAGCAGTTTATGTTAAAGATCCTAATGCTTTTACTCTTATAGGCTCTAATAAAAACTTGATACAATGCAAGTATATGGGGCCTAATTTGATGGAATTTGAGATAAATTTTGTCTATGGGCCACCAATTGATGAGGACAAAGAAAATTTCATTAAGAAATTAACTGAGATTCAACATGTTGCAAATAACTGGTGTATCATGGGAGATTTTAATTTGATAAGGTTCTCTTCTGAAAAACTAGGAGGGGAAATAAACACTTATCATCAGAAAAATATGGAATTATTCAATAACTTTATTCAAACTAACGCTTTGCTTGACCTTCCAGTTTTTGGATGTAATTTCTCTTGGTCTAACAAGAGAAATGGCAACCAACTGATTAAGCAAAGATTAGACAGAATTTTGGTTAATAATGAATGGATGAATTCATTTCCAAACTCCTAGAATGATACTCTTCCACCTTGTGGTTCTGACCATTCACCAATTGTTCTAAAATTGGGTTTATATAATGAGAAACATAAAAAAAGATTTGTTCTTGAAAAAGGTTGGTTATTTGATAGCTCTTATGTCGAATAATTCAATCTAAGTGGAAAGCAGGATGTTTTTTGGATATGAGAGGTGTTAAGAAATTTAAACACAAATTATCTCAAATCCAAAGACATATTTCAAAGTGGGCACGGCAAAGAATCTTGAATAATAGGATTCTAATTAATAACAACTTGAATCAGTTGGAAACTTTATTTAATGGGCCATACAGTGATGAGAATGAAGTTAAATTCATAACTCTGAGTAAAGAGCTTGAGGAATATTGGAAGAAAGAGGAGCTTTATTGGTCTCTGAGATCAAAAAATAATTGGCTTAAGTTAGGGGACAGGAACTCGAAATATTTTCATGCTATTACTAAAGTCAAGAGAACTAAGAATAAAATTCAAAAAATAAAGAATCTTGATAATGTTTGGCTTACTGATAAGGATTGTTGGCATATAGCCTCCCTTAATAGGTTGTTTTAATGTGACAAATCCTCTTGTGTTTAGTGTGCTAATTACTCTTGTTATACATATTCTATCTTGCACTCTAATTCATCTAAAAGCACATCTTTAGCATTTAGATCAAATCTTTATTGTTATATCTTATGAAACTAATTCTCATACATATACTTTTAACCTTATCTTTGTGTACATTGAGAATTAGCTTTAGTGATCAACTACAAAGTTTCTTAGAATGATGTTCCAACCAATTCTCGTGAAGAAGGTTTTCTGATCCGAGCATCGTAGTGAAAGATATACTCATTAAAAGGTGTTTTAGACCTTTGGTGCGGTACACCGTACTATGGGCACGGTACACCGCAGATGTGCGGACCAGGGCACGGACCAGGGGGCTAGCCCGTCAGAGAGCAAGTGATTTGAGAAAGCTTGGCGCGGTGCACCTCACCAATCCCGCGGTGCACCTCACCAACCCCGCGGTGCACCGCAGATTAGGGTTTCCTGCAGCAAAATGAAGACAAAAGGAATAGATCCGTTGGGGATATTAATATATCCGTTGGAGACAAGTCTTATGACCGTTGGGAGCATGTTGCAGCTATAAATTGAAGGTCTTTCAAGGCTACAACCACACCTTCAACCCATATACACTAAGGGGCTTAATTGTTATCATCCAAGAAGGTGTCAAGAGCTTAAAAAGTCTTATCTACTCAATTAAGGAGTTAATCCAATAAGCCACAAAGTTCTATCTACTCAAGAGGAGTCTTTCATGCTTAAGTGTTATATCTACTCAAGAGAAGTATTAAGCTAATAGTTATATCATCTCTTTAGGAGTTCATTAGCAAAGTTGTTTCACCCTTTAAACACTTTGTATTTATCCTCTTAAGTCTAGTTCTTGTAATAGATAGATTAAGAGAGAATTTGAGTATCGATAGTATACTCGGTGTCCTTGTGTTGAGATAGCACAAGTGTTTGAGTATCGGGAGTATACTCGGTGTCCTTGTGTTGCGATAGCACAAGTATTTGTCCTTCGTGTTATCAAAGAGGTTGTAAGGGTTATTGTGTTCTCGACCCGGTTAAGAGAGACACGGGAGCTTAGTGAAAAGCTTGAAATCCTAAGGAGGCTTCCTTAGGTAGTGGATGTAGGGAAACCGAACCACTATAAATCGTGTGTATCTTTCTATCCCTACTCTATTTACTTTCCGCACTTTATATGTTTGATAATATGCTAGTATGAATATTGTGATATTGATTATCTAGTTTATCTAACATATTGTCATCTAGAGTAGTAAGAGATTAGAAACTCGTTTTACTTGATAAAATGCTTATATGAATAGTTTGATAATATTGTCTTTTAGGATTATCTAATTCATGACTATTTAGTTTTGATTATATGCTTACTAGTATGAATATCGTGATTATGTTTTTCTAGCTAATCAAACTTTGGTCTTCTAAATTAGTAAGAGAATAGATAATCGATTTACTTGTTTAACTTATATATCGAACCTCTAACTTATCCTTTGCATGATCCCATGAGTGTTTGATATATTAGTTGACTTAGAAGTTTTTCTCTTAAACTTATTATTGTCCAAAAGATTTTTAATTAGGCATTAATCTTATTAGTAATCCTATTCACCCCCCCTCTAGGACTTTCAAGGATGATATTACACAAGAAATAACTAGATACTACAATGATATATTTAAGACAGTGGGTCAGAGGAATTACTCCCCCATACTGTCTAAGATCAACAAAGTTGTTAGAGATGAGATAAATGATAATTTAACTGCAAAAATTACCATTGAAGGAGTTAAAAATGCAGTTTGGTCTTTGGGCAGTGATAAATCTCCAGGTCCAGATGGATTTGGGGGTTTCTTTTTTAAGAAATTTTGGGATGAGATAAAGATGGATCTTTTTGATCTTGTTAATGATTTTTTGGATGGTACATCTATTGAGGCAATAAATAGTACTATTATTGCATTAATACCTAAGTGCAATAACCCAGATATGGTAGCCTCTTTCAGACCTATTAGTTGTGCTAACTTTGTTTACAAGGTTATATCTCGCATTTTAACCTCTAGACTCCAAGTTTGGATAGGTACTTTAATATCTGAGACACAAACAGCTTTTATCCCAGATAGGTCTATATTTGAAAATATCTTACTTGCGCAAGAAGTTACACAATTTTTAAATAACAAAAGATATTCCAAAAAATATAGTCTAGCAATTAAAGCTGACATGTGTAAGGCTTATGAAAACATTGAGTGGGATTTTCTACTTGATCTTTTAACAACAATGGGTTTTAATCATAGATGGGTTGGTTGGATTAGAAAATGTATTACTACTGTTACATACAAAGTTCAAATTAATGGACAGCTGTATGATCTTCAAAAACCTGAGAAAGGATTGAGACAGGGGGACCCCCTTTCTCCATACCTTTTCTGTTTGGTAACACAAGCAATGACTCATCTGTTGAATTATTATGTTGATATGGGTTTATTGAAAGGTATTAAAATCTCAAGAGGTGCTCCTATGGTAAAACATATCCTTTTTGCAGATGATAGTTTATTTTTCTTGGAAGCTGATGAATACAACATTGACATTTTTATTAATATACTTAACAGGTACTCCTTTGCAACAGGGCAAAAAGTGAATTTAAATAAAAGTGGTGTTATTTTTAGTAAGAACACTCCTTTTGTAACTAGAAACTTAATATCAACTCAGTTGAATATGCGAAAACTTGATCATTTAGGGAAATATCTTGGTATTCCCTCTTCTTGGGGAAAATCCAAGGTTAAATCCCTTGAATGGTTACTTGAAATGATAATTAGAAGAATGGAAAGTTGGGATACAAAATTACTCTCGAAAAGTGGTAAAGAAATCTTGATTAAGGCTGTTATTAGTGCTATTCCTAACTATATTTTATCTGTTTTTCTTGTCCCTAAGAAAATCACCTCACATATTTCATCTCTTATTTCTAACTTCTATTGGAATAATCAAGGTGAAGGTAGATGTCATTGGGTTAAATGGAACACACTTATGCAATCTAAAGATGATGGAGGCCTTGGTTTCAAGGACTTTCATTGTCATAATTTGGCTCTATTAGCTTCTAATGCTTGGAAATTTATAAATAGGAAGAATTCTTTACTGTATAAAATCTTTAAAGGTAAATATTTTCCCAATGTTGATTTTATTGATGCAAAACTTCCTAGTAACTGCTCTTGGGGCTTTAAAAGCCTTATTGAAGGTAGAAACTGTTTTTTGAAAGATTTAAGATGGTCAGTTGGTAATGGAAAGAGTATTAAAATTTGGGGAGATCAATGGATCCCAAATGAAACTTATATAACAAAACCTTTGGGTTGTGATTTAATGTATGTTTCTGAACTTTTTAGTTTTGAGAAATTTGAGTGGAATATGCAGATTATTAATCATTTGTTTGATGAAAATGTTAGTGCAACCATAGCCAATATATATATCCCACCATTCCCATGTGAAGACATTCCTTTTTGGAATTTCTCACATGATGGAGAGGTGAATGTTAGAGATATATATAAAGTTTTATGGAGGGCAAAACAAGATCAATACATTATTAGTAATAAAGGTTTGGCTGAACCTTCTTTTAAATTGGATACTGATGACTGGAAGTTTATTTGGAAAATGAAAGTTCAACCAAAAATCAAAAACTTTATTTGGAAATGCTGTGAGAATGCATTACCAACTAATGAGAATAGAAAGATTAGAAAATCATGTGATTCATCTATCTGACTTATATGCGAAAGTGAAAATGAGAATGTTGAACACTTGCTTTTTCATTGTTCTTGGGCCAAAGCTGTATGGCTTGCTAGTCCTCTTTGTTTTAAAGCTCTTACTGAGCCATCATTTCATTTCAAGAAATGGATCAATTTTATCAGAATGTGTATTCTTGAGAATGATAAGTTTGATTTTAAATTTGGTGAAATGGCTTGCACTATAGCTTGGTTCATCTGGAAAGGCAGGAATGAGTTTTTATTTAGAGGAGTAACTCCTGACCCTTATGAAACTGTTCAAAAAGCTTTAAAGGCCTATGATGAATACAACTATGCTAATAGATTAATTTCTAAGGCTAATGTTCATTGTAATTCTATTGAGATTCATGATTCACATACTACTTTCTTGAGTAATAGTGAAAGTTTAAACTCTAAAACTGGATGGATCCCACCTAGTACAGGGAATTTCAAATAAACTGTGATGCTTCCTTTAACTTAATAACTAAGCAAGCTTCTGTTGCATGTGTAATTAGGGATTCAAAGGGCATGATGATAGATGGATTAGCTAGCATTGTGGCTGCAAACTCTCCTGTTGAAGCTGAGGCAAGAGGGATACTTAGTGCTTGTGAATTAGCTGCTTCACTTCCTAAAGGATCAGTTGAGATAGAGAGTGACTGTACTTTGTTAGTTAATCAAACTGTAATAGGAGCTAAATTGTCTAGTGTTACTAAGGTTTTGGTATCTTGTATTCGTAGATGTATATTTTTGTGTAATCTTAAGGTCTCTTTTGCCAAGAGATCAAAGAATGCTTGTGCTGATTGGGTTTCTAAACAAAATCTCAAGGGCTTATTGTTTAGTCTTTGGAACTTAGTTCCCCCTCCCCAATTAGCCAAACTCTTACTTGCTGATTTCCAACCACTAGGGATTGGATAAACGTTTGTATTCTTCTATTTTAATATATCTCTTTCGACTAAAAAAAAATAAAATAGTAGTAGTACAATAATAAAAAAAAATCTAATAGCACAATACACAACTACTCTACTATGTAACGGAATCTTTTTCCTTTTTTAGCCCAATTACTTGTCGACCATAACATTTATTTTCCTTTTTTGGCCTCCAACAGTCGAAAATGTCAAACCCGCCTTTGCCGCTCCTCCCCCGATCACGGTGGCCGGATGGGCCTCAACAAGGACAAGGCGGGTAGTATGCACTCAATCCCGCTTCTCTCCACTCTGATGGCTAATTCCTTACCGTCACAGGACCCGAAGAGGAGTATCAAAAAGCTTTCATCTAAACGGCTAAAATTTTATGCGCAAGATAACTTCAGGACGAACCAACTCCCTGATTCCTCTCCACGACAGGGCAGCCCAATTGGCAGCAGCAGTCATGTTCCGAAGAGGGCACTGAATTACGAAGACCGGGATGAAATCTCTCCGGTAGGAGGAGAGGCACCGCGTCACATGGTTTCTGTCAAAGGTCCACCAGGTGTTCGAGGAATGGGGGGCGGTCAATTGGTGGCTTCGAGCGCTGGAGGGGGCGAGGTCAGGGAAGAAATGACTGGGCGAGAGGGGCAAGTGTTTGCTAATCAAGTTTTCAATACCGATTTAAGCCCATAGGCACAACAAAGCTCCGATTTCAATCTTCTGCTGGCTATCAAGGAGTCTGGTAAGTCTGTTTTTTATGGTACTGATTTGTCTAATTTGGATGTGGTTCCCCCCGTTATTGCAGGTGATGTGCTTACTTTAGAGATTAGTACTAAAGTTATAATAAGGGAGGCCAAGGTGGATGCTAGCAGGGGTTCTAAACCGTATATAGATACTGTTCAAGGACATGGAGAGAAGGAAGATGTTAATAAGGGTACTGAGGCGAGGGATAGTTTATTACCACAAGCGATGGAAATACAATCTGGACATGTGAGTCCTCCTTCTCTCGATGCTTTTGATTTATTAGATGATGTCCCCTTCGAAGATTAAACGTATCCTCAGTTGGTCAAAACAGCAGCACAGAAACGTCAGGGTTGTAAGGTTTGGAGTCAATCCCTTATAATTCGTCTGTTGGGGTATAACGTGGGCTTTAAGTATCTGTTTAATAAGCTGAGTTAGATTTGGGCCCCGAGGGCGCATATGGACCTAGTTGATGTAGGTTTTGGATATTTTCTGGCCCGTTTTTTGAATAGTATGGACTATGATAAGGCCCTGAATGGGGGGCTGTGGATGGTTTTGGATCGTTATCTAATTGTGCATGCTCAGGATCCGTCCTTTATACCGAGTGATACACCGATTTTGAAAACAACGGTTTGGGTTAGACTTCTGTGGCTACCATTGATTAATTATACAGAGGATATACTAACAGCTATTGGTAACCTAATCGGGAGAATGGTGCGTCTTGATCTGTTCACCAGATCACGTGAGAGAGGGAATTTTGCACGAATCGCGGTAGAGATGGCTCTCGATAAAACACTGGTCCCTATTATTCGAATACAACATCACCTTCAGAAAGTGGAGTACGAGGGGTTACATTTAATCTGTTTTTTGTGTGGAAAGTTTGGGCACCTGAAAGGCAATTGCCCGAGTCTATGTTTGGATTCGCAGGAGAAAGCTTGAGAGGATATATCACGTGAAGGGGTTCCTCAAGAGCTGCATAGAAAGGAGGTACCTAAGCAAGTCTATGGGGACTGGATGACCGTGGTTAGGGCTTGTGGCAGGCCGAGAAGCAACATGAATAATCAGGTAAATAGGGGTGGTCAAAGGGCAGGTAGTAACAGTGTGAAAAAACAGGTGGGGACCCCGCTAAAGAACAAGCAGGGTGGGCCCAGTTCTGCAGCGATGGGTAAAGGCTCAAGGTATGATATTCTAGCTGGTTTGGAGGAAGGGATTACTCAAGAACAGGGCATTGGTCACGATTTAGAGGTGAGCAGGTCATGGTTAAAGGGTAAGGAGACAGTTAAGGAAGGTCCGGCACATGCTTTTATCAATACGCAGTCAGACGGGTTACAAGGTGGCTTCTTTGATTCGGGTAATCAGCGGATTGTGGATGGGGAGTTGGCCCCACCTAAGGTGCCAAGGAAACTGAAATATCAGTTTAATCAAGAGAGGATGGGGTGATGTCTCCCTAATTGTTCTAAATATAAGCCCTTAGCAGACATCATTTTAGGTTGAAAATGGTCTTTTTATATTGACTTTTGTGCTTAATTCGTAATATTCATATTTCTTGTCTTAATTTGATGAATTATTATTTTTAGAGCATATTTGGTTAAATTTGTGTGTTAATGTGAAGCTTTAAATATAATTTGGAAATAAATTAGATGTCAAATCAATTTTAAGGAGATAAGGAAAGAAGATCTTGAAGAAATCAGGAGATAGAGATAACAGAGTTCAATTAGGAAAAGAAAAGCTGTCAAATAAATCTGAATTTCTGCAGCTACGTCTAACGAAGTGAAGATAACTCCAAATCCGAGACGATTCTGGAAGATCCCTTTTAGAGTTAGATAGATATTTCTGCGAGGATTCTTTTGATATCTTACGGGCCAAAAACGGCTCAGTAACGAAGAAGATATGGTCAAAACAAGTCAGCATTAATTATCCTTACCAACTTTCGAATTTGAGTTACTCTTTTACTTGGTCCCTACTCCAAGATTTCGACCTAGCACCTATATATATATCAGTTCTAAACCTTAAAAAATCATCCCTTAGCTGCATAAGCTTAATATACATACATAATTCATCATAGAAGCAATCAAGAGGATCTAGAGGAGGAAGAAGCAAGAGCTAGAGCTTACCTACATCAATTCAACACTTCTCCATCTCTATTCTTTGGGTAAATTAGTATTAGATCTATTTTGTCTATGAGGTATTTCTAAGCTATTTATTCAAGAGTTTTAGTATGCATAATTTCTCTTTAGGATTGTAATTATATGAACCATTGATTATTGTTTTTCTGTTTTAATTTGAATCTGGGATTTTAGTATTCAATTGAATTGGTTCTTAATTTCCATTGAAAACATTCTTGTGCTTGTTTACTATCATTGACGTCGCGAATCAAGGGTAGGTTTTAGTAATTAGGCTATTCACTTAGTGGCGAGTGATCACCTTGACGGTGGGTTTAATTACAAAACTAGAATATAGACGTGTGGTGTCCATTATTGACCGACATGCTTGACTAACCACGTAGCCAATTGGGTATAGATATTAATCATCTGAACGTAGCTTATAATCACCCTGACGGGGTTTGTAATACGGTAGGGTAGCTCCTAAGTCCACCCTGACGGGGGTTAGGAGATTATAGAGTCCTGACTATTGTGAAATTTCCCATTCACCCTTATTCTTAGGAATCATAAATTCAATAGGATAGATTCATACTTGCATCTCCTTATCTTATTTGCATAATTGTTTATTATTTATTTTTATTTATTTAATTAGAAAACAAAATACTTTATTGCTTATCTTTTTAGTTAAAACGATTAAAACTATCTATTCTAATATTGAACACGAAGTTAGAATAACTACTTAAATTCCTGTGGAGATGATAATCCCGTATTACTTATTTATAACTTGGAACGACTAGTACACTTGCGTTTTGTGGATCCTTTATTTCTTTACTTTTATTGCATTATTTTATAACACACCAGGACCCACCAAGTTTTTGGCGCCGCTGCCGGGGATTTAAAGCGGTTATTTTAATTGTGTTTAAGTTAAGTTAGTAGTTTTAGTTGTTTTCAGTTTTACGTTTGTTTTAGTCTCTTTTCAGGTTTTTTTAGGTATGGAGATTTCCGTCTATCAAGATAAAAATCCACCACAATCCTGGTGCTTGCAAGTACAAAACTTCATGAATCTGACACGGGGAAGCTTTACAGATCATGAATCGAGGCTCAAGAAGTTGGAAGACGCCCTCAATCGTTTCGTTAAGGTTACAATGGATAATGTAGTAAAAAGTGAGGCGAAAAGCGGTGTTGCCATATCATTAGTGCAAGACATGCAACAACAATATCAATTGATGGAGCAACGATTGACGCAACTCACAAAAACAATTGAAAGGCTACAACAAGTACCATCTATGCAAACTGGCCAAGGTACAAATTTTGATGATGAGGCCATTCAAATTGATAGCAATGTTTGGTTCAATGTAACTACAGAGTTTAGCCTTCAAGAAGAGAAGGAAGTGGAATCGCCACAAGTTACACCTAGTGAACTAGAGATTCCAACAATAGACGAATCTACCACGCTAAGCATAGATGAGACAAGTATTGATGAGCGAGTCGAAATTGATATTGAACCTTGTGAAGGGAAGATCACATCCATGGAAGACCCAGCCAAGCCGCGTTTAGAAGAATCAAATACTAAAATTTTGGTTAGAAAAGAGATAGAAGAAGAAGATATTATGATGGATTCGCCACCTAGTATTCCATTGATGTCACCCCCCAATCCAGTAAAGACAAATATTTTTTTTTTTTTTTGGACACGTAAAGACAAATATTTTGTCTAACTCAAAATTAAAATAAGTCTTACCTAATTTTGAACCATAAACTCTAACCTCATCTTGAAAAAAAATGTAATTATTTTTATGTAATTTGTACATAGCTTTAGGAACGGGGTTTACCTCGTATCTCTAATAAGGCGTGATGTGAGTTAAGTGATAGCCATGCAAAGCCCAAACATTCAGCCTTCGTCTTGTCTCCTTTATTTCTTTGGCATTGAAGAAAGTTTGAGATCGGGAGAGAATCAAAATCCTCTTCATACCTTTTTCTCTACCCCGACTAGAATTTTCCATACAAATAAACAACAAACTCATTCATGTGTTTTTCAATTTTTTCCTAATATTCATTTTCTTGCATTAATTTTCAATATCAATTAATATTGATTGATGCCGATAATGGGTGTGGTATCTCGTAAGGTAATTCCAGTATGTGGAAATCTATTAGTTTGTTGTCCAGCCATGAGACCAAGGTCAAGACAGCCTCTTAAGCGACACAAGAAGCTGCTTTCTGATATTTATCCTCGTTCTCCGGTAATTAATTTTTTTTATCATTATTAGTTCGTTCTTTTTCATCACCATTTTTAGTTAATTTGTAATTCCATTTACGCTTATAAATAAATAATATTGTAGCTTTCTATGTAGTAGTATGATTGTTATGTTTTCTCGTTGATCATTGACTCTACATTTGATCATTCCCTCTAAGAAATAGGCTACTTATATTAGCCAAGAAATGCAAACAAGTTAAAAAATAGGGAGAAGAGTAAGTGACACTTTCCGTTAGAACTAACTGAAAATGGATGCAGGGGATATGTACACTTTTTTCCACAGGGGTTCCAAGTAAATTGTGCACCATTTTTCAATTAATTGGTAACTAAATAATCCTTTTATAAAAAATTTAGCAGCCTTGTATCATATGATTATTTATTTATTTATTTGTTTTGTTCTCCAATACGAGCTTAATCCATTAAGTATTGACTCTGCATTTGATCAATCCCCTTAAGGTTGATTTTTATTTTTCTCCAGGCAAGTGAAATATGTATTTTAACAAAGTTAGGTAACATTATTTCTTTTGAAAAAAGTTACACATGCACTTTACAAAAAATTAGGGCCAGAAGGGTGTTCAAATAATCTTCTCCTAGCCTTCTTGAGCTCCATATAAATCACCCACTGTTTAGGAGTAGTAGTTATATTAATATGAAGTACCAAGGCAGTTTAAACTATTTTGTGGGATCACTCAATTGGAGGTTTAGCACACAACACATAGTTAGAAAAAAGTAATGTTCAAAATAGGGTTCACAGATAAAAGGATTGAAATAGATTTGTCTTTTTATTTCTAAAGCTTGTTCCTTTTCTAGATTTATTTAAATTTTCCATTCTATATACATGTTCAAGTATATTGCTTAAGATTTGCTCCGGTCACTTTTCAGAGATATTGTTTTCTTTTTTTGTCAGGATGAAGAGCCTAATGATCGAAAAATCAGTAAACTATGTGAATATGCTTCAAAGAATCCATTGCGTATCCCCAAGGTAGGCTTGATTATACAACTTAATTAGCGTATGCATTTAAAAGATGGTTGTTAATGGTTGTTATGATTATCAGATCACAAGTTCTCTTGAGCAAAAGTTTTACCGAGAATGGAGAAATGGGAATTTTTGGTCTGTAAAAGCCGTGATTTGTATATACCGCAAGTTGCTAGTTTCGTGTAACCAACAGATGTAACTTTTTTCTTCTTATGTTTCACTTCTTATTGTTTTGATTTATTTTTGCGTAAGTTTTGGGAGAATTCGTAGCATAATTAAGCTATTTAATTTGTGACAGGCCATTGTTTGCAAGTAGCTTTCTAAGTACCATACACATAATGCTGGATCAAACAGATCATGATGAAATGCGCATTATTGGATGCCAAGCTCTATTTGACTTTATTAATTTTCAGGTTTGGTTTTGCAAATGGGGTTTTATTCAATTTTTATACATAAACCACTTACTCTAACATGAAAGGTTATTTGACTCTATATATATAGAGGGATGGCACTTATATGTTTAATTTGGAAGGCCTGATTCCGAAGCTATGTTGTCTAGCTCAGGAGGCTGGGGATGAGGAAAGAGTGATTAGTTTGAGATGTGCTGGACTTCAATCTCTCTCTTCTATGGTACCACATATATTTTTTAAATATCCGTTTGGTTATTATTTTAATTCATAAATTAATAACTATGATGAACAGATTTGGTTCATGGGTGAATTTTCTCACATGTCGACTGAGTTGGACAGTGTAAGTGAATTTTCATTGTTATTAAGTTTTTTGTCCTGTAAATGAGGTATTCTACTTTTGCAATTTACTTCAGGTTGTGTGTGTAGTTTTAGAAAATTACGAAGGTGAAGAAAATAATATTAATGATAAAGTTGATGCCCAAGATGCTCCAACATTAGAGGCTATGAAAGGAGCTACTTCTACTTCATGGAGGAAGATAGTTGATGGGAATGTGAATGTGTAATTCCTCTTGTCTGTCGCGAATGATTACGTTTGATGCTTTAGACGTACTGTCATTTATAATCTGGTCTGTTAATAGGGAAGATGCTCAAAATCCTATATTTTGGTCAAGAGTTTGCTTACAAAATATGGCAAAGCTAGCAAAAGAAGCTACAACAGTACGGCGTGTTCTAGATTCCGTGTTCCGTTACTTTGATAATGAGAATCTCTGGTCTGTTCAACATGGAGTCGCCCTTTCCGTTTTGCTCGACATGCAATCTATAATGGAGAAATCTGGTACGGTCACAAACAATTATCTCAAACTATTTTCGGATGTATTGTACTAAATTGGTTTATTAAACTGCAGGAGAGAATACACACTTTTTGTTGTCCAGCTTAATCAAACACCTTGATCATAAAAATGTGCTGAAGAATCCAAATATGCAGGTAGATATAGTTGAAGTTGCTACAGAGCTTGCTGAGGAAACAAAAGTTCAAGCATCGGTCACACTTATCGGTGCATTTAGTGATATGATGAGACATCTACGCAAGAGCATACACTCTTCCCTTGATGATTCAGGGCTTGGAGAAGAAGTAATTGAATGTAATAGAAATTTCCATAAAGCAGTTGACAATTGCCTAGTGCAGTTATCTCATAAGCTTGGCGATGCTGGGCCTATACTTGAAGTGATGGGTGTAATGATGGAAAGCATTTCAAACATTACAATCATGGCTAGAAACACAATTTCTGCTGTTTTTCGTACGGCTCAAATTGTGGCATCGATTCCAAATTTGTCATATAAAAATAAGTCTTTCCCTGAGACTTTATTTTATCAATTACTTGTAGCAATGGTGTCTTCAGATCACGAAACTAGACTTGGGGCACACAAAATATTTTCTGTTGTTCTAGTTCCATCTTCAGTTTCTCCTCATAAAAATTCAATAACAAGGGTGTCTAGTCTTGGTAGAACACTATCTAGAACTGTTTCGGTGTTTTCATCTTCAGCTGCTTTGTTCCAGAAGAAGTTAAGAAAGCTTAAAGATGAGGATAATGATGATGAAGAAGTTAAGGAACCACTTGTGGTACGCGATTATATTTTCTGAAGTTAATTTTGATTTCTATTGATTGGTACGCTATTATTATAGGAGGGGGGAATTTCTCTAAAGCTAAAGACTCGTCAGATCAGCCTATTGCTCTCTTCAATTTGGGTACAGTCCATATCTCCCTCAAATATACCATCTAATTATGAAGCAATAGCCCATACTTATAGCTTGGTCATGCTTTATTCAGAGATGAAGGTACTTAATCTGTTATATTCCCCTCATCTCTTCTCTCGTCTTGTAACTCACAATATGTTACGCTATTCTTTAGAATTCCTCTCAAGAAACTCTCATACAAAGTTTTCAGCTTTCATTTTCGTTAAGGAGCATTGCTCTTGGAGATGGAGGTAATAACTTAATTTAATTCGAACCGTATTGCGAAATATACTCATGCTTAAACATGGTATGTGCAAATGTTTTTAGGAACATTGCAGCCATCACGGCGCAGATCACTTTTCACCTTGGCTACATGTATGATAATATTCTTGTCTAAAGCCTACAACTTCCAACCTCTTCTTGCTCCTGCTAAGGCTGGATTAACGGATAAAACAGTATGTCCAAATTTTGATCACTTATTTATTTAATTTTTTTCATTAGGCTGGATTAACTCATTAATATGTCCAAATAGGTCGATCCTTTCCTTCAATTGGTAGATGACACTAAGCTGCAGGCTAACCACAAGATGAAAGGTTACGGATCAAAACAAGACGACGAGCATGCTTTAAAGTCTTTATCATCAATTCATACAACTTCTGACCAATCAATCCATGCATTTGCCTCCATGATAGAGAAACTCTTAAGAAAACCAAATCAAGTAAATTTTTCATTTCCTTGATGTTCTAAACAACTATTTAAATGGTTTTCTTATTTTTTTAATAACTACACAGACTCAGCCTCCCATCATAAAAGACCAATTGCTTAAGGAGTTTATTCCTGATGAAGAATGCCCATTAGGAGTTCAGCTAGTAACACAAAATCCAGATCAAACTTATCAGTCTTCGAATGAGGTATCTGTAACTTACTCTTCTTTTAATACCACTCTTTCTTTTCTTCATAGGTTGCTAGCTGGTTGCATTATTTAATCTTGGTGCTACACCATTTTTCTCACCTTCAGTCCCATATCTACTAGTTCCATGAGATCATCATACATGCGGATTTAGTGCCTTATTTGTAATGAATTAACGTGCCTTGTTTAATTAATAGCCAAAAAGACAGTTTTAGTGTTAGTCAAACATTTAACATTTAATTTTGAGATGTTATCTTAGAGTCCATCTTTTAAACTAATAGGAAATTCTCGGCAATGACTTCACAACAATCAAGGACATTAATTTTATGTAATGTGATAACGTAGCTAATGTTCATAAGAGTGATAAGCTAGTTAAGTAAATAGTCAAAGCTAGTCAATGCATTAAACTCTGTATATATGAGAGAGACTGTATTGTAAATGCAGATCGAATTCTATCTCTTCATATTTCTTGCATAGTTTCATATTCAGATATATTGTTCATATATTAATATAGCAAGAAAGCTAGACTTGATCCATTTCTTTTTATTTTTCTCTTTCGGCTTTGGTCAATTGAGTGTCCTATCTCTATCTACCACGATTTGTGATTGTAAGTGTGTTGGTGGTAGTTTTAGGTCTTCTCCTCGGTAGAACCGAATTTTTGGTTCCAAATTCTCCGTTTATAATACAAAAATCTAATCGATACACAACACTCTATGAATTGTTTCCCAACACAATATTGTCGTGTTACACATACTTCTTCGGTTTGTTGCTTTCCAAAAACCTGGAAAGAAGAATCCATACTAGTTCTGTTAGAGCCAGAGAGTATACAAAATAGAAGAATTTTATATACCAAGTAATATGTACTTGGTGAATTCTTTATACATCCACAAAAAGTACCTGTAATGAAGACTTGTGTTTCATGTAAAAGGAAATCGTGTAGATAAGATTTAACAGTAAGGAAATTGAACTTTGAAATTACTTCCATTATAAATGTTTGGATCTCGTCACAATTTTTGAGAATATACTAATCAATCAATTCTCTCAAATCTCCTTCTTACCCACTGGTAGACACTCGCTCCTAAACACGTATTTTTTTGGTCTTGGGATCGGATCACCATAACTACCGGGTTGGTTGAACTTGGTTTTTCTTCTCGTACATTGCGTGAGAAATGTGTCAATGTCTCCTCTACAACGTATCCCTTTGTGATCAATCCTTCATACATATCCCGATTTTGAATATATTCTTCAAACCTCTTCAAATGGGAACATCCAACGTACTTGAACTGGGCCACCTAAATAAGTTTTCTCGTATAAGTGAATAACAAGGTAGACCACGATGTAAATAAATCAGGAGGAAATATCATTTCATCCTTACACATAAACAACACCACTTTTGCCTCTCGAGTTCGGTCATACTTAGCTTTCTATTACAATTCTTTCTAAACACGTTGCCCAACCCTATTATCTCCCACAGATTTATCGTCAATCAATCCTGAAATACTTTCCACAAAAAAATTGCATCATTATGTGAGAATCGTGTGATTTCATTATGATGATCTTTCCCACATCACTCAAAGCAACTTTTGCATCTTTAACCAATCAAGAAAAGAATGTTGTTTTTCTTGGAGGAATGCAAATTTTGGCATGCGGATGCATCCATTTATCTCGGTTTCATGACCACGACAAACTACTCTTGATATTAAAACCTCTCAAATCATTTCTAATTTTGTGTTATTTTTATTTACTTTTCCATCGAGGCCAAACAATGTATCATGCAAGTTATCACACACGTTCTTCTCACAATGCATAACGTCAATGTTATGTTTGACACGGTTTTCTGAACAATATGATAATCTGATGAAAATACTTTTTTTCTTCCATTTAATCTCTTCCTGTCCTATTTGCTTACTCTCCTTCCTATCAAAATCCCTGAAACACAAAAATCAACCATCAAATTGTGTTTGCAAATCTATGTGGCTATGTTTTCTAGGCGGGGCCCTTATCTCGTTTCTACGGTACAAAATCATGTTGCTTCTAAGACGAGTCGTGTAGGTAACCACCGACAATGATCATTATAAACTATAACTTTATGCACAAGAATCGACGATGTAGAATCCATGCATTCTAGGCACGCTTTGTAACCTTGACCATGTCATTCCCAAAGTATACGACCTAGGGGTAATTGTTGATCGTAAATAACACACGCCTCATGATAAATTCAGTATATGTGTGCGCGTCATACGTAGGGACTCGTGTAGGCCACAACATATCCAATTCATCGACAAACAAGCATAAAAAGACATTTATATCTTTACTGAGAGAACGTGGACCTGAAATAAGTAAAGTATGCATGAAGGTAGATCTTTCATGTATAACCACAGTGGTAAGTTGTAGACAATCAATATAAGTGGTCACCTCTTATGTGAGTTGTTTTGTATAGAATAATGGCAAACCCCACGATGGCCAAACCTAGACACACATTATGCGTATCACGATCAAATTCGAGGTTATGCTCGTTAAATGTTTTCCAACTGATACAATCGACGGGATGACGTAACAAATTATCATCAGAAGACTTTTTGGAAGCGTATATTCGTTGCAACCTTGATGTATCAGACCTGGCAACATGAGGTTTCTCCATACGAGGATAGTGCTGATGTAGGTCCTGGAATTGGGAATGGGGTTGGAACTACTGCAGAGATAAAGAAATGTCTGGAGGGACACTTGACAACTAAGGAAACTATGGCGGTATTTGAATGGCCTATTGTTTTTTCTGCAATGGTTTGGCTAATACGGGTAAGAAGGAACACAACTTTATTCAGCGAACACAAGAGTGTGCCTCGAGTAGATGGTTTAAAAAAGGAAATATTGAGGTTAGCGTGTGATTTTGTCTTGGCACGAGGGAAGGAAATTGATGGCGGTATCATTATATCGGCAAAGAATATGATGGTCAAATGGGTTAAGCCTATGGGTCGAGATAAACTTAACGTGTAGGGTAGATATGATGCAAATAAGGGTGTAGCTGGAATTGGGGGTATCTTGAGAGATGGAAGTGGTAGATTCATAGCGGGCTTTCAGGTTCTTGTATAATGGATTCCCCCTCGTGTCGGTACTTCTTGCGCTTCACTTTGGGTTAAGATGGGTGGTAGGGAAAGGGTATAAGGAGCTCTGTATTGAGATCAACTCGAAAGAGATCCATGCGCTAGTAAAGGGCGGTGGGAGTTCGAGTAGTCGGCTCTCTCATATAGGGGTGGGAGTGTTTGGACATATTACAAGCTTATCCCAATATCGAAATAAATCACATCTTTCGTAAAGCTAACGTATCTGCTGATAAATTAGCTAAGGAAGGATCAAATGAGCAAGTTTCTCCAGTTGAGTTAGCGATCTCATAGATTACCTTTGAAATTTCATTACGAGAGATATGAGTGGTTGTGCGACTTCTAGGATTGTATTGGATTCCCCTTGGGGGTTGTATTTGTTTTTTTAGTTTTTAAGCTATCGACTTGTAAGCCTCTGATATATAAAAAATTAAAAATAGGGTAGTATCACAATTAATAATGAGATATTTTTTTCCTTTTCTTCCGATCCCATCTAGATTCACCACGAAATGGACATTTCTCGAATTTTTCATTCTTTTTATAATACATTACACAACTATTCAAACAAAAATCAATTACAATGTAGCCCTTACCTATATTTTTCAAATTTTTGTTGCACTTCATATATGATATAGACTAATTATGTCTTTTTGGTAAATTACGACTCAACAATTGCAAAAGTTTGGTGATAAAGGTATTCATCCACTTGTTACTCATTTTGATATGCATCAACTTAATAATGAAATTCAAAAACCCCATTGTAGTTGAACCATGGTACAACCCGATCTCCATTATTTCGAACAAAGTATCGAAACAACCTCGGTTTTTAATCAGAATACTCTCTCCCCTAAACTAGGTGTCACGGGAGGAACCACTGACATTAAGAGTGGGCCTCAGATCATCAAATACATTAACTATTTGCTTCATCTACAATATTATGGGTAACATTATCTACATGTTTTGTCCAAATCTCGTATATTGGAAAGATTTAAACCTTAAAAGATGTCTCTGAACTTCGAAAATATGTTTCTTTCGATTATTCAAACAACACTTACATAGACAAAAAATGTAACATGTACTATCCATATGATTTGTCGCGAACCTAATAAAACATATAACACCGACCATATATTTTCGATTCGCGTTTCGTAGATTTAATGTAACCCTTGCCGAGGAGCAACTAATTTAAATAAAACAAGTAAAGTATAAATGTGACGATCAAAATAACGTTATGTATGTTTATTTTGTAAATACATTACTCCGTGAATAAATATAATATATTAGATTATTTATATAACTCACATTAATACACCATATATATCTACAATCAAAACAAAAGTATACAACAATTTAAAATAAATATATTTGAAAACACCATTTTTCAAAAAATTTAACAAGTTTTTTTTTTTCAAATGAGTCCCATACGTAAAGAAAGAGGTTAGGTTTTCCGGTATTGAATCAGTAGATCTTTGGTAGCGTGGGTTACGATGGAAAAGAGGGGTGTAAATAGGATTTGGTTGGGGGTGAGAAATTTTAATAGGTGCGATAAAAACTCAAATCTGCCAAACCTTTCTCTTAAAAGCATGCAGATCATTAGCGACGATAAAAGAAAAATTTATTTTTAAATTACTTTTTGATATACAATATTATCCTCAATAACATTAATTGCTACGACACAAATTCGTCACTAATAATATATATTTCGTTACTAATGTTATATTTTAATTTTTTTTACCACCAATAGAGACAACAGACGTGTATCATCCTTACATATGAATCATTAGCAATGACATGATATAGATGAATCATTAGCGATGACATATGATATAGATGAATTATTAGCGATGACATGATATAGGCCCTAAATATGTAAGTACCAAAAAGCCGTGATGGAGGGAGTGGACCACTCTTATCAATCTCTTCAACCGATTTAGTTATTAACTCAAAATTAAGTTATTGGGCAAGAAATTTACTTCATGAATTTTTTTTATGTTTTAACACACCCCTCATGTGTAGGCGGGAGTTGATAGACAACTCGACCCATGTTAAATTGACTCCAATATTATATGCAGTTGATCACCTCATACAAAAGATTAAGATTTTGAATTTTTGGTTGTGGTTATTAATGGTTGGGTTATTATTTTAAATATATACAATAAAATATCCAAAAAATCCAGAAGTTGGTAAATTGTTTTATCTATATATTGTAAGAATTCGTTATTATGCCAGGTCGTGCATCCATTAATCATGATAGAAGATGAGTGTCCAAGTGATTTCTTTGAGAATCAAGGAGATGGTAGTTTGCAGTCGGGTTCAAAGAATTCCAGTGTCCTGAGCGTGAATCAGTTTCTCAATTCAGTATGTTGACATATGTTACTCTATTTTCTATACTTGAATTTGTGTCCTTTCTTCAGTTTCTATGCAGTATTTAAATCTATCTTTGTACAGGTGTTAGAGACAGAAGATCAGGTATTAGGAATGTCGGCACCAATCTCAACGGTGTCAGGCATGCCATATAAGGATATGGCTCAACATTGTGAGATCCTTAAAATAGAAAACCAACTAAAGTTGTCCAACTTTATGACTGCCCAACACGTTACAGATTCTTCAGTCAGCAGCAATAATACAATCCAACTGGAATACACTTTGTCAAATACTGCACCATGCCAAGATCCAAGGTTTCCTGATGTAAGTCCTAGTAACGTTACATGCATAATGATCTAACAAGATACTGTAGGAACTTTGGTTCAAACACATAGATTGAAGAAATCACTTTTATTTTGACTAATAGGTCTTCTTATGTCAACAAGGTAACCTAATACTAATCAGTCTACTATTTTGCAGATGTCATCTAGTCAGAGCTTTCTGAGTGCAACTGAAATCCAGCCTCATGGAAATTACTTGATTTTACCACCTTCAAGTCCATATGACAACTTTTTGAAGGCTGCAGGAAGTTGAGAAGTGACAGTTATCTTCAATGATTGAATACAAAGTTGCTAATTCCAAGTGCATTGTCTATACCTGAATTCATTCTCATTCACATGGGCTCTTACTAGAAAAGCGCCGGGTAAAGTCATTAACAAGTTATATATCAGTATTTTGGCTAAGTTTGGGATTGAGAAAGCTAAGAGTTTAAAAAAACCTATGATAATTCTATCATAGGAATGTGTATATATGTTTATTGACAGTGGACAAGAGTAAGAAATTATATTTTTAGTTTTATCAATTCTTTTATCTGGTATTTTGGAGTGGCTATCAGGCTTGCCAAATAGTTTGGATGGAATTGAGCAACCTTTATATAATAAGCTCATTAATGAATTGAAAAATAAAGGAAATCAAATGTCTAAAAAGGAAATTTTTAAACTAAGGACTTGCATAAGTTTTATATGGGGTGACTGGTAAAATAACAAAAACATTGGAATAAAATAGCAATAACATTATATTTCAAAACGTGAACTAATCTTACAATGAGATTACATGTCAATGAATAGAAAAAAAAAAACAAATCTTACAATGAAAAATTGAATTTCGAGTGATAATTGTAATGTTTGTGTTCAAAAGGATTTTTCAGATATAACCGGTATCTTCAAAGTAATTAATACTATCACTAGCCTATGTTCAAAAGCGACTTTATAGAGAAAGAGGGAGTTTAAGAGTTTTTCTACTATTTTTAATTCTGTTGGAGTGGTGTTTATAAATGACATCAACCTCATTTATAGTACTTTTATAAGTTTACAGAACATTCACATTAACTACAACCATAAAGTGTTCACCATAAAACAAAAAACATTTTTGTCATAAAGCCCAAAAGCGTTTCCCATTTTTGTTGAATTCTGGTATTAATCTAGACGCTTCTCTTTAGTAAGGGAAAACGTATCTAGACAAGGTTTATAAATCTTATAACAATTGAGTCATAAATGTGGGAGACTGTTGGGGATGAGAGCATTCATGACGCTCAATTAAAGTGGGGTTTCTGACCATTGGGAATGAGAGCCATGAAGACGACCATCAACTCTTCAAACAAGTACGAGTTGATTCAATCCCAACTAGAAAAATACTCGTTTTCAAAATATGTTTTATTTTTTTGATTCCCAAACTCCCCACGACCACGCCACGCCACGCTGATGTCGGCGCTGGCCGGTCGTGGGTGGTGCGCATATGCTAGGTATTTCATCATCATTTTTAGAATCTTGAGCCATTTAAAAGATATAGGATAGCAAAATAATATAAAGTAGTGTTTTTCCTCCTCCACTTCCTATATGGGACAAAATAAGATTTTTTTTTCTTTTCTTCTCCAAGAGCATGAATTTAAATTAATAAACTTTTAGTTTTAGTAGTAATTTCCAACAATCCCCCACTCAGGTTTGGGAGAAAAGGTGAATAAATTTCCATGCATATTAGTGCTGGGTGAATTGTACTTGGGTGGCAATATCTTTCGACTGAATTAACACGTAGTGAAATGAGAGAAACCATCACATCTCATCAAGTAAACGTACTCTTGGACTTGACGTTTATTTGGTCGAGACCATCACAACACATACTCTACACGCTAGTAATTACAGATTCATCACCACCATTTCTTACAAATAGGAGATCTTGCAGAATGTCTACCCAAAGTAGATTACCCCTATAGGATCTCAAGATCATTAAGAACACCGAAGCTCAATCTCATTGTGTGTTTAGTAAATTTATCAAGTCATTCTCAATAGTACCACCACTACGGGTTATTAATCCAGTGTGAGTTATGAACTCCTCTATAATATCTTCAAGAATGTTTATCCAATGTAGACTACCCTTTTGGGGTCTTGATATCATGTTAGGTGTAATGTATCTCAACCTCATATGAATTCATCAAGTCCTTCTCAATAGGATCACCACTATTGGTTATGAATTCATTAAGAGTTTATACATCCATCAGTAAGAGCTTTAAAGATTTATATGTATCTCAACCTCATCGATGAATTCATCAAGGCCTTCTCAATAGGACCAACAACTAATATCTATGAATTCAGGAGTATATAACCTCATGTTTGCACATTTTATGTCATAGAAATGGCAAGATAGTGCATTATATGGACTCATATGCTATATGTTCCTCATAACTAGCCCGATGCCCCCCTCGACGTTTTCAGGATTACTCTCTAATAGTTAGGCCTTTGGTCAACTGATTTTCCAAATACATCTCTGATCGTACATACTTCAAGGCCATCACAACATTCTTCAATTAAAAAAAATCCTAGATCATGTTTGATGTGAATATGTGTCATTTTTTCATTGTATACGCTATTATGAGCTACACTAATCGCTACTTGCGAATCACAATGGATACATACCAATGTGGAACTTCTCAAGCACTCGACTTCTTGCACATCCAACTCTAGTGCTATGAACTTGGACTCCATGGTGGAGTGTGCTATACAAGCTTGTTTATAGGACTTCCACGATATAGCACCTCTTCCAGAGGAGAACCCATATCCACTGATAGATCTTACTACATCGTTATTATAGACCCAGTTAACATCACAACATCCTTCAAGAACTGCAAGAAACTTGTTAAGGTGAATACCCATATCAATATTGCATCTCAAGTACTTAAATAAACGACGAATATTAACCAAGTGGTTACTATTCAGGTTGTGGGTATAACAACTTAGACTTCTTACGGTACAAGAAATATGATGTTGAGTATAGTTTATTAAGAACGTTACACTTCCTATAATTTTAGCATGTGCATTATGGGATACAACATCCCCATAGTTCTTACGCAAATGAATACTAGAATCATAAGTAATTTTAACAAGCATAATACAAAAAGAGTTTTTCAATATCTTTCTACAAAATGAGACTAACTAAGTAATTTACCATTACTACGACCAATGATTTTTACACCTATATTCACATCAGCTTTCCTCATATCTTTCATACCAAATTTAGAAGACAAGAAGCATTTAACCTCATTAATAATTATGAAAACAAGTTCCAAAGAAAAGCATGCAATCCACATAAAGACATATCATATCACAATCTAACCCTATTAATTTAGAGTAAGCATAAGAATCAGAAATGTTACCTACGAAGCCATCTTTTATTAGTGTATTATCTAATTTTTCCAAAAGTGGCTTCTTGGTTATTTTTCTTCTTGACTTGGGTTTGATCTTTTTTTCTCAACCTATTATCCTCGTTTTGGGATCTAATATCATCAAAGTACCTAAGAGTTTCACACTTAACACACAAATTACGCACAAATAGCTTTAAAAGTAAAAATTCTCCTAAACTAGACAAGAAATGAAAATATCAAATAATAGGAAAGAAACCCTAAACTAAGCACAATATAACCCTAAAATGATGTTTCTTGACTATATTAATCTATACATAAATGGAGACATCAAGACCCCAAACTCAAAGTTTTGTCGTCCCAACAAAATAAGAAATAAAAACTAGGGAAATCTTTATCAACTAAGTCAAGTAAGAATGGGAGAGAAAAATGTAAAGAATGATCCCAAAGAAACTACCTAGAAAGTTTCGTGTAATAATATCTACAAACTAAATCATACATATACTTATCATACAAACAATCAACACAGTATAATTTTAAGATTAGATTAGCTTCGCAATGCAGGGTAAGTTTTTTGCTTAGTCTGATATGGTAGATATAGGCTGTTCCTCGATCCTAACATAGTATCCAATCAACTAGTTGATTACTCTCTATCATCTCAATCATTTCAAGATCACATAGTTAAGAATAAAAATGTCTTTAAGGTTGTAATGTTGGCTTAGGGACGGTATGATAGTATATTTGGATAATGTGAAATGAGCTTTTGTCTCCCTCCTCACTAGCCATCAACGAATCGCCATAGAGCTTGAGTTACACTCAAAGATGTTGTCACTCAACCTAATTGATGAGCTTACAAAGTATCCTCAATAACCCGATAAAAATTTCTTCTATGATTACATAAGATTTCCACTTTGTCGGTCCTTTTTCTTTTCATTCTTTTTCGTTTCGTTTCTTTCGCAAGTTAGCAATGACAATCTTTTTGATGTGAGATGCCATGCTACTTAATTTCTCATTTTCTATTCTTTTTCTCAACAATTTTTTCTTCAATATACCTCGACAAAGGGTTATAATAAAAATTGAATCATCAACATAGCACATATAAAAACAAGCTCAAAAACCCACCCAAGTGTTTCCCATAATTGTACTCACCACCCCCAAACTCAAGCTCCAAAGACGAATACCTTAGCATCACGATTCGAGTATGGGTCATATGAAAAAGTTCTATAATCTAAGGGGTCTGGATTATAAATATGGATACAAATAAAAGGCTTATAGAGTAGAAGGGGATAATAATGATATAACAATTATATTTTGGTAGCAAACTAAAAGGAAACAAGGGCTTATCAAAGAAATGCCTTAATCATCTTCCTAACTACACAATTTCGTGACTTTCTCATCTCTAGCACATTCATTAAACGGGTCTTCAACTAGATCATATCTTATGTTTAAAACACCCCTCATTCTCCCTAAGTTCAAACTTACTTCTACCACATTGCTTAATAATCCTTTATTTATTTTTATGGTATGTTTTGATGTCCATATTTTAAGCATACATAATAACTAGTTTACAAACATATTACTTATCTATCATTAACTCGCGAAGGTTTATACTTTCGAGGCGTTTTACGCATAATACACCTAATTCTACTACAAGAACTTTTAAATTTATCCTAAACACATAGAATGGAATGAGGGATAATGAATCCCTACACCCCCAACTCAAAAGTGAGTCGTGTCCCCACGACTCGAAACAAACTTGATAAGAAATAAAAATTTAAAAATTATACATTAAACACATATGCTACATTTAATGAGATGAAAGGTAAGGAATAAAGATAACATACTCTCGAGGCTATTGCCTCGCATGATCGATACCCAAGATAGGGTAGGTGGATCCTTCAAGCTATCGTGATAAATTTGCTCCAAAAGCGCAATGATGTGTGCTTGTTTTGCTTTGATTTGCGTTACATCGTCTGCCGAAAGTTTGAGCCGTTTCTACTCGGTCAAATCACTCTCTCACCCTTTCTTCCCATGAAAGACCCCCTTCTCTTGAACTCGACTCCTTCTTTCTCTTCTCACGAGAAGTCTCTACACTTGAAGGATTCTTAATACTCGCTCCTCTAAGAATTATTTTGGTCCATTCATTATTGATATTATTAATCTTCTTGTACGTAAGCTTCTCATAACCACGACTCACATTCAATTTCCGCATTAGGCTCATGATAATTGTTGGTTATGTTGTCGAAATCGCCGCCTAGGAGTCAACTTCCTCCTCAGCTGCCTATGCTTAGTAAAAAATCTAGGCGTTCGTTCCTAGCACCTTAGTCGTCGTGGAAGAGGCGCCTACCCCTCCTAGGCGCAAATTAATGCGAAAAAATGGCCGCATAGGCCCTTCTTTTATTTTTCTTATAATCGAGAATTCTTGACATGATATTATAACTCTAATTTTAGTATTTTTTATATTTATGATAGTGTTGTTAGATGCATTTGATGTCTTAAATAGTTAAAATTATTATAATTACTACATATATTACTAAATATATATATAATTAAATAGCAATATTTAAAACCGCATAACCCCTTCTAGGCGCAAGGACCACGTCGACCACCTAGGCTGTGAATCGAGTTCTACAACATAGATTGTTGGGTACTTCAATCAAATACCGACTATGGTGCACTCGTGTAATGCATTACCGAATCAGATATCACTTGCGCTACCTCTATCTCCTCCTTTCGTAAAACACAATTCAAGAAAAGGGAAAATTTCTTACTTATATGCGGTTCGAACTTTCCCAAAAGCTGATGGTGTGAGGAAGTGGTGCCATACTTGTGCATTAGGTTGAAGGTACTTTTAAGGCCAAGGTTCCTTCAACTCCATTTTTCTTTTCCAGCACCAACTCTTTACACAACACATGCTCGTATAACACTTTCCAGTCGAAAGTATCAATCTTCTTCACCGATTCTTGATATAATTGCATGGTCCAACTAAGTACTTGAACTCGAAGTGGCTACGGATCTCTTCAACTATGAAAGGAATCAACTTTTTTTGAACTGGAAATTGACCTTTGCTATCTCGGCTAAAGAGGCCTAGATAGAACTCGTATACTAACTCAAGACATAATCTCGATTGGCTTATCATTAAGGTGGTCCATCCCAGTCTATCACCCAACTCTAGAAACCATCTATACTCACCTTCTCTAAATCCTTGTTCAAATACTCTCTCGTGTGAAGGTTTCAATTCTAGAATCCTTTCTTTAGAGATAGCTAATGAGCGCTTAGAAGCTTATCTCATCACATGTATAAGAATATCAAATTGAATAGGTTATGACATTCTCGGTTCCATAATCACAATGCTTGCTCTTGAGAACTCAAACTCATCACCACCGAATCCTCTCTTAGTGCTAGACTCAAATTACCCTTTCTCTTCTTCCCCGAATTCACACGATTCTCACGACTCTTCCTCTTGGCTTCACCCCGTTCTTTCTTTTAATTCTTTGCCATCTCCCCAGCACTCTATATTGTCTTTATTTTATTTTCCATCTGAATTGACCTCTAACTCAAAGTTGCACGACTCTTGAAATTATCCCTTGATTTTGGGAAAATAAGGTGTTATTTGGATTAGGAAAGGTGTAAGGATGATATTTATCGAAGTGTGTATGATGGAATCTTGCTTGGGTTAAAAGGATATAGATAATTTAGAGAAAGGGTTTTGAATTTTTTTAATTAAATTCTTGAGTTCTATGTGTTTTGGAACAATTAGAGTGGTGAAAGTTTGTTTCTTGGAGTGGAAAGATGAATTTGGATGTGAATCTCTGGTGTTTTGATGTGTGGTGAAGGTTTGTCTGAAGCTTTAATGCAGTTTGGGTGTTTAGAGAAGAAGAAGGCTTAGAGATTTGGTTGTAGGTACTAACTAGACCTTCTATTCATAACTGCTACACGTACTCGTGTGGTGCACCATGTGGGTCGTGCGGTGTACCGTTCCCTATTGCTTCTTCATACCGTACTATGGTTGTCACAATTTATCAACACAAATAAGCTTGTGGTATACCGCATGGGAGGTGCGGTATACCGTGATTATTACTTGCTCTCGGCATGAACACCGATTGGCCATTTAATGCATAGTGTCATGAAGGTTCTTCTCGTGTAGTATATCGCAGGGAAGGCGCGGTATACCGTGAATCCTCTTGACATGCTTCATTTAATTCAAATTGTCTGGCACACTATCATGACACTCGTAGCTATGATGCTCGATCTCTCTGGTAATTTCACCCCAAATTGATGATTTGAAACACCTACACAACAAAAAACCTTTCTCAATAAGCATGATATACACTAAATCATTTAAAAATTAACTAATATACATTACCAAAAACTAAAAATTAGTGCATAAAAACTTTAAAAATTACGGGTGTCTCCCGTAAGGACTTTTATTATACGACGTTCAAAGTTCGACGTGTTATCTGGATCACTTCTTATTTATATAGCCTTCACAACAGCTGGTGAGGCTATTCACATCTACCATCCAAAACTTGCAACCCTTTCTCATTCAGATCTCAATCACCTTCTCCGAAATGACTCCAGTGACGATGAATGATCCCATCCAAGAGTTCTTATAAACCTATGGCCTATTCTCTTATTTGGGGTTTTCCATGAACCTCATTGTAGACCCCAAACTCATCTTCAATTCTCTTTTCCATGGTTTCCGGAAGATCTCAGTTTTCACCTCTTTGGTCATACCTTGGATTTTTGGGATCTCACGTGACTTTTTCTTCTTCGATTTCCCAGAAACATAGAATGTATCTGACTCATTTTAGTGCAAAAGGGCACGGTTTGCTCGTGTACATCGACCAGGCGATGATTCGTTGCCAAGAATGGACGTCCCAGTATAAACAGAAAGTTCTAATCTGCAACATAATCAAGAATAACAAAGTTAGTGGGAATAGCTAACTTACCTACATGGACGAGAATGTCCTCAATAATTCTACATGTCTTTATTGTCAAACTATCCACCAACTGTAAGATTAAGTTTATTTGCTCAGCATCTCCGATTCCCAATCTCTTGACACACTCTTGAGCATGAGATTGACACGCGAACCCAATATACATATCGATTTCGCTTCAAAGGATCCACCTATCTTGTTGGGAGGTTGACCAATATCTTGAAACTTTGGTGGTAGCTTCCTTTGTACTCTCACTGAGACTTTTTCAGTGAGGGCCACAGTCTTTATGTCAATAATTGTCTTGATAAGTCAATATGATCCAATATAATTCTTATAACATGTAATCACAATTCCCATTTTTCATTCTCCAATAAGTGCCTATTAAATGTTTAGATGAGTATCCAAAATCTTCTTCATTAAAATGTCACATAGTAGGGTAGTCATTAGGGCCTAATATATAAGCGCCTAGTGCCTTTTATCAGACGATATTAGCATGCTAGGTAGTCATTAGGGTCGTGAGATTAAACCTTTCGAAAAGCCAAGAGACTAGTAGGGTAGAAAACTAATTCGCCCGTGAGGGGATTTAGATGCTTTTGTATCCTGGCTAAAGTGAATCATATTCAATTCGCCCTTATACCACAAATTAGATAATCGTCAAATAGGTGGATTACTCGCAAGGATCAAGCATTTCATTCTCATACTTTATAAAATCTTTTTAGCATTTCCCTCATTTATAATTTAGATTAATATTTATCTATTTGCAAGTTAGTCTTTTCATTTATAAATAACCCAAAAAACAAAATCTCTTTTATTATTATTGTCTCAATTGCAACTCAACATTTTACTGCATTCAAAACACATTATCCACTTAATTAGTAGTCTCTGAGGATGGATAGCCCTTAGGCTTATCATACATTTACTTGGCGACAACCCGTACGCTTGCGGGAAATGCTAGTTCCACTAGTAGCACCTCATCATATTTATATATAAACCTAGAATGCCAATAGTACTTAACATCTTTATTTTAGTCCTTTCACGGTATATAATATTTTTACTCAAATATATATCACTTTGACTACCAAAATATTACATAATTACCCTTAACAAACTTAATCTCTTCGAGAAAATGTTGAAGCTATATAGATTTTTTCAAATTATCTATAATGGCAACATATTTTGACTCAGTGGTTGAAAAAGCTACCAGTGTCTGCAATTGAGATTTCCAAGAAATGCATTTCTGCCCTAAAGTAAAATAGTAGGCAGTAGTGGACTTTCTAGAGTCTCTATCACCTACAAAGTCTGAGCCTACATAGCCAACAAGCTCAAAAGGAGTATTATTATTATTATCATCATATATTAATCCCACATTCAAAGTAGAGTTCACATAAACAAAACATGTTTAAGAGCAAGGCAATGATCATAGCTTGGATTAGACATATATTTATGAAGTAAAGAGATAGAAAATGCATGTCAAGCCTGATACTAATCATGGAATACATAAGTGAAATTATAACATTAATAAGGCACATTTTCCATTTTTAGAATATCATATTGTGTTTTGGGGCACAATCGTATAGACAAAAGAAAGTATCCAACCAAGGGAACTTGTACATGTTTGCAGTTCAAATTACCATAGTTAGAAATTATCCTTTTCAAGTAGGGTCCTTAAGGTAATTTTAATATGCAACTAGAACTGTCCCTATCAGTAATCATGCCAAGTATTTTTTTCTAGCATTTCCTAATTCTTTCATATTAAACACAAATTTCAAAGCATTCTTAACCTTATTTATAAGGGATAGAGAGTTACAGGTAATTAATATATCATCAATATATAGTAAAATATAACCAAGTGAAGTAAAAATAAGCATCATATTGACATCTACTGAATCCAAGGGACAAAAAAAAAGAATCAAATCTCTTATACCATTGCCTTGGGGACTGCTTTAATCAATACAAGGATTTTTTTTCAATAAACAAACATGATCAAGGTATTTAGCATCTAGGTAACCTTCAAGCTGCCACATATATATAGTTTCCTCAAGATCACCATGCAAGAAATCTATCTTCACATAAAGCTACTCAATTTCAAGTTTAAAACAGGCATATGCAAGTATAATTCTAATAAGTTTTAAATTTAATCACAAGAGAGAAAATTTCAGTGAAATCAATGCCTTCATTTTGAGTATAGCTCTTAGCAACTAGCCTGGACTTATATCTAGGGGGACCAGTTTCATAACTACCCTTTTTTAATTTATACAACATTTACATTCAACTAGTTAAGCGTCTTTAGGTTTAACAACTAAAGTCCAAGTTTTATTAAGGAACAAGGAACCAATTTCATCATTCATGGCACTAATCCACAGCTAACTATCGTTAGAACTCATAGCATCAAGATAAGAGTAAGGCCCAGAATCCCTAACGTCAACTACAGTAGTTAAGTCAGTATTAATTATACCAGATCAGCATAGAAATACCTGCTTGGAGCCTTAGGTTTTCTTATTTTCCTATCTCTAGCTAGCTGGTAATCTTGTAGTCCTTCTACTAATGACTCAGTCAAGTAATCAGCCTCCTCTTTTCAAGTTCATCAGGTTGCCAACACCTTCATCACCAAACCGTAATTGGGGTTGATCCAATTGATGGCCTCCAGTAGAAGAATCACTTTACCTTCCAGGTATGAGATTCTCCACCTTAATCTCATATTCCATAATCTCTTCAGTAGGTTCAAAAAATGCATCACTTCGTATATTTGTAACATTCTTGCAAGGAAATGTTAACTCATCAAATATACCATCTCTACTTACAAATTTTTAAACCCTAGTGTTCTTAACCCACAATCTATACCCCTTAACCCCATGTTATTGCTGGTAACCAAGCATAACATATTTGATAGACCTAGGGTCAAGTTTATCATCTTTGTTATGAGCATAAGCTACACAACCAAAAATTCTGAAGTGGGACAAATCAGGTTTCCTTCCAGTCTAGACTTCCATAGGGGATTTGTAGTCAATAGACATGTTAAAGATTCTATTAATAAAGTAAGTAGCAGTGTACAAAGCCTTCCCCCAAAAATATTTAGGTAAAGCAGAAGTAAACAAAAGAGTCCTAACTTTTTCAAGAAGTGCTCTCTTCATCCTCCCAGCTAACGTATTTTGCTAAGGGGTTATTCTAACAGTTATATGTCTAAAAATTCCATTTTCTTTACAAAAAGATTCAAATTCTTCGTTGAAAAACACAAGGCCAGTATTAGTTATGAAAAATTTAACAATTTTGCTATATTGTTTTTCCTCTAAGGTTTTCCATTCTTTAATTTAAAAAAAGTGTTTAATCCTTAGTTTTTAATAAAAAGGTCCACACCTTCCTACTGAAATCATCAATAATGAACAAAAAATATTTTAAGTTTACAAGTGAATCATACCTTTCAGGCCCCCACAAGTCAGCATGCACATATTCTAGGCAATCAGAGGTTAGATAAACCTCATCCTTAAACTTAAGTCTGTGTTGTTTAGCTAACACACAATTTTCACAGTAAGATAAATCACAGATATAGTCCTTACCAAAGCATCCTTGCTTGCTTAGAAAAGTGAGCTCTTGGTGACTTATATGCCCAAGCCTCAGTAGCTACTTAAGAGAAGCTGATTGCTTAGACTCAGAAACAATATTAGATAAACAAAAAATATGATTGCCATTACGAACATAAAGTCCAAAATACTTAGTACCAGTAAATAAAAGTTAGAATTCCTATACACATGAATGTTATCCTTGGATACTTTAGAAACATAACCAATTTTATTAAGAGCACCCAAAAAAACAAGTTCCTTTTTATTTCAGCTATATATATCTAACATTTGTCAAAGTAACTAATTTTCCATCATACACTTTCAGTTTAATCTTTCCCACACCTTTATCATCACGTGTTTGATCATTTCCCATATACACAGTTTCATTACTAGTTTCAACAAGACCAATAAATATTTTAGATAAGGGACACAAATGAAAGGTGCAACTAGAATCAAGTATCCAATTAACATGACTAGATTTATCTATGATATTCAGTCTTTCATATTCATCACCATCTATCTTAGGTATGCATACTACATTGAATTCATTATTACCAACAATCCTTTTGTTCTTAAGTTTGAAAAAATTCTTCTTTAAATGTCCAACTTTTCCATAATGAAAACTTTTTTGAGTCTCTTTAGACTTAGGATTATTCACATCAGGTACATGTATAGTATCTGTTATTGGTTTAATGAACATGTTAGATCCAGTTCTTCTACTTTGTATTATTTCATTTTATCTGGTTTTTTGGCAGCAACTACTTGATCAAAAGTAGGGACAATATTCGCATATTAAAATATATCTTTCACAACTTGATAAGAATCATGAATAGAGTTCAAAATAATCAAGAATTTACTAGTATTATCTGAAGCATAGGGGGTACCATTTAGCATCAAAGTCATTTTCAAAAACTCATCGAGATTATCATCTAAAGATTTTCAATCATCCATCTTATAGTTGAACAAAGATCCTTTCAAGATAGTGGTGGGTCCTTGTGTGTTATAAAATTAAGTACTGAAATAAAAGGAACCACAATACCGCAAGTGTACGGTTGTCCAAGTAATACTCCGACAAGTCGGATTCGTTCTCAGGGATTGGACTGGTATAACCCAAGTGTTCAACAGATAAATAGTAATAATTGCAAATACAGAAAATAAAAGATAAAATATATTTGTTTGGTTTTTATATTAATCCTAAGAATGCAAGAAAATAAATTACTGAAAATAAATACTAAAGGACTAAGATGAAAATATGATCTATACTTGAGTCTCGCTAGGGAATCACCTAAACTTACCTAATTAATGTTTTCTTTAAGGGAAGAACTGATATTTCTATATTAGTCGGGACTCTATAATCTCCTAGCCCCCGTCAGGGTGGACCTAGGAGCTATTCTCAGATGTTACAAACCCCGTCAGGTCAATTATAATCCACCTTCGAATGAATACTATTTTACCCAATTGGCTATAAGGTTAACTAAGTCCGTCAGGATCAATAATTTCTACCTTACGTTTATTATCTAGTTCAGTAATTAAACCCCCCGTCAAGGCGATCACTTCCCCACCAAAGTGAATAGCTTAATTACTATGACCTATCTCCGATTAGCTAATTCGTTGATAGTGAAATTAATATAAAATAAGAAACAATATGAAATACCTAATTCAAATTAAACTAGAAACTAATCTCAAATTGAAATACATGAATTAAACAAATTAGGGTTCATCCCATTACGATTCTCAAGTAGTTAAGGTTTAGCTCATATTGAAAGTAAAAACAATAAAGAAATTAAAAATATACATGTCCTAATAACATAAATAAAATAAGAACCTAGATAGAGGAATTGGCTTGAACTGTTGTATGAAGAAAAGGATTCTCCAGCTTCTGCTCTTGCTTCCGCCTCTTGACGCTCTCTCTAAGGATGTATATATTGAATGAATTATGAGAGGTACTGAATTATGAGGTCTAAGAGGTGTATTTATAGGTGTTGGAGGACCCTAGGTCGAATTTCTTGGAGTGGAAGACAAGTCAAGGACTTTTAAATTCGTAGCTCTAAATTCTAGGAAACGTAAGATTCTTCTGCTGATTTGATTTGGTCATATCTTTTTCAATACTTATCCGTTTGAGAAGTTCCAATATATGAAACTGCTTGTCTTGGAAAGAGCTTTCTATTGGTGCAGATCAATCGTCCAGAATCCTAGCCAATCTTTAATTATGATTTAATCTTTAAAACGTGGCTGGAATTTCAGATTTCAAAAGGCAGCTTTATCTTTTCCTTCTTTGAATATATCTTTCCTAAATCTTCTTGTTTCCATGTAAATCCTCTTTCCTTCAATCCTTCATCTTGACTTGGTCTCTAAGTAATTACCATTTATCTTTTAAAGCTTCACATTAAATAAATAATTAAACCGCATATGCTTAAAAAGAATAAATCAATAAATCAAGAAAACGAAATAGGAAAGTGTACTCTAAAAATAGAAACTCGACTCAAAATCATTTTCTAACACTCTAAAATACACTAAGACTTTATTCTCACTTCTTCTCCTTGGATTGGTCTTTCATGAAATTTAAGAACCGCTTAACTTTGCATTAAAAATAGTCAAATTTACGCACAAAAGCTCAGATTCTGCAAATAGTTAATTTCCAAGGGGAGAAAGTGCAATATGATCACTTAAGCCTAAAAGTCTATCAAATAAGTCATTTATTCACCTAAAAGGATGTCTCCAGAGGGCTAATAATTAGAACAAATAGGGAGACATCAAATAGCCATGTTGGGCAAAGACTTAGTAGTATAAAACAAGTCTTACTTACCCCAGAGTTCAAGTGCTGTATCACATATATCTACCCTTGTAATAACCGAATCAAACAAATTAAGGAACAAAATATCGAAGGCATCTTCATTAATTTCACCTTCTTTTTCCAGAAGGTCCTTAAGCCAATTTTTTACGTCCTCAAGCAATACATGTCCGACTTTATGATGAGACAACATCGCCTTCATCTTTTTTTGCCAAATACCAAAGTCAGTTCTTCCATCATAGACTGACATCGCGATACGAAGCCATCAGGTTCGTACAAGAAAAATATATAAATTTTGTACTAACAGACAAGAACAACCTTAAAGTATAAAAATATTTTTCAAATCACAAGTTTATAAACCTACAAGATCTTGGAAACTAAAAGCCTCCAATAGATCTAAGAAATACAAAATCTTTTTAAAACCTTTAAAAAGTTTCAAGAAAAGCCAGAAACCTCAAAACCTAACATAGAAAAGAAAGAAAATAAACCAGTTTCAGATTTGAGTCGTCAAAACCCTACAAGAAACAAAAATACTGCACATTTGTAAGAGTAAACTCTGATACCACTGTTGTAAATACCTTTAAATTTAGTTTTGATTTCAAGCATTTTCAAAATAAAATTTAAGAACAGAAAGTAAAGAACACGAACGATTTATCGTGATTCGTCTGAAGTCTACATCCACGTGTGGATCCGGTGAGAGAAGCATTTTCACCAAAATGCCGTCGCTTACAGATTACAGATGTTTCTCTATGTATTCAAAGAAATCTATCTAAAATCTCAAACTATACCAATAACTTAAAAAAATTTAGCCAACTACGCTGACTATCTAACAAGTATGATACTTGTTATATTTAGAACTTTCTAGCTATTATAGAAAATTTCAATAGTCTAATATATCCAAAGGATAAAGAACCCTAGGTTGTTACTCTGAAACCGAGAAAAAAGACAAACAAAAGAGTGAATAAGAGAATGAACATAATAGTGAAAAGTACGCCTTATATATGAAATAGGTAGAGTTTTAATTAAAGTTGACTAATAAGATCAAGATCGATGGCTGAAACTCATCCCACAATATGTTGTCGTAATAGACTTAAGTTTAATAACAAATATGTTGAATAACCGTATAAGTCAAGACTTAAATCAAACACTAATGGACCGACCCAAATTAAACACCAAACACACTTCATAATGTCCACAACAATAATATTAGAACTTTGAGTAACGAAATAAGAAATCTATTCTATATTTATGTAAGAAAAAAAGAAAAAAAAAAGAAAAATCGAATAATTTATTCATTTTTCTATATATTATCACATTTTTGTTTGTTTTTGTTGCGTTGGTGGCCACTAGTTCATATTGGTGGACAATCTCTTAGTTTGTAGTGGATAACAATCTTAACGGCTCACCAAAGATACCTGCCTCACTACTTTGATACATCTTCTATTTTCTTTTGATGGCTAGTCTGAGCTTCACTTCCACAGGAATTAAACACCCAACAATTCAGCCTCAGAACTGCATATTCAACAACTATAACTTCACCGAATTCTCATTCCCATTCCATTTCTCCCAAAGACCACCCAATAACAAGCTTAAACTCCACCAATTGCCACACTGCACTTCCTTATCAGAAAGCTCAGTTGCTCCCAACATTGACAAACAAGAAGAAGAGGAAGATTATGACGATCCGACTGCAGAACTGAGCTATCTCGATCCTGAAACAGATCCTGAAAGCATAACGGAATGGGAACTGGATTTCTGCTCTAGGCCTATCCTTGATATCAGAGGAAAAAAGATGTGGGAGCTTGTAGTTTGTGATAACTCCTTATCACTTCAATACACTAAGTATTTTCCTAACAACGCTATTAATAGTATTACTCTCAAGGATGCTCTAGTGTCGATATGTGATGAATTAGGTGTTCCTTTGCCGGACAAAGTTCGCTTCTTCAGGTACCTTTCCATAAAATTCGCTTATATATTTGTGAAATGTAGACAGAAATGATGAAGTTATTCTCATAATCTTACAAGTCGTGTGGAGGTTTAGTTCGTAGTTTAGTGGAGAATAATAATAATAATAATAAATCAGGGGGTTGGTGTGTGATGAGTGTGCAGGTCACAAATGCAGACCATAATATCAAGAGCTTGTAATGAGATTGGTATAAAGCCTATTCCTAGCAAAAGGGTGAGTATGAATCATCATCATCATTCAAATTTGGGTTAGTGTATAAGAATCAATAGATGATAAATTTGTATAAAATTACAGTGCTTATCGCTTCTTCTATGGCTTGAAGAACGGTATGAAAGTGTATATACAAAGCATCCAGGGTTCCAGAAAGGATCGAAGCCACTCGTTGCTCTTGATAATTCATTTCCAATGAATCTCCCGGAGAACCTCTATGGAGAAAAATGGGCATTTGTCCAGTTACCCTTCTCAGGTACTGTCCAAACCATACCATATCATACATGTGTTATCATTTTTAAATATATGTTTAACTTCATATTTTTCTCACCTCATAAGCTGTTCGTGAGGAGGTATCATCCTTAAATACAAAAAAATTCATATTCGGAGCTAGTCTAGACTTGGAACTGCTGGGAATTGAGATTGAGGAGAACACATTAATTCCTGGACTTGCAGTTGCAACCTCACGTGCTAAACCTTTAGCAGCTTGGATGAATGGACTGGAAGTTTGTTCAGTTGACGCCGATATATCACGAGCTGCCTTGATTTTATCAGTTGGAATCTCAACCCGTTATGTTTATGCCACCTATACTAAATCACCATTATCAACTAGTGAAGCTGAAGCCTGGGACGCAGCAAAGAAAGCTTCTGGAGGTTTACATTTTCTTGCTATCCAAAATGACCTTGATTCTGATGATTGTCTTGGTTTCTGGCTCCTATTAGACTTGCCACCTCCACCAGTTTGATTTTTTAATCTCTATTCAATTCGATATAAGTTTCTGATTGATTTTCTGCCAATAAAACTCGTGTTTTGATGGCGCATTCTGGAGTGGAGCTAAAATATTTTGTTTGGGGACTACGGCCACGGTCCCGGGAAAAAGGCCAAGTTAATTGCTTTATAGTTCCCAAATTATGCAAAAAAATCTTTAAAGGTATCTATATCATGTAAAAATTGCACAATAGAAGCAAATGTAGTTATTTCTTTTCCAATTTTTAAAATGTTTATTAAGTAAATAATTAGCATAAAAAATACATAATATGAAATCTATTCAGACCCGTCTTGTTTAACAAGTCCCTGATAAAAAATGTTAAAAATCTCAAGTTAGGGCAAGTTGAAATAGCTTGGAACTCCGAGTTCAAATGTTTTCCCATTCATTAATAGAACTATGCATATGATGAATGGTTGTCTTCGTGGCATTCTTCAAAAAATATCTTGTCTTCCTCATACTCGGTCTGATGTTTCATTTAGAACTAGTTGAGTTTGTCGTACCATGTACGGAGGATGCGGTCTCTGTAAATTATAACATTTTTAAGTTGTTAACTGTAGCAATATTACAAGCTTCCAAGGTCGCTACTACTTCTCCTTCCAGCGACAATATACACTAAACATTTTTAGTGTGAGCTTTAACGCAGGTGCCTTTAGTCCCACTTGTACAATAACAATTCTAGGCTAATCAATGTCTATTTGAAGGAAAGGGCGGATCCAGAATTTCGAGTCAAGTAGGGCTATTATTATTCCAAAAAAATCACACCTAATAAACCTTTTATATATTTAATAAAATCATTAAAAAACACCCACAAAATCTTTTTTTTCACTGCGCAAAACAAATCATATTCACTAAGTAGGTACAAAAAAAAAAAATCTTATATAGATGGAAGCTCAAGGATCCAAGAAGCTTTAATCTTTCTATACAAATAAATGGTATGCTCAAGGTGAAAGCTATGTGTGATGTGGGTGTGAATCTTATGCCAAAGTCCATGTTCGAGAAACTTGGACTTTAGAAATCAGAGAAAGCTCCAGTGAAGTTGCAGTTTGCTAACAACTCAGTTACCAAGACATGGGGAACAGTGGAGGACGTTCATGTCCGATCAGGTAATACCACCATCCTTACTGACTTTGTTATACTTAATTTCGATGCAGATAAGCAGGTTCAAATCATACTCGGAAAGCCTTTCTTGGCCACAAGTCAGAGCATAGTCAACTTCCAGGATGGGACAGTTACCCTTCATGCTAAAAACGTATCCGAGACATTCTATGTCTGGGGTAAGAAACCAAGGAAGTCAGATCTCACCGTTCCTATCATCCACAGCCTTTCACATCACAAAGTCCCTAAAGAAAAGATCCACTCAAAGCCTGTGGATTGATGTCTCCCTATTTGTGATGATTTAATCTATCTTGGAGACATCATTTTAGTTGTATTTATTAGTTTATAAGTCCATTTTCTCATGATTTAGTACACTTTCCTATTTTTTGTCTTGAATTAATTATATATTATTTTAGAGCATATTGGGTTTAATTATTTATTTAGTGTGAAGCTTTAGAGTTATATGGTAATTAATTAGAGTCCAAGTTGGTTCAAAGAGCTAAAAGAAAGAAAATAAACATGGGAATTGAAGATAAGGAAGTAAAAGCTAAAAATGTGGAAAATGAAAAGCTGCCTTAAATCTGAATTTCTGCACCTACGACCACAAATCATATTATATCTTAAAATAGGTGAGGAATTTGGAGAAACGGTCAAGAAAAAAGTTGGATATCTTCCCGAGACGATGAATTTCGACTACTCATACGCGTCAATCGGATAAGTATTGAAGCTGTTAGGACCAAAACAAAAACGGGGTTGATTCCATGTTTTTGGGCTACGAATTTGAGTTGGAATAGGAGTCCAATATTTACCTTTTCCTTCAAGAAAATGAATTAGGTCAACCTATACACTATATACAACCTCTTAACATTAGAAAATCATCCTTGACCAAACCTTTAGGTCAGGAAGAAGCTATAACACAAGAAGAGAAGTCTGGAAGGAGCTGTGCATCAATTATGTCTCCTTCAACCTTCAAATCTGTAATTCTTTTCTTTTCAACCTTTAGTATGAATTAATTCTATTTAGCTTGAGTTTTAGCATATATGTATGAACCCTAGTTTTGGTTGACATCTATCTAATTTGATTGAATTTATGTTTTGATTTCTCTGTTTATGTGTTGGATTTATATTATGTGTTCTTTACGGTGTACAACGTATAGGATTACCATCATAGTAGTTAGATAACCGGTATATCTGACTATAGAATTAGCACATAACATCTAGAATAAGGTTTGATCTGACAACCCAGCCTAACTAGATATTCAATGGTTTAGTGTATTGCTATTTAATCAATTGCAGGAATAGTTTGCTTAGGTTCTTATTGACACAGGTAAACCCTATTTGAAACTACCTAGCGCAATTGAAACCAAACTATTAAAATACTACATGATTCATACCTTACATGTTTAGAACGGCAAAACTAGTGGGGATTACTTGCTAATTACTCAGGCTAAACTATCATACTATCTTCTTTTCTTTTATTTATTTTCTGTCTTTAGTTTAGTAGTCTAATTTTCCTTTACTAAAAACCAAATAAAAATCTATCTTTCTTTTCTTCTCTTGCGTATTATTATTCTAGCTTAATTATTTGCACTTGAATATTTGCATAAGTTCTTCTGAACCTTCGTAGTCCCTGAGGAACGAATTCTACTTATTCATTAAAACTTGCATACGATCTGTATACTTGCAGAATCGTGCTCAGCTTAGGGTGTTTATTTGCACTTATTTTATGTATCTATTATCAAACCTTAGGCGACACCATGGATACTGAGCCAAAGATTGAGTTTCGGGTCGGCCATGAAGTTCTATGGAAAGCCCACAACCAGATAATAGGCCACGAGGTCACCAAGACTCGTGAATGGGACCATTTGTAGTCACCAAAGTTGTTTCAACTAAGGTGATAGAGATCAGGCCCAAGAGGGGCATTAGACGAAGATTAGTAGACGTTCATAGCCTTGCTCGTTGCTAGGGAGGCTATATTCACAAATCTTGATAGAGGTAACGCGTCTAACTTTAAAAGACGTCAAATAAAAAGTGTTGTACGGGAGACAACCCGCAATTTTTTTATGTTCTTATGTTCTTTATTCATGTTCAGTTTCGTTGTTTTTAGTTGATATTGCATATTTGAGAAAGGTATTAGTGTTTTTGATGTTCAGGTATTAAAGAAATCGAGTTAGGGAGGAAAAATAAATTTTTGCGCATATTCTGACCTACCCGCCGGTAAACCGGCCATACGACCGACAAGTCGGCGGGTCAAAAAGAGTGCCCACGGGTTCGCGAATCAGGTTTTTTGCCGAGAGGTGGAATTTTGAAAAATTGCTCACCGGGTACTGGTGGGTCCTTGTGTGTTATAAAATTAAGTTCAAAAATAAAGGAACCACAATTACCGCAAGTGTACGGTTGTCCAAGTAATATTCGATAAATCGAGTTCGTTCTCAAGGACGGATTAGGTTCAACTCCAGTATTAATCAGATAGTAAAAATAATTGTTTTAACAGAAAAGTAAAATAATATGATTTTCGTTTGGTTTTCTTAAAACTAAATATGCAATAAAATAAATTAACAGAAAATAAATAAAAGACTGACTTCAGATAAGAGAGATACTTGAGTCTCGCAAGGAATCCACCTAATTAATACAATCTATGCTATGTTTAAGGGTAGAATTGGTATTAGTATACTAGTTGGGACTCTAAAATCTCCTAGCCCCCTGTCGGGTGGACCTAGAAGCTATCCTAAAGTATCATAAACACCTGTATGGTCGAATATGCTTCTTCGGATGATATGATTTTACCTCTTTGGCTATGTAACTAGTTAAGTCTGTCGGTCAATAACGAACATTACACGGGTATTACCTAGATCTGTATTCAAACTCCCCTATCGGATGATCACTTCGCCACTAAAGTGAATAACCCAAATACTAAAATCTATTTCTAGTTGTACGGAAAAGAAATAGTGATTAAGAACAAAGTAATATCCAATATCTAAGACTCAATTCAAATTAAATCATAACAATCCCAAATTCAAAACAAAGATTAAATTAATTAAGGTTCATCCCTTTAATGCGATTCTCAAGTATATAAAAGTTTAGCTCATAGCAATATTAAAGACTGAAACTAAATAGAAAGACATCATATTTAATTACAAAAAAGAAATATATAACCTAAGGATTAGATGACTGCTGATGGAAGAACAGAATTCCTCCAGCTCTAGCTTCTCCTTTGCCTTCTTGCTCTTGAAGTCTCTGACTCTCTCTCTCTCTAAAGATGTATATATTGAATGAATTATGAGAGGTGGTTCTAACTCTCTCTTTGAAGATGTATATATTGAAGAATAATTGAGAGGTAGTGAATTATGAAGTCTAAGGGGTGTATTTATAGGTGTTAGCAAGCCCTAGGTCGAATTACTTGGAGTGGAAGACAAGGCAAGAACTCTTAAATTCGTAGCCCTAAATTCTAGAAAAGGTAAGATTTTGCTGCTGATTTGATTTGGTCATATCTTTTTCAATACTTATCCGTTTGAGAAGTTCCAATATATGAAATTGTTTGTCTTGGAAAGAGCTTTCTATTGGTGCAGACCATTCGTCTAGAATCCATGCCAATCTTTAGTTATGATTTAATCTTTAAAACGTGGCTGGAATTTCAGATTCACAAGGCAGCTTTATCTTTTCCTTCTTTGAATAAATCTTTCCTAAATCTTCTTATTTCCATGTAAATATTCTTTCCTTTCATCTTTATCTTGACTTGGTCTCTAAGTAATTACCATTTATCTTTTAAAGTTTCACATTAAATAAATAATTAAACCGCATATGCTTAAAAAGAATAAATCAATAAATCAAGAAATCGAAATAGGAAAGTGTACGCTAAAAATATAAACTCTAGTAAAAACATTTCCTAACACTCTAAAATACACTAAGACTTTAATTCTCACTTCTTCTCCTTGGATTGGTCTTTCATGAAATTCAAGAACCAATTAACTTTGCATTAAAAATAGTCAAATTTACGCACAAAAGCTCAGATTCTGCAAATAGTTAATTTCCAAGGGGAGAAAGTGCAATATGATCAATTAAGCCTAAAAGTCTATCAAATAATTCATTTATTCACCTAAAAGGATGTCTCCAAAGGGCTAAGAATTAGAACAAATAGGGAGGCATCAGGTACCCGGTCACATCGCCGGTATACCGGTCAATCAAAAAACACGTGCCCACGGGTCTATATATCAGGTTTTATGCCGAGGCGAGTCTTTTTAAAAGTTGCTCACCGGGTAGCCGGTAAGACCACCGGTAAGTCGGTCCGTGCCGCTGGAGAGAGAAAATTTCTGCGTTTTTTAGGTTATAAAGAAGAGGAAGGCTAGTCTATTACGAATCTTACAATCCTTAAGCCTCTCTTTCTTTTCTAAACCTCTCCCAACTCCATTGAAGCTTCATCAAACCTTCCCCAAACATCAAAACACTACCCAGTCACCATAAAAACACATCAAATCCTTTCTTCACATCATTACAAGGAAGATTTAACCACCCAAATCTTACCAAAACACATTAAATCCTAGAATCAAAAGCTTAAATTTCAGATATTCATCCTACAATTTCTTAGATCCATACCAATCCATCAAGAATCCATCTTACCCATATAGAGATTCACCATCAAAACACATTTCCTAACCCAAATAAAGCTTGTTCAACCAATAATCATGAGTTTTAATTTTCAAGAGTGGTTAAAGCTTTGAGTTGGAGGTTAATTGAGATGACTAAGAGAACAGAGACATTAGCTACTGTGAGGGAGATGAAGAAAATCAAGGTATTGGGTTCTATTGAGAAGAAATCAAGTGAGAAAGGTTCGAGTTCCAACACAAAGGGTGAAGTTGGTCATGAAAAGAGAGGTCAGCTGTGTTTAATTCAATGGGAAAAAAGGTTCCACTTTTCGTGAAGAAGACAACACAACCTCTACAACTCAAAGGTCCTACACCCGAAGAAAAAGAGAAAGCTTCAAAGGCCTTGATAGTTTCTGCAAAGAAACAATTAGAGGAACTACCTTTTGCTTATGAGAGAGTATTTGAAAAAGAAGCTGGTAAAGGAGAGTACAAGAGATTCTTGGAGATTGGTGAAAGATTGGGTTGATCTACGTTCATGGTAAGACGTTCTGATGTATGTCATAAATTAGTTTCCGAATTCTATTTAGGCCTCTTTAGACGATATAGTAAAGGTTGTGTTCCAGTTAGAGGCAAGTTAGTTCCTTTTACAGTTGAAGAGATTAGAAACCACTTACAGTTTAAGAAATTGGTTGGACCATGCAAGTATAGAGCAACGGTGGATAGAAAGAGAATCTTCGGTTGGAATTTACTTTTTGAGCATGTCTTAGACAAGGAGAAAGTGCAATCACATAAGGGAGAATTAAAGGCACCTTGGCCTTACAAATATCTCCAAGCGGATGCTAGATTTTGGCACAATTTCCTTACCCTTAACGTCTTTGGAAACACAAGAATTTTGGAAGTAAGTAAAAAAGAACACTATCTTGTTGAATTTTATTGTGAGAGGAGAAGAAGTAGATGTGGCACAGTTGATCTTTTTTTTTGAGGAGGTGATTCGATTTTCGGTCTCTCCTATCTCGTTATTTAATGTGAAATATCCTACTATGATCCCATGTCTTGTTCGGAAAGCGGATGTGATTTTGGGTGAAGGAGAGAAACTAGAGTTTAAAACAAGTAACAATATTGACAATGCTTGGATCATGAAAGTTTTGAGAGGTGCCGGAATTATGCAAGTCTCAAAGGAAGAAAAGGATCGTAGTTGGCAAGAGAAGATGGAGGAGCGATTAAATAAAGTCGAAGCAACTCATACTTTCTTAGCCAAAGATGTGGCACAAATCAAAGCCAATCAAGTGCACATCATGACACTCCTTGAGAAATTAAAGAAAGATCCAGCAAATCCTATCTTGGATGTCGATAATGCGAGGCAATAGCCTCGAGAGTATGTTCTCTTTCTTCCTTGCCATTTCTGTAAATGCTTTATCTGCTAAATTTAATTTCTTTTTCGAGTCATGGGGACACGACTCATTTTTTAGTTGGGGTGTGGGGATTCGTTGTCTCTCATCTCCATTTTTCTGTTTTTAGGTAGAAAATAATTTTTTTTGATACATGGGAATTAGATGTAGAGTGTGTTTAATAGCTCGAAAGCATACACTCAGTAAGTTAATGATAGAAAGTAGTATGTTTATGAGCTACTTTAATTTGTATGCTTTGAGTATTTGCAGGAAAACACACATTGATAGTAAAGAAAAGATTAGTAAGCAATGCGACAGAAAGTATGTTCGATCTCAGGGAGCCATGAGTGGTGTGTATGCCGTGAGATCCAAGCTAGTTGATAAACCCATTTGATGAACGTGCTAAAGGTAAGAGAATAACGAAATTGCATAGTTTAATAAGTGATTAAGGCGATTCTTTCATAAGCCCTTTGTTGCCTTTTAGCTTGTTGTCCAAATTTATTATATTATATCTTTCTCAGTCCCTTCTAGCCTTTCTAAATCCTTTTTATTTAACCACATTATAAGCCATATCCCTTTAGATTATAGGACTTTTCCATATGACCCGCACTCGAATCGCGATGCATAGACAGTTGTTTTAGAGCTTGAGTTTGGGGTGGTGGGTCCACCATTATGGGAATTGTTATTGGGATGGGATTTTGGAGCTTATGAATTGTGCTTTGTTATTATATTGATGATGATTCACAGGTTTATATTGTAAACCTTTGTCGGGGTAATAGTAAATGAAAAAAGCTGAAAAGCATGATAAGAAAAGAAAAAAAATATATATATATATATGAGAAAAATAGCGTGATATCTCAACATCAAAAAGATTATATATTTAGACCAGCAAAGAGGATTTTTTATATGAACATCATTATACTTTAATTGGGTTATTGGGTATGCTACTTTGTGCATCAAGAAATCATTTGGGTTGAGTGAGCAACGTTTTATGTGAGTAACTCCAGCTCAAGGGCGATTCGTTGATGGCTAGTAAGGAGAGAGCCAAAAGCTCACTCTAAATTATCCAAATATACTTATCATACCGTCCCTAAGCAAACATTACAACCTTCAAGACCTTTTGATTCTTTCCTATGTAATCTAGAAGTGATTGAGCCAATAGAGAGTAGTTAAGTGGATATTTGGATACTAGTGAAGATCGATGAACAATCTATAGCCTCCTTGGTGAACTGAGTAAAGATCCTCCCCTTCTTACATTGCGAAGCTAATCGAATCTTGAATTCAAGTCGTGTTGACTATGGATATGAAAAGTATACAGGTATGTAGTTTGTAAATATTATTACATGAAATTTTCTGAGTAGTTTCTTTATGTCTATATATTCTGCTATCTTCCTTCCCACTGTGCTTAATTAACCTAGGTGTATATTTAGAGACTTCCCTTTGTTTTTATCTTTATTGTATCGGGACAATACAACTTTGAGTTGGAGGTCTTGATGTCTCCCCATTTATGATGATTTAATCTTAGTCAGAGACATCATTTTTAGTGTTTTAGAAGTCTAAATACTTGATTTTCACATGTATTAGTGCACTTTCCTATTTCTTATCTTGATTTAATGATTTAATATTTTTAGAGCATATATGGTTTACTTGTTTGTTAATTGTGAAACTTTAAAGATATATATGGTGATTAATTAGATTCCAAATCAATTCTAAGAGATAAAGGAAAGAAGATATGCATGGAAATTGGAGATAAGGAAAGAAAAGATAAGATATGGAAAGATGAAGTTGCCAAATAAATCTGAATTCCAGCACAAGACCAGCCTATCTAGATAGTCATTAAGGTTTATTTTCATCATCAATCGTCATTAATAGGTAGGACTACACCTAGGATCCAAGTGGCGCAGGTTAACCCTTTGTGAGTTCCCTCGTGATTGTGAGGTTGCCACCCTAGTTCGCTCTCCGGTGATAGGGGAAATTTAGAATCCCGACTACATATCTAAGAGCTATTGTCTTCCTTATAAACTTATATAGATAGAAAGATTTAGAAGGATTAGTGCATACTAGCAAATACCTAAGCTATACTCTCTCATCTTATTTCTTCCATATTTATTTTATTGTCTTTTAATTTCATTAGTTTAATTATTAATCTCTCAATTAATCATCTTTATTTTCTGTCTTTTAATTATTTATTGCTACTCTGAATTATTTGCTCATTCGTATAACACACTAAGTCCCTGAGAACGAATTCTTCTTATCATTAAAACTTGCATATGTCTTGTAATACTTGCAGTTGTCTAGGGTGATTAGTGCATTGTTTTTCGGATTTACTTATCATAGTTTTATCACACCCTATGCGACACCATAGGAGAACAGAAGACCCTCCCGGACAAAGAGATACCCCCAAAGTGGTAGCGGAATCTCGAGGAAGCCTCTACTTCAATTTCAAAATAATCGGGTCAATCTTGTCAATAGGTCCTATCTGCAGATGGATCGTTGAATCTGTTTGATCGAGAGGAAGGCGAAGGATAAAGAATGTCATACCTAGGTCGCTCCAATAAATCCACCTCCAGACGACATCTAACACTCGAGGATCCATTCATCTTTTATAAATATATAAAGAAAGACAAGGAGAAGCTCCGGAGAAATCTGGTAGAGAGGGATGACGATCTACAGTAAACGCAACCCATTTATATAGGAAGGTGAGCGACGGATTCATCTTTTCTAAGGTTATTTTGACATGACGCCTCAAATTCTCTGACAATACGCGAAGCTCCTTGGAAAAATCGTAGCAATCATGACTCATCCACCAATTCAGTATAGACAAATGCCCCACTTCAATAGACGAGTGCCCCATAATTATCACCTCTTACTAAAGGCTCGAGTTCGGGGGAACTCTCTGGTCGAGCTTATTAGAAGATTTCAAGACATCCCTTTCGAGTTCAAGGGGTATTGATAGGCTCTTTTGCGTTCCGCTGAGGGCAAGGATCATGACCCACTCACGAGAATATGGGCGGGAAGTCACCTCCTCCCCCGAGTCGAGGACTGAAGCGCAAAAAGGCTCTGAATCGCTTTGTTGCTTGTTTGGGTATCCAGTTGCCCGAGCACTCCCTTTATACAGACTACAAAAGTCTGTCCAGGTATATTGGGTTTTTGCTATCGATAAATACACATGTCATTGGTCTAGAGAGGTATCATTTTTATTACTATACTGTTCATATTTACAGTCAGATTTTGTCCATTAGTATTTTTCTCGTTTTCGACCCCGTACTGTCTTGTCTGTCGAAGTGCCACCAGGAAGCAACTTTCCATGTGGTCTGACCCTTGTTTGATTTCAAGTCACCTAATCAAATATGAATATTTCCCTTCGGGTGACTCCCAAGAGAAAATTTAAAAACCCACCTTTCGAATATTCATATTGATAGGTCATTTTACGCTATGTCAATTACCATCACCATCCACCATTGATACAAAGATCTAATATCTCACTTAACTTTAAAAGACTTGTTCATGATTTAGAGATGAGTTCAAAACAAGCCTACTTTATAATTACATAATAAATGCTGGCTTCACTTACCCATTTTTTTTTTTGACCAATTACAAAAAGTTTTAGAATTGAATTGGTTTGGACCTCAATTTCAATAAGAAAGAAAAAAAAAATCTCAGAAAACAAATTATAATACGAAGAAAATAGAAAATAAAATAAAATTCCAACGACCCAACATTTGACTTTTCTGAAAAAACATACATTTGACAAAATCTCTTCCTTTCTCTCCCGTCATCGATTTCATTTTCACATACCGTAATATTCAATTGATCGGATTTGGGTCTCCATCATTTGAAAACCTCGAAACAAGATACCCAATTGGTAAATGACTTTCTTCTTCAGTTTTAATTATAATTTTCCTCTTATTTCAATTATGCTTAATTAGTTGATAACAGATTATTTGTTCTTTTAATTTTGTATAAGCTCTATTTTGTTTATCTTAAGTTTTAATTTTTCTGTTATTTTTTGTTCCACTTATAGTAGATTTTCATACCATATCCTTTTTTTAGTAAGTTGTGAGTTAAATATGAATCATGAACTAGTTTAGTTTATGAGATGTTACACATAACCTGCTGGGTCCTCCTCTTGTGTTTATGTGAACCATGTCGTAAGAGATAAATTGAATGGCTTTGGATGAGCCATGACGTTGAGGAGGATTCGAATAATATATACTTAGAGGACAATTTTCTTCTAGCATACGAGTGAATAATTTGACGTCACGTATACAATTAACTTCGATTCATAGATAATTCTCAGTTTAATGATTAGATAGCTATAATAATGCGCCTTTTCTCTTCTCCTCAGCTTTAATTACTGATTATAAAGTTGACCTACTTTTCTATGACTTAGGATTCATCTTTAATGCGACTCCTCATGGCATAGAGGAGAAGATAAAGCGGAGTTACGCTCATATAACGATATGATGTGCTAACGACAAAAACTATTGACTTTTTTTCATTACAAGCACATGAAAAAAACCGTTATGTCTTCCAATAATAGCTCAATGAATGAACTTAGAGACGCCGAGACAAAACAAATTTCAGAATTGACAAACAGGTATTAATGAGCTTACCTGCTGTAAAAAGTTTTTAAACGGTCTGTTATTCCTTTTACCCAATGTTCAATATTTTCAGACACAATGGAGAAACAAGTGCAAAGGGAAATGAAGATCTTGACTATGTCCATGACCAAGAAACAATGGTACTCAGATTCCTCTAGTATTATTTTACCTCTGTATATATATATATGGGAGTAGGTTATAATATACATATATAAATAGGATCTGTATTCACGAGCAAGAGCACTACAAGATGAGATTATGTATCTTCGAGAACAAGTAGCTTCAGCAAGTATTAAGGTATGTCATTTCTCTCAGTCTTGAATAATCTATGTATTTTCATATATTTTTTCTCAGGAATCACAAATGTTAAACGAGAAATATACACTTGAAAAGAAATTTTCTGAGTTACGAATGGTTAGTGTACTTTTAACATTAAGCTCTTTTCCAATCTCAAAGCATTAATATAAATTTTTCTGTTACACTATGAAGGCTCTAGATGAGAAGCAAAGTGAAGCCATAAATTCTGCTTCTAATGAATTGGCTCGAAGGAAAATCGATTTAGAAGAAAATGTAAAATTAATTCATGAATTGAAGGTAAGATACTTCATACTTGTCCTATATATATATGTATGTATGTTATAAAATTATATTAATGGAGTAGTTTTAATTTAGGTTGCGGAGGATGAGAAATATGTGTTCATGTCATCCATGCTAGGGTTATTATCGGAATATGGTATATGGCCTCGTGTTACTAATGCTTCTACAATCACTGACAGCATTAAGGTATGAAATATGAATAAACTCTCGAGTATACAAATTTATTTTAATAGATATTGAGTATCTGAAATATTTGACAGAATTTACACGATCAACTTCAGATAAAGATCCGAAATTCACATGTAAGTTATCGATTTTATTTAGGTTTAGATAATTCAGTTGTAGAAGAATTAAGGGTTTCGGTTTTGTGCACAGGCTAGTATTGCAGAGTTAAATTCTATGATGGGTAATCAAGGTAACACAAGGTCTTATGAAAAAGAAAGTCCTCCTTATAGAACGGTATGTATAATTAGTTTATAATATAAAGAATTGCAAGCAGGTCCTTTTATTCTGTTTATTTGACATTACAATTTTACACAGGGAATGCAGGGATTTCCTCCTTATATAGAGACAAATAATACAGGTGTACCAAGATATGGACAAGATAATCATGCTGAAACAAGAATTGTAATGCTAAATCATGATGCTCGGAATAATAATAATCAAAATAACTTCTTATCTACTACTTCAAGGTCAAAATTACTTTAGATATTTTATATAATATTTTATATGTATGTGAAATCGTGAGTTGATTTTTACAGGGATGTGGCAGATTCTATTGAATTTAATTTTAATGAGAGAAATGGGGTAAATATGCAACCTGAGGATAACGTGTATGATTCTCCTAGAATGAATGATGGATCTGAAGGTTAGTAGCAATATAAATATAAATATATACATACATATTAGGGTCTAATATGTGTTTTTATTATTGTAGAGGGTCCTAGAATAGATGGGTTTCAAATTATCGGAGATGCAAAACCGGGATGTCGACTTTTAGGGTGTGGTTATCCTGTACAGGGTACTTCACTTTGTATGTTTCAGGTAATTAATTAATTAATTAATATATAAAATAAAATCTTTCAGTTTTTGAAATTTTGATTGATAATTAAATTTGGTTTGGTTATGTATTAGTGGGTTCGTCATTATCCAGATGGGACAAGGGAGTACATTGAGGGTAAAGATTTTTACATTCTTTTAATATTTATTAATTATATACTAAAAATGGTTTTATTTTTATTTTTTATTAGGAGCTACTAATCCAGAATATGTAGTAACAGCTGATGATGTTGAAAAAGTAATAGCTGTTGAGTGTATACCAATGGATGATCAAGGACGTCAGGTATGTATTATTTCATAACAATTATTTAATCTAAAAAATATTAATAAATTCGTAACTTATTTTTATTATGAGCTAATTTTTTTTTGGCAAATATGGCTATTAGGGTGACCTTGTGCGACTCTTTGCTAATGATTCAAACAAAATAACATGTGGTAAGTCTTTGTGATTATTTATATAAAATTTTGGGTCTTCTCTAATGTGTATTTAATTGCAGACCTAGATATGCAATTGGAGATTGATTCTTATGTAAATCAAGGCCAAGCTACTTTTGATCTTCTTATACTCGTAAGTTCAACATTATTATTATTCATGAGAAATCAAACACTCAAAGTTTACTGAATATATATATATGTCTCACTTGTGTATAACAGACAGATTCTTCTGAGAATTGGGAATCAGCAACTTTGATATTGAAAAGATCAAGTTTTCAAGTTAAACTTAATAGGACACAAGCAGTTATTCTTGTGGAAAAGTTCTCTAAAGAATTATCTGTATGTTATTAAAACACTCTATTTTACTCTAAAGTTGAATGAATATGTTTATTTAATATATTATTTTGCAGATTATAATTCCTGGTGGATTCTCATCTCAATTTGTTGTTACATGTTCGGATGGTTCTTCACACCCCTTTAGCACAAATAATGAGAATATAAGGTATTACTTTTATTCCATATATATATAGGCATAACTTTATCTCTTCCTTGACATTTTATAACTCTTTTTTCCAGCATGCGAGATGAAGTTGTGCTCACAATGAGAATCTTCCAGACTAAGGTATTTTTCCTCTTTTTTTTTTTTTTAATATTATTCCTATTTAGAGTATTAGTTTTAATAAAATTATCAAAATCACTTTTCTTTTACTTTATCTTGTTTGTTAAGCAGGCATTGGATGAAAAAAGGAAAGGGAAAGCATGAACAATTATTATCTTCTTAACTCAACTCCAATATTTATAGCCATTTTTCATTCTTTGTAGCAAAACATAAAGATCAAAACTGTACCATTTCATATATAAATTTTGTATTCTAGGTATACATGCATACATAGGGGAAATATGTGTTTGTTTCTCATACACATAATGTTGTAAATTTGTTGTAACTTCATGACTTCATATCTTTGTCACAATGTAGATCAGCCCAGGTGTGTAAACATTTTCATGGCCTAGTTCACACAAAATAATAATTTAGATAACTATTAAAGTCGTTATAATATATTGTGAAACATAAAATAAAAAAATATTTAATTAAAATTCAACAAAATATAATTTTTCTATATAATCTTCCTTTCATACATTGTGACATATAAATCTATATAATTAAACAAATTATTTTAAATGGTTCATATGCTTTACATAAAAGACGGCGTGATGGTGTATTATGAAACCTGGAAATGGGTGCGATACAAATATCGGAGGATAAATGGTTGCCACCTCACCTTGTTTTGGTTAAAACAAATAGCGAGGTTCCATCATAGGTCAAAGAACTTATATGTGCTAACTCAAGCATCTGAAAATCTGATATGTTTCCAAAAAAAATCCATCTGGTGGTCGAGGAAGTAATCAAACACATTATTCTTCACGCTATAGATGATTGAAGACATAATTTTATGGCCTCATAAGGTAAAAGGAAAATTACACGACTAAATCAGGTTACCATACGATTCTTTCGTTGAAAGCTCAAAACTCTAAAGTTGCATCGTCTTTTGAATATAAGAAAGACCCATACTTTTGGAGAACAATTCGACATGCCAAAACGCCAACAAAGATTAGAGTTTTCCCCTTGAAATGTGCAAACAATAATATCATGTGGGAGAAACATTGTTCAAAAGAAACTGTGTTCCATCTACGCGGTGTAAATTTTGTAATTTCCCGGTTGAAATAGTGAATCACATCTTTCTGGAATGCCCTTATGGTGGTGAAGTTTGGGATGCTTTCTTTAAAGCTACACCTAGACCAGAGTGCGTATGGTGGAAGACTGGATTCTAGAAATCCTCGCAAAAAAACGAACTAGATTTAGATAAGAAGGGGCTAGTGGCGTGGATTCTGATTTATTTTTGGAATATTTTGATTGATAGAATGAAGTGTCTATCTGAAAGAAACATCCTAAACACAAAAACCATTAGGTGGATAACGCAATGAAAGAAAATACTGGAACAGATTGCGAGATATTCCACAAAGCCAACCCACCGTATTTGGACAATGGGAATGGTTGGGATGTTTTCCCTCCTGACACATCTTCTTCCTACCTTGCAGATCTTAACATCTTCTGTGACGCCTCCTTCTCATCTGGGAATGAGCCCACAGACATTGCAATCACTAGGAAAGATAAGTATGGGTCACAATCTTCTGTGATAGAATGCTATTTGGAGTAATGAACCTAAGGCGGGAAAGACGACAACACAGTTCTTAAAGTCGGTGTAGCAGCGAACCATTTCAGTAATATGACAATTTTGATTACATTGTTGCCTTAGTATTCTGCAAGGCCTGATATCAACATTTATATTCTAAATAGAGAGTTAGAAATCTTATGCGTAGAATTAGAGAGTTTATTATCAATTGACTGATGTCTCCCTAATTGTTCTTATTTTAGACCCTTAGGAGACATCATTTTTGGTGTTTATTTAATCAATTTGATAGACTTTTGGACTAAATATGCAATAATATGATTTTCCTCTTTTATTTCTAGCATTTTTGATTTATTAAGCTTTTGCGCGTAATATTGGTATTTTTAGTGAAGATTTTACAGGTTTTAGATGTTAGCTAGAAGAGGAATCCGAGGAGAAAGTCAAAGATCAAGAGATAGAGTCAAAACTCGAAGATAAATCCCGAAGATATTATTTTTAGAGCTGAAAATCCATTTTCCAGGCCATAGATTGCTGATTTCGAGGTGCTTAAGCGATGATTTAGCTGTTGACCTTTGAAGAGAAATCATTCCTTATCGAGTTACGGAACTTTAGCAACTGGAATGAGGTCAATCGGAGTTGTAACGCATCGGGAAAACCCGTTTTAGTGAAGGTGTATCAGCAGTTACGGGATTTTGGGCTTAGAAATTGGGCTTGGACATTTAATTAGTGTTTTATTATTAGGTCCAAGCCCTAATCCGTTTTTAACCTTATAAAAGGAGATTTTGACCTCAGTATTTCTCACCTCTCATATTTTCTTCAATTTACAAATCCTTAGAGAGAGAGAGTCAAAGACCTCTCCTTTTATTCTTCAAATTAAAACATCCTTAGAAGAGAGCGTCCAGAGAAGAAGCAGTATGAGTCTTATTTCTTTTAATTTAGTTTTTATCTTTTCAATTATTATGAGCTAAACTAAATTAGTGCTTGAGAACGCATAATGGGTTAATCCCAATTTGATTTCGTTTTATACATTTGGATTTGGGATTATTATTATTTAAATCAAATTGGGTGAATTGTATTTTTCTTTAATTTGCACTTTATCTACTATTTTTGACCTGATCAATCAATGATAGGACTTAGTATCTAAGCTATTCCAATTAGTGGCGATTGGATCACCTTGACGGGGGGTTTAGGTACCGAACTAGTTAATGAATGTAGGTTAGAAATTATTGACTCTGACGAGCTTAATTAAACCTATGGCCTATTGGGTAATTTGAATTTAAACACTTGAGAATGGACTATAATCACCCTGACGGGGTTTGTAGCACTTGAAAGTTGCTCCTTAGTCCACCCTGACGGGGGTAAGGAGATTATAGAATCCCGACCAATACAAATTTACCGATTTTCCCCTTAAACAATGTATGAAATGAATGATAGTTAGGTAAACCCTTGCGCCTCTCAAGTACTACCTGCTCTTACTTGCGTATCACTTTTATTTACTTGCGTCTTAGTTATTTATTTACATTTTCGCATTAGTCTTTCATTCCTTAGGATTAATACAAAACCAAACAAACATATTATCTTTATTTGTTTTCATAAGTGCATCAATCATTAATAGATAAGCATTGTAGTCAACTATCCCGTCCTTGGAACGAATCTGTTTTATCAACTATATTACTTGGGACAACCGTACACTTGCGGTTGTGGTTCGATTATTATTTGCATTTATTTAGAACACACAAAGGACCACCAAGTTTTTGGCGCCGCTGCCGGGGACGGTAGCGTGTGACCACGGTGTTTATCCTTTAGTGATAGTTGCATTTATTTTTTTTATTTTTCAGTTTTACGCTTGTGTTTGTTTTGTTTTGTTTTTACAGGTGCTTTATTCAGGTAATGATCAAGAAATTTAATTAAAGATGTATAGAGAACATTACCCAAATCCTGGTCCATTTGACTATTGGGAAGACTCTTCGGGACAACAACAATGGGGTATAAATTCTTACCAACAACCATATCAATACCCGCAAGAGCAAGGATGGAACAATCAATGGATCGGGAATAATCAACAACAAACGCCATATCACTATCAACAAGAACAAGTATGGAACCACCATTGGGTTGAAAACATTCAACAGTATCCACCTCATCAAAATCAGCATGATATACTACTAGAGAAAGTCAATCGCCTACTCGAGGAAGTCAAGGCAGGAGAGCCAGAACGTAAGAAAAGAGAAGAGGAATTCAAAGCCACCCATGCACACATACAACAGATGCTAGATGAAAGGGATGCCCGAAACAACTCTCTTAACTTAGCTGAAAGTGGTAGTAAGTCTTATGAAGGTCCCACTCCCTCGAGGGATGGAACAGATCAATTGGAAAAAGTTGTTGAGGAGGAGGTGTTGAAAGAAGGTGAGAATCTTGTTAGCATAGTGGAAGAAGGAGTAGCAACGCAAACCCTAGAAGTGAACACAGAGATTGCTATTCCTAAGGTGTATACACATGATCAAGATATAGAGCGCAAACAAGAAGAGGTGGTGATCGAGGTTATAGAAAATCCATATAAAGAATATTATGAGGTAATAGTGGAAGATTGGGTGGAAAGCGAAGATGAATATGAAATGGTTGGAGAATCAATTGAAGAATTAAAGGTTAAAGATAAAATAGAAATTGAATATCCGCCACAAAAAGTTCACCAATCACCATCTCTACCACGAATCATTATTAAAGAAGAAAAATCAGAACCACCTTGACTACCACAAATGATCAATATGTGTTATACAAGCAAGGTGCCACACCGCGAGAGCAAAAGGGCAAGGAGAAGCACCTACCCACCACATTTTAAAGATGAATCTGAGATTGAAACAAGGAATAAAAATAAGCTTATACCGTTGAGGACGGTTATCTACTATCGTGTGGTGAAGAATACGTTTCGTCATGAAAGTAAAAAGGCGAAACGGAGATACTACCCTCCCCCTTTCAGAGATCGATTAAATAAAATTATAAGGGGGAAGGTTCTTAAGCTTTTACATCAAGGAAGAGGCGAGTTTAAGCGGAGGAACACCGCAAGGGCCTCAATACCATCTTCATGGAAGGTAACGCGTCGAACTTAAAGACGTAATAAACAAAAGTGCTTCTTGGGAGACAACCCATGTTTTAAATTGCTTTCATGTCTTTTAAATTCTTAGTGTAAATTAGAGTAATGGTTCTTTATTTAGTGTTTATTTTTAAGAAATGAGGAAGGGTAGTTGTTTTTTTATGATTGCAGGGGTAAAAGGGTCATGAGTTTGGGGTCAAAACGATGAGAAAACAGAAAATTATGGAGTCAACAGCAGGTTTGACCGGCTAGCCGGCGGATACGCCGGCATACCGGCCAAAAACGCTGAAGACCCCCAAACTCTCTGACCACTGCGTCAGCGATGACGCAGCATTGCTGCGTCACCATTCGCGCCAGCGAGAAATCCACCGGCATGCCGGCGAATCCGCCGGCTAGCCGGCCAACTGGAGGAAGAGTTTCTGGTCCTTGCGTCAGCGACGACGCAAGGTTGCTGCGTCTTGAAATGCGCCATCGACATTTCGCCGGCATGCCGGCGTATCCGCCGGCTAGCCGGCCGAAGAAGCTGGACTTTCTGATCACTGCGTCAGCGACGACGCAAGAGGCTTGCGTCAGAGGTAAAAAAAAAAAAAGTACAAATTTTTCGAAAATTTATTTTTCGCCGACACAGTGACCGGCATGCCGGTCAACCGCCGGCTAGCCGGTCAACTGCTGTGATCGGCGGTTTTAAGGGTTTAAATCCCTATATTTTTAGCCTCTTTCTCATGCTAAGCCTCCATTGACGAATCCTAGCTTCCAACTACTCCTAAAATCATCATCAAAACAACATCATACCACCAATCCTTCCCTCTAAACATCATCCAAGATCACAATCAAACCATTAAACTTCCAAAATACCAAAGCTTCACACTTAAATCCGAAGTTTTCTTTCATACCGTCCTTAAGCCATCATTAAAACCATAAAGACCTCGTGATTCCTAAGTGCATAGTGAATTTATGATTCTGTTGATAGGGAATACACTAGGTGGAGCGTTCAAAGCGAGTTAGGATTAATGACCACCCTATAGCCATCATACAGAGATGAGTACAAGTGTAACCTTCAAGCATTGCAACTTTAATTTTATGATTGAGATTATTTATGTTTGATGTTGCATGATTAGTGTATGTATATGTTAGTTCTTAATGTTTTCTATATGAGATTTATCTTTAGCATTGCTTTAGGTTTATTTGCTAGCTTCTATTTTCTCTTGCATCTACTTCACTCCCGTTGTTTTTAGTTTTGCTTTGTCGGGACGACAAAGGTTTGAGTTGGGGGTCTTGATGTCTCCCTAATTGTTCTTAATTTAGACCCTTAGGAGACATCATTTTTGGTGTTTATTTAATCAATTTGATAGACTTTTGGACTAAATATGCAATAATATGATTTTCCTCTTTTATTTCTAGCATTTTTGATTTATTAAGCTTTTGCGCGTAATATTGGTATTTTTAGTGAAGATTTTACAGGTTTTAGATGTTAGCTAGAAGAGGAATCCAAGGAGAAAGTCAAAGATCAAGAGATAGAGTCAAAACTCGAAGATAAATCCCGAAGATATTATTTTTAGAGCTGAAAATCCATTTTCCAGGCCATAGATTGCTGATTTCGAGGTGCTTAAGCGATGATTTAGCTGTTGACCTTTGAAGAGAAATCATTCCTTATCGAGTTACGGAACTTTAGCAACTGGAATGAGGTCAATCGGAGTTGTAACGCATCGGGAAAAGCCGTTTTAGTGAAGGTGTATCAGCAGTTACGGGATTTTGGGCTTAGAAATTGGGCTTGGACATTTAATTAGTGTTTTATTATTAGGTCCAAGCCCTAATCCGTTTTTAACCTTATAAAAGGAGATTTTGACCTCAGTATTTCTCACCTCTCATATTTTCTTCAATTTACAAATCCTTAGAGAGAGAGAGTCAAAGACCTCTCCTTTTATTCTTCAAATTAAAACATCCTTAGAAGAGAGCGTCCAGAGAAGAAGCAGAAACAAGGAAAAGAAGAAGCAAGAGCTGGAGACGGTCTATATCTCCACTTCTCAGACAATTCAACTCCATAATTAGGTTCTCTGTATTTTTATTTCAGTAAAATAGTATGAGTCTTATTTCTTTTAATTTAGTTTTTATCTTTTCAATTATTATGAGCTAAACTAAATTAGTGCTTGAGAACGCATAATGGGTTAATCCCAATTTGATTTCGTTTTATACATTTGGATTTGGGATTATTATTATTTAAATCAAATTGGGTGAATTGTATTTTTCTTTAATTTGCACTTTATCTACTATTTTTGACCTGATCAATCAATGATAGGACTTAGTATCTAAGCTATTCCAATTAGTGGCGATTGGATCACCTTGACGGGGGGTTTAGGTACCGAACTAGTTAATGAATGTAGGTTAGAAATTATTGACTCTGACGAGCTTAATTAAACCTATGGCCTATTGGGTAATTTGAATTTAAACACTTGAGAATGGACTATAATCACCCTGACGGGGTTTGTAGCACTTGAAAGTTGCTCCTTAGTCCACCCTGACGGGGGTAAGGAGATTATAGAATCCCGACCAATACAAATTTACCGATTTTCCCCTTAAACAATGTATGAAATGAATGATAGTTAGGTAAACCCTTGCGCCTCTCAAGTACTACCTGCTCTTACTTGCGTATCACTTTTATTTACTTGCGTCTTAGTTATTTATTTACATTTTCGCATTAGTCTTTCATTCCTTAGGATTAATACAAAACCAAACAAACATATTATCTTTATTTGTTTTCATAAGTGCATCAATCATTAATAGATAAGCATTGTAGTCAACTATCCCGTCCTTGGAACGAATCTGTTTTATCAACTATATTACTTGGGACAACCGTACACTTGCGGTTGTGGTTCGATTATTATTTGCATTTATTTAGAACACACAAAGGACCACCAAGTTTTTGGCGCCGCTGCCGGGGACGGTAGCGTGTGACCACGGTGTTTATCCTTTAGTGATAGTTGCATTTATTTTTTTTATTTTTCAGTTTTACGCTTGTGTTTGTTTTGTTTTGTTTTTACAGGTGCTTTATTCAGGTAATGATCAAGAAATTTAATTAAAGATGTATAGAGAACATTACCCAAATCCTGGTCCATTTGACTATTGGGAAGACTCTTCGGGACAACAACAATGGGGTATAAATTCTTACCAACAACCATATCAATACCCGCAAGAGCAAGGATGGAACAATCAATGGATCGGGAATAATCAACAACAAACGCCATATCACTATCAACAAGAACAAGTATGGAACCACCATTGGGTTGAAAACATTCAACAGTATCCACCTCATCAAAATCAGCATGATATACTACTAGAGAAAGTCAATCGCCTACTCGAGGAAGTCAAGGCAGGAGAGCCAGAACGTAAGAAAAGAGAAGAGGAATTCAAAGCCACCCATGCACACATACAACAGATGCTAGATGAAAGGGATGCCCGAAACAACTCTCTTAACTTAGCTGAAAGTGGTAGTAAGTCTTATGAAGGTCCCACTCCCTCGAGGGATGGAACAGATCAATTGGAAAAAGTTGTTGAGGAGGAGGTGTTGAAAGAAGGTGAGAATCTTGTTAGCATAGTGGAAGAAGGAGTAGCAACGCAAACCCTAGAAGTGAACACAGAGATTGCTATTCCTAAGGTGTATACACATGATCAAGATATAGAGCGCAAACAAGAAGAGGTGGTGATCGAGGTTATAGAAAATCCATATAAAGAATATTATGAGGTAATAGTGGAAGATTGGGTGGAAAGCGAAGATGAATATGAAATGGTTGGAGAATCAATTGAAGAATTAAAGGTTAAAGATAAAATAGAAATTGAATATCCGCCACAAAAAGTTCACCAATCACCATCTCTACCACGAATCATTATTAAAGAAGAAAAATCAGAACCACCTCGACTACCACAAATGATCAATATGTGTTATACAAGCAAGGTGCCACACCGCGAGAGCAAAAAGGCAAGGAGAAGCACCTACCCACCACATTTTAAAGATGAATCTGAGATTGAAACAAGGAATAAAAATAAGCTTATACCGTTGAGGACGGTTATCTACTATCGTGTGGTGAAGAATACGTTTCGTCATGAAAGTAAAAAGGCGAAACGGAGATACTACCCTCCCCCTTTCAGAGATCGATTAAATAAAATTATAAGGGGGAAGGTTCTTAAGCTTTTACATCAAGGAAGAGGCGAGTTTAAGCGGAGGAACACCGCAAGGGCCTCAATACCATCTTCATGGAAGGTAACGCGTCGAACTTAAAGACGTAATAAACAAAAGTGCTTCTTGGGAGACAACCCATGTTTTAAATTGCTTTCATGTCTTTTAAATTCTTAGTGTAAATTAGAGTAATGGTTCTTTATTTAGTGTTTATTTTTAAGAAATGAGGAAGGGTAGTTGTTTTTTTATGATTGCAGGGGTAAAAGGGTCATGAGTTTGGGGTCAAAACGATGAGAAAACAGAAAATTATGGAGTCAACAGCAGGTTTGACCGGCTAGCCGGCGGATACGCCGGCATACCGGCCAAAAACGCTGAAGACCCCCAAACTCTCTGACCACTGCGTCAGCGATGACGCAGCATTGCTGCGTCACCATTCGCGCCAGCGAGAAATCCACCGGCATGCCGGCGAATCCGCCGGCTAGCCGGCCAACTGGAGGAAGAGTTTCTGGTCCTTGCGTCAGCGACGACGCAAGGTTGCTGCGTCTTGAAATGCGCCATCGACATTTCGCCGGCATGCCGGCGTATCCGCCGGCTAGCCGGCCGAAGAAGCTGGACTTTCTGATCACTGCGTCAGCGACGACGCAAGAGGCTTGCGTCAGAGGTAAAAAAAAAAAAAGTACAAATTTTTCGAAAATTTATTTTTCGCCGACACAGTGACCGGCATGCCGGTCAACCGCCGGCTAGCCGGTCAACTGCTGTGATCGGCGGTTTTAAGGGTTTAAATCCCTATATTTTTAGCCTCTTTCTCATGCTAAGCCTCCATTGACGAATCCTAGCTTCCAACTACTCCTAAAATCATCATCAAAACAACATCATACCACCAATCCTTCCCTCTAAACATCATCCAAGATCACAATCAAACCATTAAACTTCCAAAATACCAAAGCTTCACACTTAAATCCGAAGTTTTCTTTCATACCGTCCTTAAGCCATCATTAAAACCATAAAGACCTCGTGATTCCTAAGTGCATAGTGAATTTATGATTCTGTTGATAGGGAATACACTAGGTGGAGCGTTCAAAGCGAGTTAGGATTAATGACCACCCTATAGCCATCATACAGAGATGAGTACAAGTGTAACCTTCAAGCATTGCAACTTTAATTTTATGATTGAGATTATTTATGTTTGATGTTGCATGATTAGTGTATGTATATGTTAGTTCTTAATGTTTTCTATATGAGATTTATCTTTAGCATTGCTTTAGGTTTATTTGCTAGCTTCTATTTTCTCTTGCATCTACTTCACTCCCGTTGTTTTTAGTTTTGCTTTGTCGGGACGACAAAGGTTTGAGTTGGGGGTCTTGATGTCTCCCTAATTGTTCTTAATTTAGACCCTTAGGAGACATCATTTTTGGTGTTTATTTAATCAATTTGATAGACTTTTGGACTAAATATGCAATAATATGATTTTCCTCTTTTATTTCTAGCATTTTTGATTTATTAAGCTTTTGCGCGTAATATTGGTATTTTTAGTGAAGATTTTACAGGTTTTAGATGTTAGCTAGAAGAGGAATCCAAGGAGAAAGTCAAAGATCAAGAGATAGAGTCAAAACTCGAAGATAAATCCCGAAGATATTATTTTTAGAGCTGAAAATCCATTTTCCAGGCCATAGATTGCTGATTTCGAGGTGCTTAAGCGATGATTTAGCTGTTGACCTTTGAAGAGAAATCATTCCTTATCGAGTTACGGAACTTTAGCAACTGGAATGAGGTCAATCGGAGTTGTAACGCATCGGGAAAAGCCGTTTTAGTGAAGGTGTATCAGCAGTTACGGGATTTTGGGCTTAGAAATTGGGCTTGGACATTTAATTAGTGTTTTATTATTAGGTCCAAGCCCTAATCCGTTTTTAACCTTATAAAAGGAGATTTTGACCTCAGTATTTCTCACCTCTCATATTTTCTTCAATTTACAAATCCTTAGAGAGAGAGAGTCAAAGACCTCTCCTTTTATTCTTCAAATTAAAACATCCTTAGAAGAGAGCGTCCAGAGAAGAAGCAGAAACAAGGAAAAGAAGAAGCAAGAGCTGGAGACGGTCTATATCTCCACTTCTCAGACAATTCAACTCCATAATTAGGTTCTCTGTATTTTTATTTCAGTAAAATAGTATGAGTCTTATTTCTTTTAATTTAGTTTTTATCTTTTCAATTATTATGAGCTAAACTAAATTAGTGCTTGAGAACGCATAATGGGTTAATCCCAATTTGATTTCGTTTTATACATTTGGATTTGGGATTATTATTATTTAAATCAAATTGGGTGAATTGTATTTTTCTTTAATTTGCACTTTATCTACTATTTTTGACCTGATCAATCAATAATAGGACTTAGTATCTAAGCTATTCCAATTAGTGGCGATTGGATCACCTTGACGGGGGGTTTAGGTACCGAACTAGTTAATGAATGTAGGTTAGAAATTATTGACTCTGACGAGCTTAATTAAACCTATGGCCTATTGGGTAATTTGAATTTAAACACTTGAGAATGGACTATAATCACCCTGACGGGGTTTGTAGCACTTGAAAGTTGCTCCTTAGTCCACCCTGACGGGGGTAAGGAGATTATAGAATCCCGACCAATACAAATTTACCGATTTTCCCCTTAAACAATGTATGAAATGAATGATAGTTAGGTAAACCCTTGCGCCTCTCAAGTACTACCTGCTCTTACTTGCGTATCACTTTTATTTACTTGCGTCTTAGTTATTTATTTACATTTTCGCATTAGTCTTTCATTCCTTAGGATTAATACAAAACCAAACAAACATATTATCTTTATTTGTTTTCATAAGTGCATCAATCATTAATAGATAAGCATTGTAGTCAACTATCCCGTCCTTGGAACGAATCTGTTTTATCAACTATATTACTTGGGACAACCGTACACTTGCGGTTGTGGTTCGATTATTATTTGCATTTATTTAGAACACACAAAGGACCACCATTGACCCATTACGAAATTAGGCATCTTTCTAGGAATAGAAGTGAACAGACATATCTTCTAACTAGGAGTTTATGTAATTTACTTCTAAATAATTGGTAGTCGTTCCCTATCAACAATTTGTCTAGGATCCTGGTAAGTTCTGGACAAGTATCGGCTAAACCCTTTTTTTGGATAAGTAAAAACAAAAGAGGAATCTCGTTGTCGGTCGATGCCAAACTTTTCAAAATGGATCCCGATTTGGACCCGGTGCAGATCTCCTCCAGTCCTCCGCCTAGCTCTGCACGTAGCCTTGTCAGCGAAATCGTTGTATCGTCTGGGAAGATGTTTGAAGCTCATGTCCCCATGCTCTTCAACGATCTCACCAATACGAACTACAAATGGCTTTACTATCCACCACGCAGCTGACTGTGACTTAATACCCTGGATGATCCCAAGGTTATCTGAGAAAATAATAGTTTTCCATACCTGAGAATCGTTTCTTCTCTTAGCCGCTTCCAGGACCGCTATGGCTTCCCCCTCAGCAACTGAGTTTACCCATCAATGTTTTGTGATGGTCCCTTGTTTCCTTGTGCTTTGTCGAACGTGACGATCCAACTCACGCCTATTTAGCTGGACAGACAAAAGAAACATCACAAGAAAGTAAAACCTCTACATCCTGTGCCTCATACTGATTATCACTTTTGGAACTGTGATTGGAGTGGATGTTCTTTGATCTAGGCGCAGTGGTTGCTCAATCATTTCCAAACACGACCCGTCATGCCCACCTTTGTGGCTCAGATCATATCTTCTGGGTCGAGATGACTGTTTTCATGAATCACTTTCATCATATGTTTCCAAGTCCACAAGATCAAAAGAATGTAAGCCATAATTATTTTTAGACCTCCTCCACCCTTAATGTAATTATGTGCTACTTGAATTATCCAACCTCCCAAGCTTTCTGAGACCTAATTACCCATCCCAATTTGGAGCGCAGATCCTGCCCAGATTCGCATTCATTCTGAACAAGACAGCAGAAGGTGGTTAATCGTTTCCACTCTATCATCACACCAGTAACACTCATTATCTGTCGCACAGTGCCTTGCCTTCAAGTTCTTCCTAGTAGGAAGGAGACAGGACGTTTGATTTTCATATTGTATTCAAATGTATTGGTTTGTCATTTCCCCTTCTCGTGAGGTCTGCACGTAGTAGAGAAAGTTATTAGTTAAAGTTTGGTAACCTGATTTAGTCGTGTATCCCCAGAGTTGGTGTCTGGCCACGTAAAGGTGTCCTGCCTATGTCATCTCGAAATAGACATGCGTTCTGAGAAGGTAGCATCCAAAGTTTCCAGATCCTAAGCGTCTATATCCTGTTTCATGAGTTCATCCACCACATAGATCCCATTACCAATTGGTTTGTCTCGAATGATACCATATTTAAGCCATTTGTGGTTCCATATATTGGTATTTTCTCCGTTACCGATTTGGATGATTCCCTCTTGTCGCAGAATATTCCTTCCTTCAATCAAACTGGCCCAGGACCATGACCGACTTTGTCTCAGTTTAACATCCAAAGAGTCCTCGTTTGGGTGATACATGCCTTTCAGTACCCGAGCCACTAGTGAGTTTAGATTCTGTAAGAGTCGTCAAGCTTGTCATGTTAGTGGAATCGTGTTCATTCTCTTTGAGTCCCTAAATCTCATACCTCCTATCACTTTTGCAATAGTCATCTTTTCGCAGTCTACCAGTGTATTTTCCGTTTTACCAACGAGTTCCACCAAAAGTTAGCAATGATAAATGTCAGTTTCCTGCACAAAGTGATCGGAAAAGAAAAAATAGACATCGCTTAGGCCTGGATTGCCTGGAGGATTACTTTGATCAAAATTTCTTTACCACCTTCCAATAGAAGTTTTGTGACCCAACCTTGTGTTCTTGAGAAAACTTTCTTTGCAATCCTAGTAAGTGTTTCAATCTTCGATCTCTTGTGACACAAGGGAATACCTAGATACGTACCCAGGTCTTGGGTCTCTACAATGTCCAGGGTCCGCACAATGTCTCTTCTTAGGTCTTCAGGAGTCCCTTTGCTGAAACCAATCGATGGTTTAGCAAAATTAATCAGCTATCCCGAGTTCGAGCAATACGTCTCAATAAATTCCTGAAATTCAAAAATTTCCTGACTTTGTAGTGTTAAAAAAAATTGAAAATCACCTGCAAATAAGAGATGTGATATAGTCGGGCAGTTATGGATGATTTGAATCCCCCTTTCCGAGGTAAACTTGGAACGACGCTTCTATTAAATTAACTTGGAAAGGACCCGTCGAGATACAATTCTTAATCCAGCTAGATCTCGTCTAAAATGAGTCTATGGAGCATTCTTTTTACTTTTTAATACAATCGATTTATTGCCAAAAAAGAAAAAAGAAAAAAGAAAAAAGAAAAAAACCAACTCAAAACATCTGATAGACTAACGAACCAAAATAGCCCTAGAAGGCTAGAACACACTACACTCTTCTCCATTTCCCCTCTCCAGATATATGCATACATATTATATACATACATATACATATCAACAAACACCGCAAGCAAAAACCTAAGCAAAGCTTCAATCATGGCGGACGAGAAATCAATGGAAGACATACGCGCCCGAGCCGAGCGCCTCGGCATCGACTTATCTGATATCGATCTCGACTCAATTCGTCTCCCTCCAGCTGATGATATGGGCATCATTAGGTAAAATTGTTATGGATATATATTTTGGTTTTATCTACCTATTAAAATTGTAAATTTGCAGTGATGATGAGGACTTGAAGAGAGAGGATGAAGCGTCCTTGGAATTCGAGCAAGGATTTAGTAATATCATAGTTGTGGATAATTTGCCAGTGGTGCCTAAGGAAAAATTTGACAAGCTGGAGGGTGTTGTTCGCAAAATCTACAGTCAAATTGGTGTGATTAAGGAAGATGGTCTTTGGATGTCAATCGATGCCAACACTCAGAAAACGCTCGGCTACTGCTTCATCGAGTACAACACTCCTCAGGTATATATTAAATGGGATTTTCTAATTTTTTTTATATACTTCTTCTTTTGATTGAAAGATTTGTTCTTGAATGTAATGGCAAAGAAATATATAAATATCATTTTAACTTCTAAAATGTATAAGAAATGAGGACTTATTTTTATTGAGAGTTTTTTTAATATGGGAGCCGAATATGTAGATTAGAGGGGAGCATGTAAAAGGTTATCATGATGATTTTTAAGTGGGGGTGAAAACTGGATAAGAACCAAAATTTACATGCAGAGAATTTAAAATTCCAGGTTCTTATTTCTGATTTTTTTCGAAGATTTTTCAGAATTCTCAGTTCTTATAGTTTTCCAATTGTTAGATATACATTAGATACTATTTATTCTTATTTATCTTTTGAAAACTAAGAACTAATTGAACATTGAATCTTATGTGTGGGAAATGGAATTTGTATTGTTGTTTTCCTGCTATGATCTGATATGTACTTATATAGTTATAATCATTAAGTTTGATATAGTTTCTTTCGGATCAAAATCAATTGTTTCTGTAATTTTTAGGAAATAATATAATATCTCGAAATTTCTGAAAATTCTAATAAATGTGAAAATGAATATTGCGAAAATAATTAAATAAGCGGTTGTGTATTGTAGGAAGCTGAGCTGGCTAGGGAGAAAACTCACGGATATCGATTGGACAAAGCACATATATTTGCTGTGAACATGTTTGATGACATTGAAAAGTTCATGAAAGTTCCTGATCAGTGGGCTCCACCTGAAATCAAGGCTTACAAACCAGGGGTAACATTCATTCTCCTCTCCTGTATGTCTTTTTCATTCATTCATTCATCACTTTCTTTTATTACAGGAAAATCTTCAACACTGGCTTACAGATGAAAAGGCTAGGGATCAATTTGTCATTCGTGCTGGTTCTGACACTGAGGTTTATTGGAATGATGCTAGACAGTTAAAGCCTGATCCTGTTTACAAACGTTCTGTAAGAACAAATTATCTTTTATCTCGCATAACTATATATGTATGTATAATTTCCAATTTAATGTGCAGTATTGGACAGAGAGTTTTGTTCAGTGGTCCCCATTAGGTACTTACTTGGCCACAATTCATAGACAAGGTGCTGCTGTTTGGGGTGGGGCCGGTACTTTTGAACGCCTTATGCGTTATGCTCATCCACAGGTCAAACTCATTGACTTTTCTCCTAGTGAGAGATTTTTGGTCACATATAGTAGCCAGGAACCAAGTAATCCCCGTGACACTCATGTAAGACTTTTCCTTCCTTCATTATTTATTACTGTTATCGCGTCTTATTTATAATATCTTATTAATGTCCCCAGAGAGTTGTGATAAACATTTTTGATGTGAGAACTGGAAAAGTAATGAGAGATTTTAAAGGAAGTGCAGATGAATTTGCAGTTGGTGGAACTGGAGGTGTTACTGGTGTTTCATGGCCTGTTTTCAGGTATTTTTATATCATATTGATTTCAATCTCTTTTGCAATTGAATATATGTTAAATGTTAATATTATATAATTATAATAGATGGAGTGGTGGAAAAGAGGATAAGTACTTTGCTAGACTAGGGAAGAATGTGATATCTGTTTACGAGACTGAAACATTTACACTTATTGACAAAAAATCAATCAAAGTTGAAAATGTTGTTGACTTTTGTTGGTCACCAACTGATCCAATAATTGCATTATACGTCCCTGAACTTGGTGGAGGTAATCAACCTGCAAGAGTAAGTCTTGTACAAATACCAAGCAAAGAGGAGTTAAGACAAAAGAATCTATTCAGTGTTAGTGATTGTAAAATGTATTGGCAAAGTAAAGGAGAGTATCTTGCTGTTAAAGTTGATCGATACACAAAAACAAAGAAAAGTACATATACTGGGTTTGAGTTATTTAGAATCAAGGAACGTGATATACCTATTGAGGTTTTGGAACTTGATAATAAGAATGATAAGATAATTGCATTTGCTTGGGAGCCTAAAGGACATAGATTTGCTGTTATACATGGTGATAGTCCTAGACCTGATGTAAGTTTTTACTCAATGAAAGGTGGTAGGGTTTCAAAACTTACTACTGTTAAAGGGAAACAAGCTAATGGTCTTTATTGGTCACCAACTGGTCGTTTTATCATATTGGCTGGTTTGAAAGGTTTTAATGGACAGTTAGAGTTTTTTGATGTTGATGAGCTTGAAACTATGGCTACAGCTGAACATTTCATGGCTACTGATGTTGAATGGGATCCTACTGGAAGGTAAATATTAATATTAATAGTAATGGAATTTCTTTAATTATTAATTAATTATGTTGTATTGTTTAGGTATGTAGCTACTGCAGTTACTTCTGTACATGAGATGGAAAATGGTTTTAACATATGGTCGTTTAATGGGAAGCTCTTGTATCGGATACTTAAGGATCATTTCTTCCAGGTACGATTGATTTTTTTTTTTTATATTATATGTTTTGTTTTAATGGTTGATATTTGTGATAATAGTATTTGTGGAGGCCAAGGCCACCATCACCATTGAGTCCTGAAAAGGAGGAGGAGATAGCTAAGAATTTGAAAAAGTACAGTAAGAAATATGAAGCAGAGGATCAAGATGTATCATTACAATTGAGTGAACAAGATCGTGAGAAGAGAAAAGCATTGAAGGAAGAGTGGGAAAAATGGGTGAGTGAATGGAAGGAATTACATGAACAAGAGAAACAAACAAGGCTTATGTTACGTGATGGAGAAGCAAGTGATGATGAGGATGAACAAGAGTATGAAGCTAAACAAGTTGAAGTTGAAGAAGTGGTTGATGTTAGGGAGGAGGTTATTCTTGCTGATTAGTAGTTTTTTATATGCGATTGATTACTTTAATAATACCCTATCTACCTACTATTGTCTATTCCCTTGCATGCTTTTTTTACACATTATGTTTGGTGAAAATGTTTTGATTAATTTTCGTTTGGAAATTTCATTTTTCCCAACTTTTGTTGATGATGAAGTTTTACCTTTTTCTTAAAGGGAGCCTCTCTTCTATCACTTGGCCTCTCCGTATCTCTTTTTTATGCCATCTAAAGTTAATAGAATTAAAGCACAATCTTTTCTTTTTTTCCTCAAATAACATTACAAATTAATTACCTACGAAGCAAAAATTACCAGATTTTTACTATATATACATGTACTATTCTACTCAATTCCTATACGAGAAAAATCTACCAAGATACCAAGATTCTAAAAGGAGTCTTTAGTGTGGGCGACGGAAAGAGGAAAAGGGGTCACTTTTTGTCATCTCCTTGGCCATGTTAACAATATGAGAATTGCTATATATCATTCCTATTTGCTTCATCTTTATTTCACCTCCTATGTGTTACCTTATGTGGCACTAAACAAAAAAGAAAGAAAATAAATAAATGGGAGAGAAAAACGATTTGATTGGTGTTCAAAATCTTCACATAGGAGGTGATATAAAGGTGAAGTAAAAAAGGGCGATAGATATCTTTACTCTAACAATATGACTGTTTGACCTCCTATAATTTCACTAGAGCTAATTCTCTAATTCTACCTAATGTATCCTATTCCTATTTTTAGAACCTTACAAAAAATTTAGCTATCATGCTACATATTTATTTACAATCTTTTTTTGAAAAAAATGAAAAATAGATACTACGTCGCTCCTATTTTTAGAACCCTACAAAAGATTTAGCTATCATGCTACATATTTATTTACAATCTTTTAAAAAAAAATGAAAAATAGATACTACGTCGTTTAGTATTGTTTATAAAACTTCTTTGATAAGTACTTCCTTGCCAATTTTTTATAATACTTGTTCCTTCCATCTTTACACTTTAGAAAAAACTTAAACTTTGATTTATCATAATGTTTTGACTTTTGATTAATGGTGACAAAGTGGTATATCTAAATATATTTCTAAATTTTCTAGTTGCTAAAGATTTAAAACCTTCGTTGTACTCGAATAATATCTTCTGTTGTACCTCTACTAAAACAAATTAAAAAATTCTAGAAATTATTCCACTTCACTGAACAAATGCAGTATGTTGTTAAGTCTTCCTTGAACACTCTGGTTTTTTTTTATTCTATAACGATATAAACAACATGTAATCTTCCATGAACACAAGTTGAGTGAGTCGCAAACATTCCTTGTTATCTTAAGGCCTACGATTTTCTTTTGTTGAAATTTTTTCTCAATAATATTGATGAGTGATTATGTTAATAAACTAAAGAAATAAGGTGAAAGCGCGCTCTTGCCATAATTCCCTTTTCGGAAAAAATCTCGATAGAGGTTCTATATTGAAATTGATAATGAAAGAGACCGTTGATGTACAAATTTAAACCCATGCTATCCATTTTTCACATGAAACTAGCTTTAAGAAAACAAGTAGTAAGAAATACCTTCGAACTTGATATAGAAAAGGGACGTCAAATTACTTTCTGATATATTCCGAGAACGACGAAGTACCTGTTTGGGATTGATGATTTTAGAGCTAAAAGTATTTTTTAATTAAATTAAAATACATGTAAAAAATATTATACGTGGAAAGTTACAACGTATAATAGGTAACTATCGGTAATTTTAATGTTTTTTTTTCTTATTTATATAAAGTACATTTAAAAGAAAAATAATGTCCAGCATGTTAAATAGTAGTAGCCAAGGTAGCTTGTAGTGATATTTATTTAGTAGTAGCCAAGGGACCGCGTAGTTGTATTTTTCTCCGTAGCAGCCAAGGGACCGCGTAATGGTCATGACTGATATCGAACTCTCACAATAAAGAGTTTTAAAGGATTCCTCTCTAAGACATTTCATGACCGCCAACAAAAATGACAGATCCCTTTACTAAATTTTAATGCAATTCTAATTCAATTACGATGTTAAATAGCATCTGTCCTTTTCATGAACGATTTTGATTAAAATTCATGAACGGACAAAGCTGATTTCACCTACTTTTTATGGCTGAACAGTAGGAAATTTATTATAGCTAGCGACTTTTTTTTCATTTGTGATATTAAAAAACTAGACATAACACGCGTATGTATTACAGAAAAAAAAAAAAAAGACCAAAAATATAGTCAGTCAGTCAATAGTTGACCGTTCCAATCATCCTCTGAAAGGAAGGGAGAATTATTTAATAAGGCTTCACAATATTTTAATTAATAATCAAAGGCGCAATCTTAACTATCTATTAATTAGTGTATTAAAAGTTAAACTAACAAATGAAAAAAAAGACCATAAAAACCATCATTCTCTTATCATATTGTGAACATTTGCGAATCAAAACAAAATCATATTATGTTTAGAAATTAAAAAACACATCTCTCTCTTTATGTGCTTTCATTCGCCACCCTTTCCCACCTCCACCTATGCATAAGAAAACCAGGTGTCCCATCTAGCCTTCCCACCTCCACCTTCTCACCTACCCACATCCACCTGTGCACAAGAAATTCCGCCGCCGCATCATCTCGTCTTCCTACCGCCACCATAAACCGATGACAGTCGCTTGCACAAGATCACTGCCGCCTTCGCTAAGGTCTCTTCCACGTCGCCGCTCCTGTAGAAGAAAACTGATGAGTTTAGTTTGGTTTTTGCTGCAGAATTGTAAGAAGGTAGATGAAGAAAGAAAGGTAAAGTAGGAAATATCGATATCCTTTCATTCAATTGACTACTACTATTTATACAAATGATAATGAAACTACCAAAGCTAGAATTAAGGAACACTACTTCACTACTTCACTACTTCAATTAACTCTATAATTCAGGAGCATTACTAACAAAAGAAACAACTAACTCACGACTAAATATAATAACTACTTGCAGGTACAGATACGTATCATTCCTTCCCCCTTTAAGGATCCTTGTCCGCAAGGAGAAAGTCTGGATATGTCTTGGTGAAGCGCCATTTATTCTCCCAGGTTGCATCTTCTCTTGGAGCTCCTTTCCATTTAACTAATATTTCTGACCTTGGGCGATATTTTCCTTTTTGAATGACTCTGTGATCAAGTACACTTTCGGGTTGTGGGAGTATAACAGAGTCATCTGAGACAGTAGGGAGCTGACTTGAAGCTGGAGTGAGTAAGGGACCCACATGTTTTCGCAACTTGCTGACATGAAATACATTGTGAACTTGAGAGCCTGGTGGGAGACCCAAGCGATACGCTACTGGTCCAACTTTTTCGAGAACCTGATAAGGCCCAAAAAAACGTGGAGCAAGCTTCATTGACGCACGAAAAGCCACAGATGTTTGCCGATACGGTTGAAGCTTGAGATACACATAGTCCCCAACATCAAAGAACACGTCGCGCCGTTTATGATCTGCTTGATACTTCATTCTCTGGCTGGCCAATGCAAGGTTATGACGTAGCTCACGCAAGATTGTATCACGATCACAGAGGTACTCATCTACTGCTTGAATTCGAGAAGTACCTGGAACGTAAGCGAGTATATTCGGCGGTGGAATCCCGTAGACAGCTTCGAATGGTGTCATTTTGGTGGAGGAATGGACAGTTGTATTATAGCTGAATTCAGCCCACAGAATCCACTCGATCCATTTTCGTGGTTGATCTCCTGCAAAACACCTCAAATATTGTTCCAAAGTACGATTTACCACTTCGGTTTGGCCATCGGTTTGTGGATGATAACTAGAACTCATGCAAAGTTTACTTCCTTGTAAGTGAAATAGCGCCTTCCAGAACGAGCTTATAAACACTTTATCTCGATCGCTTACTATTGATGTTGGAACACCGTGAAGGCGAACTACATTTGCTATAAATGATTTAGCAACTGTGACGGCTGTGTATGGATGTTTTAATGCAACAAAATGAGCATATTTGGTTAAGCGATCGACAACTACCATTATAACAGTATACCCATTTGACAACGGGAGCCCTTCAATGAAATCCATCGATACTTCAGTCCACATCCGGGTAGGAATAGGCAAAGGTTGTAGTAGGCCAGCTGGTTTCATGCAATTTGTTTTGTACCGTTGACATATGTCGTATTCCTTTAGAAAGTCCTTCACTACTCGACGCATATTAGGCCACTCAAAACTGTGCTTGCTACGAGAAAGTGTTTTATGGAATCCAAAATGCCTACCAGTTGGTGATGAGTGGCAATCCTCGATGATTTGATGAATCAAAGTCGAAGTAGGACTTAAGTAGACCCTGTTGTTTTTGAACCAAACTCCATCTCGGTGTGCTAGTTTGAAGATGAATCTGTTTGATCCAATCTTCCGTAAAATGGATTGTGTTGAACTTCCTGTTGCAATTTCGGCCACCAATCCGCACGTGGCATAGAGATGGATAAGAACTGAAACTCAACCACTCGAGACAGAGAGTCAGCATCTTGATTTTCGGCTCCACGCTTGTATTCAATTTCATAGTCATAACCAAGAATCTTTGGAAGCCATCGAGTTTGAGCTGGGGTAGTAATTCTTTATTCGAGTAAATATTTGAGGCTCTTTTGATCCGTGCGAACCGTAAATGGTTTTCCGAGAAGATATGGACGCCATTTTTGAATTGACTTGACCACAGCCAACATTTCTTTTTCATATGTGGATAATAATAATGCTGACCCTTTTAACGCTTCGCTGAAATAAGCTATCGGCTGATTATTTTGAGAAAGAACTGCTCCTATTCCGATCCCACTCGCGTCACATTCAATGAAAAATCGTTGAGAAAAATCTGGAAGGCATAGAACAGGTGAGGATGTTAATGCTTCTTGTAATCTTCGAAAAAGCAAGTTCGGCAGCCTCATTCCATTTAAATGGTTCCTTGCCAAAGAGTTGATTTAATGGAGCTGCTATACATCCAAAGTGACGGATAAATTTGCGATAATATCCCGCGAGACCGAGAAATCCACGTACTCCCTTTGTTGTTGAAGGTGTCGGCCATTCCAAACCAGCTTTTATTTTTATGGGGTCTACAACCACCCCACATTCAGAAATTATATGGCCTAGATAGTTCACCTGAGTAACGCCAAACCTGCACTTTGTTTCTTTAGCAAACAACTCATTAGTCTTAAAAATTGTGAGGACTATTCGAAGATGTGAAAGATGATCGTCCCATGTCTTTGAGTATATCAGAATGTCGTCAAAGAAAACCAATATAAACTTCCTGAGATAAGGGCGAAATAAATCATTCATGAGGCTTTGGAAGGTGGATGGTGCATTAGTAAGGCCAAACGGCATCACAAGGAACTCGTAGTGACCTTCGTGTGTCCGGAAAGCTGTTTTTGAGACATCTTCTTCCTGGACCCGAATTTGATGATATCCTGCCCTTAAATCTAACTTGGAGAAGAATTTGGCTCCGTGAAGCTCATCTAGAAGTTCATCAATAACTGGGATTGGATATTTATCCTTTATTGTGATGTGGTTTAATGCTCGGTAATCGACACAAAATCACCAATCGCCATCTGCCTTTTTAACCAATAAAACAGGTGATGAAAATGGGCTGTTACTTGACCTTATGAACCCTGATTTCAATAATTCTTTCACTATTTTCTCAATTTCGATTTTCTGGTAGTATGGGTATCGGTATGGTCTTACACTTACTGGTTCAGTGTTAGGCTTTATAGGAATGTGGTGATCGTGCGGTCTTTTTGGTGGTAATGTAGTAGGGGTTTCAAAAACTTTAGAGAATTCTTTTAGAAGGTTTGATAGGTCAGGTGGTTGATGAATAGTTTCAGAGGTGTTATGAGGAAGTAATATTTGAAATAAGAATCCCGAACCTTGAAGACAATTGAGATCTTTATCGGTTAAGGCTTCTAGAGCAGCTGTTTAAAGACCTTGAAATGTGCATGATTTATTCCCGATCTTGTAAGACATAGTTAATTCTTTGTAGTCCATCTCTATTGGTCCGAGAGTTTCCAGCCATTGTACTCCTAGAACCAATTGACAAGCTGCAACCGGAAGTACATAATAATTAGCAGTAATAAATTTACCTTGGATGTAAACAGTGAGATCTTTGCATAGGCCCTTGCAATCAATCTTTTCTCGGTTGGCTACCATGACCTGGAACCTTTTTTCTTGCATCACATGTAATCCATGTTTCGTGATAATAGCTTGATCTATAAAGTTATGTGTGATGCCACCATCAATGAGTATTGTAACATTTTTATTTTTTAGCTTTCCCTGTACACGAAGTGTTTGGGGATGATTGACACCTGATATGGCGTGAAAAGAAATCTCAGGTATGACTTCCTGCGTATCAGATTCCATTTCGAGATGTTCGGTTTTTTGAACGCTTGATTGATCCAAGTTTTAGATCATGAATATTTGTGGTCGTTCGCATCGATGGCCGGGACTGAACTTCTCATCACAGTAATAGCATAACCCCTTCTCACGACGCTCTCTCGCCTCTTGATTTGTGATTCTTCGGAAAGTGGTTGGATTAGAATTTGCACCTGTGTTTACACGTTGTACAGGTGGAGGTGGAGGTCCTAGTACACCTGGATTAGAATTAGGACTTATTTTGGATCCTACTGGTTGAGCACGAATCGAGTAATTTTGTCTCTTTTGAATTCGGTTGCGTTCTTCTACCAATCGAGCCACTCCAATAGCTTCAGAAAAACTCCTGGGTTGTTTGATTTTCACATCTAAACGAACATCGTCTCGAAGACCTGCAATAAAACATCCAACAAGAAATGCCTCCGGTAAGCCATCAACTTGGTGAGAATTTTTTTCAAAGGCTTCTTGATAAGTTGCCACTGTAGAAGTATGTTGGAGGCGAGTGAGAGCTTCCGAAGGATCCTCAAAATCCGTTGGACCAAAGCGGATAAGAACTGCTTTAGTAAATTCGTCCCACGTTTGTGGTCCACGAAATTTCATGAACCAGCGATGCCATTGTAGAGCTATACCTTCCAAATGGAAAGAAGCTAATTGGATTCGTTGATCTTGATTAATATTTTGAAACTCAAAATATTGTTCGCACTTGTAAACCCAACCAGTCGGGTCTTCTCCGTTGAATTTTGGAAAGGGTAACTTGAGGTGGTGATAGTTTTGTGTATAGGATTTGATAGTGTTTGGGGATTGTGATGTGTCACCGTGGTAAAATGGATTGATTTCGGGTGAAGGATTATGGTGAGTGTGAGAGGCTCGCAAAGCTTGTAACTCAGTTAGCACGGCTTGTAGGGTAGTGTTGATTTGGTCGAAGTTTGACTCATGTCGAGTCAAGGCTTCATTAACATCATTGCGGAAATCAGCGTTGGATTTACTTCGAGTATCCATTGTCTGAATCTGCTCTGATACCAAATGATGAGTTTAGTTTGGTTTTTGCTGCAGAATTGTAAGAAGGTAGATGAAGAAAGAAAGGTAAAGTAGGAAATATCGATATCCTTTCATTCAATTGACTACCACTATTTATACAGATGATAATGAAACTACCAAAGCTATAATTAAGGAACACTAATGCACTACTTCACTACTTCAGTTAACTCTATAATTCAGGAGCATTACTAACAAAAGAAACAACTAACTCATGACTAAATATAATAACTACTTGCAGGCACAAATACGTATCAAAAACCTCCATGCTCGCCGCCTCCGTGGGCCAGATATGTGTGTTTCAGATCCCGGCGAAGCTCTCCTAGAGAAGAAAACCGCCATGCTCGCCGCCTCCGTGCCCTAGATATGTGGGTTTCAGATCCCGGCGAAGCTCTCCTAGAGAAGAAAACCGCCATGCTCGCCGCCTCCGTGCCCCAGATCTGTTCGTTTCAGATCCCATCATCACCATAGACCACCTTCATCACCATAAGCCGCCATCTTCACCACCATCACAAGCCCGTTCAGATTTTGGCCCATTTTACCATAAACCTCGGGTCACACCTTCCCGCCGAAGCTCTCGGCGTTCAGATCTGGTAGGGTTTTTTTTTTTAATTTTAATACTACCGAGATATTTAGCATTTTTCATTATTTAAAAAAAAACCCTAAACTGGTTTGTTAACTTTGCAGGTAAAAAATAGAAAAGGCTACATCCCTAGTGTCCAGCCATTAGGGAGATTCCCTTTTTTTTCTATTCCATTTTTCGGTCCAATGGATTTGATTGTTTTTTTGTTCGTGAAGTTAATTAGATGGGATACAACCCATTTGACCCATATTTTCCTATGCATGTGTGAGGCTTGTAATTGTGCTTGGATACAAACTCTGGGGTACAGACCCTAGGGTACAGCTAATGGGTTCCTAATGATTTGTTTCCCGAACACTTGACATGGACAAAATCCGACCCTCTATACTTTGACATGGACAAAACCAAAATAATATGAGGACTTATAATTCAATTAAATAATTCAGTTTGTAACATTTAAAAAAATAGGTACGTACCCTTGAAAACGTACTTGTGTAAATTAAAATAGTAAAACCACATAAATTAAAATAATAAAAAACTAAAAAAACATATTACAAAAAATTAAAAAGGGTATAAAAGTAAAAAAACCTAACCAGATAATTGGATTAGGCTTTTGTTAGTAGTTTTTTATGGTTGGGCCCTAAAAAATATGTTGGGTGGGTTTTAACCTCTTATTTGTAGTTTCCTCTGAAAGAACTATAACATGCTCTAGACATTTCTTCTATTCCAATCATTCATCACTAGATTCAGCTTAACACTTCTACCGAGAACATCCATCAATCTATTTTTTACCGGTTAATATGAAAAATAAAAGAGTAATGGTAGATATCACCCCAAATCACATCAACTTTTTATCGTCTAAAAAAGAGAAAAAATAATAAATTAAGAAATAGAAATGAATGATTGGTCTATTTAAAATCCACATAGTATGTGATAAATGGGTGATGTAATTTAGGATGATACCCAACATTACTGAAAATAAGAACGTACTACATTACCACCAAACTAACAATATTACTTTTATATAATTATTTAAATCGAGAATATGTTGGAAAACTCTAATAACTATGGGCTCACATATGTAAATATCAAATGTGTAGTGTTATCGTAAAAGTTCAAACTAATTGATTATGGTCTAATAAAGCTTATAATTGGATTAGAGGAATTAAAGTGTCATGAAATTAAAGTGTAGATACTATTATGTTATTTCGAGTTTAATGAGGAGTCAAACTGAAAATAATAAAAGTTATTAACTATTAATAACTATTAACTTCTAATAAATTTTTATTGTTAACTGAACACATGTTTATAATTATAAGAAAAAGATTATGGTCCCATATCATACGCTTTACTAATTCTCTTATTCACATCCAAAGAGAATACTAAAAACACAAAAGGTATAGATTTGGAAGATTCATTACTCATTCCAATAAATCAAACAAAATAATCATGGTTTCCGGTATACTTCCACTTATCTCTTTTTTTATTTTTAATATTATTAAGTATAGATTATTTAGTATATTAATGGATTTTGATTATACACCTAAAGTCAATAATGGTATCAGAATTCCCTATATTAAATTTATTATTGAAGGATATGAATAATTTTTTTGCTTTTAATTATTTATACAGCTTTGTTTTTTTTTTGGAACAAAATACTGCTTTGTTTAAATACTTCTGTTATGGATAACTTTTTTTTGGCTTGCGCCAATTTTGTAATGATCTAACACCAATTTTTTTTGTTTGATATGATTCATTCATACGACATCATATTTATATATGTATGGACTTCTTCAAACTGGCTTGGTTTTATTTTCAATTTTTAATTAATTGTATAATTACTTCATGAAGCATCATGGCTTTAGATTTAGTGGTCCTCATTTGATATGATAACATACATATATGAATGCATTATGTTTGATTAGTATTGCATTCATCATATAAAACAAAACGACGAAATCCCTATTATGACTGTGATGATTTTTTTTCTTATGAAGTAGGCTGTGATGATTATATTTTTTAATTTTTTTTAATGCTTCACTTCTTTGGACAAGCCGTTGCATCATATTAAGTGATGAGTAAATCACTGTTTACCCCCTGAACTTTATCCCGATTGACTGATTGCTCCCAGAGTTTAAAATGCGACTAGTTGCCCCCTAAACTTTAACTTCGTGACTCGATGCCCTTTTCCGTCAAATCGCAGCGTGCGTGTCACGCGCCGTTAACTCGTGACTCGTTGCCCCCTAAACTTCTTTATCGTGACTCGTTGCCCCCTGAACTTTTTTTTTCAGAATTAATTATTTAAAAAATCATTTTAACAGGGGAAAAATTGGTATTTCAAAGTTTCTTCTCCATGATCTTCTTCTCCAAAGCTTCTTCTCCATGATTAAAGCTTCAAAGCTTCAAAGTTTCAAATCTTCAAATCTTCAAATCTTTAAATCTTTAAATTTTCAAATCTTCAAATCTTTAAATCTTCAAATCTTTAAATCTTCAATTCTTCAAATCTTTAAATTTTCAAATCTTTAAATCTTCAAATCTTCAAATCTTTAAATCTTCAAATCTTCAAATCTTCAAATCTTCAAATCTTCAAATCTTCAAATATTTAACTCCTCAATGTTCAAAAAATTTGTTAAACCAAAATAGCTATAAGTTAAACCAAAATAATCAATACCAGATTGTATGGAAGTAAGGAGGAAACCTTGATTAAAGTATAAAGGTGGGACTCGGTGAAACACGGGTTTACATACCTTCGTTCCTACAACCATTTAAATGGCGTGATAACACTGTTGTTGATTCTCTTGTGAAAAGTCACACTTCTGAAAACTCTTACCCCAGAACTATTTCACTTAGTAGGTAGGCTTGTGGCTTGTGGGCTTTTGCTTCGATCTTAGATATTTCACTTACTGGTATTTCTTGAAGTCTAGGTACAATGTCGAAGATATAGAAAGCTCAGTCCCACATTCAGACCCATTAGATTGTACCTTAAAATTTCTTTTCGGCTTATACATATAATCCTTTAATTTGGGGGTATTGTAATAAAGGAATGCTTTTTGAGGCATTAACATTAGGGGAAGAAATGGAGAGAATAGGCATTTATCGAACCGTGTCAACATATAATATGTTCATCTATGGCTTTTGCAAGCTCGAGAAACTAAATAATGCCAATCAATGGTTTTCCATTATGCTTAAGAAGAATTTAATGCCAGATAACATCTTTGTTAATGGAATATCGAAACTAGGGAGATTAGCACCCAGTTGCGAGATTAGCACCCAGTTGCGAGATTAGCAACCACTATCCAGATTTTTTTTATCAAACTTTCTCCATTAAAGAAGAAGTGTAAAATACCCAAAATACCCATCTTTAAAAAAGGGATATAATTAACAATTTAAAAAAAACAGGGGGCAACTAGTCACGAAATTAAAACTTTAGGGGGCAAAAAATAGGGGGCAACTAGTCCACGCGCGCGTGGCACCCACGCTGCGAATTAACGACAAAAATGGACGGAAAACAGCATAAAGGACTAACGAGTCACGAAATTAAAGTTTAGGGGGCAACTAGTCGCATTTTAAACTTTGGGGGGCAATCATTCAATCGGGGTAAAGTTCAGGGGGTAAACAGTGTATTTACTCTTAATGGGTCATTACTTTGATGGGATACACGTGTTCGTATTACATTTGATGTATATATTTTTTTTTATCCCGAACAAAAAAAATGCAGTTCTTTAAACAATTATTTTTTAAAATCGTTTGATAATTTGATCAAAGCTTTCAGATTAAAGATATTGTTCTATTACATTTTTTTTATTTATCCAATTATATAGTAAATTGGTTTAATAAATTTTATTATACTTTTGATTATTATAAGATTTAATTCAAATATAAATAATACAGATCTATTATTTTGAATGAAATAGTTTAAATTAGATATCATCAAAGTGACCACTCTTGTGTAAATTATTCATGAAAAATGTTTGATATTTGTGAATGTGTTTTACATGTGAGTGTTAATCGGCCTAATGGAAGATGACCACTTATATTGATTACACATATACATGTAGTAATAATAAGTATGTGACAATTATTTAGTCTATATGTAAATAATGACTTGATCTAAAGATAAACTTATTATTTGACATGTGTTATTGTCAGTATTTGATTATTACAACAAGAATAATTGCAGTTAATGTTATTGTCCAAAGACTTGATATTAATGTTGTGTTTAGTATCTTGAGATTGAATTAATCATTATTTTAATTTACAGATTACTGAACAAGGATATTAATGTAAGCATTTTTCGTTTATTTTTTAATTCAACTAGTTCATCTGCTAATACAATATCAGCTAATGTCAACTCAATTTCCATACTTAATGGGTATAATTTCAAGGATTGGAAAGAGAACATTCGTATTGTTCTCGGCTGTATAGATCTGGAGTTGGCACTAAGGGCTGAACAACCACAACCTCTCACTCAGGAAAGCTCTCTTGAAGAGAAAAAAGAACATGAGAAGTGGGATCGTTCAAATCGCATGAGTCTAATGATCATCATGCGCGACATTCCAGAAGCCTTTAGAGGTGTAGATTCTAAAAGAATTACTAATGCTAAGGAGTTCATCGTTGAAATTGAGAAACGTTTTGCTAAAAACGATAAGACTGAAACAAGCATGCTTCTGACAAGCTTGATTTCAATGAAATATAAGGAAAAAAGGCAATATAAGAGAGTATATCATGGAGATATCATACATTGCTTCAACACTTAAGGTTCTAAAACTTGACATGTCCAATGACTTGCTCGTGCATTTAGTACTTATATCACTTCCTCCACAATTTAACCAATTCAAGGTTAGTTATAACTGTCAAAAGGATAAATGGACTCTTAATGAGCTCATTTCATACTCTATGCAAGAGGAAGACAGGTTGAAACAAGAAAGAACTGAAAGTGCTCATTTAGCAAGCACCTCCAAAGATAAAAGCAAGAAAAGAAAATTAGAGAATAAGGCTGCTAAGGGTCCAACACAAAAAAAAACAAAATCAGGAACCAGGCGTTTGTTACTTTTGTCAGAAGCTTGGACATATAAAGAAAGAATTTACAAAATATCACGCTTGGCGTGCTAAGAAAGGTACAATTTATACTTTGGGCTGTTCTGAGGTAAATTTAGCTTCAGTACCTAGAAATAATTGGTGGATAGATTCTGGTGCTACTACTCATATAAGTATTTCTATGCAGGGTTTCCTGAGCTACCAAGAACCAAGTGATGGTGAAAGACACATCTTTGTGCGCGATGGAAAGTCGGTAGAGGTGGAGGCGACCGAGGCCTAGCGCTTAGGCGGGATTATACGGTTCCTAGGCGTGATTAGGCGGTTTTGAATCTCACTGTGTAATTTTGTGTATTTAGTAATATATATATAGTAATTATAAAAATTCAAACTATTTAAGTAAAACAATTCAAATAACAACAGTATACTAAATTTTAATATATTGCATTTTGAGTTATAATATCAATCCAATAATTCTTAAGAATAGGAAAAATAAAAAGAAAGCCCAGGCAGACATTTTTGTCATTAACCGATGCCTAGGCGGACTAGGCGCCTCTTCCATGACGACTACGGTGCTAGGAAAAACGCCTAACATTTTAACTAGGCATAAGCGGCTGAAAGGGGAGTTGACACCTAGCCATCGCCTAGTCGGCAATTTCTACAACATTGAATACAAGTAAATACCCAATTCAAATTATTCAATTCACTACAGTATAAATATCCCAATATACAATAAAACTTCACAATTCAAAAGCTAGGGACTCATACATCAAGCATTTATCAAGCTAATTGAAAGTTTAGGTCATAATTAAAAATTGAAATACAATAAATAAAAGCGTAATAATAATTTTTAGAATAAGAAAATATGAAAGATTACATTGATACATGATAGAATGGAATAAGGTGGAATGGTGAAAACCCTTGATGTTCTTCTTCTTCCTTGAGCTCCAACTGTATATGATATTTCCCGAATTTTTGGACTCCTATTTTGATCCCAAATTCTGATATATTAAGGTTCCAAAACATTTTTGGAGTTGTGGTACCCATTTAAATGTTCCAAGTCAACTCAAAAGCGCTTATGGGGAACCTGTACTAGTTCAAACCACGGTAGAAGCGTCATCAATAACTTTATCCTCTTACCTATGAATTGCGAACCGTCACCTTTCACATTCTCCCGAATTCAAGTAGTGTTACAAATATAAGGGATCACTCAGAATCCTAGTCAAATCTGCATGGTGACTCTTTTAAGTTGATCTCAATATTTTTCCAGTAAACGCTTTCGTTTTTTAAAAATGGAGATGGTAGCGCTGCAAAACGAGTTAATATGATGAACAAAACTGCTGAGGAGGGTGTGGGGTATGATTCCAGTATAGAGGATGGTATTTCAAGAGGTGTTGATAACCTGTTTGATGAAAGTTCCAAGAGAGGAACAGAAACTGTACAAGCTGATTTAACCTTACTTAGCTCCAGTGAAAGCATCCAAGCTACTCAAATCATTGAGTGTACAATGGTTGAGGGGATGAATGGCCATGATGGGGCCCTAATTGAGGGTGAGGCTCCTAATCCTCTCGAGAATAGCTTGAGTGTGAGTCACAAGGAGGATTACTCCACTTTAGGTGCAGGAATTGGGATAATTTCTCCACCTAGTGAAAGTACCCTCTTGGGAGTAGCACAAGGTCAAAGTGTGGAGGATGAGGATGAATATGAGGTAGAAATTATTGAGGAAAACAATAGGAAGCAAGGTAAATGGACATAATTATTCAAGAAAAGTGATCAAGATTTGAAGCTAAAATACTTTGCTCCTAGTCAAATAAAAGATGAGCTCATGGTTAAACCACCTAGAGATATAGTGAAGAGTGGAGTTGAGGAGTGGGATAATTTCTTATTTGGACAATTCTTTGGAGAAGCTCCTGAATATCACATGGTTAATGCTTAATGGAGAAATTATGGTCAAGTTGAAATAAAGTCTACTGATATGGAAGTGTTTCTATTCAAATTCAAAGGTGAGCAAGAACGTAACAATATACTAGAGCAAGTTTGGCATGTTAATGGTAGAATTATGATTTTGAGAAAGTGGGAACCTAACATGAAATTTGATAAGCTTGATTTGACTAAGGTTCCACTATGGGTTAAATTGAGAAAGGTACCATTACAATTGTGGACTAATGATGGGTTAATCTACATTAGTAGTGCTTTGGGTATTCCACTCCAAATGGACCCTATTACTAAGACAAAAAATAGGCTAAGCTTTGCAAGAGTATGTGTTGAAGTAGATATGACAAAGGAGCTAGTTAAAAGGGTGAAGGTTGATCTTGAGGAGGATGGGATTCATCTGGTGGAGGCTTACTATGAGTGGTTACCTCCAATATGTTCTAATTGCAAGGCTTTGGGGCATAAGGAGATTAATTGTAGTCAAGGAAGGAAAAATCCTAGACATAAACCAAACGAAGCCTACAACCAACCTAAACCAAACCAAGTAAACCACCAACCTAAACCAAACCAAGCTAATCACCAACCAAACCAATACAAAGTTCAAAAGAGAGTTGAAGAATAGAGGGTAGTGCAAAGAAAGCAAAAAGAGAAGAAGGATGATGAAGTTCAGATTCCTAACACCAAAAATTCAACTACAACTCCAACTCAAAGTGTGTGAAGTAGTAGTGCAAAGGGGAAAGAAAAAAACCCTAGTACACCTAGAGGAAGTGCTTATAATTCTAATATTTTTTTAGGGGAGTTAAGTAACTCCTTTTGTGCTTAAAATATGGCTAATGAAAACCTTGAAGAGGCTTTGAATAGGTTTGTGGGAAGTACCCATCGTGAAGGAGAACCTCCTGATTTAAATGATAATTAGCTCTTGGAATGTAAGAGGTTTGAATCAAAGCCTCAAACAAAAAGAAGTTATTCATGTTATACAAGATAAAAAAGTTGATCTAGTTGGTTTATTGGAGACTAAAATGACTCTACAAGCTACAATAAGTTTCACAATACTTATTTGAGCAATTGGGGTACTATAATTAATCATGATAAGGATGAAAGGGGAAGAATATGTGTAAAGTGGAATAAGAATGTTTTGGATGTAAAGTGTCTTAATTCAACTAGCCAAGCCATCTTCCTTGAGGTACATGATATATATAATAAGAAAACATTTAATTGTGTGATGGTATATGCAAAAAATGATGATGATAAAAGGGTGCTTCTTTGGGAAACACTTAGTGAATAGATAGTTGTTAATGGGGAATCTCCTTGTATTTGGTGTGGGGATTATAATGAAATTACTATAGTTGATGAAAGAATGGGTCGCACTAGCCTTCATAAGATTTCTCATGAATTTATGGATTGTATTAATGATAATGGGATGGTTGAACATCCTAGCCAAGGGTGTTATTACACTTGGACTAATAGAAGAATAGAAGGGTTTATATCTAGTAAAATTGACAAAATTTTTATAAATGATGCTTGGTTCACTTGTTTCAAGCCTCATTTGATGATTGAAGCTCCTGGAATTTCATATCACTCTAATCTTATCCTCAAATTTAGGGGAGTTCAAATACTAAACCTTCATCTTTTAAATTTTTTAATGTTTGGATTGATCATGATGAGTTTCTGCCTTTGATTGAAAAGGTGTGGAAATATGAAGTTAAAGGGAGTATGATGTATAAAGTGGTGAATAAATTGAAGGAAGTAAAGAAAGCTTTGAAGATCTTCAATAGAAAATATTTTCATCACTCTACTAAAGAAATAATGGAGCTTAAAGAGGAGCTTGAGAAGGTACTAACAAAGCTTATGAATGGTGATCAATTTATGCTCATCATTGCGAAGGAGCTAAGAGATAAACTTATGCATCTTCTTAATATTAAAGAGGAGATCTTAAAGCAAAAATCTGGAATTACTTGGGCTCAAAAGGGTGATTGTAGCACTACCCATTATCGTAAGAGCATCAAGGCAAGAATCACTCAAAACCGAGTTGCCTCTATTATGACTGAAAATGGTGATATTATTGTTGAAGATGAGGCTATTCATGATAAATTTATCAATTACTACACTAGATTAATTGGTACTAAGGATGTTTATGAAGAAAGTGTTATCTCTAGTTGTTTAAACAAGCTTGTTGATAAAGCTATCACTAAGGAAGAAGCAAAAGAAATGGTGAAAGACATTACTAGTAAGGATATTAAAGAAGCTATTTTCTCTATTGATATCTCAAAAGCTCCTGGCCCAGATGGTTTTAATAGTGCTTTCTTCAAAGCTACTTGGAATATTATTGGGGAGGATGTTTGTAATGCTATAAAAGAAACTTTCAAGAATAGACAAATCTTGAAGCAAATTAATGTTACTAATCTTGTTCTTATTCCCAAGGTTAAAAACCCCACTTTAGTGAAGAGTTTTATGCCCATTTCTTGTTGTAATATCCTCTATAAAGCTATATCTAAAATATTGCTAATAGGATGAAGAAAAGCCTTGAGGAGCTTATGTCTAAAAATCAAGCTGCTTTTGTGGGAGGAAGAAGTATTTCTGATAACATATTGGTTGCTCAAAGTGTGGTGGAAGGTTATGATAGGAAGGACTTGAGTCCAAGGTGTACTTTAAATATTTATCTTCAAAAGGCTTTTGATACAATTAATTGGAGATACCTTTTCCAACTACTTCAAATTATGGGATTTAATAAAAAGCTTATATCTTGGGTCAAGATGTGTATTTCAACACCTATGTTCTCTTTGTGCATTAATGTAAGTGTGTGTGGTTATTTCAAAGGAGAAAGAGGATTAAGACAAGGTGATCCTTTATCTCCTTATCTATTTGTTATATGTATGCAAGGTTTCTCTTCTATTCTTGAGAAAGTGGCAAATAATAAAGCTTTTACTTATCACCCTAATTGTGCTAGAATGGATTTGAACCACCTTATATTTGCTGATGATTGTTTAGTTTTCTTTAATGGTGATAAAGACACGGCTATGAGACTTAAACAAGGCCTTGATCTCTTCTCTAGACTTTCTGGCCTTAAAATAAGTCCTGAAAAGAGTGAGCTATATATGGGAGGTTGTAACAAAGATCTTCATGATGATTTGAGTAGTATTCTCAATGTTAAGAAGGGTAAACTTCCTGTTAGATATCCTGGGGCTACTTTAACTACAAAATGCCTAATAGATTAATGTGTGCTACCCTTATTAATAATATAGTTGGAAGTGTTGAAGGGTGGATGCATAGATTTCTTACATTTGCGGGAAGGCTTTATTTAATCAAGAGTGTTTTGCAAAGTAAAGCTAGATATTGGTGTAATGTAATGATCCTTCCAATGGGAGTTATTCATGAGATAGAATCACTCTTGAGTAGGTTTCTTTGGAGGGGTAATACTAATGATTTTCATGGTGCTAAAGTGTCTTGGAAAGAATTATGTCAAAGTAAAGAAATGGAGGACTAGGCATACCTAATCTTCTCCAAATTAATCAAGTTGCTATTCTTAAAGCTTTTTGGAGAATTTATGGCTATAAAGATAATATTTGGTCTCAATGGGTCTACTCAAATTGGCTATGGAACAATAGTATATGGAGCATTACATATGATAGTAACCTTCCTTGGACATGGAGAGCTATGCTAAATGTGAGGTACCTTGCTTTTAAATATATTATACATGATGTTGGAAATGGAAAGAGAACCTAAATGTTAAATAATAGATGGATAAAAGGAAAGTGTGTAGGTGGTAATTGTGAACAAAAGAATGTTATTTCTTTGGGTAATTACAATATTAACAAAAAGGTGATGGACTATTATGTGGGGAAGAGGTGGAGATTTCCACCTCGGCTTAACAAGGTGTATGAGGTGGTAAAAGATATGGTGCTTAATGAAGAGCATGACACTATAAGATGGGGAGATAAAGGCTTTAGGACCTCAGATGTTATGTATGACCTAAGGGGTCCTAATGAGAAAACAAAATGGTATAGTGTGGTGTGGCATAAATGGAGTATGCCAAGGCACAAGTTTTGTGCTTGGTTAATTTGTAAGGATAGATTAAGCACTAAAGATAGGCTTAGCAAGTGTGGAATGGAAGTGGACAAGATGTGCTACCTTTGCTTTTAAGAACATTAATCTAGGGATCACTTATTTGTGAATTGCAAATTCACTACTTTGGCTTGGAAGGAGATTTGTGCTCTTCATAATTGGCACAACTCGGGTAATACTTGGGAGGAAAGGCTTGATTTTATGCTTAGGTTTGATGGTAACACCTTAAAATATACCATATCAAACATTACTTTTCTTAGCTTTCTTTATTGTATTTGGGATGTGAGGAATAAAAAAGAGTTTAAGAAGATGCATCCTAAATATGAGGATATTGTGAAAATAGTTGTGAAAGATGTTTAATACACACTTTGGAATAGAAAGTTATTTAAAAGGAGTATTGAGAATATGAGATTGATGGCAAGATGGAAGCTACATGGAGTACTCAAGGGAGGAGAGCAAGAAGATCAAGGAAGATAGCTTGGAGCTTGGACCTAGTATAAGACTTTAGAAATTGTTGTATAGGGTTTAATTTCCTAGCAATAGTTGTATAGGGTGCTTCTACTTTAATTTATTTTTCTAGCAATGGTTGTATAGGTTGTTTGCAAGTTGATAGGTTTACTTTCTAGTAAATGTTGTATAGGGTTTGTTTTCCTAGCCATACTTGTTTTTGAGTCAAAAACAAGTAGGGGTTTGATTTGTACTTGTCATTTTGTGGATATAAAATGGTAGGTTTGATTAAACAAATGAGAATGAATGGTGTGTAGAACGTGAGATCAAAATGAGTAGAGAACCCACTTAATTATGAACTAGAGGTAAAAATGGAGTGAAATTATGTAACTAGGAAAATGATAGAGGCAGTTCTTTGATAGCCATTTGCAACCTTTTTAGCTTTCTAACCCGTGATTAATTATATCCTTCTTTGCCCCATTTTTTAGCCTTTAAGACTTTCTTTTGAAGCCACATTATAACCTTATCCTTTAGATGTTACGAGTATACCATATGACCCGCACTTGAATCACAATTTCTTAAGACTAATTGTCCTTGAGCTTGAGTTTGGGGTAAGGGAATATGTTATTACATTTGTTGGCAGATTTGTGATGTGCTTGAATGGTTATCCACTTTATTGTAAATTCCTTTTCCAGTTTCTAAAAAGAAAAAAGGAAAAATTGAGGAAAATAAGTTAGCATGACACTTCATATAAAAAAGAATGTCATGTTTAACTTACAAAAATGAGATTGAATAAATGAAAAATAAAAAACAATCGGCAAAGGAATATTTTTATTGTAATCATTTTAATAGGTGTGGGTTTATTCGGGGATGCTAAACTTGTGCGTCAAGTGAGTGAGATCATATGTGAGTGTGAACTCAAACTCAAGACAGTTTGTTGAAGGGTAGTGAGGAGAGAGTCAAAAACTCACTTAATTCTTGTTAAATTTAAAGACCTATTAATTATTACTTTAATTATATTTATCATTTAATTCTTATTCTTTTCACCATTTGTTATATAACAATTATTTATTTATTTATTTTCTTCATGACCACCTCCACCACCACCATCCCACACTCTACCACCACCATCCCCCCCACCACCCCTACCACCCCCACCACCATAAACCCTACCACCATACCTACCACCCCTCCAAGCACCGCCACAACCACCACACCCTTACCACCCCCACCACCCTTACCACCCCCACTACCATTATCCTTCGCCGACCACCACCTTCGCCCATAAGCACAACCGACTAGTTCCGTCACCACCAATCACCACCAACTAATTCCATCACGCCCTAGTCTAATTCTAAAAAAACGTAAAAATAAAAAAATGGCATTTTTTGAAGAGACAGTTAAATATTTACGTCTATGAATTTTTTTGATTTTTTTTGAATTTTTGAATTTTTTTAAATTTTTCTATTTATTAATGTCGATAATTCGTTTTATTTGTTGCTATAACACAAAAAAGATTTTCCAAATCCACCACACGCACGCGTCCGTGAATATTTTTTTATAAAATGTAACAATTAATTCCAAAAAAATTAAAAATTGCATATTTTGACAGGGCAAGTTCATATATACATCAGCAAGTTTTTTCGATTTTTCATTTTTTTTTAATTTTTAAATTTCGATATTCAGTTTTATGTGTTCTTACAATACATAAAATTTATTTTTTATGTATTCATGTAACACACAAAGTCATATAATAAATCTAAAATATTCTCTTCTTTAACAAATTTATTTTTTCTCTTTATTAATTGCATATACCCTATTTTACTCGTTTTTTACTATCTTGATATATTACCTTTTTGTCCAACCATTTTTTGTTATTTTGTGTGTTGATCTAATACACAAACAGTCATTTGTGTATTACAACAATACACAAATTTACTTTTTTCTCTTCCAGTCAACCCCTTTCCTGTTTATAATTTTGTGTATCACATGAACACAAAAAACGATTGTTTTGTGTAGTGTAAAAGAGAATGTGTTGTTATAATACACAAATGACTGCTTTGTGTATTACACCAACACACAAAATAACAGAAAAATGGTCGGACAAAAAGATAATACATCAAGATAGTTAGATACGAGTAAAAATAGGGTATATGCGATTAATAAAGAGAAAAACAATGATTTTGTTAAAGAAGAGAATGCTTTAGATTAAATTTATGGTTTTGTGTTTTACAGAAATGCATAAATATATTTTTGTGTATTGTAAGAACACATAAAAGTGAATATCAAAGTTTAATAATAAAAGAAATTAAAAAAATCAAAAAATAACCGATGATGTAGATATGAACTTACCCCGTCAAAAATGAATTTTTTTATTTAACTTTTTAGATTTTTTGGAATTAATTATAATTTTTTTTAAATCACAGACGCGCGCGTTTGGTGGTATTGACAATCTATTTTTGTATGTTATACCCACTGTTCTAAAAATGGGCCTAGCCGGCCCCTAGGTGCTAGAAGGTATGGTACCTTCTAGAAATGGCTCAGGCGGCCTCCAAGCGGTCCCAAGTGGGTTTAGTCGGGCCTAGGCTGTTTAGAGGCTAAAATTATAAAAAAATTCATGTTTAATACAAAATATTGAAAAAAAATGCATTTTTGACACCTATTATAAAAATTATATAAACTCATATAACTAATTATTATTCAACTCCGCCTAACAAGAAAACGCCTAGGCGAATCGCCTAGGCGCTCGAAGGTGGTCGACCGCCCGCCTAGCGTCTTTAAGAACACTGGTTATACCAACACATAAAACGGAATATCGAAATTAAAAATTAAAAAATAGCTCAAAAAAATTTAAAGACTTAAATATTAATTAATCTCGTCAAAAAATAATTTTTTTTATAATTCAATTTTTTTTTTTAGAATTAGTTATGATTTTTGTTAATGAAATTTCACGGATGCGCGCGTGGGATGGAATTAGTTAGTGATGATTGGTGGTGACGGCTATGGCTGAACTAGTTGGTGGTGGTGGTGGATGCATGTGGTTGTGGTGGTGGTGGATGTATGAGGTGGTGATGGTGGTGGTGGTGGATGCATGTGGTTGTGGTGGTGGTGGAAGCATGAGGTGGTGGTAGTAGTGGTGGATGCATGAGGTGGTAGTGGTGGTGATTGCATGAGGTGGTGGTAGTGGTTGTGGTGGTGGTGGATGCATAAGGCGGTGTTGGTGCTGGATCTATGAACTGATAATGGTGATGATGGTGGTGGTAGATGCATGTGGTTGTGGTAGATGCATGAGACGGTGGTTGTGGTGGTGACTGTGGTGGTGGATGCATGAGCCAGTGGTGGTTATGGGCGAAGGTGGTGGTAGTGGTGGTCGGTGGAGAATGTATGAGGTGGTGGTGATAGTCGGTGACAAATACATAAGGTGGTGGTGATGGTGGTCGGTGGCGGTAGCCAGATTTTTTAATAAAACTAAAATAAGATAAAATAAAATATAATATATATTATAAATATTTTGTTTTGAAAAAAATAATTAGAATAACATTAAAGATTATAGTAGAAGGTAAATAAGAAAAAAAATTGAATTGAGAATAATAAATCTTTTAAACTATGAGTATGAGTATGTAAGAATGATTTTTTTTATTTTAATTTTTAGAATAGTAATTAAAAATTTGTAATTAATTGAAAATTATTTTTAATTATATAGATAATTAATTTTTTACATGATATAAACATAGGATATGCATCATAATATAATTGGTATTGGATCATGGAAGAAAGTTTTTTTTTAATAGTTAAGTATTGAACGAGGAAGTAATACTTTACACGGGATATTAAAACAATTATTTTAGCGACTAATGCAGGTATGAAAGATCTTTTTAGACAGGAATGGGAGAGCTTACCGACTCCAACAGGTCGCAGCCAGACGATGAACTCCAATAATCCTTGGGAAACAGCTGAACTAGCAGGCACTCTGTATATCCTCACTTGTGATGCATCGTTTAAACATAAATCAAACCAAATCGGTATTGGGATCGTGAAGAGAGAAAGCAGGACCTGAAACCGACCGACAGGTTTTCTCAAAACCGATTTGGACAGATTCAACATCGGAAGGAGAGGCTATCGCTGTGCTCGAAGCCGCTAAGATGGCTATGCATGATCGAGGAAAGAGAATAGTTATCTGCTCCGATAACCTTGATTTGATTCAAGAAATTAATTCGCTACCATCAACGTGGTGGAAAGTCAGACCGTACGTCAAACGTATTCTTGTGTGTACTGAGGAACACGGAAGTATGTTTTTTAAGCATATAATCCGAGACGGCTTAACGGAATGGCAGATCGAGTTGCACAGAAGGCTTGACACTGAAGATTGATTATCAACTCCAACTTACTTTCTTTTTTACCAGACTCTGAATAAGGTAATCTTTTTTCATTTTTTCACTTTTCGTTTGTCCAAAAAAAGAAACGAGGAAGTAAAACATCCGCCTTTGTTATATAGGGGACGGACTGGTATATGGTTTTATTAGCCTCACATTAGCCTCGCAAACTAGATGTACAAATTTTCCAGTTGTATTGCATTATTTAATATGCTTAGTAATTTGTGTACAAAAATTGAATAGCCCATCTATAGACATGTGACGCTAATAAATGCATCATTCAAAAACAAAAGAAAATATCTTTATTGAACAACCGCTTTGAAACTGACACTACGAAAAACAAAACTTTGAGCATATTAGAGGTTCTAATATTTGGCTTATAATACTTTGGTTTATAATACTACAACCAAAGAATTTTTTTTTTCTTTCTAAAATCTTTCATTAAAATAGAGATTACAAAAATTTAACCAAATCCTGAGGGAGTGGCATCGTTTGCAATTAGTTGCGCTAATTGGTTAGGGACAAGTTCTCCATTACAACCTAAAACTATGCCCATAGGCGAATTTTTGGCTATCCAATCAACAACTAGGTTTTGTTTTCTCGAAATACATGAGAAAATAGGATTACACAACTCGAAAACAAAATAAATACTACTAATAATGTTTTTAATTCTATTACTACAAATAGGAAAACTTGAAGAGAGAGCATCCATGATGACCTTGCAATCGTTTTCAATAATACATGGTGTATTATTGAAGTCTTTGGCCCATAAGCAAGCTTTAAGCACTCCAAAAGTTTCAGCCTCCATGGCATTCTCGGCTCCAGTCTCCCATGCGCAATATTTGATTACTTTCCCTTTACTATCCCTAACAATACAAGCAATAGAGGATTTAGTAAGTTTAAATGATGCATCACAATTTATTTTGTACCATGTACTAGGAGGAGGTTTCCATTTATAGTCATTTTCCTTGTTGTTGTTACCACTGGAGTCGAAATGACTCCGAGCCCAAAGTGGCTCTCTCATGTACTAAATTTTTTTTTTTTTTTTTTACCTTTTCCAGATTTTCCATCATTTCCAACCTTTTCATCTTTTTCCCTCAGATTTTTTAGATCATCACTGGGTTTAGGGACCATACCTGATATATTATTGTTATTTTCCCTCAGAAACTCAGTTTCATCCTTGGGTTTTATAGCATTTTGATATTCATCCCACATTTGTTGAGCTTTCATATTTGTATTCACTGGACAAACATTCACCTTATTATATATAAATGAATTTCTACTTTTCCATATATTCCAAGCCGTGATTGCCAATTTCTCACAAGCTAGAGAGTTTTTAGGGACATTGAGGGTTAAACTAGCCATCCAAGTGTCAATACTTATTGAACACTGTTGCTAGTTCTCAATGTAAGATTAGAAGCTAACCAAACTGCTCTTGCCCATTGGCAACCAAAAATAAGGTGTTCAATAGTTTCAACCTGCTCATTACATATTGCACATAGATTTGTTTCACAAGCTTTTCTTTTATAAAGGTTTTCATAAGTAGGCAGAAGGTTTTTAACTGCCTTCCACATAAAGTTCTTTACTTTATTAGGGACTTTAAGGTTCCAGATGATTTTCCAAATTTTCGGGTCAATCTTAATAGAAGATGAGGGGTATGAGAAGTTTTTTATTCTCTCCTCATTCTCCTTTTCTTCTTTTAGAATATGATAAGCAGATTTCACATTATAATCTCCATTTACATTGGCATTCCAAAAGATAACATCTTTGAGTGGAGTAAGAGGAATGAAAGTCTTAAAAAAAACTTCACAAATATTTTATGAGAAATTTTCTTGGACTAATTTTTTGTCCCATATTCTTTCTCCAGTAACCATAAGTTCTTTTACTAATTTAAAATTTTTATTGCGAGGAGGGACTATTTCATCTGTATTTTGAATCCAAATATCATTTTGTCGATTAATTGTAAGTCCATCTCCTATTTTCCATTTACTGAATTTCATAATAATCTCTCTTCCAGCTATTAAGCTTCTCCATCCCCAAGAGGGAGAGTACCCTAATTTAGCTTGGAAGAAGTTAGTTTCATTGAAATATTTACCTTTTAATATTTTGTAGAGTAAGGAGTCAGTTTTATTAATAAAATTCCATGCCTGTTTACCAAGCAAAGCTAGGTTCATGAGGTGGAGGTCTCTATATCCAAGACCTCCATTGAATTTACTACAAGTTAGAGATTTCCAATTACCCCAATGCATTCTTTTTTCACCTTTACTTCCCCAAATTTTTTTTGCTATTTGTGCCGAGATGATGTCACAAATTTTTATAGGGAGTAAATATGATGACATATAATAATTTGGGAGGCTTTGAATTATTGCCTTAATAAGAATTTCTTTACCCGCATTACTTAGAAACATATTTTCCAATTTTCAGTTTTCTTAATAACTCTTTCAACTAATAGATTAAGGTCCCTAACCTTAGACCTCCCCCACTCAGTGGGTAGCCCAAGGTAGAGGCCCCTAAGTTATTAGTGGGTTGCATATTCAATTTATTAGTGATGATATCTTTCATATAATGTGGAATATTTTTACTAAACTTTACACCACATTTGTTTAAATTGAGAGTGAGTCCTGTTGCAAGTTCATATCTGTTCATTATATCATTAAAATAATATGTTTCATTAAGATCAGCTTTGAGAAAAAGACACTATCATCTGCATATAGCAGATGGGTAAGTGTTGGACAATTTTTGGCAATTTTTATGCCTTTTAGTAGCTTTTTTTCCGTTTTATCATTAACCAGTGCTGTTAAAGTTTGGGATACAATGCAAAAGAGAAGAGGGGAGAGGGGGCCCCCCCTGTCTAATTCCTCTTTTAGGTTTATTCAGGGGGTGGGGGTTGACCATTTATAAGAACTAAGTAAGAGACAGATGATACACAGTTAAGGATAAGGTCACACCATCTATAATTGAATCCCATTTTGATCATAAGATCATATAGAAAATCCCATTCCACATATTCATAGGCTTTTTTAATATCAACTTTTATAATCATACTGTAATTTTTTGTATTTTTCTGTTCTTTAATATATTTACACACTTCATGAACAATCATAGTGTTCTCCTGAATGTGTCTACCAGGGACAAATGCTGTTTGATTTTCATCTACAATATATTTCATAAGGGGCTGAAGTCTATTAACCATGATTCTCCCTATGATTTTATATATGAAATTTGAAACACTAATAGGCCTAAAGTGTTTTATATTCACAGGGTTCTCATTTTTAGGTATAAGTGAAATAAAAGTATGGTTTATATCCTCCAGAGAATAATTATTGTACCAAAAGTTGTTAACCAATTTTATAATGTCCAGTTTCAAAATGTTCCAGTACTTTTTGTAGAAGAAACCAGGGTACCCATCAGGCCCAGGGGCCTTGTTTGCACCTAATTCCTTCATAGACACTTCAATTTCATAAATCATTAGTGGTTTGAGGAGGGTAGCATTCATATTATTAGTAATAGAAGGTTTAATCACCTCTATAATATTTTCATAATTCCGAGGGCCTATGGTATCAAATACATTATTAAAATAGTTCAAGATATTGTTGGTAACTTCTATTTCTTCATTGAGCCAAATATCATTGTCATCTTGTAATTTACTAATTTTATTAATTTTTCTTTTAGCTTTAGTGCAATTATGGAAATAAGCCGTGTTTTTATCTCCACACTTAAGCCAAGTGATTCTTGAGCGTGAAGCCCAAAAATCTTCTTCCCTTTTCCAAGTAATTTCAATCTCTTTGACTATATTATTATAAAGGTCTTTATCATTCTCATTTAGATTCCTAGAATTGGTTAAGTTTTCCAATTCTTTTAATAAAAGTTCAATTTTTTTCCTACTGTTATGGAATTTCCTCTTACTCCAAACAGTTAAAATTCTTTTACACATACTAAGATTAGAGTTCAGTCTATTCCTCATTGTATATTTCAAAGATTTTCTAGAGTTCCACACATTTTTAATAATATCATAGCATTCTTTTTCCTCAATCCAAAACTTTTCAAAGTAAAAACGCTTACAATTTTTATTATTGTTCTCATCCAGGTGAAGTAAGAGGGGACTATGGTCTGAGCCAAGTGCTGATAAAAGAGAGACCCAAGCATTTGGGTACAAATTACACCAATCTTTATTACCTAAACACTTGTCCAATTGTATTTTAATAAGTTTATTTCCTGCTCTACTATTAGACCAGGAGAAAGAACAACCTTTACTAATAATTTGCTGAAGGTGAAGCTTATTCATAAACTCACTTAAAGCATTCATATTTTTAGTAATTTTATTATCTCCTCCTAGTTTCTCGCTAATAAATCTGTGATTGTTAAAATCACCTACTAAATTACAAGGGCAATTACTAGGTGGAGCACAGGCTTCAATTTTTTTCAAAGTATCAATTTTTTCCATATCATTTGGGGAACCATAAACAAAAGTAGTGTAATAGATACTATTGTTTTTACCCTTAATCTCGCAGTGAATTAAGTTACTATTTTTCATAAGGACTTTAATATTATCTTTCATATTACTCAATAGGGTGAGACCCCCACTTAAACCCTTGGGCTCTACAGTATCAATTATATTCATATTTAAAGTATTAGCAAGATTATGCAGAATATGAGAACGATTCTTAGTTTCAGAGAGGAATATTACCTCAGGTCGATATCTCCTCACAATATCGTTGAGGGTTTGGACTGCCAAAGGTGTGCCAATCCCTTGGCAGTTCCAAGCCAATTGTATCATATCTCCGTGTGGGCTTGTTTTAGGACAAGCCCGCAAACCTTATCAGCATCTTCTTCAATGTCGATCCACTTCTCAGAGTTGTCTTCTTCATTGAGTGTCTCGACATTCTTATCTTCATTCCCATCTTTATCCTTTCCTTCATTATCATCGTTAGCTTTACCTTTTCTAGATTCCCACAGCTTTCTTAAACGATTGTTGTCTGAGTAGAAACTTTTATCAGATCTTTTGAGGTTTGGTATTTTCTTAATTGATGTTCGGCTTTTAATGTTAAGGTTTGTGGTGAGAGTGAAAGGGATTGGTAAGTTGGCTAAGGTTTGAAAGGGTGAAGTAATCTGAATTGATTGGTTAGGGTTTGGGGTTAAGAACGATTTGGGGGAGATTGTTGTCGGGGACGAAGTGTTAGGAATGGGGTTGTGTTTTTTTGTGTTTGGGTTAAGTTCAGATACGTTGGTGGATTGGGTTGTGGGTTAGTTATTATTTGGGATTTGTTTTAATATGTTGGGAGATAGAATGACTTTTGAATTAGGCCAAGATTGGGTTAGAGAGATTGGGCTTGAGATGGACCCAAATAAAATATTTCCAGCTGAGTTTATTGGGCTTGATAAAGAGTCCGCCAAATGGCCCGCTTTCAACATTAAATCTTTTTATTTTTGTAGTAAAATCTCCTTCTTCTTGTTTTTATCCATTTCCATACCCGAAGGTACATTCATGTCCTTAACCATTTTGCTTCTTTCCCTTTTCCTTTTTTCTTATCTTTTTTTGCACTAAATTCAAAAATAGGTTGTACACCCATTACCTCCTCCATAGCGGTTTTGCACGTACTCGACTGCTGCCCTTCTACGTTTGTACTAACTTGTTTTTGGGGAATTTGAATCAACGAGTTTGACTCGGACGAATTGATCTTGAGTCCTTGTGAGTTCAAACTCGATCTGGGTATCTTCTTGATTTTGTTATGGTGATTAAAAGTTGCAGAAGCTTTTCCTTTGAATTGTATTGACGATTGAGACGGACCCCGAGTTGATAATTTGATCCAGCTGCCAATTCGTGGCTCGATTCTTCTGTTATTACATTCTTTTCCTTCATGATCGAAGATTCCACAAGAGTAACAAACTTGCCCTATGTTTTCATATTTGAAGCTTATCCAATTTTCAGTGTTGATGTCTTCCCAGTAGTTAATACCAGCTATTATAGGGTTCTTGAGGTTCCAATCGAGATGAATTCTTGTTACCGTGTTCTCATCAATTTCCATTTAAATTGGTAGTTCTATGCTGTGAACTTCACCAAAGTGAGACATTAGCTTCTCGATACACTCAAGAGTTAGTAAATTTGCGGGAACACCAGTGAGCTGTAGCCATAAGGTAGTGTGATCAACACCATTTCTTGAGCCAGGATTAAACTTATTGATAGCGAAATGTTTTCCCATTACTGTCCATGGCCTTTGTTTCCATACTTTTTTGTAATCTTCTTCGTTTTTGAACTTGAGAATAGTTTCATTCTTCCCAAATTTCTCAGTTTCCATCGGTTCCTTGAGAGCCCAAAATTTGTTGATATGATTTTTGATAAATGTGAAATTTACTACATCTTTGCAGAGGAGTTTAGCCAATAGCTTGTATTCTTTGATAGTTTTGTATTTGGAGTTTAAATCGGGAGTAATCACCATTTTTCCTTCATTAGCATAAGGATGATTTGGTGAGTAGAAATTCATGTTTTGCTTAGCTCGAGAGATGATTTAGTTGATAAATGTAAAAAAGCGAAAAGGAAGGGGAGGAAAACAGAGCTTGTGATATGATTTTCTTATGGAAATCACTTGCTGTGTAAGGATTAAAGGTAAGGGAGAATTGTATATGGTGGTGGTGGTAGTAGAGGAGAAACGGTAGTTGTGGTTTTTAGAGGGGGAGAGGGGGAGAGAATTTAGGGAGAGAGAATTTCATATTGTAGCTTTTTACCAATTTCGTTCAAAGAAGAAGGAAAAGATCGAAAGCAGATCCGAAACCACCCAACTGAAGAACTATTCAGCTTCGACAACCAAAGAACTTAAAGAAACTTAAAAAAGAAAAGAAAGTTTAAGGAATGATAGATTTAAAAATATTTGGATTAAAAAGGGTGATAAAAATACTAAGTATTATCATGCCTGCACAAAAGAAAGAAGGTGTAGAAATAAAATTCTTAACATTACTAATGAAAATGGTAAATGAATTGATAATAAAGATGAAATAAATATTGAAATAGTTAACTATTTTAATAATATCTTTACAACAGTAGGAAAAAGAGATTACAACAACACCATTAATCTTATTACTAGTAAAATTGATAAAAAAATATGCAGATAATTTAAATAAACATATTAATGAAGAAGAAGTTAAAAAAGCAACTTAGGAACTAAGACCTAATAAGGCTCCAGGACCTGATGGTTATAACGGAAATTTCTTCAGAATTTATTGGGAAATTATTAAACTTGATCTTATAAAGGTAATAAATAATTTAGGAACAATAATGGGGATCTTTTAGAGATCAACCAAACTCTCATTACTTTAATACTAAAAAATTCTAATCCTACTAATATTAAACATTATAGACCAATTAGCTGCTCTAATTTTATTTATGAAATTATTGCAAGAATTTTGGTTAATAGATTGCAACCTCATATGACCTCCCTAGTAGGAGAAAAGCAAAGTGCATTCATTCCTAATAGAATGATACAGGAAAATACGATGATTGCACATGAATTAATTACCCATATTAAAAGAAGGAAAAAACCCAAAAATATATAGTTGCAGTTAAAACTGATATTAAAAAAGCTTATGAATACATTGAATGGGATTTCTTACCAGATATCCTAATTAAAATAGGTTTCAATAAAGATTGGGTAAGGAAACTAATGATTTGTATCACTATTGTAACCTACTCAATCTTAATTAATGGGGATATTCACCAAATTAAAAAACCTACTAGAGAAATTTAGACAAGGTGATCCTCTTTCACCTTTAATCTTCTGTCTAATTTCAAAAACTCTAAATGATTTGATTAGAGATAAAAAAGAGAAAAACATTCTCAATGGAATTAAAATTGGAAATAACTGCCCAGATATAACTCATTTACTCTTTGCAGATGACAGCCTTTTCTTCCTAAATGCTGATAATATTGAAATACAATCATTTAATGATATTTTGAACAAATATAAAAATGCCACTGGATTATGCCTTAATCTAAATAAATGTGGGGTTATCTTTAGCCCTAATACTCCAACTTTCATCCAAAAAGTAATGGCTAAAAGATTAAATATGAAAAGAACTAATAACCTAGGAAACTACTTAGGATTACCAACCGAATGGAGTAGATCAAAATCTAAAGACCTTCAATTTCTAATTGATATGATCCTACTAAAATTTGAAAATTGGAAAACTCTCTTTCTTTCTGAATGGGGGAAAGAAATTTTGATTAAAGCAATCATTCAAAGTTTACCAAACTACCTTATGTCTAATTTTATAATTCCTAAGAATATTATATATACAATCCACTCCATTATTGCTAAATTCTGGTGGGGAGATAAAGGTAAAAAAAGAATACACTGGGCCAATTGGGACCAACTTACTACTTCCAAATTTGAGGGTGGATTAGGATTTAGAGATCTACACCTAATGAATAAAGTTTAACTTGGAAAACAAGCTTGGAACCTAATAAATAAAAAAGAATCTCTACTTTATAGACTCCTTAAAGGAAAATATTTCAAAAACTGTAGTTTCCTTGAAGCTAAAATTGGAAGCTCACCATCTTGGGGGTGGAAAAGCATACTCATAGGTAGATATACTTTCAAAAATAACATAAAATGGAAACTAGGCAATGGTTATGACATTAATATTTATGAGCACAGTTGGATTTGTAATGAGAAAGATCCAATTAAGCCTACAAATTTAAACCTAGTTTGGGTTAATCAACTTATCAAAAATGATAATTCCTGGGATAAAGAGTTACTACACAAAATTTATCCTAAGGAAATCAAAGAAAAAATAGAAAAAATGATAATACCTAAGGTATTTTGTAAAGATCAAATAAGTATTGATTATTGTAAAAATGAGACATTTACAGTCAAAGAAGCTAATCATAAAATGAAAGAGATGAAATAGTCATACAAGCTACTAAAAATAAAAATAAACCTTCAACTTCAACTGATAGGGATAAAAACATCTGGAAATTAATTTGGAAAATTGAATCCCCACCAAAAATTAGGAACTTTATGTGGAGAGTAGTTAAAAATTTATTATCCACTGAAGAAAACCTTTTTAACAGAAAATGTAGGACCAACAACATTTGTAAAATTTGTGATAATAATATTGAAACAATAGAACATATGCTTTTTAGATGTCCATGGTCTAAAAGTTTATGGTTCACTCGTCCTTTTAATCTAAAAACATATAATGATTTAACTTTAAAACTAGACCAGTGGTTGTAAAATCAAGTACAAAACATTGAAAAAAATTTCAAAAAAAATGATAGGATCTTAGAACTTATATGCATGATAATATGGCATATCTGGAAAGATAGAAATAATTTTATCTATTATGGCAAAAAATGTGACCCTTTAATCACTATTAATAAAGCTATTGAAGTTTGGAAAGAATATTATAAATCTTCAAACCCTAATGACTTCAAGTTCCTAGATAAAGAAGTTAGGGATAATAATAATATTAGCCTTAATAATATTAATAGTGATAATACTACACATAATAGTAAATTTAAAGATAGATGGAAAAAACCACCACCTAATAAATTTAAAATCAATTGTGATGCAGCTTTCTCGGATAAAGGAGCTGCAATTGCTTGTATCATAAGAAACTCTAATGGTGAATTTGTAACAGGTAATAGTTGGAAAGTTGGAGCGGATTCGGTAGTAGAGGCAGAGGCCACGGGTATTTTGAAAGCTACTGAGTTGGCTTCAAATTATACTTTTGGTAGTGTTATAAGTGAGAATGACTCGGCTACTATTATGAAACCACTTGCTTCTTTGCGTCCTGTTTTGAGTCATTCGATTAAAAACATTATTTGTAATATCTATTATTTTGCTGAACAATCTTCCCCTTCTTTTTCTTTTGTAACTAGGGGTAGAAACGGGGCAGCTGACTGGGTTGCCAAACAGGAGCTCCTTAGCACATTGTTTGGTAACTGGAATACTTGTATCCCGACCCAGTTAGCCACTATGATTTGTAATGAAGCCGAACCCTCCGGGGTGGGCTAACCTTTGTAACCGTTTCCTATTTATCTATAATATTATGCTTTCGAACAAAAAAAAAGGTTCTAAGGGTATATATATCTAGAGTTTGAAGATGCACTATTCTTATTGTAACCCTTTGTTATGATCCATTGAAAAAATATATGTTGAAGAGAAAACAAATATTATGAAGAAATAGGATGAGATTTCACATAAAAAAGAAAGTCATAAGTAACTTTTAAAAGAAAGAATATGAGGAAAAATGAATGAAAAAGGGTCGGTGGTAGGGGAAAAAGTGTGATAAATAAACTGATAAAGAAAGATAATAATAAAGGACATATCCTTGACTACCACGAGAAACTCACTGCAAGTATTACAGATCGTTTGCAGTTTTAGTTAGTAAGTATAGTTCGTTCGCAGGGTTTTGATCAGTTAGATCTACTCATGTATATAGAGAAGTGTATGAGAATTTACTTGTTAAATGAAAGACAATTAAAAGAGATAATATTTATTTGGTTTTCAGATATAAAAAATAATAATGCAAATAAATAAAATTATAAAGAATGGAGATGAGAAATATAGCTCAAAGTTGCTAGTATGCACTTATCCTTTTAATTCTAATTCTAGCTATAAGGGTGATTAAAGCTCTTAGATAAATAGCCAGGATTCTATATTCCTCCTAACCCCCTTCTGGGTGGACATAGGTGGTGACCTAACAATTACCTGAGGACTTGGGTAAGGGTACCCTGCGCAATGATCGGTGGTTAATCTCAACCCCTAGTGACTATCTAGTTAGGCAAGCCCGTCAGGATCACTACCGCACACTAGACGCTTATGTGGTGTTTCAACAATTAGACACCCCTTCTGGGTGACCATCGAACTGTTATTAATGGGGTAGTCTATACGTTTTCAACCGCAAGAACTACAGTCAATACGTCAAAGCACATAAAACAATTATATAGGTTGAGTAGCTAGAGTCGGTTTAAAAAAGGTTTTCCCAAATAAAGTGAAAACAAATGAGAATTAGAAATCAAAGATTATACATATGCAAACCCAAGCTATGGGATAATTAGTTCATATCTAAAGACAGAGAAATAAACTAAGGATAAAAGTAATTAAAAACAAAGATAAGTTAAAGAATCTAATACAAATTACCTTAATGATAGAGGGAGATGATGGAGAAGAGGAGTTTGTGATTTTCCAACTTCTTGTCCTCCACTCTACATGTCTTATTACTTCTATGGATGACTTCTAATCTATGTTTTAGATCTCGATTTTACGACCTAGGCGGTCGACTGGGGCCTAGCGCCTAGGCGGGATTATACGGGGCCTAGCGGGATTAGGCGGTTTTAAATCTAGCTATGTAATTTTATATATTTAGTAAAACATACGAAGTAATTAAAACAAATTTAACTACTTAAGTCATAAAAGTCATCTAAAAACACTATAGCAAATACAAAAATACTAAAATTTGAGATATAATATCGATCCAAGAATTCTCGAGAATAAGAAAAATAAAAAGAAGGGCTACGCGGCCATTTTTTGCCATTAATCGACGCCTAGGGGGGCTAGGAGCCTCTTCCATAAAGACTAAGGCGCTAGGAAAAAATGCCTAGCATTTTTACTAGGCGTAAGCGGGTGAGGGGGATTTAACGCCTAGGCGATGCCTAGGCGCGCCTAGGCGGCGATTTCTACAACATAGCGTCTAAGAGTAATAATAAGTAAAGGCTGAGTAAGAACATGTTTACAATGATAAGAGGGTGTATTTATAGGTATTTTCTAACCATAGTTCAACATCTTGGAGTAGAAGGCAAGTAATTAGAGTCCAAGTCCAACTCCAATTCGTAATAAATATAAGGATAATTACTGTTGTCTTATTTTGACCATATCTCCTTCGTTACTGGGCCAAATTTATCCCACGAGATATCAAAAGAATTGCAGCAGAACGAACTATCTAACTATTTAGAGACCCCTAAAAAATCGTAGCCGATTTGGAGTTATCCTGCACTTATGTGGACATAGCTGCAGAAATTTAGATTTTTTTGGCATCTTTTCTTTTCTTATTTTGACTCTGTTTCCTTTTATCTCCTTTTATCTCCTTTTATCTCCTAGATCTTCTTTCCCTATCTCCATAGAATTTATTTGGCATCTACTTTAAATAGTTAACATTTCTATAATGACTACATATATATTACTAAATATACAAAATTACACCTCAGGATTCAAAACTGAATAACTCCGTGTAGGCCACGTGTAATCTCGCCTAGGCGCTAGGCCCCGCCGCCCTGGTCGACTGCCTAGCACCCAAAACCGAGATCTATAGCATAGATTCCAAATCAAGACATGAAATAAGAAAATATCTAATAATGGGGAAAATCCCAAACTAATTAGTCAATTACACCTACATTATGTCTCATGAGTGTATTAAATCATCAAAAATAGGGAGATTTCAGTCGGCAAAGTGAAATTTTATGTACTAATCTTGGTTTGTACTTGGGTTATTGTGAGAGAATTAAGTGCATCAAATCTCGGTTAACTGAGAATAAATTTGAGAGTAACTCAAACTCTAGAGAACTTAGTTGATGACTAGTGAGGAGAGAGCCAAAATCTCACTCTACATTATCCAAATATACGATCATACCATCCCTAAGCTGACATTACAACCTTAAAGACCTTATGCTTCTTGGATATTTGATCTAGAAGCGATTGAACCAATAGCGTGTAGTTAGATGAACCATTAGGTACTATGTGATGTCTCCCGATTTGTTCTAATTAGTAGCCTCTTGGAGACATCCTTTTAGGTGAATAAATGACTTGTTTGATAGACTTTTAAGCTTATTTGATCATATTACACTTTCTCCCCTTGGAAATTAACTATTTGCAGAATCTGAGCTTTTGTGCGTAAATTTGACTATTTTTAATGCAAAGTTAATTGGTTCTTGAATCTCATGAAAGACCAATCCAAGGAGAAAAACTGAGAATAAAGTCGTAGTGCATTTTAGAGTGTTAGGAAGTGATTTCTAGTCGAGTTTCTATTTTTAGAATACACTTTCCTATTTCGATTTATTGATTTATTGATTTATTCTTTTTAAGCATATGCGGTTTAATTATTTATTTAATGTGAAGCTTTTAAAGATAAATGGTAATTACTTAGAGTCCAAGTCAAGATAAAGAAGAAAGGAAAGAAGATTTACATGGAAATAAGAAGATTTAGGAAAGATTTATTCAAAGGAGGAAAAGATAAAGCTGCCTTTTGAAATCTGAAATCCAGCCACGTTTTAGAGATTAAATCATAATAAAAGATTGGCTTGGATTCTGGACGAATGGTCTGCACCAATAGAAAGAGCTTTCCAAGACAAGCAGTTTCATCTATTGGAACTTCTCAAACGGATAAGTATTGAAAAAGATATGACAAAATCAAATCAGCAGAATCTTATCTTTTAGAGCTACGAATTTGAGAGTCTTTGACTTGTCTTCCACTCCAAGCAAAATTCGACCTAGGTTCCTCCAACACCTATAAATACACCCCTTAACCTCCTACTTTCACACACTTCAGAGAATTAACAAGAGGCTTAAGGTTTTCAAGACAGAGCACGAAGGAGAGAAGAAGCTAGACGCTGGAGGAATCCTGTTCTTCCATCCATAGTCATTCTACCCTTTAGTTTTTTCATTTATCTTTTGTATTTGAACATGAATTCCTTTTATTTAATGTTAGTTTTTAATTTCTTTATACTTGAGAATCGCATAAAAGGGATGAACCTTAATTGATTAATCTATGTTTTGAATTTGGGATTGTTTAGATTTAAATTGAATTGAGTTTTAGGTATTGGATATTACTTTGTTTTCATTACTAATTCTTTTAGGAACAACTAGAATTAGCTGTTAGTATTTGGGCTATTCACTTTAGTGGCGAAGTGATCATCCGACAGGGGGGTTTGAATACAGATCTAGGTAATACCCGTGTAATGTCCGTTATTGATCGACAGGCTTAAGTAGTTACATAGCCAAAGAGGTAAAATCATATCATCCGAAGAGCCATATTCGACCATACAGGTGTTTGTGATACTTTAGGATAGCTTCTAGGTCCACCCGACAGGGGGCTAGGAGATATTAGAGTCCCGACTAATATTATAATTCCAATTCTACCCTTAAACATAGCATAGATTACATTGATTAGGTGGATTCCTTTGCGAGGATCAAGTATCTCTCTTATATGAAGTTAGTCTTTTATTTGCTTTATTTCCATTCTGTTTAGTTAATTTAGTCTTTATTTTATTTGCATCTTTTATTTTACAAAAACCAAACAAAAATCTATTTCTTTTAATTTCTGTTTAGCAATTATCTCTACTATCTGATTAATATTTGGGTTGAACCTAATCCGTCCCTGAGAACGAACTTGATTATCATATATTACTTGGGACAACCGTACACTTGCGGTTAAGTGGTTCCTCTATTTTGCACTTTATTTTATAACACCCGAGGACCCACCAAGTTTTTGGCGCCGCTGCCGGGGACGGTAGCGTGTGACCCCGGTGTTAATCTTTAGTAGTTTAATTGTTAGTTTAGTTTTAGTTTTATTTTCCAGTTTTACGCTTTGGGTTGTCTTTCTTTTTCAGGTTTTTAGGTTTGGTGTATGCGAAGAAGGCTATTCAAGGATCTAGAGCCAACACCTCCGATCCTTAGTAATCCAGAATCGTTGATCAGACTTGCTAACAAAAGAAGAAAAGAACGAGAAGCTTTAGAAGTAGAAGAGTTAGTTAACAGAATGGAGAATCTCAATCTTCAGAATCAACAAGATAATCAACCAGGTCAATTAGGCGCAAATGGCCAACCTTTGGCTCCAGGCGTTATTCCTCCAATTCCACCAGTGATTCCTAACCCTCAAGTCCAGATAGTAATGAATCCAGATCCGTGGTTTACTAATGGTCCACCAGAAGTTCCATTCCGTGCTCCTGCTATAGGAGTAGGTGCTCCAGATATTGATGTTCCACGATTCCGTCCAGATTCGGGTATGTTAGCTCAATTCCAAAATTTTGGAAATTTTTGTGGAAGACCATCAGAAGATCCTCTTAGAGCAGTACAGAAGTTTAAGCAAATATGTGATTCTTATATCACACAAGGAGTTTCAAGAGAACAGATGTATTTTGCTGCGTTTAAATTTTTTGTGATTGATGGAGCGAGTGAATGGCACGATACGCAAGATCCTACGAAGATAACCAACTAGGACCAATTAGAGACTGCTTTCTTTGACTGGTATTATCCAAGTAACATGAGATTAGATGCTGAATTAGAATTGACGCATTTCCGTCAAGAATATGATGAAACTGTGGGTAAGAGCTGGACAAGATTTCAGATGTGTTTACGTAAAGTTCCCACTCATGGCTTGTCAGAACAACAACAGCTGAAAATCTTCTATAGAGGCCTTGATGGAACTTCGAGAGAGAAATTGGATACGCTATGTGGTGCAGGTTTTCTTCAAGTTCAACCCGCTCATGCTAAAATTATTTTGGAAAGAACAGTCAAGAATGAGGTGGGGTGGAATTCAGTAAGAACACCGGTTAAAGGAGTGAATAATGTTGATATGGAAGAAAAGTTTGCTACGCTTGAGAATAAGATTCAGAGTACTATAGAGCAACAATTGAAGTAGCTTACTTTAGCTGTAAAAGAAGGATTTTCGGGTAAGAAAGTAGCTGTGCATGCTGCACAAGAGGTTTATATGTGTTCGATTTGCAGAGTAGATGATCATGATGAGGAAAGTTGTCCGAATAACCAAGAGTCCGTGATGTTTATGTCCAACAGAGGTAACTTCAATTCAAGTGGTAATGGATATCAGCCTAACAGAAACCATCCTGGGTTTCAATACTCAAATCCTAATGGGGCAGCCAATCCTACATACGCGTATCAGCCGCGTCCCCAAGGTAACAACTACAATCCAAGACCACACAACAATTATCAAGGAGGACAGAATCAGGATAATTATGTACAAAGGCAAGCTCCTCAGAATACCTATGATGAAACTTTAAACCAAAAGGCCTTACCTGCCCATCCACAAGAAGGAGTAGTTACCCTTCAGAAAACAGTTGAAAATTTAATTGCGCTTCAGACACAAGCCATGGAACGTCAAAATGCAGCCGAAGCAAATATGAAGTTGCTCCAGAATCAACTAGCTCAGATGGCAAAGCAATTAAATCAGCGTCCACAGGGGCAATTACCAAGTGATACTGAAGAACCTAAACCATATGAAGAATGTAAGAATCTTCCACCCCCACCTTTTCCCGTTATGAAAGAAAAAGAAACAAATGTGAAAGAGAAACCGGTAAAAGAGGTCGAAGAGAAAAAAGATGAACCTGAAATAATTGAAGTGGAGAAGATTCCGGAAAATCCGAAAAAGAAAGATGCTATAGAAGTCCGTCCTCCTCCACCATTCCCTTCAAGAGTTCAGAAGAAAGGAGATACTGCGGAATATTAGAGATTCATGACCATGGTCGGTAAGCTTAACATTAATATACCTTTCTTAGAGGCTATCAAAGGTGTACCGAAATACATGAAATTCTTGAAAAGAGCTATCACCAGCAAGCGTCAGTATCTTGAGAATGAAATGGTGGGTTTGCCAGAAGAGTGTAGTGCCATCTGCCAAAGTAAGTTGCCACCCAAATTACTTGATCCTGGAAGTTTTACGATCCCGATTTCCATTGGTGCTAAGTGTCAAGGGAAAGCTTTGTGTGATTTGGGAGCAAGTATTAATCTCATGCCCAAATCCGTGTTTGAAAAGTTGAAGATAGGAAACGCAAAACCCACCTCTATGGTTTTGCAAATGGCTGACAGATCCCTCGTACATCCAGAGGGAAGACTAGAAGATGTCCTCGTCAAGGCTGGTACGTTAATCTTCCCTGTTGATTTTGTATTACTTGATTACGACGCGGATAGGAATGTTCCCATTATTTTGGGAAGACCATTCCTAGCCACGGGGCGTACTTTGATTGATGTAGAGACAATGAATTGATTATGCTTATCCAAGACGAGGAGGTAAAATTTAACGTGTTTAAGCCAATGAAGTTTCCGGATCCCAAGGAGGATTGCTTCCGGATTGATGTGGTTGAACAGGAGCCAACTAAGGTTGTGGAAACCGAAGGAATGGAAGAAAGAGAGCTCAGAAAGAAACCACCAAATCCGTGGTTCCTCCATTCAGATCCTAAGGAAAATCCACACCTTGAACAGAAACCACCAAATCTGTGGTTCCTTGACGGTGCTAAGATAAAAGATAAGAGGCGAACTATGAAGGTTCCAAAAGAACCTAAGAAAGAGAGAAAGAAAGGGGGGTTCAGAGTAGGCGAAGAGGTTGCATTAAAGAAGCCTGATCCTCCTCCGAAAACGCGCGAAGCCAAGAGCTCTTGGCAAGGACCTTTCAGGGTCACAAGAGTTATTTCAAATCAACTGGTGGTAATAAAAGCTAAGGGATGCAAATTCCGTGTAGCAAAAATTGATAATCTCACTCACTGCTGGGGAGGTTATGTGAAAAAATGATTCGAGAGGTAACCCGTCGAGCTTAACGACGTTAAACTAAAGCCAATTCAATGTATATTAGTTTATTGCTTTCAGTTTTTCAATTCCTAGTGTATAATTCTAAGTTAGTGTCCAGTTTTAGTGTCTACTTTTAAAGAAATGAGAATGGTATTGTGTTAATGGTGCAGGAATCGAGTTTGGGGTGCTAGGAGAAATTTTTTTGGAGAATTCAAGGCTGGCGCGGACTACCCCGCGGTGTACCCCCTATACCGCAGGGATGTACCGCGCCCCAAAAACCCGTACCACGGGTTGCGCACCACGGGTCTTATCCATAAGCAAGAAAAAAATGAAGCTGATAGCCGCGGTGCACCGCTCCCTATACCGCACGCCCAAAACGCGTGCCACGGGGTGTGTACCGCGGGTTTTTTGACGGAGTACGTGCGGACTACCCCATGCATCGCACCCCTGCACCGCAAGGCAAAAATGCGTGCCACGGGGTGCTAGCACGGGTTCAAGGCAGAAGCGCGAAAAAATCACACCAACAGTGCTGCGGTGTACCCCGCGGTATACCCCATGCACCGCAGGGATGCACCGCGCCAGGCGGTTTGTGAAGAGTTCAAAGCCCAGTCAACTTCTAACCTTAAGGAGATAAACCCTAGCCTCTTCCAAACGAATTTTCCAGCTCCCAACCCTATAAAAACACCTTGAAGCTTGATCAAACCTCCACAACAAACACATTAACATCATCAAATCTCTCCTCCATCCTCCATAAACATAACCTCTTCATCAAATTCATCACAAAACACCATTAAACACGATCAAGATCATCAAGCTTTCAAGAGTTCTTCCAAGATTCATCAAGAAAACAACTTCCTTCATCTAATACAAGCAAGAAACTCAAGCTATACCAAGTTTTCTTAACTTTATTCTATCCTTGGTATAAACTTGAGTTTGGGGTCAATTCAACCATGACAAACAGAACAGATGCTTTGGATTACAAGAGGAGGTGTTATATCCTAGGGAAGAACAAGAATTTGCCTGGTTCTACACTTGAAAAGGCCATCAATCTTGATGAGCCTACTGAAGATACACATGAAGAAAAGGCACCTGCACCACCACAACACGGGAAATTAACAGCAAGGATGAGGGTATCATCAAAGCCTACAGACAAGCTACAATTTCAAGTTCAAGGTTCTTCTTCTTCTCAAACTAATTCTGGAATTCCTCCATGGGCTCACAATTTGCAACAAGAGTTCAAACTTTTACGATTAGACATCGGAGCACTTTGGAAGGAAATTACACAGATTAAGTCAACATTGGAAGAGGTAAATTTGTTCATGGATATTGATAATTATACTCCCCCTTCGGAGGAGGACACTATGGATCTTCATGGCCAGGTACACCGTTCTAATTCTTCTTCTTAATTGATGGTAGACACTAGTTAGGTAGTTTAGTTTAATTTTATTGCTTTATTGAGTCTTTTTCGAGTCGTGGGGACACAACTCATTTTTAAGTTTGGGGTGGGGTTCGTTGCCTCATCCCAATTTTTTTTTGTGATTTACATGCTTTCAACAAAATTAATCTTAGGGTTGCATGACTGTAGAGAATTTTAAATGCCCCCATCAAGCATGCTTTTCGTGAATTAATGATAGAAAATAGTTGACTTTAGGAGTTAGTATGAAGATGAACTTTAATTGCATGCAAATATGAAGTAATTGATAGGAAAAATTAATGAACAATGCAAAAGAAGTAAACTTGTGCTTAAGGATAATAGGTGGTTGGTAGAACGTGAGATCTAAATGAGTAGAGAACCCACTTAGGTATGAACTAGATATAAGTTGTGTAGATAGGAAGATGATAGAGGCAGTTCTTTGTTAGCCCTTTGAATCCTTTTTGGCCTTCTATCCCTGAATTAATTTTATCCTTCTTAGACAAATTTTTAGCCTTTAAGCCTTTCTTTTGTCGCCACATTATAAGCCAATTTCCCTTTTAGATTGTTAGGCATGACCATATGACCCGCACTTGAATCACGATCCTGAGACTTCCTGTCTTGAGCTTGAGTTTGGGGTGGTGGGTCCACCATATGGGAATTTACATTGGGATTGGGAGTTTTTGAGCTTATCAATGATGCTTTGTGCTATACATGATGATGATTCACAGGTTTATTGTATTGTAACCCTTTGCCGGGGTAATAGTGAATGGAAAAGAAGCTTCGAGCTCAAGTTATGAATAGGCATAACTGTGAAAAATAGCATAACATCATAAAGAGAGTCATATCTATAAGAAAAAACAAATGATTTGAAAAGAATATACATATTCAGACCGGCAACGTGGAAAATTTTAGGTGAATCATCCTTAGTGCTTATTGGGTTAATTTGGGGACGCTAATTAAGCGCGTCAATTGGGTTGAGTGAGAACGTAATTCGAGTGTAAACTCAAGCTCTTGGACAGTTTTGTTGATGGTAAGTGAGGAGAGAGCCAAAAGCTCACTTCAAATTTACCAAATATACATACCATACCGTCCTTCAGCCTACGCTAAAACCGCAAAGACCTCGTGATTCCTAGATGCACAGTGAGTTAATAGGGATTATTCTAAGTGGAACATTCAACACAAGTAAAGATCGAGGAACACCCTATAGCCACCATCTTGAGATAAGTAATTAAGCGTAACCTTCTAGCATTGTGAAATTAATTTTGGATTGATATTGTTTTGTATTTGAGTTTGCATGATAAGTGTAGGTGTATATTAATTCCTAGATTAGACTTTATGAAATTTGTTTTAAGTTTTGCTTTGGGAGTATTTTCTAGTTTCTACCTTCTGCATTCACCTAAAAGATCCTTGTTTTTTGTTTTTTATTTTACTTTGTCGGGACGACAAAGGTTTGAGTTTGGGGTCTTGATGTCTCCCGATTTGTTCTAATTAGTAGCCTCTTGGAGACATCCTTTTAGGTGAATAAATGACTTGTTTGATAGACTTTTAAGCTTATTTGATCATATTACACTTTCTCCCCTTGGAAATTAACTATTTGCAGAATCTGAGCTTTTGTGCGTAAATTTGACTATTTTTAATGCAAAGTTAATTGGTTCTTGAATCTCATGAAAGACCAATCCAAGGAGAAAAAGTGAGAATAAAGTTGTAGTGCATTTTAGAGTGTTAGGAAGTGATTTCTAGTCGAGTTTCTGTTTTTAGAATACACTTTCCTATTACGATTTCTTGATTTATTGATTTATTCTTTTTAAGCATATGCGATTTAATTATTTATTTAATGTGAAGCTTTTAAAGATAAATGGTAATTACTTAGAGTCCAAGTCAAGATAAAGAAGAAAGGAAAGAAGATTTACATGGAAATAAGAAGATTTAGGAAAGATTTATTCAAAGGAGGAAAAGATAAAGCTACCTTTTGAAATCTGAAATCCAGCCACGTTTTAGAGATTAAATCATAATAAAATATTGGCTTGGATTCTGGACGAATGGTCTGCACCAATAGAAAGAGCTTTCCAAGACAAGCAGTTTCATATATTGGAACTTCTCAAACGGATAAGTATTGAAAAAGATATGACAAAATCAAATCAGCAGAATCTTATCTTTTAGAGCTACGAATTTGAGAGTCTTTGACTTGTCTTCCACTCCAAGCAAAATTCGACCTAGGTTCCTCCAACACCTATAAATACACCCCTTAACCTCCTACTTTCACACACTTCAGAGAATTAACAAGAGGCTTAAGGTTTTCAAGTCAGAGCACGAAGGAGAGAAGAAGCTAGACGCTGGAGGAATCCTGTTCTTCCATCCATAGTCATTCTACCCTTTAGGTTTTTCATTTATATTTTGTATTTGAACATGAATTCCTTTTATTTAATGTTAGTTTTTAATTTCATCATGAGCTAAATTTCTTTATACTTGAGAATCGCATAAAAGGGATGAACCTTAATTGATTAATCTATGTTTTGAATTTGGGATTATTTAGATTTAAACTGAATTGAGTTTTAGGTATTGGATATTACTTTGTTTTCATTACTAATTCTTTTAGGAACAAATAGAATTAGCTGTTAGTATTTGGGCTATTCACTTTAGTGGCGAAGTGATCATCCGACAGGGGGGTTTGAATACAGATCTAGGTAATACCCGTGTAATGTCCGTTATTGATCGACAGGCTTAAGTAGTTACATAGCCAAAGAGGTAAAATCATATCATCCGAAGAGCCATATTCGACCATACAGGTGTTTGTGATACTTTAGGATAGCTTCTAGGTCCACCCGACAGGGGGCTAGGAGATATTAGAGTCCCGACTAATATTATAATTCCAATTCTACCCTTAAACATAACATAGATTACATTGATTAGGTGGATTCCTTTGCGAGGATCAAGTATCTCTCTTATCTGAAGTTAGTCTTTTATTTGCTTTATTTCCTTTCTGTTTAGTTAATTTAGTCTTTATTTTATTTGCATCTTTTATTTTACAAAAACCAAACAAAAATCTATTTCTTTTAATTTCTGTTTAGCAATTATCTCTACTATCTGATTAATATTTGGGTTGAACCTAATCCGTCCCTGAGAACGAACTTGATTATCATATATTACTTTGGACAACCGTACACTTGCGGTTAAGTGGTTCCTCTATTTTGCACTTTATTTTATAACATCCCAGGACCCACCACTATGCTAGGATCGATGAACATCCTATATCCACCGTATCAGACTAAGAGAAAAACATACCCTTCGTGCATTGCAAAGCTAATCTAATATTGAACTTAAATTGTGTTGATTGTTTGTATGATAAGTGTGTGTGTGTGTGTGTGTGTGTGTGTGTGTGTATATATATACATGATTTAGTTTATAAGAATTATTACATGAAACACGCTAGGATAGTTGTTTTTAGGATCATTCATTATTTTCTACTTCTTATTTGAGGATTAGTTAATATAGACTTCCTTACTAGTTCTAATTTCCTGACAAAACTTTCAGTTAGGGTCTTGATATCTCCATATATGTGGTAAATTAATCTAGTCACGAGACATAATTTTAGGGGTATTTATTACTTAGTTGAGGTATTTTTTTCCCATTCTTTAATGATTTACACTTTCTTGTCTAGTTTTGATGTTTATGTTATTTCTAGATCTTTTGTGTGTTACTTGTGTGATACGTGTGCAACTCTTAAGTACTTGGATGATAAGAGACTCTGAGATGATACTAAGTGAATAAACTGAGATTACCCTTTGGAAAAAAAAGATCCAGCCACTTTTAGTAAGTAAAAGCGTGTATCAGACAGATATGGAATGTGGATTGTTCGAGTTGCCATGCGATATTAACAAGGATTTTGGAGGACCCATTTTATATCAAGCTAGTATTTGAATTCTAGTTCTCGCGGGCACCGACAATTAGTAATTCGGAGCTGAATTGAAGGCGTTGTGTAATTTTCCGCTACCGTGGTTTGAACCAACCATGTCCTTTATTAATTCGTTTTTGGGTTGGATTCGATCACTTAAAAGAGGCCTACAACTCATAAAATGAATTTGAACCTATCAGTTTTTATCATTAGAAAGAGGTCCCCCGATAAAAAAACTAGAGAAAATCGCCTGGAGTAGAGAAGTGAAGAGGAGAAGAAGCTTGGAAGTAGTTCATGTCATTCCAACTCTTTCGTCCATCATTCATCAACAATTAAGTAGAGTAACGTTGTTCTGTTTTATCTTCTAAACCTGAATATTGTACTTTTAATTGCTACTTATAATTTTCTTAGTATGAACTATATAATCATATCTTGAAAACAACAATAATGTATAAACTCTAGTTTTATTATATGATTTTATTTAATTGGGAGATTACATCTTTAAATTGAATTGTTATTTTAATTTCTTTGTATTATGTATTTTCCATATATTCCAACCCTTACTTTGGCCAAGTATAGGACTGCCATTAGTAATTAGGACTGTCATTGTGACAAGAGGTTCAATATTGAGAACAATACACAGTCTCCTAGTGTGCGGTAATTATCCAAACAGATTTGTCTAGTGGTGTCTCCTTGTGCGTTCAAAATTAACACACCTAAAAAGGCAAGACACGTACTGCAAGTGTACTGGTCGTCCAAGTAAATCCGGTAAACGGGATTTCAATCTCAGGGACGGATTGGATATGACTAAAGTGTTATGCAGTAAATGGAAATAGTTGTTTGAATGACAATTAAAAGTAAATGGAATATATATTTGTTTTGTTTTTGTTTGAAGACTAAAGTGTAAATAAATTAAAAGATTAAACTAACTTAATGCAAATAATGAGACGCAAGAAACTAAAAAATGAATGGACGCAAGAAAGGGAAATAGTACTTGAGTCACGCTAGGGTTTCACCAAAATCAACTTATTCAATGCTTCTTTTAAGGGTCGAATTTGTAATTAGTAATAGTCGGGATTCTAGATTCTCCTAACCCCCGTCAGGGTGGACTTAGGAGCTATTCTAGGGTGTTACAAACCCCGTCAGGGCTATTATAATCCACCTTTGAATGTTAGTGTCTCTACACAATTGGCTATAAGGTTAACTAAGTCTGTCAGGATCAATAATTTCTACCTTACGTTTATTACCTATGACCGTAATTAAACCCCCCGTCAAGGCGATCACTTCCCCACCAAGGTGAATAGCTTAATTATTAAATCCTATGTCTAATTGGCCAGATTAAAAAAAGTGAAATAACCTTACGATAATAAACAATACTAATTTCCCAATTCAAATTAAATTATAAAAATCTCAAATCAGAACATTAATCAAATTAATTAGGGTTCAACCCATGTAGCGATTCTCAAGCACTTAAAAGGTTTAACTTATAATTGAAAATAAAACTAAGAAAATAAAAGTAAAATACATCATGTTTAACAGAAAGAAAATTAAATAAAACCTAATTAAGAGGTTGGGTTTGGCTGTGATTTGGAAAAGATGACTTTCTCAAACTCTTAGCTTTCTTCCTTCCTTGCTTCTGACTTGTGGAAATTGAATGCTCTAATGTAATTCTGTGAAGTGTGTGAAAAGAGGAGGCTAAGGGGTGTATTTATAGGAGTTGGGAAACTCTAATTCGTTTTTTCCTTGGAGTGGAAGACAAGTTAAGAACTCTTTAATTCGCAGCCCTAAAATATAAGAAAGGTAAGATTTTGTTGCTGTTTGTTTTGGTCATATCTCCTTCAATACCTATCCGTTTGACTCGTTCTTTATATCGAAATCACTTGTCTCGGAAAGCTCTATCCATTGGTACAGACCATTCTTCAAAATTACTAGTCAATGTTGAGTTATGAGCCCGTCTTTGAACGTGGCTGGAATTTCAGATTTATTTGGCAACTTTATCTTTTCCTTCTTTGCATATTTCCTTCCTTAATCTTCTAATTTCCATGTATATCTTCTTTCTTTTACTTCTTAGACTTGACCTGGTCTCTAATTAATTACCATATATCTTTAAAGCTTCACAATAAATAAAAAAATGCATATGCTTTAAAAATTAATAAATCATTAAATTAAGACTAGAAATAAGAAAGTGCACTCTAAAATTAGAAACTCGAATAAAATACTTCCTAACACGCTAAAAATAATTCAAGACTTTAATTCTCACCTCTCCTCCTAGTATTGGTTTTCCATGAAATTCAAGAACCTACTGACTTTGCACTAAAAATAACCAAATTAACACACAAAAGGTCTAAAAATGCAAATAGTCTAATTCCAAGGGGAGAAAGTGCAATATGAAGAAATAAGCCTAAAATTCTATCTAATAAATTAAATATTCACCTAAAACTAAGGGCTAATATTTAGAACAAATAGGGAGACATCAAGACCCCCAACTCAAACCTTTGTCGTCCCGACAAAGTAAAATAAAAACAAAGGCCTTTTAGGTGAACGCAGAAGGTAGAATCTATAAAATACACCCAAAGCACAAATTAAAACAAATATCATATAGTATGATCTAGGAATTAATATACAAATACACATATCATGCAAAATCAAACACAAAATAATATCAATCCAAAATTAGTTTCACAATGTTAGAAGGTTACGCTTGTTACTTATCTCAAGATGTTGGCTATAGGGTGTTCCTCGATCCTTACTTGATTTGAACGCTCCACTTAGCATACTCTCTATTAGCTGAATCACAGTCACTATGTATCTAGGAATCACGAGGTCTTTACGGTTTTAATATATGCTTAGGGACGGTATGGTATGTATATTTGGTAAATTTGAAGTGAGCTTTTGGATCTCTCCTCACTTACCATCAAAAAACTGTCAAAGAGCTTGAGTTTAAACTCGAATATTTTCTCACTCAACCCATTTGACGCGCTAATTTAGCGTCCCCAGATTAACCCAATAAGCACTAAAGATGATCACATAAGAATTTCCTCTTTGCCAGTCCAAATATTTATTCTTTTCATATGAAATTTCTCTTTTCTTTTGTATAGTCATGACTCTCTTTTTTGATGTGAGATATCATGCTATTTTTCTCATAATTGTTTTTTCGTTTCATAACTTTTCATATATTTTTTTTCCATTTACTCTTACCCCGACAAAGGGTTACAATATAATCATTGTGAATCATCATCAAAATAAAACAGAGCACAATTGATAAGCTCCAAAAATCCCAACCCAATGTAAATTCCCATAATAGTGGACCCACCACCCCAAACTCAAGCTCAAGACAGGAAGTCTCAGGATCGTGATTCAAGTGCGGGTCATATGGAAATGCCTAATAAATTAAAGGGATATTGGCTTATAATGTGGCGAAAAAATAAAGGCTTAAAGGCTAAAAATTTGGCTAAGACTGATATAATTAATTTAGGGATAGAAGGCCAAAAAGGATTCAAATGGCTAACAAAGAACTGCCTCTATCATTTTTCTATTTACACAACTTGCCTCTAGTTCATACCAAAGTGGGTTCTCTACTCATTCAGATCTCACGTTCTACAAACCACTCATTATCCTTAAGCACAAGTTTACTTCTTTTGCATTGTTCATTAATTCTTCCTATCAATTACTTCATGTTTGCATGCAATCTAAGTGCGTTTTACACTAAATCCTAAAGTCAACTACTTTCTATCATAAATTCATAAAAAGCATGCTTGATGGGGACATTTAAAACACTCTACAGTCAAACGCAACCCTTAATCTAATTTTTATTTTATTTTTAAATTTTTTTAAAAAGAAGTAAAAACACATAAAATTGGGATGAGGCAACAAACCCCACCCTAAACTTAAAAGTGAGTCGTGTCCCCACGACTCGGAAAAGACTCAATAAAGCAAATAAACAAATAAAAAAATGAGAAAAGGATAGGAAAACGTATCTGAACCAGCACGAAGCTGGTAACCATGGTTGCGTGTAGGTTGAACTTCTCTCGTTGCGTAGGTGGCATGTTGAACATTGCTCACTCCACGTAATATGTCTTGCATAAGCTTCAACTCTTTTGTGACTATTCCTATGGTTGTCAACACCTCTTCATGTATATCCACCAAAATTTTCATTCTTTCAACTACATCTTTCAACACCAAAAGTAATAAGATGATCTTCAACTTCTTCTTCCTCTTCATGGTATTCTTGACCTCCAAATCTTCGTTATCTCAATGAACCCCAAACTCAAAACTTCAAATATTCAAAAACTAGAGAAGGGTTATAAATTTTGATGTTTTGAGGATTAAGCATGAAGGATTAATGTGTTATATGAGATGGGTAATGATTATGTAGTGGATTTTGGAAGGTATAATGGATAGGATTAAAGCTTTGATGAAGAGGCTTAAGGTTGAAGAAGATTTTTTTGTGTTCTTGAAGGATTGTGGTGTTGGATGTGTGTTTAGAATGGAATAGGAGGAAGGATTTAATGTTCTTAGGTGTTGTAGTGGAGGTTTAATCAAGCTTCAAGGTATCTTTATAAGGTTAAGGGATCGAAAATTCGTGTTGGAGAGGCTAGGGTTTCTTCTTGATAAGGTAATAAGTGGAATTGGAATTAAACTCTTCAAAACCTCCATCAGACCGGCATACCAGCGGAATCGACGGCATACCGGTGCTGAAGCTCTTCTTTTTTGTAACTCTCGGCAATAAACCCGAATCGACAACCCGAGTCCTCGTGTTCTTGGGCGCCGGCATACCGGTCAACTGGGCGGCATACCGGTACGCTGTTTTGCTAAAACCTTGCTTCGTCGAAAAACCCGAGGGTTCGTGTTTTTCCTCTGGCCGGCATAGCAATGGTTTGGGCGGCTTACTGGTCAGGCCCTTGAATTTTTTTCTACCTCTCGGCAAAATACCCGAATCCACCAACCCGAGGGCTCGTGTTTCCCCACCGGCATACAGGTGGTTTGACTGGCCTACCGGTCAGTGGTCCGAAATTTTCCCATTTTTTTTCTTTTTCGTTCCTTAGCACCCCAAACTCAATTCCTGCACCATTAACACACTACCCTTCTCATTTCTTTTAAAAGTAGACACTAAGACTCGATGATTACTTAATATTATACACTAGCAAATGAAAAACAGAAAGAAATAAACTAATATACAATTGAAATTGCTTTTGTTTAACGTCATTAAGCTCGACGGGTTACCTCATAAATTACTTTTTAACATAACCTCCCCAGTAGTGAGTGAGGTTGTCAACATTTGGTGCACGGAATTTGCATCCCTTAGCTTTTATTACCACCAATTGATCTGAGATAACCTTTGTGACCATGAAAGGTCCTAGCCAAGAACTATTGGTTTCGCGTGCTTTCGGAGGAGGATCAGGATTTTTCATCGTGACTTCTTCGCCCACACTGAACTCCTTCTTCTTTCTTTTCTTAGGTTCTTTAGAAACCTTCATAGCACGCACCTTTTCTTTATTTTTAGCATGGTCAAGGTGTGGATTTTCCTTAGGATATGGAGGATTTTTATTAAGTGGTTTCTTTCTGAGCTCTCTTTCCTCCATTCCTAAGGTTTCCACAACCTTAGTTGGCTCTTTTTCTTCTTGTTCAATCACATCTATCCGGAAGCACTCTTCTTTGGAGTCCGGAAACTTCATTGGTCTGAACACGTTGAACTTCACCTCCTCGTCTTGTATTCGCATAGTCAATTCTCCATTCTCTACATCAATTAAAGTACGCCCCGTAGCTAGTTATGGTCTTCCCAAAATAATGGGGACATTCCTATCCGCGTCGTAGTCAAGTATAACAAAATCAACTGGAAAAATTAAAGTACCTGCCTTGACGAGGACATTTTCTATTCTTCCTTTCGTATGCACGAGGGATCTGTCATCCATTTGCAAGACCATAGAGGTTGGTCTTGCGTCTCCTATCTTCAACTTTTCAAAAATTGATTTGATACTCACTCCCAAATCGCATAAAGCTTTCCCTTGCCACTCATTACCAATAGAAATAGAAATAGTAAAACTCCCAGGATCAAGTAACTTAGGTGGTAACTTACTCTGGCATATCGCACTACACTCTTCTGGCAAACCTATCATTTCGTTTTCGAGATGCCGGCGTTTGTTTGTGAGAGCTCTTTTCAGGAATTTCAAATATTTTGGTACCCCATTGATAGCCTCTAAGAAAGGTATATTAATATTGAGCTTACTCACCATATTAATGAATCTTTCATATTCAGTCGTATCTCTTTTATTCTGAACTCTGGAAGGGAGCGGTGGAGGAGGACGGGCTTCCACAATATCTTTCTTCTTTGGTTTTTCCGTAGCTTTCTCAACTTCCACCTCTTCTAATTCTGGTTCAATTACTTTTTCCACCACATCCTCTATCGTTTTTGTTTTCATAGTTGTTTCTTTTTCTTTCATAACGGGAAAAAGTGGTGGTGGAAGCTTCTTACCACTTCTAAGTGTGATAGAACTATAATTTTCATACTGCTTAGGAACCTCTATATCACTTGGTTTGATATTTGACTCTCTATGATTTTTAACGAAGCAGAATGTGAATTTTACGTTTCTTCCATCTTGTTCTCTCTTGCGTTTGTGGATTTCATGAATCGAGATAACTGATCTTCAATGAGAGCTGAGTTACTATCGGCGTTGGATATGTATTGTGTCAAGGTAAGTGCTATGTCCTCTGTGGTGATTGCACCTTCTTGAGGTCGCGCAGGAAGTTCCTTTTGCGCTAATGTGTCGGAATAGGCGTCATAGTCGGCTCTAGGTATATTCCCTTGGTGTTGGTTTTGCGACTTAAACTGGTAATTGTTCCCATGAGGCCTTTGTTGATAGGTTCTTGGATTGGCTGCCCCATGTGGATTTGAATACTGAAAGCCTGGATGATTTCTATTTTGATTTCCATACCCATGACCACCTGAATAATTATTACCTCGCTGATTAACGAAACAAATGGATTCTGGGTTATTGGCACATTCTTCCCAGCTATGATCATCTGCTCTACAACTAGAACATATCTCTGGTTCATTAACCATATTTACCACAACTTTATTTTACATAGTTATCTGTTTCAGCTTGTCCTCAAGTGCGGCAATTTTAGCGTTCAATGCTGATTATGTGTCTAGATTCAAAGTACCTCTCTTAGCAACTCTACCCGATGATTTTGAAGTTTTCCAACTCATTTCATTCTTCACAATTCTCTCCATGATAGCTAAAGCTTGATTAGTTGTGACCATCATGAGACCACCTTGACACATAGTATCTATCTTTTCTTTCATGGCTTCATCTAAACTTCGATAAAATATCCCAAGCTGTAATTCAAGAGAGTACCCATGTAATGGGCATTTGCGTAATAAAGATTGAAAACGAGTTCACGCAACACCTACAGTTTCTCCTCGCTCTTGACGGAAACTAACAATATCTAATTGACCACTGAGTCGAACACTTTGAGGATAAGAATGCTGTCTGAAGTTGATCCCAAGTCAAAATCTCATCATGTGGTTGATGATCTTACCACTCACTAGCTCCTCCGGTGAGGAAGAATGTAAACCTATGAAAGTACATTTGCTCTTGGGTTACTCTAGGAGTGATATATGCATCACAGATTTGCATGAACGTATACATAGCTTGAATATGATCTTCACGAGCTGCACCACTATATTCTCTGATAGTTGTAAACTGATAAATCATACCCGTGTCTGGTCTGAATTGAATTCCTTGAATTGCGGGAGGACGGAGTCCTAGTGGTGCCGGAGGAATTGGTAATTGAGCATTTTGGACTCCCACCGGTTGAATTGGTAATACTGGTGGAACTATCGGAAGACCGTTTTCATCCAACTGAATTGCGGGATTTTCAACATTATGAGAATTTAAATCTGCCATTTCTGCTTCTAACCTTGCTTTTTATTTTTCTTCCCTGTCTCTCTTGTTCTTAGCTCGGACTAGTCTCTCGGGATCCGAGAGCATACACCAAACCTGTAAAACGTGAGAAGAAGCAAAACAAAGAAAAGCGTAAAACCGAAAAAATAAAATAAACTAAAAATAGCAACTAAAACACTTACGGATAACACCGTGGTCACACGCTACCGTCCCCGGCAACGGCACCAAAAACTTGGTATCTCCTTGTGTGTTCTAAATTAACACACCTAAAAAGGCAAGGCAGGTACCGCAAGTGTACGGGTCGTCCAAGTAATATCCGGTAAACGGGATTTCGATCTCAGAGACGGATTGGATATGACTAAAGTGTTATGCAGTAAATGGAAATAGTTGTTTGAATGACAATTAAAAGTAAATGGAATAAATATTTGTTTTGTTTTTGTTTAAAGACTAAAGTGCAAATAAAGTAAAAGATTAAACTAACTTAATGCAAATAATGAGACGCAAGAAAATAAAATACGAATGGATGCAAGAAAAGGAAATAGTACTTGAGTCACGTTAGGGTTTCACCGAAATCAACTTATTCAATGCTTCTTTAAAGGGTCGAATTTGTAATTAGTAATAGTCGGGATTCTAGATTCTCCTAACCTCCGTCAGGGTGGACTTAGGAGCTATTTGAGGGTGTTACAAACCCCGTCAGGGCGATATAATCCACCTTTGAATGTCAGGTTCTCTACCCAATTGGCTATAAGGTTATCTAAGTCCGTCAGGATCAATAATTTCTACCTTACGTTTATTACCTATGTCTGTAATTAAACCCCCCGTCAAGGCGATCACTTCCCCACCAAAGTGAATAGCTTAATTACTAAATCCTATGTCTAATTGGCCAGATTAAAAATAGTGAAATAACCTTACGATAATAAACAATACTAATTGCCCAATTCAAATTAAATTATAAAAATCCCAAATCAGAAAACATTAATCAAATTAATTAGGGTTCAACCCATGTAGCGATTCTCAAGCACTTAAAAGGTTTAACGCATGATTGAAAATAAAACTAAGAAAATAAAAGTAAAAGACATCATGTTAAATAGAAAGAAAATTAAATAAAACCTAATTAAGAGGTTGGGTTTGGCTGTGATTTGGAGAAGATGACTTTCTCCAGCTCTTAGATTTCTTCCTTGCTTGCTTCTGATTTGTGGAAATTGAATGCTCTGATGTAATTCTGTGAAGTGTATGAAAAGAGGAGGCTAAGGAGTGTATTTATAGGCGTTAGGAAACCCTAATTCGTTTTTAACTTGGAGTGGAAGACAAGTTAAGAACTCTTTAATTCGCAGCCCTAAAATATAGGAAAGGTAAGATTATGTTGCTGGTTTATTTTGGTCATATATCCTTCAATACTTATCCGTTTGACACGTTCTTTATATCGAAATCACTTGTCTCGGAAAGCTCTATCCATTGGTCCAGACCATTCTCCAAAATCCTAGTCAATCTTGAGTTATGAGCTCTTTTTGAACGTGGCTGGAATTTCAGATTTATTTGACAACTTTATCTTTTCCTTCTTTGCATATTTCCTTCCTTAATCTTCCAATTTCCATGTATATCTTCTTTCCTTTACTTCTTAGACTTGACATGGTCTCTAATTAATTACTATATATCTTTAAAACTTCACAATAAATAAATAAACCGCATATGTTTTAAAAATTAATAAATCATTAAATCAAGACTAGAAATAAGAAAGTGCACTCTAAAATTAGAAACTCGAATAAAATACTTCCTAACACGCTAAAAATAATCTAAGACTTTAATTCTCACCTCTCCTCCTAGTATTGGTTTTCCATGAAATTCAAGAACCTACTAACATTGCACTTAAAATAACCAAATTAACGCACAAAAGGTCCAAACTTGCAAATAGTCTAATTCCAATGGGAGAAAGTGCAATATGACGAAATAAGCCTAAAAGTCTATCTAATAAGTCAAATATTCACCTAAAATGATGTCTCCTAAGGGCTAATATTTAGAATAAATAGGGAGACATCATCTAGCTAGATAGTCAATAGGATTAAAAATTTATCCACTGATCATTACGTAGGGCCGCCTTACCCATTTCCCCAAGTAGTGTTGAGACTTCCTCCTAAGTTACCCTAAAGAGAGTTAAGGGGAATTTAGAATCCCGACTATTGCATATTTACCAATTCAATCTTTTAAAATTAAAAGTAAGATAGATATTAGTGGGGACTTCTTGCGAGTTCTCGGGCTATACTCTCATTCAATCTCCTTCATTTATTTACGTGTTTTTAGTTTATTTCTTAGTTAATTAATTGTATATGCATTCTAGTCTTTTAAACCAAAAACCAAACAAATATCTGTTTATCTTAAGTGTATTTAATTTAGCAACTCTTTCTATTAAACTTCATAAAAAAACTTAACCGTCGTAGTCCTTGAGATCGATATTTTGTTTTACTTACTTATTACTTGCAAACGATCCGTACATTTGCGGAAAATTTATCCCGTTATCTAGAGGTTTGCACTTTTCTTACATTATTTTATCACACATTTGGAGATGGCGACATTAGACAAGGACGAATCTGACTCCACTAGTACATATGTTATCTACTTAAGTGGATGAGCTATATCTTAAATTAACAGACTTGTATAACGCGCTCAACTATTAAGTCTATGTTCATAGTACTAGATTTGGAGGGGCGAGCAGTGGAAAGCTTGAGAAGTCTCCATATCATTTGATTTCATAATGTTTTTCTATTGATGGTTGCACTCATAAGGTTGTCTTTTTCAGAGCCCATACAAACGAATTTTGGAGAGTTAATTTGACACCCAACAAATACAAAACCTCTCTAATTCTCTCTAAACTCTCGTGTTTTTTCTAAATTTCTGGGATGTTCAAGTAATACTCTATTCCTTGCTTAGAGAGTGCACCCTAAAGTAGGACGTAGTAGTCATATCTTGGGACATGGTGGGTGGATACAATTTGGCACCCTAATTACACCACTTAATATTTTTAAGTCAGTGGTTCACCATACTACTACAATCAGGTCTTCGCCATTATTTTTACGATCACTAAGAGCTTTTTTTACACATCTAAAACTATATAAGGTTTGATGTGAAAGTGTTGAGTTGAATAATTCATTTTTACTCTAAATTTTATAAATTAGTCTAGTTTTCTTACAAGTTATCCTCACCAAATTGAAAATGGAGTATTCCATCTCATACATGTATTGACTTAATCGTTAGAGGGTTATCGAGACTCTTACTAATTTCGGGTGGTACTAACACGCTTGTTTGTTTCGCACATGTGACAGTTGCTGAAAAGATTTTTTTATCAACCTGCTTGATTTCATTCTTATACCACATATGGAGGAGATGTTTGTTTATCTTATCCACCGATAATGGAGATGGTATCGATAGTTGTGTGTCTATTGTGATGGAGATGAATAGAAAAGATGAGTGACTTATTTAATGATTTCAAAAATTAAAAAACAAAACAAAAGTATTACTTAAATAAACGTAGTTTCTTGCCATATCTATTGAAAGATAATTTTGATCTATGGTTTGAGTTATAAAGGTATTTGAACAAAAAAAAAAGAGTTATAAAGGTAAGAAAACACCGTTCAACGTATTTATTGGTTAACCCTTTTCATGGGGCCATGGATGGAGCGGTAGTGTGAGACTAAGGGCATTCCGGGGCAGTGAAAGTCACCACGTGTCTCCCTTAGTTATTGTAGCACGAAAAGATGGGGGCAATGGCATTCAAAGCAAAAGGCTGAGTATGTATCTATATATAGAATGCTACTCTCTATTAACCAAACATCATTCATAGTAGTAGAGACTAGATACAAAATTGATAAGTAAATAAATTAGTATGGCTTCCAAACCAGGAATACTTACTGAATGGCCATGGGCGCCTCTAGGCAACTTCAAGGTATTTCTACTATATTTCTATCTACAATTTTTTCATACTTAAGAGAAGTCATGGTTTTTCTCGTGGTATTGGTCTAAATTTTATACTTTTTATTACTGTATATTTAACGTTAAGTGTTTATTTATAAATTTCATATACATAGTTTGAAGATTCTTAATGGGAGCTAGATACAATAAGGAGATGGAGAGTGTTATGAGTTCTTGATATGGAATTCCATTTCATCTGTATCAAGTGGTCAAATATCTGTCTAAATGCTTAGATCATGTTATTAAATTAATAAAACAGTAGCCTCCTCTGTATTGCAATTGGAGTGGTCTTTATGTTATATATCAGGCATTATACCATTCTAAACTCAGGTTTCCATTGATATATAACTTTTTGTTTGTTTATTTGACTCAGTATGTGGTTTTGGCTCCATGGGTAATTCACAACATTTACTCATTTGTGATGGTAAAGGATGGAAATGAAAGAGACATTGGCCATTTTCTTATATTTCCTTTTCTGCTAATTAGAATGCTCCATAACCAAATATGGATCTCATTCTCTCGCTACCGAACTGCAAAAGGTGACAACAGGATTATTGACAAGAGCATTGAGTTCGAACAAGTTGATAGGGAAAGAGGCTGGTTTGTAACTCAATCTCACCGTAATCTATTTACTTCAATTCAAATCAACTAAAAATAAAATGGATCTGTGTAATGTGTGCAGGGATGATCAAATTATATTCAATGGGCTACTGTTTTATGTGGGTGCAAATCTACTTGAAAAGGCACAACATCTACCTTGGTGGAGAACTGATGGTATTATAATGACAACTTTGCTTCATACTGGACCTGTGGAGTTTCTGTATTACTGGCTTCATAGAGCCTTACACCACCACTTTTTGTACTCTCGTTACCACTCTCACCACCATTCTTCCATTGCTTGTGAGCCCATCACCTCTGTTATTCATCCATTTGCAGAACATATTTCATATTTTACTCTCTTCGCAATACCTTTATTAACCACCATCCTCACTGGCACCGCTTCAATTGCTTCATTTGCTGGTTATATTACATATATAGATTTGATGAACAACATGGGTCACTGCAACTTCGAGTTCATCCCTAAAACCCTATTCCATATATTTCCACCACTCAAGTATCTCATGTATACCCCCTCCTTTCATTCCCTGCATCATACTCAATTTCGAACCAATTACTCGTTATTCATGCCATTCTACGATTATGTATACAGCACAACTGATAAATCTACAGACGAACTGCATGAAAATTCGCTACAAAGAGCACCAGAATCACCGGATGTACTCCATCTAACGCATTTAACCACACCAGAATCTATTTATCATCTCCGCGTAGGATTTGCATCACTTGCCTCTAACCCTCAGTATACTTCCATGTGGTATTTATGGTTAATGTGGCCTGTCACGCTTTGGTCCATGCTGATAACTTGGATTTATGGGAGAACTTTTGTTGTTGAGAGAAATGTTTTCAACGATCTAAAAATACAGACGTGGGCTATACCCAAATACAGTATACAGGTATGTACAAATTTTGTATATTCATACTTTTTTCTTCAATATATAGACACTGAATTGAAGAGTATACATATATATATATATGTATGTGTAGTATTTAATGCAATGGCAAAAGGAGTCAATCAACAATCTGATTGAGGAAGCTATACTGGAAGCTGAAGAGAAAGGCACCAAGGTTGTGAGCCTTGGTTTACTGAATCAAGTAAGTTGTTGATCAAACTACTAGCCTTTTCTTTATCTAGAGAATGTGTATGTATATATTCCTTAACTAATATCTCATATAGGCAGAAGATGTAAATGGAAATGGTGAGTATTTTATAAAAAGGCATCCACATCTCAAATTGAAGATAATAGATGGGAGTAGTTTAGCAGTTGCTGTTGTACTAAATACAATACCTAAGGGAACAACGAAGGTGTTCCTTAGTGGCAATTTATCAAAGGTTTCTTATTCCGTTGCCCTTGCTTTGTGCCAATCTGGAATCCAGGTATACTTAAATAAATTGGAAATCTACTAATCTTGTCCGTGCAAATCTGGAAAATAAATTGATTGATTTTTGGTTTTTTCTAACATTATTTAGGTAACCATGTCACGTGAAATTGAATATAAGAAGCTTAAAGCAGAGCTTACCACCGATGCTGCAAATAATCTAGTCTTTTCGAAAAACAATACTTCAAAGGTATTATATATTTATTCATTCTTTTATCCTCCTTTTATCCTATGGACAAATAAATATATATATTATACTAACATATTTTAATTTTTAGACTTGGTTGGTCGGAGATGGATTGAATGAAGATGAACAAATGAGAGCATTAAAAGGGACATTGTTCATTCCCTTGTCTCAATTTCCTCCAAAGAAACTGCGAAATGATTGCTCCTACTACTATACACCATCTATGATAGCTCCAAAGAATCTTGAGAATGTCGATTCTTGTGAGGTAATAAATTAATATTAATTTACAGATTCAACTCAACTAAACTTATGAGAGTTATTTGTAAGACTATATATATGTGGGATTGGTTGTAAATCAAACTTTATTGCTCATTATAATTTCATTTGTGTCGACAGAATTGGCTGCCAAGAAGGGTGATGAGTACATGGCGGATAGCTGGAATATTGCATGGTTTAGAAGATTGGAATGTGCATGAATGTGGAAATATGATGTTTGACGTTGACAAAATATGGCAAGCAAGTCTTCGTCATGGCTTCCGCCTAGTAAATCAAACTCACAACCACAACTAGAGATGCATCACATATAATTAATTACTATCATGAAAAATCCTTTTCGTCAAAGTGTGTCACAGTGTTGTCTCAATATTATAATTTTTTTAAAGTGTGTCACTGTGTAGTCTCAAATTTTTTAATATTGTTATATGAATGTATTAATATGGATGACTATATGAATTTTAAAATAATATGAAGATTAGATGCCATTTTGCATCCTTTTGATTATTTTTACTATATAAAGCAGTCTTTATTAAAACAAATTAAGTTTCACCTAAAATGCAATTGTTTATATTAAATTCTTATAATTAACAATAATTATCTCACAGCCTCTCACCTCCAAATAAACTAACAAAGGTATAAAAATAAACTCGTTGTTAAATAATAAGTTGTAAGTATATTGTTTGGTAATTGAAATACATATACGTCTACCTAGCTAATTAACCACTATTTTATATAGTGATAACATAACTTAAAAAAATGGGTTAATTTGTAACCTTTTGAACTAACTTTAACAAAAGAAAAACAAACAAACTAGTGTGTTTGTAAATTCATGGTGCTCTCTTTTATATATTGTCTTTCACCAACTTTAATTTTTTCTTTTTGGGTTATATATTTAATTTCAAAACTTTTGTACTGTAATTGAAACTAATTCAGATAAATTATATATAGAGGCCTAAATAATATATTATTTTTTTATTAAAGGCCTTTTAGTAATTAGAGTTAGAATCCAACTAAAAAATACCTATACAAACCCACCCCTCCCTCTTTCTTTCTCGACAGATTTGCAGAAAACTCACCCCCTCCCCTTTTCTCTCTCGACAGATTTGCAGAAAAAATCACCCCCTTCCTCTTTAGCTTCCCGTCGCCGGAACACCACCAAGAAAACCGCCGCACCTCCCCTCTCCTCTTCGCGCATCCAGATCTGCTCATCTCCGTTGCCTGCTTCTTCACCATGAAGCTTTGTCACTCCTTTCATGGTGGTCCCACCGTTCGTGATGGTCCCGTCGTAGAAGGCCTCCGGATCTGCTTATCTCCGTTGCCTGCTGCTTCACCATGAAGCTTTGTCACTCCTTTCATGGTGGTCCCACCGTTCGTGATGGTCCCGTCGTAGAAGGCCTCCAGTTCTGCTCCGTTCATCTCCAGCCATTATCTTCTCCGAATCTCCAAGAAAGCCAACATTAATGGCCTTCCGTCGCCCCCTTGATCCATTATCTTCTTCTTCTCCACCAGAAAACCAGCGTCTCCCCCGTCATCGATCTCAGATCTAGATTTGTTTATTCAGGGGGTAAATGCCCCATTTTTTGCATTTTTAGGGGGGTATATACCCACTGTTTTGTGCGATTTTTGTGGGCAATCGTGTTGTTTTGTGGGAAATAAACCCACTGTTTTTGTGGTTATGGTTCTTCACCACCACGTTGAACTCACCAGCACTTTGGACTAACTTGAACAAGGAAAAAAACATTGAACTTTGAGCAATAGGGACTTGTAATGTAATTAAAAAAATAGTGGGTATATACGTACCCCATTTTTTGCATTTCAAGGTGTATATACGCGATTACCCATTAAAACGGGGTAAATACCCACTGTTTGGAATTTTAGTGGGTTTATACACACTGTTTCGTGTTGTTTTAGGGGGTAATCGTGTTGTTTTAGGGGGTAATCGTGTTGTTTTAGGGGTAATCGTGATGTTTTAGTGGGTAATAAACCCACTGTTTTTGTGGGTATGGTTCTTCACCACCACTTTGGACTGACCTCTGAAAAATAGGGACTTATAATGTGATAAAAAAGTGGGTATGTACCCCCAAAAAATTAAAATAGTGGGTATATACCCCCCAAAAATTGTAACCGGAAACCAGAAAAAATTCTAACCATGCCCTTAAAAAACATAACATCTAACCAGACCCTTAAAATTCTCATTTTTGAATTTGAGGCCTAAAAACGTATATTCCTCAACTAATTCACTTAATAATTATCGTGGTGTTTTAAAAGATGATTAATCTATGAGATTTTAGAGACAAAATTATAGCATATAGAGAACATATAGCTAGATTCTTTTTAAAAAGAAAAAATCTATTCAATTTTATGTATGACCAAATACTAAAGTAATCTCAAATAAAACAAAAATTACGTGAAGACACATAACAAATGTCAATAAGCATGGATTACCAATTCATTGAGTATCGACTCACAGAGTAACGAGTCACAGAGTATCACTACCTACCACCACCGATGGTGACGCCACCGGGGTGTACTCGGTGATTTCTCTGAGTATCGGAAATTTCTCTGAGTACCAGAAAATTTCTCTGAGTATTCAAACATTACTTGAGTATCGGAAAAAAATCTAAGTATCTAAAAATTCTCTGAGTATCAAAAAAATTAAGTATACTCAGCGAAAAATCTGAGTACTCAGATAAAAATACTAAAAACTGAGTATACTAATCGGCAAAAAACACTGAGTACTCAGCATACAAAATTAAGTATTGCCTACAAATCACTAAGTATTACGATAATTGCAAAAAAAATATTTCTATGATATAACCATAATAAAAAAATACAAGAAAGCCTAAAATAATAAATAATGAAACAAAATTCTAGAGCATTACTTCATATTCTTCACATCCATGTAGCAAGTGGAAGGTTAAAATACTAATAATCAAAACAACTTCCAAAAGTAATCTTTCCATCTTCATGTAGCGAGTACAACATCTTTTCATCTTCACTTTGTTCCTTTTTTGTCAGATTGACCATCTCCATAAACGGCGCCTAGAACAATTGGCATGGCTTGAAAAACAAGGCTTCGAAACATAAGTTTCACCTGCCATAGAACAAGGCTTCGATGAAAGCTTCATCTACCATGGCCTGCGAAACATGAGTTTCACCCATGAACAATTGTTGAAGCTCGAGATCCCAATGGCTACCAGCGAGATCTCCGCTATTCCGCCATCGTGCCTCTATTGTGTTAGATTATTAGATAGATGGGTAAGATCTGGTGGACATTAGCTTCAACACAAAGCTCAATTTCATGGATGATATAGTAGTTAAAGTCATGGGTGATGGAAACTTTATATTTGAAGGTTGGAAGCCAATTTTACGAGAGTTGTCGTTTGTGGATTAAGAGGGGAGAGACAGAAGTTGCTTGGGAGAAGAGAGTGGAATGTGCTTTTAGAGTTTTCTAAATTTATGTGTAAAATTTATTATTTATAATAGGTAAAAACAAATAAGGGTGTAATGGGTAGAGGAGATATAGGGTTTAGTGTAAAATTCGATTTATGGCCTTTAGTATATATTAGGTGGGGGTGGTTAGGTCTTGAGGAGCAGTATTCAAGATCTGTTGGGTAATAATCTCTCTTTTCAAATAATTTGATCTCGAATCCATCAATTACAAGTGTTTGATCAAAATTCCAAGTGTTTTGTTTCATAAAACTAATCCTTTACATTTCTCCACTTCATTTTTATTATGTTCATTTTAGATTATATGTTTTCTTTTTTTATTTAGAACAGATTCTATTTATGTGTTTGTATGAAATTTTGTTGTCATTGTAAGTGTATGTATGCTTGTGTTTAGGACATGAACCACTATTGTATGTGGTAAGACAAATTTGTCCCTAACCAACAACTGTCCAAAATTATATATTACTCTAAGTCCTCACCATTCACTCGGTCTGCATGGCAGACAGAATATTGTTTATGACAAGAAGAATAAGTTGGTTGATCAGGTCAATCGTTTATCCAAATTCGTCCTCAGTCACACAAAGTTTACAGAGTGATGGAGTCTCATCCCTATTGACTACACATACAATTAGAGATGTAAATTGTGAAGGATATAAGTAGGGAGTTAAGAGATAAACTCAACCATGAGATAATAAGGTTCATTCCTAGATATTTTTCCACTCGGTTGAGATAACCCGAGGATAAAATCGATCGAGATGTGTTAATATAAGAGACAAACTCCAGGAAGAATCCTAGCACATGTAAAAGTTTACTACAAACGATCACCTCACTTATAAACACATGTGATCATTTCATAATGCATGTATCTCACTTTTCTAATCTCTACTCTCTAATTGTTATTAAATTTAGCTAATATCTTTCACTCCTCACGGATTCTATGTCATTGTGACTTCCACATACCTCACACTAAATTGAGTGTTAGAGCGTCATCGGGAGAACACCTACAGTTTGGCACATAGCCTTTTTTGTAGGTACGAAAAGTATTCGTCCAGTTTTAACCACCATCGTCTAGGATTGAACCATTTTATTCGTGTCAGTTGTTATGTCCAATTGTGAAGTCTAACTCCGGAGAAACAAACACTCCATCTGGTATCTTTTATCAAGTTGGAGCAATTCGTGGGAACCATATATATATATATTCATCCAAAATCATTGAGAAACACCACGATGGTATGTGCACAAGGAAGTAGATGGAGGACAGATGTTTAAACCCAAGGGAGTGCATGACAAGGATAGGGGAACGCTTCTACCCCTAAAGATGGGCATACTGCCACAAACACTCAGAAAAACCCTTGCTAGAGCCTAGTGGTGTCTCCCTATTAGTGATATAATAATATAGGTTTGAGACATCATTTTAGGTGTATTTGATATATAATTATAGATTTTTATTCGTATATTGATAAATTCCTATATCTTTTCTTGATTTAATGATTATTATTTTTAGAGCATATTTGGTTTAATTTGTTTGTTAATTTGATACTTTAAAGATATATGGAAATTAATTAAATGTCAAATCAATTCTAAAGAGATAAGGAAATAAGATAGGAAAGTAATTAAGAGATAAAAGGAAGTAGAGATAAAATAGGAAAGAAAAAGATGCCAAGTAAATCTGAAATTATACAGCCACGTTCATTAAAGTAAAGATAACTTACAATAGGCTATGAATTTGGACGAGCAACCAAAAGGAAAAGTGTAGATATTTTGATGCGGTCGTTTCGATATAAAGTAGGCAAAATCGGACCAATAACTAAGGAGTTACGACCAGAACAAGACAGCAGTGTTTAACCTATCTCCTGCGTTTTAGGAAACGAATTTGATTTGGAAAAGGTGTCCAATTACTTGCATTCTACTCCAATATTTTTACCTAAGGTCTTCTAAACACCTATAATACACCCTTTAATCATTGTAAACATGTCCTTGCCTCTCCACAATTAATCCTTAAGTACCATTCATCAACGAAGTCATTCAAGAGAAGCAAGTTGACAGTATGTATCTTTATTTTAGTTTATTTCTTAATAGTATGAACTAATTTTCCCATAGCTTGGATTTTGCATATGTATAATCTTTGAATTCTATTTTCTTCTATCTAAGTTTGTTTGAGAAAACTATTTTAAATTGATTCAAACTTCTTAACAATATATTTGTTTTATGTGTTTTGATTTATTGTGTGTCTTAATCTTGATCACGTTAGGATTGTCTTAATAGTAGTTAGATGGTCACCCGGAAGGGGTGTCTAATTATTGAAACATCACATAAGCGTCTAGTGTGCGGTAGTGATCCGGAAGGGCTTGCCTAACTAGATAGTCATTAGAGTTTGAGATTTAATCACCGATCATTGTGTAGGTCCCCTTACCCAAGTACCCTAGTAATTGTTAGGTCGCCACCTAAGTACACCCAGAAGGGGGTTAGGAGGAATATAGAATCCTGGCTACTTATCTAAGAGCTTCAATTACCCTTATTAACTAGTAGAAGAAATAGAAGGATTAGTGCATACTAGCAAAACCACAGCTATACTCTCTCATCTTATTCTTACATCTTTATTTATTGTCTTTAGTTTAATTAATCATTCTCCCCTCAATCAATTATATTTAATTTTATTGTCTTTAAATTCAGTAACTATTTATTACTACATTTTTATGTTAATCCATTCGTATAACACACTAAGTCCCTGAGAAAGAATTTGTACTTATCATTAAAACTTGCGTACGACCTGTGATACTTGCATTGAGTACCGTGTTTAGGCTAGGGTGTTAGTTTCATCTTTTATTCTCATATTATTATCATGCCCTAGTCGACACCAAGTTTTTGGCGCCGCTGCCGGGGAACTTGTGTCTCGTTAGTGTGTGGGTTATAAATTTTTAGTGTAGTAGTTTTTAGTTTTTTTTTCCAGATTTAAGCTTTTTGTTTGTTTTTGTCTTTCTCGGGTTTTAGTGTATGCTCGAAATTCCTAAGAGTGTTTTTACAGCTTACGACCGACGCTTGAGAGAAGAACCATGTCACTAGAGCAATAGCTAGGTCCATGAGGGGATAATATTAATCTTAATCAGAATGATAATCAACGTCAAGAAACACTAACTCGTGTACCGCCACTTATTCCTCCAATACCACCACCAGGAGATAACAGAAATAATATACGTCATGAACAAGATCTCCCAGGATCAAAAGAAAAGAAAGAAGAAGTTGCACCTATTGTGCAAGAAGATAAAGAAGAAGAGAAAGTGGGTTCGCCACCAGTTTTTCAAGAAATGTCACCACCTATTCCAAAGACAAATCCAAAGGATGACATTGAACTCAAGACATTTGTAGAGGCATATAGTCCTGGAAAATATCAACACCCAAATGCTTGAGATTTCGAAGAAAGGGCTCACACCACAACAAGTTTCAACGCAAGTTATTCCAGAGAAAGAAGCGAGTGTAGAAGCCAGAAAAGAGACTGTGGCTCATACTGAGAGAGTCTCAAGAAGAGTTGAAAAGGAGTTACCACCAAGCTCAAAGATCCAGGAAGCTTTAATCTTCCTATTCAAATCAGTGGTATGCTTAAGATGAAAGCCATGTGTGATGTGGTTTCGAGTGTGAATCTTATTCCAAAGTCCGTGTTTGATAGGCTTGGGCTGGAGAAGACAGAAAAATCTCCCGTGAAGTTACAATTTGCGGACACCTCAGAGGAAAAGACATGGGGAACAGTATAGGACGTTCATCTCCAAACAGGTAATCCCTATTGACTTTGTTATTCTTGATTATGATGCAGATAAGCAGGTTCCAATCATACTTGGAAGTCCGTTCTTGGACACAAGTCAAAGCATCATCAACTTCCAGGAGGGAACAGTTACCCTCCATGCTAAATACGTATCTGAGACATTCTATGTCTGGGGTAAGAAACCAAGGAAGTTGGAGCCCGAAGTTTATGTCATCCACGGCCTTTCAAAGTAGAGAGTCCCAGAAGAAATCCACTCAAAACCTGTGGATACTAGACCAATGAGTGATTTTGGGGTCGGCCATAAAGTTGTATGGAAAGCCCGCAATCCCGAGAATAGGCCACGAAGTCACAAAGATTTGTGGATGGGACCATTCATAGTCACGAAAGTTGTTTCAGCTAAGGTGATAGAGATCCGGACCAAGAGGGGAATTAAAGGAGATTAGTATATGTTCATAGCCTTGCTCGTTGCTGGGGAGGCTCTATACGGAAATTTTGATAGAGGTAACGCGACTAACTTTGAAAGACGTTAAATAAAAGTGTTGTACGGGAGACAACCCGCAATATTTTTATGTTTTTTAGTTTTTAATTTATTTTTAGATTAGTTGTTTTTAGTTGATATTGCATATTTGAGGAAGGTATTAGTGTTTTTTCTGTTCAGGTACTAAGAAAATCGAGTTCGGGAGAAAAAGAACAATTTTTGAAGAAAATCTGACCCTCCCGCCGGCTAGCCAAGCGATTGACCAGTATTTCGGTGGCGATCAAACCGTTACAATGGGTGCAAAATCAGGTGCCGAGACGAAGCAAAGAAAAAAATTTACCAATATATCGGTGCGCCTCAAACCGTCAGAACGGTCCCAAAATCAGGTACAATGTCGAAGACCACTGGACAAAACCGTATTCGCGAATGACGACACGGTACAGGACCGACTAGCGGGTGATATGACTGGTATACCGGTCGGCGCCACCAGATCCAAATCCAAAAGGTTATAAGAAGGGTTTTTGAGAAAGAGATTAGTTGTATCACGAATTATTAATCCTTAAGCCTCTCTTTCTTCCCCAAAGCTTTCCCAATTCCATTAAAGCTTCTACAAACCTTCACCAAACATTAAAAAACTACCCAATCACCATAAATTCACATCCATATCCTTCCCCACATCATTATAAAGAAGATTCAACTACCCAAATCATATCAAAACACCTAGAATCCAAGAATCAAACCCCAAAATTTCGAAATCTTACCCAACAATTTATTAGATCTATACCAATCAAGTAAGAGTTCATCCTACCCACATAGAGATTAATCATCCTTACACCTTTCCTAACCCAAATAACACTTGTTCAACCTAAAATCAAGGGTTACAAATTTCAAGAGTGTTCAAAGCTTTGAGTTGGAGGTCAATTGAGATGACGAAAAGAACAGACACATTATCTACTGTTAGGGAGATGAAGAAGAATCAAAGTAAGGTATTGGGTTCTATTGAGAACAAATTAATTAAGAAAAGTTCAAGTTATAGTGTAAAGAAGAAGGGTAAAACAGGTCAAGAGAATAGAGGAAATCTGGTTGTGGTAAATTCAAAGAGCAAAAAGGTTTCAACTTTCAAGGAGAAGACACCACAATCTCTACAAATCGAGAGTCCTATTCCCAAGGAAGATGAAGTTGCAAAGGCCTTGATAGTTGCCGCAAAGAAACACTTACCGGACTTGCCCTTTGCTTATGAGAGAGTATTCGAAAAAGAAGTTGGAGAAGGTGATTACAAGAGATTTTTAGAAATGGGAAATAGATTGGGTTGGTCTAAATTCATGATGCGGAGATCAAATTTATGTTTAGAGTTAGTTTCCGAGTTCTACTTAGGCCTCTTTAGCCGAGATAGTGAAGGTCGTGTTCCAGTGAGAGGCAAGTTAGTTCGTTTTACAGTTGAAGATATTAGAAACCACTTCCAGTTCAAGAAATTGGTTTGACCGTGTAATTTTAGAGAAGCAGTGGAAAATATCAAGACTTTCTATTGGAATCAACTTTTTGAGCATGTTTTAGATAAGGAGAAAGTGCAATCACATAAGGGAGAATTGAATGCACCTTGGCCTTACAAATATCTTTAAGCAGATACAAGAGTTTGGCATAATTTCTTACACCGAACGCCTTTGGAAACACGCGAACTTCGGATGTAACTAAAAGAAACACAATCTTTTTGAATTGTATTTTAAGAGGGGAAGAAGTAGATGTGGCACAGTTGATCTTTGAGGTGGTGATGCAGTTTTCGGTCTCTCCTACTTCATTATTTAATATCCTACTATGATCACGTGCAAGTGAATGTGGTACCGGGTGAAGAAGATAAACTATTGTATAAAATATGTAATAATATGGACAATACTTGGATCAAGACAATTTTGAGAGGAGCATGAGTTATGAAACCTCCACAATTAAGCGAATAGGATCGTATTTGGCGAGATAAGGCAGAGGAGCGATTGAATAAAGTTGAATCAGCTCAAACTTTCTTGGCCGATGATGTGCCACAAATCAAAACTAATAAAGTGCACATCATGACACTCCTTGAGCAATTAAAGCGCGATCCAGTAAATCCTATCTTGGATATCGATAATGCGAGGCAATAGCCTCGAGAGTATGTTCTCTTTCTTCCTTACCATTTCTATATATGCTTTATTTGCTTTTTTTTAAATTCTTTTTAGAGACTTATTCGAGTCGTGGGGACACGTCTCATTTTTTAGTTAGGGGTGTGGAGATTTGTTGTCTCTCATCTCCATTTTTATGTGATTTTACAGTTTTAGGTAGAATTTAAAATTTTGGATACATGGGATTTAGATGTAGAGTGTGTTTAATAGATTGAAAGCATAAGCTTGGTAAGTTAATGATATAAGTAGTATGTTTATGAGTTGTTTTATTTTGTATGCTTTGAGTATGAACAGGAAACATACATTGATAGTAAAGAAAAGATTAGTGAGCAATGCAGTAGAAGTATGTTTGATCTTAGGGAGCCTTGAGCAGTGTGTAGGCCGTGAGATCCAAGCTAATTGATAAACCCATTTGATGAACGTGCTAAAGGTAAGACAATGACAAAATTGCACAGTTTAGAAAGTAATTAAAGCGGTTCTTTGATAAGACCCTTCTTGCCTTTTAGCTTGCTGCCCATTTATTATATTTATATCCTTCTCAACCCATTATAGCCTTACTAAAGACTTTTTATTAGCCATGTTATAAGCCATATCCCTTTAGATTTTAGTACTTTTCCATATGACCAGCACTCGAATCGTGATGCATAGACAATTGTTTTAGAGCTTGAGTTTGGGGTGATGGGTCCACCATTATGGGATGTATTATTGGGTTAGGATGTCTGAGCTTATTAATTGTGCTCTATTCTTATTTTGATGATGATTCATTATTATTATATTGTAACCCTTTGCCAGGGTAAAAGTAAATGAAAGAAAGTTATGAAAAGAAAAATATGTTAATAAATAGCATGATATCTCACATTAAAAAGAGAGTCATAATTATACAAAAGAAAAGAAAAAAAATGATAAGATAAGATTGAATATATTTGGACCGACAAAGTGGAATTTTTATGTGATCATCTTTATGCTTTAGCATTAGCTTATTAGGGATGCTAAATTAGAGCATCAAATCATTGGGTTGAGTGAGAATGTTTTATGAGAGTAACTTAAGCTTTAGGGCGATTCGTTGATGGCTAGTGAGGAGAGAGCCAAAAGCTCACTCTAAATTATCCAAATATACTTATAATACCGTCCCTATGCCAACATTACAACCTTAGAGACCTTATGATTCTTTACTATGTTATCTAGAAGTGATTGAGCCGTTAGAGAGTAGTTAGGTGGATCTTTGGATACTAGTGAAGTTCGATGAACAATCTATAGCCTCCTTGGTAAGCTAAGTGAAGAACGTTCTCCTTCGTGCATTGCGAAGCTAATCTGATCTTGAATTTAAGTCTTGTTGATCGTGAGTATGACAAGTGTACAGGTAATCTAGTTTGTAAACATTATTACATGAAATTTTCTGAGTAGTTTCTTTGAGTTTGTTTTATATATTCTGCTATCTTCTTTCCAATGTGCTTAATTGACTTAGGTGTGTATTTAGAGACTTCCCTTTGTTTTTATCTTTATTGTATTGAAACGATAAAACTTTGATTTGGGGGTCTTGATGTCCCCCTATAGTTTAATCTAGTCACGAGATATCATTTTAGGTTCATTATGTGTTAGTTAAGGGATTTTATCTGTTATTTGATATATTCTTGTTTCTTGCCTTATTTTGGAGAATTTTTACATTTAGAGATTTTTAGGTGTAATTTGTGTGTTAAGTGTGAATTTCTTAGGTACAAGGATGATATTAGATTCCAAATCATGGATAAGAAGTCAGGGAAAGGATATAAAATAAATAAATAAATAAATAAATAAAGAGTAATGTACTAAAGAAGTCGTTTTTAGAAAGTGCAGGAGTTGTCGCCAAAATTTAGAAAGTGAATTGTTTGTGATGTCGTGTTAGATTGACAGATAATTTGAAGTAGTTCTTATATATACAGATAGGACTTTGAGTTAAGAACGTGTGGCCACTGACTATTTATGATTTGGAGTTTTAACGAAGAAGTTATTAATTTCACATTTGGCGTGACTCGAATTAGTCCACTCTTGGAGGAAAATGTGTGTGGGTTGGATTAGGTTATTTAAATGAAGCCCACCCACAAATTGTTTTCTAACCTATATATCATAATTTAATTATAAGTAGGTATTTTCTTAGTTTTTATTAGGAATTTCATCGGAGAGGGAGCAAGTTGACCTAGAGAAGGAAGCAACGGAAACTGGAGCATCACATCACCAATTCTGCATCAGCCCATCTCATTCATTAGGGTAATTATCGTTAGATTTTTGCTTTAACCATATTTGTAAGCTATTGTTCTTAGATTTAGATAGGGTTTGCTTATAGTATAATCCATGACTGTTATTTTGATGTTTTAGATTATTTGGGAAATCATTTTAATAGATTTGAGCATATAAATTTATAATTGCATATGAATTCTACTAACTTGTAATTTTTACAGACAGCGCACTTATAAACTGGCCCAATTTCCTATAATGTCACCTTGACGGGGGGTTAGGGTCTGAAACAGTTCATACTCATCTAGTATGCGGTAGTGATCGTGACAGTCTTGTCTAGCTAGATAATCAATAAGGTTAAATATAACCACTGATAATTGTGTAGGGTCCCCTTGCCCAAGTCCCCTAGTAGTGTTGAGGTTTCATTCTTAGCTACCCTAACAGGAGTTAGAAGGATTATAGAATCCTGACTAGTTATAATAGCTCAATTCACCCTTATGATTAGAATAACGATTTAGTAGGACATGTGTATACTTGTAACCCTAAGCTATTATCTCATTTTCATTTTTAGTTAATTATGAGAAAACAAAACAAACATTTATTCCATTCTTATATATTAATTAAAACATATAAAGCCATCTACGTTTATATTAAATACAAGCTTGTAGCTAACTACCTAAATTCTTGAGGAACGGACTTATTTTACTTACTTATTACTTGTAACGATCCATACACCTACGTAGAATTAATCGTTGTTTTCAAGGTGTGTGTGATTTTTATATCGTTATTTTATCACACCTATGGACCCACCAGTTTTTTGTGCTAATATTAGGGATTTTTTAGTTAGTTTTTGTGTTTAGATTAGTGTATTAGTTTTATTTATTTTTTTGTTTTACACGTGTTTTGTTTAGTCATTTTTCAGGTTCCTTAGGTATGGAGAATTTTCTTACACCAATGAATACAAATACTGAGTATGGCTGTTCGAACTTTGGGATACTTGGGCACCATTGGGAAGAGTTTTCTTTCCAACAATCAAATCTTAGTGGGACTATAAATCAAATTAATTCTTATCAATCGAGACCTCAAAATATCTATCACGGAGGTCCAAGTTATCAAGTTCAAGCTCCACCACAACCCGTGTATGATTATCAAGAAGGCTCCCTAATGAGCTTCGACAAACCATGCAATATTTCATAAAAATGACGCAAGGGAATGCGAGAGCTAATGACGAGAGGTTCAACGAGCACTTTGTTGTGTTGAAAATGTTGGAAAATCAAGTCTCCCAGATTGCCAAGCTTATCCAAAATCCTCATGAGGAGGATCAAGCTCAAGAATCACTTCCATCCCATCCACAAGAAGGTGTAAGCGAGTTGGAATAAAACCTCAATCGTTTCATCAGAGTTCAATGCATAGTATGACAAAGAGTAAGGCGAGAATCGATGTTACTACATTATTAGTACAGGGGATGCACCAACAACGTCAATTTATGGAACTACGATTGATGCAACTCACTAGCACGATTGAGAAATTACAACAAGGGCCATCTATGAAAATTGGACAAGGTACGAATACAAAGATGAATCCATTTAAAACAGTGATAGAGATGTTTGGTTTGATGTGTCTGAAGAGTTTAGCCTTCAAGATAAAGAGAAAGTTGAATTACCACAAGTTGTACCTAATGTACTGGAGATTCTAATGATTGAAGAACCAACCATATTAAGCTTAGATGAGATAATCATTGAGAATCGAGTTGAGGATGAGGTTAAAGATGAAGTTGACCTAGTGAAGTGGATATTCCAACCATAGAGGAACCAACCTATCCAAGCTTGGAGGAATCAAATATTAAGACTTTGATTGAATCTGGAAGCGAGAAAAGACTTGAGAAAAAGCTAGAGAAAGAAGTTGTGGCACCAAGGGTGCAAGAAGAAGATATTAGGATGGATTTTCCACCTAGTATTTAATTGATGTCATCGTCCATTCCTATGATAATGACTTATTCAAAGAGCGGCATTGAATACAAATCATTTGTAGAGACGTTCAGCGAAGCTAGAATCATCGCACAAGTGCTTGAGATTGCTGAAAAAGTTTTACACAAAAATAATTTTCCACGGAGGCTATCTCTGAAAAGAGTAAGAGTGCAAGTATAGAGATCGTGGTTAGAACCGTGACCCTCCGAACTGAATAGAAGTCCAAGACATCCCATGTGTTGGACAAGAAGCTTAGCAAGGTGTCACTTGAGGTTCCCATTATACATGTAGTGACTAAGGGATTCAAAGAGAAAATCCACCATGAACCCGTGGAGAAGAGAGTTGAAAGCGAGTTTGTGGTTGGCAATGAGGTCGTCTAGAAGGCACCTAAACAGGAGAATATCCACTGGGATTCAAGAACTGGTGGAGGGTTCTGTTTGTTGTTACAAGAGTTTTTTTGGCAAAACAAAATTGAAATCCGAGTTAAGAGAGGTTGCAAGCTTCGGATAGTAGATGTGCATAGCCTCACCCGCTGCTCGGGAGGCTATATAATCAAAAGAAGATAGAGGTAATGCATTGAACTTTAAAATACATTAAACAAAAGTGCTTACGGTCGACAACCCACAATTTTATGTCTTTTTGTTTTTTTAGCTTTAGATTAGTTAGTTTATGGGTTTTAGAGTGTATGTTGCAATAATGAGAAAGGGTTTATGTGTAGGATTATGTAGGAGTTTAGTTTGGTGTGAAAAGAGTGGAGAAATTCGATCTCATAGAAGGTTGAGAGGTATACCACGCACATCATGCGATATGCAAAAAAATGTCATGACTGTGTCCATTACGGTTAAAGTTAGTGAATTATTAGCCTTCAAGCGGTATAACGCGCCCAACGGGTGGTATATCGCCCCCAATCGTGTCGAGTGTTCACGACTTTCATCATGACAGTGCAAGTCAGTAGTTACAAAGGTGTCGAACGGTATACCTGGCCCTATAAGCGGTATACCGCTTCTCAGAATTTTGTAACACGGTTTCGATAACGATCAAGGTCAAAGAGTTTGAAGCATTCGAACGGTATACCAGCCCAACGGGCGGTATGCCGCGTCCAACCTGTATCGACACTCGTGACTACCATGACGCGATATAAAGTCCATAATACCCAACGGTATACGCGTCCAACGGGTGGTATACCGCACGCATACGAAGGAAAGCAAAATTATATTTCCATCCAAATTTCGCATCATATACTTATTTGTGCTTATTTGTCATCATTATTTTTTCACACGTTTCTTATTATATTTTTTGTGTGTTTAGAATTTGATCTTGACTTATACTAACAAAAAAAGTTATATTTCCCTTATGAACATTTGTCATGAAAATAGTTTTTCCATTAATTTAATGATTCAAAAATATAAATACGTTAATAGGCATAAGATACAATGTGTTTTTGTATCCCTATTTCATCAAAAACTATATCCCGTGTTAAACCAGGATTCCAAAATATCAAGCAAAAAATGGTATCATATTTTTACCTCATACAGTACCATCTCAATGTTAGGTCAAATTCTTAGAGTTTATCAACTCAAGCCACGAGGGAAAGAGTCATTATCAAACAAACCTGGAACCTTTTTTCTCCATCAAACTGGTATCCCATTTTCAGCAAATATGAGCATAATATAATATAGTTGTTGGAACTTCATTGGCTATATATAGGCTATTTCTGCATCATATAAATCATCTCTTGAAGTCACTATTTATCAGTATCTCATCATATACTTCAAGAAGAGTTCACAAGCAATTTACTTCACTTTTTTATATATTATTATCATACGATTGTTGTATTAGTATAACTATCACTCATTGGGAGTTATTTACTATTATTTTAATCAAACACTTATCATACACAAGGCAGTATCCCTTTCTCTATAATAGGATTGAAGATCCAAGTCAAAAGAAGAATGTTGTAACATCGAAGACAAGTACGTTGAGAAGGCTCGTGTGTCAAGGTTAAGGTTGTGAGTAATCCTTCAAAAATCATATTAAGGTTTAGTCACTAAGCCCATCAAAAATCATCAATGAATTTGTGACTGCTCCCGTCAATATTCTTGTTAATAATTAAGATTTCGAGATATTAGAAATCGCAAGACGCTAGATTTAGCCTTGGGAAAAATCTTTTTGTAAACTGGCTTATATTTCACCCTTAACATATATCAAGAAGCTAGTGGTTAAGCTTAAAAATATTAAGATGGCTACCTTAGGTAGTGGATGAAGGCTCTAACGAGTGCAAACCACGATAAAATTATGTAAAATATTTCCTTTATGTTTTTACTTGTTGTCTTTACTTTCTAGCCTATTTTTCTCTTTTAATCCCTTTTTCCTTATATTACATGTTTTATTAGTCTTGATATTATATTTTATTTAGATTCAAAAATCTCTAAGTGATTGACTCCATGTTTGAAAACTCTAGTGTATCTAATAATATCATTTTTTATAGGTTGTCATATTATCTTTATTAGTTTCATTAAATTGATTTTTTGTGGTACTTAATTTTCAATTAGGCGTTATTAGATTAAGATTTCCATTCACACACCTTCCCCCCTTCTCTAGGAAGTTACATATGGTATTAGAGCCTAACTCTAAATGAATAGTTTAACCGTTAGTAGAGCTAATGGTTATTTTATCTAAACACATTTTGTCAAATTATAGTGATCGTCCTCCTTTGTTTGAAGGTAATATTATTGATCTTGGAGAAATAATATGGAAAAATACATTAAAAATAAAGATCCTGACTTGTGGGGGATTATTATTGAGTGACATATAAAAAAATAATAAATGAAGATGTAGTTGTAATGGTTACTCAAGAAGTCAAAGGCTATGAAGAACAACATAGGGAAGATACCCTTTAAGCTTACGCAAGATTCTAAAGTCATGTGCATATTCATATGCGAGATGTAGGTTGAGGATTTGAAAAAGATATATAGATATAATACGGCTCACAAAGTTGGGAGCGCCTTGCATACCTCTATGTAATTGTATCACTAACAAGGTCAAAAGAAAAGATTATGATCTCACCTTAAAAAATTAATGGCCAATTGGTGGATCCTGGGGTATGATAAAAATTAACACTAAATAGGAGGACCTATTAACCGTAACTGTACAGTTCGTTCCAAGTAATAGATAGATATAAGAAATTTAGTGCTCAGGGATTGGACTGGTATAACCAAAGTGTTGAACAGATAAACAGTAGTAATTGCAAGTACGGAAATAAATGATAAAATATTTTTGTTTGGTTTTGAGTAATAACTACTGGAGGCAAATAAATAAATAACTAAATATTAACTGAAAGTAAATAAACTAATAAGTAAGAGATATGGACGCAAGGATAAAAGGTGTACTTGAGTCTCGCAAGGGATTCACCTAAATTCGTACAATTAATGCTTATGTTTAAGGGTCAAGTCGGTATTTGTGTACTAGTCGGGACTCTACTATCTCCTAACTCCCGTCAGGGTAGACTTAGGAGCTATTCTGTGGTATTACAATCCCCGTCAGGGAGATTATAAGCTACTTTCGGATATTGAAGTGTTTTACCCAATTGGCTGTGTGGTTAGTCAAACCCGTCAGGATTATTGACGAATAACACGTGTCTATTACCTAGGTCTGTAATTAAACATTTCGTCAAGGTGATCACCGCCACTAGTGAATAGCCTAATTACTTAGCCCTATTTCTAATTGATCAGATTAAAAACAGTAAATAAGAATTCGTTAATAGTCAATACATAATACCCAACTTAAATTAAATTAAATAATCTTAAATTCGGAAAAACATAAAATTGCATAAACTAGGGTTTAACCCATGTTGCGATTCTCAAGCACTAAATGTTTAGCTCATGTTCAAAGTACAAATAATAAAGAAATTAAAAGCATACATAATTCCTAAAACATAAATAAGATAAAGAACCTAATTAAAGGAATGACTTGAGCTGATGTTGAAGAAGAATGACTTCTCCAGTTCTTCCTCTGCCTTCTGCCTTTTTTCTCTCTTCTGAACTTTTAGAAAAAAATAAAGCATCCTGAAAAATAAGGTCTAAAAGGCTACATATAATAAACGACATGGGATTGGGCTTTTATTTTATTTAATTAAATGATTAAAAGCCCAAGTCTAATTAGTAATTCACGTAACTGCTGTACACACTCTAGTAAAACGAGCGTAACTTTTGCGTCTTAAGTCCAAATCACCTGATTCCATTCCTCAATTTGAGCTAACTCAAAGGCGCGTCTTTTTCATTTGAATCACCAGACCTGTATTAGTACTGTTTTGGCTCGAAATCTGTAAGAAGTCACAGCTTTCTAGATTCTTATGCTTTTCTTCAACTCTTTGAGTGGTACTTTTTCTCTTTTGACCTCTCTTTTTGATCTAAGATTTTAAACTTCATTACTATCCTCATCTTGGATCTCCATAGCATCCATGTACCTAAAAAATTTATGCTAAAAACAGACAAATTAACGCACAAAAGCTCTAAAAACGCAAATAATATAATTCTGAGGGGAGAAAGTGCAATATGAAAAAATAAGCACAAAAGTCTATCTAATAAGTCCAATTTCTACCTAAAATAATGTCATATATTTATCACAAAAACTCCAACTCCTATTGGATTGGAAAAAAAGTAATCGCTTGATTCAAAGGATTAAGTATTAAGACTCACTTGGAATTTTAATTAGAGGATGCTCAACCTAAATTGTGGGGTAAAAATTCAGCATCAAGACTCACTTGGAATTTTAATTAGAGGATGCCCATAACCCATAAAATGTACTCAGGCCTTTATATACCAGCTTTTATCATTATATTAGAGTCCTTGGTCCGTCAAAAGTCATTTAATTCAGCAGAGAAGAGAAAAACGCTTTGAAGAGAAGAAGATTATAAGTTGGAGCTATATTGTACCACTTCTACACCATTCCGCCTTCAGTATTAGGGTAAATTAGTATTAGTTTTTTGTCTTAAACATGATTCCAATTATTTTACCATCTGGTTTTATTACTCTGATTTTGAACTAATTTAACTTAGCTTGAGTTGCAATTATGTATAAACCTTGAATACTAATTTGATGTGTTTGTGTTATTTGGGACTATTTGGTGTTCAATTGAATTAAGTTATGAGTTATTAATTATTTATGAATGAATCATTTTATGCTTTATATATTCTGATAAAATATAGACTGACCCAAGTATCTTCAACTATCACCCTGGTGAGGGGTTTAGGAACAAAACTAGTTCATTTACATCCAGTGTGCGCTAGTGATCCTGACGGGCTTGTCTAGCCGGATAATTATATAGGTTAAAGTATTTTGCCAAGATTTTGCCTAGAATAATCTCAACCGAGGACTCTAGTAATATTTAGGCAGCCTTTTAAGCTACCCTAGAGGGAGTTAGAAGGAAGTTAGCATCTCGATTAGCATAACAACTAATTCACCCTTATAAATAGAATCATTGACTTGGTATGATAGGGAAATACTAGCAAACTCGATCTATACTCTCATGTCTTATTCTTCGTAGTTTATTTATTTTATTAGTTTGGTTAATTAGTTTATATTTATTTGCATATTGGTCTTTACAAGAAAAACAAACAAATATCTATTATTTTATTGATGTATTTTAGTAGTTAGCAACTAAATCAATCTATGCTCCTTAAGGACACAATATCAAGATTAACAAACTTAGTTCCTGTAGAGACGATACCGTTATACTTACTTTATTACTTGTCAACGATACGTACACTTGAGGTTAGTTAGGTGCTCTTGAGGTGTTAAATTAGTAGCATATTTTATCACACCTTGGGAGACGACAATATTGTACTAAGCCCACGGGAGCCAAACAACTTCGAATTACATGTATCATTTATCTTCCCTTTATCTTTATTTTTGTGCATGTCAAGTGTTAGTTTTATTTCCTATATATTTGATTATACATCTTTGGCTTAGATGTTTCATGCTTAGTGCTTGTGTATATGTCTCTTTAACTATTGGTTAGAAACTTTTATTGTGAAATACACTAAGTGATTGACCGGGTGTCTCGCTCATATATCATAACTCTTGTATACCTCTACCATATCTATATCTAAATTCTAAACATTTTTATAGATAGAGTTGAATCAATACGATTGGGTTGGATAATTTTTATTTCCACATAGTTCATATTTACCCTTCCCCTCCCTCTTGTATTATTTCTTGGGTGACATGATCATTATTATGACTCAAATATCGATCTTACAACAAATTTATATGATGGAATAAATAGTTGGACTTTGAAGGAGGAAAATAAAATCTTATCAAATTTGTACCCTAAGTTGTCATTAAATATGTTATATCCATGTAGAACTCCAAAAACTCTTTGTAAATGTTTCCATCAAGATACCATAGTTTTTGTGGAGTATAAGTGGGAAAAAGTGCAATCATTGGCTTGCCTAAGGAAAAATGAAAAAACAAATATAATAAAAAAGATCATGGGAATTGAATGGTCTTTTTATGGGGATGTATCTTCCTAATTAGGGATGTATCTTACAAATTGGAACAACTTCTCTACCTCTATCTGACACGATCATTGGCTCCCACCTTTAGCTTGTCTCCTAAGACATATTGATTGTAGGCTAGAGACCGTTAACCAACTCCTATATCATGGACACACGAATTTTTAACATGAATTCTTTGAAATATCTAAAACATCTCTGGGCGGATCTCGAGAATGAAACTACATAACTCATTTGAAGAAGATTGACTTATATGTCCTAAACAACCGGATGGAGATTATACTACAAAGTTAGAAACCCATTTTCATGGTTGAAAAAATTCTCCTCCAGTCCTCTATGATCACACTGATCCTACCTCAGCCTTCCTTGGAATCCTATTTGGCATTCTAAAATTCCTAAGAAAATTTGAAATTTATTTTGAAAACCGTGAATACAATGCCTTGGCCACAAAAACAAATACATAAAACCAAAAATGCACAACTTCTCCATTATGCTTATTTCTCTGCTCAGATTGAGAAACGACTAAACACATGTTTCTCATATGTACGGTTAGTGGACTCTACTAGAGAAACTCTCTTTTGTAGACCAGATGTGAACCGAAAACCATTACCTCTATGTACAACTAGGTAGTAAGCCTTACAAATACACACAACTGAAGTTTTATAAAAGGTTGTCTTCTAATGAAACATATGTACATCGGGGTAGGAGCAATCAAATATGAGTGTCTTGATATTACCCAAGACTTTAGTTTTCCATGAAAAAACTAGATAGAATCTAAAATCACTCATGTATATAACTCGTAAGAATGTGGTGTTTGATAATTACATGTGAGTTCAACATATTCAGCATTCTTAAAACGAAATGGTGGATGCACTATCTAGATACGGTTAACGGACCTCTTCTCTTATTGTTTTTTTGTCAAAATACGATCTAATCTAGCGGATTTCTATCTACACTATCAATCGGTCCCTAAACAGGATTGAGTCGTATCCATAGTAGACGTTCGAACCCGGCCTTCCGTCTAACCGTTGTGCAATGGTATCAGCCCTATTGTTCAGGATTCTCAGAATATAATGGAACGTTATTAGGTCGTAACATTCGGTCATCTATGCAATTTTCCTTAAAACAAATTGAATAGACCATGTTACACCTGAATGTACTTTTCTATTTTATCCAAATCAACTTAATAATAGTGAGAAGGCAAGAGCAACAATCGAATTGATTGTTAGATCATGCTAATCGCTTGAGAAATTCTTTAGTATTACTCAATGATGAATCTACAAATTAGATCCCAAATCTCACCAAAGAGATTTTTTAAAGCCTAGTTAGAAAATAGTTCAAAATAAGGCCTAGTTTCAACTTCTGGTTGGATTTTTTCAAATTTTGCCCTTTTCAATTTTTTTCGGTACATAATTCATTTTTATTTTTTTGTTTGTTTTACATTTTTTTAAGGCGGATAAAATGATTTTTTATACAAGTGCAGTTAGTGCTTGTTCATATAATAGTCCAAATACACAAGGGGTTGTACCCAATTCTTGATTTTTGTATATGTCCAACGTTCTGGTTTTGTCCAAGCGCATGTCCAATGAAATCCAATGGAGTTCGTGTACTCAAGGGTCTGTACCCAAGCCCGTTTTTTTCCATGTTCATGCCAATCTGTCCAGAAATATACCGTAAGGGCTGTACCTAATTACTATTAAATCATTTTTTGTCCAATTATTTGTTACAAATAATAGCTTTACCAAGAAATAAGAAATATATTGATAAGTGGGGCTGGACCCACGTGGCTATACTCAAAGGGCTGGACCCAAGTGGCTATAAGCCTATAACTACCCCATTTGTTACCTACAAAACAACCATGGTTCATGTTTAGATTCAATTAAAAAACAAAATTAAACAGAAATTAAACAAAAAGGCTAGAACTATGGAAAATATTTTTATACAAATTCAAAGATGTCCAAGTTTATTTTTTACAAAATACAACAAAAAATACTAAAAACCCAAGGGGCCAGACCTATGGACTTTTTTTTAAACAGACTGGGCCCAAATTAAACATTGAAAAACACTAGAACGTTTTTATTAAAAAATGGCGGGAACAAAATTAAACAAAAAATAACAAAGCCCATTCCCTGGACCCAACAAGACTGGATCCAACAAGGGTGGACCCAAGGGGGCTGAACCAGCGTGGCTAAGCCCAAGCAAGATGGACTCATGTTTATGCTTTAAAGATTTGGACCCTGTCGAATAAAAAAAGCCAAACAAAGGCGAATGCGGCGAGAATGGCGCGAGTATGGCGGAGGCGGTTTTCTTGCGCTGGTGGTGCAGATTTGCAGCGCTGGAGGGGCTGGTGGTTTTCTAATGCGTCACAGCGAAGATTTTCTGAGGGGATGGCGGTTTTCTGATGTGTCACAGCGGCGCAGCGGCGAGCGTGGAACGGAGAAGAAGGTGGCGGCGAGTGCTGGTCCTCGTCGGTGACTGTTGGTGGCTAAGGTTGGTGGCTAAGGTTGGTGGCAGAGTGCTGGTCCTCGTCAGATCTCGTGCCCTTGGATGGAGATAGGAGTCGGAGATCTCGTGGAGGCAGTTTTCTTGCACTTGTGGTGCAGATCTGCAGCGCTGGAGGGAGCAGCAGTTTTCTGATGCGTGTAGGAGGCGTTTTTCTTGCGCTAGTGGTGCAGATCTGCAACGCTAGAGGGAGCTTCGGCAGCAGCGGAAAGGAGGCAATGGGATGGTGGCATTGGGATGGCGAGTGTGGTGGTGGGTTGGTCAGTAGGATGATGGCAGTGGGATGGGGTGGCAGTGGGATGGGGTGGCAGTGGGATGCGAGAGGATGAAGCAGAGAGAGAGAGGATGAAGCAGAGAGAGGCGTGTATAGAGAGGAAGGTCATTTTTTAGTTTCACAACCCTATGGGGTTTTTGTTTGGATTTTTGTTTTTTTAATGTGGCAACTAAACTAAAGAAGGTATTTTGGGTCTTTTATTAGGTTTTAATTGGATATAAATTACTAGTTAAAAAGTGAAAGGATTTAGGCTTTATTTTGTTAAGCCTCATATAGAGCTCTAATAAATAATTCATCCTTACTTTTTTTTTTTTTTTTTTTAATGTTTTTTTACATAATTTCAGTTACCACGTACCTAAAAAAAAAAAACATTTTCATATGCTTTGTATAAGGGTCACATTTTCGAACAAAAAGAAAAGTGTACAAGGGTCATACCCCCTGACACTCTCAGTATGCACCACCATCCCCTACACCCCTAACCAACCTTCAACTGCCAACCCAGTATCACAATAAAGTGCAATAAATATAATGATAAGATAAATTAAATATATAGCTTGCACTGTGACACCTAACAATTCGGTGTCACTGCCGTACTAAAAAGTGGAATAGGAAGTTGGTGCCTTGTATGGTAATAGTAACATGATCTTAGAAGACAAACTACGGATTTGTCGACAAAGAAAAAAAGACAAGTTGCTCAATATATAATACAAATCCAATCCTTTGACAGGTATGTGGCATATAGCATTGATTTTTATTGTTCGATATACATTAATTGCTAGGGTGAAAGAAACTTGATATATATAGATAGACTGTTCAGCAATAAAGGGTGATTGGAAACCAAGAAACGGTGATTCTCCTTTATTGAAAAATGTTTGGGAGTTAAAGGATGTTATTTGTGGGTCCTTAGGAGTGGAAGACCGAAAGAGTATCTTGGCTTTGTGGTTTTCCTCGAGAAATGCGAGTCACATTACACTTGGGATATCGAGTAAAGAATTTTATTCTTTACATAAAAAACCTTATGATTTATTCCGTTGAAAATATTATATTAAATCTTGGGCAAATATTATTTGGGACTCGTGTGTATTTCCTAAACATGCAATTATTGTATGGATGGCTTTGCGAGAGAGGCTTAAAACTAAGGATCGCATTACTTATTTGGAGTTGGATCCTCTTTGTAATTTATGTGGAGAAGATTTTGAGTCAAACAAGCATCTCTTTTTTTATTGTGCTTATTCGAAGGCTATTTGGTTGGAGATAAAGTCTTGGCTAGGATTGGAAAAAGAGATGAACACGATACTAAGTGCTTTGAAACTCAAAAAACTTAAAGCTAGAGAAAATTGGAGGAGAAAAGCATGGAGGATTGGTTTTGGAGCTACCGTGTATTGTATTTGGAAAGTGAGAAACCACCTAGCTATAAGAGGTGATTCTTCATCTAGAGAAACGGTTATCAAGGAAATTAAGTGGTGCATCTTTTCCATTTTATTTTCTTGTTCCCTCATCATTCATTTTTAGATGATTGTGGGCGATTAGCTTGTATTAATATTAGTATGAGATAATCGTTTTTAGCTTCTTAGTTGTTATCTTTAGCCTTTTGGCTTAGGTAGGTAACTCTCTTGTATAGTGTACAGTTTTTTTATTAATACAACCGTTTACCTAACCCAAAAAAAAGGAATAGAAATATTTGACTAAGTGCCTGTTTGGAAGTGTTTTTTTGAGAAACACTTAAAAGTGTTTTTTACCATTTTAAGAGTTTTTTTGACTTTGAAAAGCACTTTAATAGGTGCTTCTTAAAAAAACACTTAAAATAATTTTAGATTTCAAAATTATTTTAATGATTTTTTAAAATTTTAAATTTTATTCTAAAAGCGTTTTTTTACTCTAAAACAAGCACTTCCAAGCGGGCTCTAAAAGCTGGAACAGGAACATGAACAAGATTAGGTGTGGGTGCGTGTAGAAATCGGACAAAACAAATCATAAAAAGGTATTTCGAAAAAAATTCGATTTATTCAGAATTGTTTTTTTCTTTTTCAAAGATAGATTCATAAATAAAAAGTTATTACAAAATTATGCAAGAACTAACTTGTTCTTAATAATACTTGCTAGGCTAGGGGAAAGCTAAAAAATGCTAGTACTAAGTATGTTGTCATGGAGCTTATGCTTAGCTAAACTATCAGCTAATGCATTTCTATCTCTACTAATTCAAATAAAAACAGGTTTACAAGTTTCAGCTAGGAAATAAATGCTATTAATAGTATTACAAATAGCGGGAAGGGAGATAGGCAAATTCTTCTCTAGTGGTTGATCACTTGTAGACATTCACTCTCTATAATAGCCTTTCCATACGGATACTTCTTGACTAATAGACATGCTTTAAAAATGCATAGGGGTTCTGTTTCCAAAGGAGATTCAGCTGCCACTTTCCATGCATTGTAAGTAAACACATTCCCAAGATAATCCCTGGAAACACAAAAACTAACAGTTTTATCATCATTCATAACTGCCTCACAATTGATTTTAATTATTTCTAAAGATGGAGGTTCTTACTATTGTTCACACTACTGATTATACTATCATATTTCATTTCATTCATATTGGGGGCTACATTAGTATTGGTGAAACTGTCCTCCAATTCCTTACCATTTTCCATAACTTTTTTATTGTTGTTATTCCTCAGTTTAGCAATCACATCATTAGGATAATTCATATTTTGATAATCTTTCTAATCTTTGGTAGCCTTGAGCAAAGTATCAAGTGGATCAAGTATCAAGTTCTTAAATTTATTACTGTTTCTGGATTTCCATATGTTCCACATGATCATGCTTATTGTTCCATCACCCTTACTTGTTTATTGCAATCTTTTTTACTTTTTTTCTGGTATAAATATCATCCAAGTATCCACTTTAGTGGTGTATTGGTTGCATGTATATTCACAGAGAAGGGAAGCAAACCATACAGACGTGGCCCAGCTGCATTCTAGGAGCAAATGCTCAACACTTTTCACTTCCAAGTTACAGATTTCACATATAGGAGATTTAATAAGTTTCCTTTTATTGAAGATTTCATTTGTCGGGAGTTGATTTTTAACCACTCTCCACATAAAATTCTTAATTTTGGGAGTTACCTTAAGGGTCCATATTATCCTCCATACTTCAAAACCAATGTTATGGGATAGTCTAGCCATGTTGTTGCTCTTTTCACTATCTTTCTTATCACTGCTTTCTTTTAGTGGTTGGTAGGATTTTTTAACAGAGTAAATACCATTTTTACTACAATTCCAAATGGTTTATCTTTAACTCCAGTCATGGCAATGAATGTATTAAATATAATATTAGCAATGTCAAATCTATATTCCATTTCTTTCATTAGGCATCATAAGGTCATAAAGTCTAGTAATCTCTGTACCTTTAGGTGCAATAACTTTATTATTGTTTATTATCCAAATATCAGTATGTAGGTTAATGGTATAGTCATTACCTATTCTCCAAGACAAGTTTTTAGTAAGTATATCTCTTCCAGCTAGGAGACTTTTCCACCCGTGGGAGGCAGAGGTTCCAGTTTGTGCCTCAAGGAAGAAACAAATGGGGACCTATTTACCCTTAAGTAGTTTATAAAGAAGTGAGTCATGTTTATTAAGGACATTCCATGCTTGTTTACTAAGGAAGGCTAGATTCAATAGGTGAAGATCCCTAAATCCCATGCTTCTGGTAAATTTGCTTTTAGTAAGTGTGTTCCAACAACCCCAATGCTTTTTTTATTACCTTTGCTTCCCCACCAAAAAGATGCAATTTGGTAAGAGATTAAGTCACATATTTTCTTAGATAATAAGAATAGGGAATGTAGTAATTAAGAAGGCTCTGTAAAACAACTTTTATAAGTGTTTCCTTCCCTGCCTCTGAGAGGGATAAGGTTTTCCAGTTATACATCCTTCTGATGGTTCTCTCAACTAGTAAATTTAGGTCCCTTACCCTGGATCTACCCCACTAAAAGGGGAGTCCTAGATAGGAACCTAAATTATTAGTTATTTTTATATGTGATCTAGAGGAGGTGATTCCTTGTTCATATAGAGGGGTATTAGGGCTAAATTTTTTGCCACACTTATTAAGGTTAAGTTTCATCCCTGTAACATAACCATATTTGTTAGTTACATCCTTAAAGATATCAATTTCAAAATAATTAACTTTCATGAAAAAGATACTATCATCAGTAAATAAAAGATGGGTGATGATAGTGGCAAGTTTTGAAAATCTAATACCTTCCATTAACTCTTTATCTTTCTTATCTTTTATTAAAATAGTTAGCATTTGAGTAATAATATAGTAGAGTAAAGATGATAAGGAGTCTCCCTGTCGCAAGCCTCTCTTTGGATTATCAAGTTTGTGGGGGGTTCCATTAATAAGCACTAAATATGAAGCCGAGGTGACACATCTCATTAGTTTACTTATCAAATCCAAATGAAAACCAAATTTTCTTAACATAGTTTCTAGAAAATCCCATTCCACGTTTTCATACGCTTTTTGTATATCAGTTTTAATAGCCATATAATGAGTTTTAGTATATCTTTGTTCCTTTATAAAATTTATAACTTCATGGGCTATCACCGTATTGTCCTGTATAGGTCTTCCTGGTATAAAAGGCTAACTGGTTTTCATCAATCAAGCTCTTAATAACCGGTTGCATTCTATTTACCATGATTTTCACAATTATTTTATATATAAAATTCGAGCAACTAATCGGCCTAAAGTCTTTGATGCTCAAAGGTTTCTCAATCTTAGGAATCAGCGAAATATAAGTGTAGTTTATATCATCCAAATATCCTTTATTATACCAAAAGTGGTTAATAAGTCGAATAAAATCATTTTTGATGATTTTCCAATATTTTTTAAAGAAAAAACCTGGGTAACCATCAGGTCAAGACGCCTTATGGAGACACAAATCATTAATAGCACTCTCAATCTCCTCAATTCTGAGATATTTCATGAGGTTATCATTCATACATTTATTAACAGATTCAGGATTTAGAGAAGAAACTCTATCAAGGTCTATTCCCTATATTTTTAAAAATATTATTGAAATATTTTTCAGTTTCTTGAGAGATTTCACACTCATTTTCCATCCGATTATTGTTTTCATCCATGTGTCTAACAATTTTATTATATTTCCTCCTTTCCTTAGTACTAGCATAGAAAAATGAGGTGTTCTTGTCCCCCTTCTTTAACCAGTTAACTCTAGATCTAGAGGTTTATTATTCCTCTTCAATTTTCCGTAGTTGTTCAATTTTAATGACTAGATAATTATATTCAGACCAATCCTGAGTGTTATTATCATTATAAATAGTTTCCAGTTTATTAACATATCCATCTATTTTCTTTCTATTATTTGTATATTTATCCTTTTTCCACTTAGTTAAAAACTTACTACATTTAGTAAGTTTAAAGGTTAGGCCATTTTTCTTAGCTCCTGCGACATTTTTTTCCTGCCATACCTAATTTATAATCTCAAAGCATTTAGCTTCCTCAGTCCAAATGTTTTCAAAATAAAATCTTCTTTTTTTATTCTGCCTTATTATCTTTCATATGTAAAATTTGTGGGGAGTGATCAAAACCTAAAGCTGGAAGCAAAGCTATCAAAGCAGTTGAAAAAATTTCACTCCAACTCTCATTACAGAAAGCCTTGTCAATAAGGGATTTTTATCATTTATACATTAGATCTTTTATTGGACCAAGAGTATTTACACCCTTTTGAAATGATTTCCTCCAGTTTATTATGTTTAATAAAGCCACTAAACTGTTTCATCGCTTTAGTATAGGTCTGATCCCCCCTTTCTTATAAAAAATGTTTCTTATATTATTGAAATCGCCAATTAAGTTTCAGGGTTCTTTATTCTTAGGGCAGCATTTACTGAAGGTCTCAAGGCAGTTTTCTTTTAGTTTTTCATAAGTCGAGCTGTAGACAAAAGTGGTGAAGAATTTTATGTTATCCTCTTTTATCATGCAATGAATATGATTATTGGATTTATTAAGTACTGTAATGTCAATTCCTTCCTTAATAAATAGAGCAAGATCCCCACTAATCCCTTGGGGTTCTACAGTATCAACAATATTATCTTAATAATATTTTCTAATTTTCTAACAATAGGTAAACGATTCTTAGTCACCGAAAGAAATAGTACCTTAATCTGGTATTTTGGGATCATACCAGTTAGGGTCTGGATTGTCAAGGCTGTGACAATACCTTAATAGTTTCAGGCAGCTTGTATCATTGTTTAGCTTGGGGTTGATCAAGGTCAACCCCATAAACCTATTGAGCAGCTTCATTACCTCCAAATTACCCACCACATTACCAACTATGATACCCAAATTTATCTCTTCATTCTTACTTCTGAAATCCCATAGGTTTTTCTATCTTTTAGTATTAACTTGTATGATTCATTTGCCCATTGCCTTTCTACTAGCTTTCTTAACTGATTATCTAGTTGATTCCATTGTTTCATAGCTTTCCATATCCATATCTAGGATGACTTGAGTTTGATTTGTGTAGGATTCGTTGTATCTGAGTGAGTTCGATGGTGATGTTACTTTAGTGTTGTTATGAGTGTTGAGTGGTGTTGTATAAGGATTAGAGATGGGGTTGTCTATTGGTGATTTATTACTAGATTCCTGATTAGGGTTCGAGGAATTGGGGAAGTTGAGAGACGGGGACGATGAGATGTTGGATTTAGTAAGTGGGTTGGGTGTTTGCGATGTTATTAGATTGGGTGAGTATTTGTTTGGGATGGAGTTTGGTAAGGTTGAAATAATAGTAACATTTAGGCTTTTAATATTTGGGCTAGAAATAAAGCTACCGAATTTAACTTGTTGGCCCAAACTAGGTGGGGTTTCAAGTTTTTTGACAAGTACCTCTTCTAGCTTGGCCAATTTAACTATAGCTTATGTTTTTTTTGTTCTTTCTCTCTCCTTGCCATTCCATTATCCTTACTACCACCTCTATTACCGCCCTTCTCCTTTTCTTCAGCCAAAATTTGTCCTTTTTCCATACCACTACTAGTAGTACTATTGAATTCAAACACTCCTTTGGTACCATTAGCTCTGTTAGTTTCTCTATTAGGTCCATAGTTACTTCTACACCATTTTTACCGAGTTCACTCAATTTACTCGGACCATTGCTCATTGAGTCTCTCTTCCAGCTATGATTTAACGTTTTTTTGTCAACAATATCTCCAGTAATCTTTTTAGTACCTTCAATTGCTCTGAGCAAGACCGTAGATTGAGAGGGGCCTCCGGTCAAGACCTTAATCCATCCACCTAGTTTGGGTGAAACTTTAGGGTTTTTACATTTGGTTCCTCATGCCCAAAGATTCTGCAACCACAGCAGACTTGTCCTATGTTTCCGTATTTGAATTTGATTTGTGTTGCCTTATTTTTATCTTCCCCGTAATTGATGTTTGGGATTAGTGGGTTTGTTAGCTTCCAGTCTACTCTTACTTTTGTAACTGATTGATCATCCACTTCAACAGACCCAGGTAGTACAACTTCATAGACTTTTCCAAAGTAGACTAGAAGATTCCCAATACATTTAGTAGTTAAGAGAGTAGTAGGTACCCCTATGAGTTGTATCCAAAGTGTTGTGTGCATAACATCATATCCACCATTGTTGTTGTGTAGATTGATAGCAAAGTGTTTCCCTTGTATAGTCCAAGTCTTTGGGACCAGACTTTGTTCTTATCTTCTTCACATCCAAACTTTAGTACCACCGTGTTGGTGTTGGTGTTGATCTTCTCAACATCCACTTGTTTCTTCAAAGCCCTATACTTATTAATGTGTTTCTTAATAAAAATATAACTGACTTTTTCCTGAACCATGAGCTTAGCAATGAGCTTATGTTCTTCAATCGTTTTGTACATAGATTCCTTATCAGGTGTTTTAACTGGCTCTTTATTCTTTGTTAGGGGGTGAGATGAAGAGTAAAAAATTCATTGCTTACTACGAGGAGGGAGACACAGGAAAAAAAAAGCGAGGAGGAAGGAAATGGAGAAGAAAAAACAAGACTATAAGAGAGTGATTAAGAAGGAAGTTACAGATTCTTGTAGGATTTAACAAAAAAATTGAGAATTTTGTCAAAGATTTAGGTTTTTTAGATGGTGGGAAGGTGTTTGTGTATAGGGAGGGAGAGAGTTAAGAGAGGAGAGAATTTCATAATTCTTTTTTAGTTGTTTGGAGTTGACTAATCCAATTGGCATTTTATATTCAGAATTGATTCTTCCATTTCGATTATGATTTGAAAATTTTCAATTAACAAAAAAAGTCGAGTTCGGAAATGTTTTCGAAATTTTTGATTCAAGATTCAAAAATATTTTCAATAATTTACTTTATTAAAAATCTACACACTAAACTAAATATTTGCATAAAATATCTCCTCTATATTTATCCCTTATTTTATTTATCATATTTTTTAATATAATTTTTATTTAATGACTTAATGTTCAATATTACACAAATAATGAACTACCACCTTCTCCGGCCACCACCATCTCCGGACATTACCATCACTACCACCACCCGCCAATTTTTTTTCTCTTAATAAAATTTTGACCACCACCACCCAACACCGCCTCCACCACCACTAGTTTTTAAAAAGAAAAAAGATTTGGACACCACCAGCGACCACCTCTACAGCGACCACCACCATAAAAAATTGTGACCACCGCTGCAGTCACCACCTTCCAGACAACTTTTTTTCAAAAAAAATTAGAAAAAAATCCGTCCACTACTGCCGCTACCTCCGCCACCACCACCATGGCAGCGACATAGGCGGTGTTACGGTGGTGGTGGTGGTGGTGGTAATAGAGTAGTTAGATATAAATAATGAATAATAGAGTAATTATAAATATTATATATGAATATCTTTGTCAATGATATTTGTAATAAATAATATAATTGGAGATTGTTATTTACAAATAAGTTTTTGTTTCTAATTAATGACTCATTTCAAAATATATATTTATTTTGGGAAAATGACCCAAAAAATCAAAATAATATTATTTTCAGCCCAATAACATCAATGACAAAATTTCTTCCCAATAACATCATTAACTAAATTTTGTCCTTGATGGGAATCGTCCTTGACGGGAATCGTCCTTGACGGGAATCGTCCTTGACGGGAATCGTCCTTCATGGGAATCGTCCTTGACGGGAATCGTCCTTGACGGGAATCGTCCTTGACGGGAATCGTCCTTGACGGGTAAACATGTAATCTTATAATAGTAAGTTAATGGATGATTCTTTGGGGCAAGTATAATATTATTTTGATTTTTTGGGTCATTGACCCATTTATTTTAGAATAAACATTATTTTTAGAAAAAATTAATTATCCATCTATATAGTATTTTTTATATAAAAAAAGTATCATACTAATAAATTATAACTAAATAACTGAAATTTGTATTTGCCCAAAAAAAAAAAAAAAACTGAAATTTGTATTGTAATATTAAAAGTTTAAAACGCTCGACAAGAAAAATTAATTGATGTATCATTTTAACTAATTAATATATAAATATAATATTCACTGCAAGACCAAGACAATGAAAAATAAGAGGAAATGTAATTTTTTTTAAGGTTATATACTTGGATTATATAGTTATGTATAATATATATGAGTCATTAATTAAAAACAATTCATTAAAAATTGAAATAATTCTCAATTACGAATCATCATATTTCACTTTTTAAAAAAATAAAAGAGAAAAATTATTCCTACTTATTTATAGTTAAGAAAATACCTATTTAAATCATGATTAAGAAAGTTTATATCCAAAAATTGACAGGTTATTGTTATTTTTTAATTATATTATTCTGTTTCCCATTTAAATAAAAAATCTATTACCATTTTACTTACTTACCTCTTTTATTATTATTAATTAAAAATAGGAGTGTTTCTTAAAAAAACTTAATAAATTTACATAATTGTTAAATTAAGTATTTAATAATTTATTTTTAAAAAAATACTTAATAAAATAAATTTTTTTTTATATATTTTATACATTTACTATCCTTATTATTAAATATATTATTTTTAATACAATATTTATTTTTAAATATTAAACAAATAATAGGGTACCACCACCACCACAACCACCACCACCACCACTACTATGTATTTAACCATAATTACAGCTACCACAATCACAACCACCACCAACTCAACCACCGCCACCACCTACTACTAATTCTATTACACAAGCGCGCGTCTGTGATTTTTTTTTAAAATCGTCATAACTAATTTAAAAAAATCAGAAAAAATAAAAAATTTGTATTTTTGGATAAAACAAATTAATATTTACGTCTATGATTTTTTTTATTTTTTTCGCAGACACGATATTTACTGTTTTAAACATGAAATTCATTGTTCGGAACAGTGAATTTTCTTTTCGCAAACATGAAATTCACTGCGAAAAAAAATTAAAAAATATTCAAAAAACTCAAAAAATTCCAAAAAAAATCATAGACGTAAATATTAATTTGCTTAATCCAAAAATACGAATTTTTTATATTCTGATTTTTTTAGAATCAGTTATGACGATTAAAAAAAAAATCACGGATACGTGCGTGTGTAATGTTATTAGTAGTAGGTAATGGTGGTGTTGGGGGTCGTGGTGGTGGTGGTGGAAGGTTTTAATCGCAAATGGGATAAATCCATCTTAGTTTTACAATAGAGATGGGACAAATCCCATCTCAGTATTAAATGGGTTCTTTTTTGTTTTAGTGTTTAATAATGTTGCTGACTCCTACAATTAAATTTTGAATGTTATATAATGAACTAGATAAAGTAATTTTCTTCATTTCAACTAATTATTGTTTCTTTTTTTTAGTCGAAATAACTTATATTAAAGGGATCAAAAGGGCATGGAGTAGTTAACCTACTCCAGCAGAGTCAAACACCAAAATATCATTACAAATAACAGAATAAAAGTCAATAGGCAAAACACAAAACCAATTAACAGGTAATAAATTCCTAGCAAAAGCCTTCACAATCCAGTCAGCTGCTTGGTTAGCACTTCTTCTAATCCCACGAATCTTTATCTCAGGGTGGGCTTTAGTCATGCTTCTGATATCTTCAAGGATAGGCCTAACCTTCCAATGGCAGGACACGCTTGAAGAATGCACGGCTTGAAGAACTACTTCTGCATCAGATTCTATACTGGTGCATGAAGAAACTTGTTCAATGGCAAAGAGAAGGGAACTTCGTAGTGCCATTGCTTCAGCTTCAAAGCTAGAGCAAGCTGTAGAGGACGTGGCAAAACCATTTACTACATTACCTGCGCTATTTCGAGCAACTGCGGCTGAGAATGCTTTCCCAGGAATAAACGAGGCATCCACATTGATTTTGATTTCGTTTGGGGGAGGTTTGATCCAAAATAGGGATGGGGATTTCCATGTTGGCATCTGCTGAAGATGAGGGATTAAATTAAATTCATTTTCTTCTTCATTAGCACAAAGGATGTCCCTGCAATTTAAATTCATAAGAGTTAACCCTGTATCAAAATTAATAGGGATATCTTCAATAACTTTCTTATTACGCATAGTCCATATAGTCCAAAGACAAGCTATTATGGTAAGGAGGATTTTAGTTTTATCTTTTTTATTATTTCCTCGTTCAATCAAATTACCAACCCAACAGTTAAGACCAGCCAAAGAGGATAAATCAACACTACAATGCAGTGGAGATAAACACCACATTCTCCTAACCCACTCACATCTTAAGAACAAATGTTCTATGTTTTCTTCCTCTTTCAGACAAATTTTACACAAGTCAGAACTTGTACAGTTTCTGACAAATCTATTTCTTTCAGTCGAGATAGCGTTAAGAATAACCCTCCAAAAGAAGAATTTAAATTTGGAGGGGGCTTTAGAAGCCCAACTGAGAGATAATAGATCCTGATTAGGGAAAGAAGAAGGGGTAGGATGAGTAGGAGGGGGGATGTAACTCTCTATTTCGTGTGAATAACCAGATTTACTTGTATATGTACCATGGTAAGTATAGGGCCAGATATAATCTATAGATCCAACTGTCCATGGTATATTAAGCTCAGAAATCTTTTTTGTTATTTCAGGGGGAAATAAGGAATTAAGGACATCAACCTTCCAAGTTTTAGTATTGGTATTTATCAAATCTGCTACAAATTTGGGGAAAGTAGGTTCTTCGCTGTAATGGGGAGGTTTGGGGAGATAAGAACCAGCCCAATTATCTTCCCAAATGGATGTATAATGCCCATCACCAATGGGTTTGATAATGTGCTGTTTCAAGAGTTCTCTACCCTTAATAATACTGTTCCAGGTCCACGAGGCTCCACGAATTTTAGGAGAATTCAGGAATTCTGATTCATTGAAGTACAAGCCTTTAAGGATAAGGTATACTAAAGAATCTGGATTGTTCAGAATAGACCAAGCCTGTTTGGCTAACAGAGAAGTATTAAAAACTTCCAGATTTTTAATACCGAGCCCCCCATGAAATTTAGGAGATGAAACTCTGTTCCAACTTAACCAATGAATACCTGAATTTTCGTCCCTGCCCCAAAGGAAATTGCTAGTAAGCGAGTTAATCTTTTTAATGATTCCTTTAGGGACAGCTAGGATGGACATGAAATAAGTAGGGAAAGCATGAATTATCGAAGATATCAAAGTAGCTCTACCTGCTAAGGATAAAAGTGATTGTTTCCAACCACTAAGTTTATCAGCAATTTTTGATACAAGGGTATCCATTGCCTTGGTTTTCGAATTACCCCACTCAGTAGGGATACCTAGATAGAGACCTAAGTCACTAGTAACAGGCATGCGAAAAGCATCTTCAAGTTGGGTTTTCATGTGTGGGGTAGTGTTTGGGCTAAGAAGGATTGAGGATTTATTACGATTAATATCCAAACCAGAGGCAAAACAGAATCTGTATAAAGTCTCTCGAAAAGCATGGATTTCAGTAGCAGAGTTTTGAAGAAAGAAAATTGAATCATCTGCGAAAAGCAGACGATGAATGTTGGGACCACCTCTGCTTAGTTTAACTCCTTTAATTAACCCATTCTGAACATCTTTTTCAATCAAGGATGAGAGTAAGTTTGAGACTATAGTGAATAAATAGGGGGATAGAGGATCCCCTTGGCGCAAACCACGAGAAGGTTTAATAGACTATTGTTTCTCAAGTCATCAATATTCAAAGTAAATAAGTTATTTCTTATATAAACGTAAATTGTAAGGAATGTATCAGAAGAATAAGCAGCTAATAGCCTTGGGTTTCGAAGGCTCTGCAAACAAAATCGGAGTAGGAATAGTAAAACTGGATGGAACAATCCTATCAGTCCTCCGACATACATACATAACCCCACCAGGTCAAGGTTTTTTACCTCGCGAAACAACACATCATCATCTCCAACACATTATACATTTTTTATTAGTTTAAAATAGAGATGGGACAAATCCCATCTTAGTTATACAATAGAGATGGGACAAATCTCATCTCAGTATTAGAATAGAGATGAGACAAATTCATCTCAATCTTAAAATTACAGATGGGACAAAATCCCATTTAAAAAAAAATCAAAACAAAAAAATTTAAAAATTCAAAATAAAAATAAAAAAAGGAAACGTAAATATTAATTTGTATCATCGAAAAATACAATTTTTTATTTTTTTTATTTTTTTGATGTTTTTTAGAATTAGTTATGATGATTTTTAAAAAAAATCACGGACGTGCGCGTACGATGAAATTAGTAGTAGGTGGATTTAAATCTATGATAATATTTGATTTAAATGGGAATAAATATATGGTCAAAGACAACAACTATAATAAGGGTATTATAGTCATCTTTTCATCTAAATTATTGTGTAATCTAAATAGGAAGTTGGTTTGTCATTTTGATTCAAGAAGATATTAACCCTTTATAGTTGAAAGGATTAATTTCTAATTAAACACTTTGTCATATTTACCTTCCATTATTACCTTTAATTTCATTTTAATTTTTTTATTTATTTTTTTATATAAAATTCATAATATTTTTTTTAATTATAAAATCCGGCCACCACCACTGGCCACCACCACCACCCCCCACTACCCCCACCAGTACCCCCACCAGTACCCCCACCAATCCCACCACCACACCCCAACCACCCACCACCCTAACCCCCCAAAGACCCCTACCACCATTCCCACCCCAACCCACCACCCCCATCTGTCACCATCACCACCATTATTCTTCGTCGACCGACACATTCGCCCATATCCACCACCGACTAGTTCCGTCACCACCAATCACCACCAACTAAATCTATCATACATGCTCGTCTGTGAAATTTAAAAAAAAAATCATAACTAATTCTAAAAAAATCGTAAAAATAAAAAATTTGCATTTTTAGACGAGAGAAATTAATATTTACGTTTATGAAGTTTTTTGAATTTATTTTCTTTTATTTCGATAATAGTTTTATGTATTGCTATAATACACACAAAAAAAATCCAAATTCCACAACACGCGCACGCTCGTGAATTTTTTTTTATAAAAAATCATAAATAAATCCAAAAAAAATATGAAAAATAAAAAATTGTATTTTTTGACTGAGAAGTTCATATCTACATTAACGATTTTTTTTTTAATATTTTAACTTTCGACATTCAGTTTTATGTGTCAATACACAAGAATATATTTATGTATTCTTGTAACACACAAAATCATAGAAACTATCTAAAATATTCTTTTCTTTAACAAAATCTTTTTTTTTCTTTATTAATTGCATATATGATATACCCTATTTTTACTTGTTTTTTACTATCTTGATATATTATCTTTTTGTTATTTTGTGTGTTGATCAAAACATTTATTTGTGTATTACAGCAACACACAAAATCATGTAATCCCATTTAAGCATGCCCTTTTCAGTATGTGATTTTGTGCACAAACCAATCAATTTGAATGGAAGAGAAAAAAGAATTTGTGTATTAATATAATATACAATCTGTTTTGTATATTATAGAAACACACAATAACAAAAAAAAAGTTAGACAAAAAGTTAAGCCTGAAAATGGACAGGAGCCTTTTTCAAAAAAAAATCTAACTACATATTTTTTATAGACCATAAAGTTAATCTCTAAGTGCCCGTTTGGGATTGATTATTTTGGAGCTAAAAGCGTTTTTTGATTAAAATTAAAACATTTGTAAAAAATATTAAAAAATATTTTGACATCCAAAATCACTTTAAGTGATTATTTTAATAATCACTAATCTAGTGCTTTTCCAAAAAGTGATTTTAAGAGTCTAAAATATTGCTATGGATCTAAAATCACTTTAAGTGATTATTTTGAAAAGCAATCCCAAACGGGCACTAAGACTTCATAGATCAATCACCTAAAGTTTTTCTAAATCGATTCCAATAAAAAAATTAAAATTGGACAAGACTACTTTTATATGATCTTATAATTACGTTATTTTGATATAAAAACATCATTTTAATTCAACCAATCTTTACCACCTTCGATGACCACCACAAATATCTTCGTTCACTGCTACCATTTCTGGCCACTACCACCACCGGCCAAATTTGTAAAAAATCATAACTATTTCAAAAAAATTGAAAAAAAAATACTATATTTAGGCCATCATTTTTACGTTTTTCTCATAATTTTTTTTTCTTTTATTATAACAAATTGCCAAGACAACCATCTAAAGCCGAATACTACATTTAGCCTGACCCAACAAAGGCCTAAATACTGTCCTAAAACAAAAAAAAGGCCTAAACAAAGGGAAATTCATTGAGACGCTATAATATGCTTATAAAAATAAGATCAACTATAGCAAACAGAACCCTGAACATAAAAATACAAAATAAACTCTAAGAAGCCTCTTAGTCTCAACTTCTCTATGTGTTAATTTAACACTTGCAGCTATTTCTTTTCATGATTAACAAACGATTATGCCAAAGCTGATATTAGTCAACAAATAAATACCGATGAACATATCTCTGTGCTAGAGTACAGAGAACTGATTCAAAGTATATTATTAGATACTCAAGAATCGGCTATTTTAAGAGCTTCCAAGTTTTTAATCTTGTTTGATTGAGTAAGAAGCATCTCATGCACTTTATTCTTCAACTACATACACAAACAACATATTAATATATTGTCCTTCATGTCTAATAAAACTAATTATAGTAACAATGTTCGAACCTCGTTAAGGCCCACTTGAGTGTTTACTGATACATGTATAGCTCCTTGAGGGCCCGATTTTCGATATTTAGTCAACTCAAACTCATCTTCATCTTCAGGATCCTCTGTGACAAAACGAACAGGGGATTCTCCTAATAGATCACATTTAGATACAACATCTACCCAAAGATGCTCGTTAAACCTTTCTTTAATTTCATTGTAAATAAGAAACTGCATCATTAATAAATAAAATAAATAAATAAATAAATAAATAAATAAAACATCTCAATATCAATAAATGAGTAGTACCTGATCAGAAGGTGAGGTCCCACATTCTCCAGAGAGATCATGAACATAAAGTACAGCTGTTGGTAAATGAGAAAGTACCGCAAGAGTCAACTTCTCTAAGTTATTCCTGTCATCTAAACAACACAACACAACACAATGACACGAATATTTAATAATTTTAAAATAATATCAAAAATAACTTTTTTTTACCATCATGTCTTCTCAAAAGACCTGGTGTATCTGTTACTTGAAAATTCTTGTAACTAAAAGAAATATGACCCATTAAGATTCCTCTGGTAGTGAAGGGATAATTGCAAACCTGAAATATAATATAATATTATAATATTAACTAAACACTTTTATATTGAGAATGAGATAGCATACATACCTCAGGCTTTCCTGTTGAAAGTACTCTAACTAAAGATGATTTTCCCACATTAGGAGCTCCCACAAGACATAATGTTGGTGTATCAAGATCAACTACAGGCATTGCACGTAAAGTCTACTTTCCCGACAAAACAATGAATTAATATCTTTTTAATTCATCAACAAATAAATTAATTACCTTTGCAACATCTAATAACTCATCAACGGCTTTTCCTTGACGATGATACACTTCTTCGACTTTTTTAATTCCCTATAGGATAAATGGATTTAAAAAATTAAAAAAAGAAATCCACATTTGGCATTCATATACTACTAACTAACCTCACTCAATCGATCTTCAGCTTCTCGTTTTGTTGCAGACTAGAACAACATTTAATCATTATGTAAGTATAAATATATTTGTGAATATACATGTAAAGATAGTTAAAACCTTGTTACATAGTGATGCTTGTTCCTTTGCAACTGCTACTATCTTCTTCCTTAAAGCTTCAACTTTTCGTAGCACCTATTTATAATAAAAAAACAAGTTGAAGACATGTATAAAGAGGGAACTATAAGTGTAAATGAAATAATGAATAGAGCCTACATCTTCATAGTTTCCATCTCCAAGAGTTAACTCAATTAAGGATCGCTCATATGGGTGTAGATACTTTTTTCTTGGAAAACTCTCGCTATATGTTCTCAATGGAATTGCGATTTCCTGTAAAATCAAATAGTAGTTAGTAAGTATCACTGTAGCATAAGCAATGTAAAGCTTATACCTTCATTAACGCATCAAGCTGTTTTGCACCTTTGTTTCTCTCTCGCTTGGCAATATTAGCAATGCCTTCAATTATCAATAAATAAATCATAACTCAATCTTCCATTAAAACCTATTGAGTTGCTTAAGTAAAGAATCAGTTACCCTTTGTTGGAGTGATCCTCCTTGACTTTTTTAATGCTGAATATAATAGGTCAATCGATGGCATTACCATTGGTAACTTCTGAAATGCACCAACATTTTCTATCGTTTCTGATGATTTCTCCTGAATATTAAAATCAATAACATAAGATCGGGTCAGTGAGTTATTCTTTCAAACATGTGATGGACTGATGGACAATAAACCAACTACTCAAGTTAACTTAGTGTTCCACTTAATTCGTGACTGTTCAACATTACTCAACAAAAGCTTCTATAAAAATAAGTTTGGAAATCAAACTACTTTACTTTTGTATTAGTTTGGTCATTCTTATCTGCAGTTGGCACATAACTTGCACCAATGACTTGATCATACGCTGTTGTTTGGACACGCTTACAGAAGCATAATGTTGGATATATGACCCTAGTAGGGACTACAAACAAGCCTGCAAATTCACCAAAAGCTTGATAAATTAAATACGAAAATTATGAAATTATTTAAGATGAAACAGAACTTTTTCCGCTTGAGTAAGTTTGGTTAAATTAAATGTGTGATATGCGCAAATAAGATGGTAATTCTTATTTTCCTTTATTCTAAGAAACCAGAAACTGAGGAAGAGACATACCTTTGGACAAGTTGGAAGGGATATGGCGTAGCTGAAACATGCTGCTTGAGGCTTTTCCATTCATTTTATTTTTTCTATCCTTCAATCTTCAAAAGAAAACAATTGTGTTTAACATAATTGTTGTATTAGTTGTTCTGTTGGGCCAATTGGGCCGGCTCTAAAACAACATTTCATTTGGAATTCTAGTAAGTGAGCTACTATTAATATTATACATAAAAAATACAAAAGTCAAAGACACAATTCACAATTTAGGCCATGTTTGGTTCGTGAAAATAATAGGTATTTTCTGTTTTCATTTTCTATATTTTCTAAAATGCTAATGAAAACGTATTTGGCTAAAGAAAATGAAAACAGTTTTTTGGAAAATAAAATGAAAACAGTGCTATATTAGAGAACGTGAAATCGACGTTTTCCATATTTTCTAAAAATATTGAAACTGAAAACGAAAATCATTTTCCGAAAATATATTCTGAAAACAAAAACAGAAAATGTTTTCATAAACCAAACAGGGCCTTAAATACCTGATTCATGAACACTATTCCGGGTAAATCATGTGTTGCACTGTTTTGATAGTGAGAATGATCAGTTTTTACACTTGATAAACCTGAAAACGTTAATACTCAATCTCGCACAAAGGAATCCCGACACACTTAAAACCGAAGAATTCAGGCTTCAGCTATGCTGGGGATCGATACGTATATGCTTGTGGAAGAGAGCGATTAGATTTTTTTTCCTGAGTCAAACTTTTGAGGATGAGTTACGTGTGCAAGTATCATGAGCCTATATGACACAACAACATGGTAACCTCATCCATACTTATGTCGCACACACACCATATGTTTAAGCTACGCCTATGAAGCCCTTCGCGAATCTATCGACATCTACAAATACTTCCCGCTCCACAAAGAAAAGGATCTCTAGTTACTCTCTTTAAAAACTCTTTCTTTCTCTCTTAATAATGGTTGTGGTTAATATACAATCGACTTAAGTCTCCATAACTCTTTGAGTTAAGTAATCCCTGATATAAAATATGCTAAGGTTGAGTGTTGGAGTTCCACTGGGAGCGCTCCTCCCTTTGATCCTCGCCTAATGTTTGGCTTTAGGAAGGTTGTGTGAAGTTAGCATATCAGGAAAAGGATTATTTGGAGATGCTAAATTAAAAAGAATAATAATTAGGTTGAGTGAGAAAAGGATTATTTGGGGATGCTAAATTAAAAAGAATAATAATTAGGTTGAGTGAGAACATCTTTGAGTGGATCTCAAGCTCTAGGGGCGATTCATTGATGGTTAGTGAGAAGATAGTCAAAAGCTCATTTTTCATTATCCAAATATACATATCATATCGTCCCTAAACCAACATTACAACCATAAAGACCTTGCTAGTTGGTTGAGAAACAATGGAACAATTAGGGAGTAGATGAGTGGACCATTGGATACTATATTAGGACTTATGATCACCATATAGCCGCAATATCAAACTATCTTCTGGCATTCGAAGTTAATCTAGACTTGAAATTATGATTTATTTGATTGTTTGTATACTAGGCGTAAGTGTGCATTATTTCTTTAATATTACTATATGAGACTTGTTAGATTTTTTTTTCTAGGATCATTTATTGTTTACTGCTAGTTCTTCTTCTTCTTCTATATTTATTTGAGACTACCCAACTGTTCTTATTTTTATTGTGTCAGGACTACACAACTTTGAGTTGGGGGTCTTGATATCTCCATTTATATGATAGAATAATCTAATCACGAGATATCATTTTAGGGGTATTTAGTGCTTAGTTTAGTGATTTATCCCCATTAATTCATGTTTTATAATTTCTGTGTCTAGTTTTAGGTGTTTTGCTATATTTAGAGCTTTTACACGTAATTTGTGTGTTACTTGTGTAGCACTAGGTATTTGGAAGCTAATACACCTTAGGATGATGATAAAAAGTGAAGAAACCAAGAAAACCCCTTAGTCATGGCGAAAAAGAAAACTTTGAGCATATTTGAAAAGTAAAAGTTGAGTTGGCCAGATTTTGGAAGCGTGTAAAATTATCAATGCTATAGAAAATCAACAAGGGATTTAAATGAGCCATTTTTTATTTAGAAAGGTCTTTTAATTGTGGTAGCGTGACCACTGATTTCAAGTGATTAGGAGCTATAACGAATAAGTTATGATTTTTACAAACTCGTTGGGCCAACTAGTCTATTAATTAAGGAAAACGAGTTTGAGTTGGAATTGGACTCTAATACTTAGTCCCAATCCCTAATTTTGTCTCAACTTATATATATATATATATATATATATATATATATATATATATATATATATATATATATATATATATATATATCATCTTTTACCATAAGTAAATCATCCTTTCTCAAACCCTAATCAAAATAACACATAGGAATCGCAAGGCGCAAGTGAGAATAAGAGAAGAATGAGCTTGGAAGTTGTTCATGTCATTCCAACCATTCCCTTTATCCATTTTTCAGCAATTAGTATATTATTCTTATTTAGTTTTGTCTTTTGAACATGAATATGATATTTGTAATTGCTAGATTTTATTTCCTTAGTATGAACTAATTCTATTTAGCTTGAGTATAGTATATTGGTATGAACCCTATACTTGTTTTATGTTTTATTTGAATTTGAGAATTACATTTAAATGAATTGTTCATGATAGCTATGTATTTTGTGTTTGATTTAATGTTTGTAGTCCTTATTATGCGCAGAGTATAGGGTTACCCCATTAGTAGTTAGATTGTCACTCTAACGGGGGATTCAATTATAGAAAACACCAAATAATCGTCTAGTGTGCAGTAGTGATCCTGACGGGCTTGCCTAAGTAGATAGTCAATAGGGGTTGATTTTACCACCGATCATTGTGCAGTGTCCCCTTACCCAAGTCCCCTGGTAGTGTTTAGGTTTCTTCCGAAGCTACCGTTATTGGAGATAGGAGGAATTTGGAATTTTGGTTATTGCTTATATATCACGCAATTCTCCCTTAGGCAATAAACGTAGAACAAGGCTACTGGAGATTAATTTCTAATTCTCGAGCTAAACTCTCATAAATATTCTTTTCCTTATTTTATTTTATTGTCTTTAATTTAAGTCTTAGTTTAATTATAGTTAATTGTTTTAGAGTCTTTCAAAAAACAAATATTTTAGTGTCTTTGTGTATCATCTTATCAGCTTTCTCTGCTTCACTTAGTATTAACTCTATTCATAAATTTACTTTCATAGTCATTGAGATCGATACCTGTATTTACTTACTTATTACATGCAAATGATTTGTTCACTTGCGGAGTGTTGATCACAGTTGTCTTAAGTATGCATGCTTTATTAATCTTTAATATTCGTTATTTTATTACACCTTTGCCCCTACTAGAATGAAAATACCTTGTAACCAAAAATTCCTTGCTCCATGACAAATGTTGTACTCTCTTGATTATTTGAGTGCATTAATATTTGGTTATATCCTGAGAACGAGTCCATGAAGCTGAGTAGTTTGTGTCCCATCGTGGCTCTACTATTTTATCTAGGTGTGATAAGAGAAAATTGTCTTTTGGGCAAGCCTTATTCAAGTATGAGAAGTCGATACATACCCTTTATTTCTCATTTTTCTTTTTCATGATAACATTGGCTAGCCAATCTGATAACTTTACCTCTGCGGCAGAACCTATTGTCTTCCTAAGTGTTATATAAAATCAAGACCAAGTAAATTGCTCCCCTGCAAGTGTATGAGGCGCCAAGTAATATATTTATTAAGTAAATCGTCTCCACAAGGACTAAATAATTAATCGATGACATAGTTTTAAGTTTAGTTGACGTTGTTAAAATGAAAAAGACATAAAGTAAAAGATTTTTGTTTGGTTTTTATTTTATCAAGAAGCTTATACGAATATAAATTAAAACTATGATTACAATAAGTAATTAAAGTAATAGAGATTGTGAGAATGGGAAGAAACTATGCTTATTTTGCCACTTTAAGTTATGGAAACGTCTCTTTTTTGGTGGTAGCTTCACAAATTAAATTTGGAAGAAAGGTCTTTCTTTGCCTTGAGGAGACTGGCCTTTGTCTTTGCATCTTTAATATTTTCTTTAGAGCTTTTATTTATGATATTTGGAATGAGAGATGCTCGAAATTTTCATAGATGAAGTTTATACGGAAAAAAGCTATTTTGAGTAAAATTTGTAATGTTGCGAAAGGTAGGATTTTTTTCGAAAGAAAATTCAATTTTTAATTTTTTTTTTTTTTTTTTTTTTTTTTTGGACAACATGGGGGTGCCTAAGCACCCAAAAAAAACAAAAACCTAGCCTATCCCTAGTTTACTAAACATGGAGGATAAATCGAAGACGCTGGAAGTGCTTCGATTAGTGAGTAATGCTTCGTGTCTAGCTTTCTTCGCCAACTTATCCGCTTCTCTGTTGAGCTTCCGGCTGATATGTTTGAAAAAAATTTGCCCGTGCTCTTCAGCTTTGTGGATAATTTTTTGAAGTGTGGGTTGTAAATTCCAACGCGCTGCTGACACCTGCTTTATACCTTGAATCACTTCAAGGTTATCTGAGTGTATTGTGATCTTCTTTCCTGGGAAAAGAGATCCAATTTTAGTTGCTTCCAGGATAGCTTTAGCTTCCCCTTCCAGCGGGGAATCGCAATAGATACTAGAGCTTTTGTTGAAAGTGTTATTGTTCCCATTTAGTTTGCCAACAACTGCCGTTCCAGCTGGATCATTTTTGTTAGAGAAGGACGCATCACAAAATAAGACAATATCGCTATCCTGAGGGTTTTCCTGAGAGCTATTCTCATTTACTCTTATGTCGTTAAAACCGCTATAGCTCTTTTTTGACCAATTTATCCCATGTATTTCTTCCATTAGTTTCTTTGATGCGTAATTGATTCCTGTGCCGTCGACACTGCTACCCTCATGGATTGCTTTCATTTTAGCCTTCCATATATTCCACAGGTTTATCATCAGGAAGTCTCGTATGATGTTCTCTTCCCAACCCCCTTTTGTAAATGTTTTAATTACTTTTAGGAACCATTCTTCCATTTTGTCTTCACTATTCTCTTGGATCTTAATTTGAAGAAAAGATCCAGCCCAAATATCCTTGCACATGCTACATTGTAACAGTAAATGTTCCACATCTTCCCTGTGATGGTTACACCATAAACAATTCTTGTTGTCTGCGCATTTTCTATTATAGAGGTTCTGTCTTGTAGGTATTGCGTTATTTATAATTCGCCACATGAACATCTTTATTTTCTTTGGTATATTGGATTTCCATATAGTTTTCCAAATCTCCGAGTCTTTATTATCTTTAGCCTCCGTTGTTGTTGCTTTATTTATAAGTTGTTCATTGATTAGGACTTTGTAACCCGTTTTTGTATCATAATTTCCATCTTTAGAGAAAGGCCAGACAAACTTGTCTTTTGGGCCAAACTCTCCTATTTTTGTTTTTTTGATAATTTGGGAGATGGGTTCTGGGAAGAGATCATCGATAATTTCCAAATCCCACTCGTTTTTCCCTTCCTTCATTAATTGGCATACTCTAGTTATCTTTGTATCTTTTTGTCTCTCTAATTCCCATTCAGTATCAATCCATCTTTCGTTCCATATATTAGTTTCTTCCCCTTTTCCAATTATTTTAATACCGTGTTTTTTAATGAAATCTCTTCCTTCTATAATGCTTGCCCAACTCCACGTTCTACTCTGTTTCAATTTACATGAAAGGAAATTCGATTTATTAAAGTAAATACCTTTAAGTAACTTTGTGGCTAGATTATCTGGGTTATTCATCAATCGCCAAGCTTGTGCCGCAAGGATGACCGTATTCATTTTTTTAAAATCTTTGAATCCTAGACCTCCAATGAGCTTACTAACCGTGATCTTTTCCCATGCTACCCAGTGTATTCTGTTTCTTTCACCTGAATTCCACCAAAAATTTGAAATGGCAGAAATAAGTTTGTTACAAAAGGAAATTGGGAAAGAAAAGATAGACATGTAGTAGTTAGGGATAGCCTGAAGAATAGCTTTAATAAGAACTTCCTTCCCTCCTTCTGATAGAAGTTTTGCCTTCCATCCTTCCGTGTTTTTGAAAACTTTTTTTGCTATCCATTCGAGTGACTCTACTTTCGATCTTTTGTGACATAAGGGAATCCCTAAGTAGTTCCCCAAATCCTCTGTCTCTTTAATATTAATCTTCTTAGTAATATCATCTTTAATAACCATTGGGGTTTCTTTACTAAAAATAATGGCTGATTTATGAAAATTTATCCTCTGTCCAGAAATTTGACAATAAGTATCTAGGCAATCTTTTAGTTTATCAATATCTGTATTTTCTAAATCAATGAAGAGAAGAGAGTCATCAGCAAATAAGAGATGAGATATCGTCGGGCAATTTCTATTAATCTTTATGCCTTTAATATAATTATTCTCCATATAGTGGTCAATTAAACAAATAAGGGATTCAGTCATAATAGAGAAAAGGAAGGGAGATAGTGGATCACCTTGTCTAAGCCCTCTATTTGGTTTAAATTTTTCTAATCTTTCTCCATTGATGTTGATGTAAAAAGAAGATGAGGTAATACAGTTTTCCATCCATTTTATCCAAGTATCACTAAAACCTAATCGTTCCAATATTTTTAAGATAAAAGACCATCTTACCTGATCATAAGCCTTAGCCATGTCTATTTTTATTGCAGCCATATATTTATCTTTTTTCCTTTTCCTACTCATGAAAAACGAAATTTCTTGTGCTATGATGATATTATCTTGTATTGCTCTTTTCTTTATGAATGCCGATTGTGTAGGGGAAATGATTTGATCCATGATCCCTTTTAGTCTATTTGACAGAATTTTCGTAATAATTTTATAAATGAAATTGACGCACGAGATAGGTCTAAAATCACCCAATTCTTCTTGTATAGTTCCTTTAGGGATAAGTGTTATAAGTGTGTCATTAATTGTTTCAAGAGAGCAATTATGCGTGAAAAAATCCATAATGACCTGTATAATATCATCTTTAATAATATCCCAGAATTCTTTGTAAAATTTTCCATTTAAACCATCGGGTCCAGGGGCTTTAGATGCTGATAGATCCCTTACTGCATTTTCTATTTCTTCTATATTAGGTTTTTTAGTTAACTCTTCATTCATGCTATTGGTAACTCGAGGTTTAATTAGATTAATAGCATTGTTAGTCATATCTTCATTGGCTTCAGTATCTTTAAAGAGAGACTTATAATATTCTTGGAAACAAGTTTTAATATTCTCGGAATCTTCAGTCCATATCCCATCTTTATTTTTAATTCTAGTAATTCTATTTAATTTTCTTCTTTTAATCGTTGCTAAATGAAAAAATTTAGTGTTTTTATCCCCATACGTTAGCCAGTTTTGCCTCGCTCTATCGCTCCAGTATTTTTCTTCTTTCGCATATTCTTGTTTAATTTTTTCTTTTATATCGATTTCCTCTTTAGCTATATTAGTCCCATTATTAGCACGATTAAGTTCAATTAGTTTATCCTGTAATTTTTTTATAGTTTTTCCATGATTTTTAAAGTTTTTATCACTCCAGCTTCTAAGTTTCTTTTTAGTATAATCTCTCTTTTTTAGATAATTCGGGATGGGGATTCTATCAGACGGGATTTTCCAATTGTCATTAATAATTCTCCTACAATTATCATCCTCTAACCATCTAGTTTCAAATTTAAAATGCTTTTTCCCTATTTTCATGTTAATATCAAAATGAAGGATTAAGGGAGAGTGATCCGACCCAATAGCCGGAGGGATATGAATTTGAGATCTTGGGTATCTTTCCATCCATTCGTATGTTGCTAATCCTCGATCTATTCTTGTTCTAACGTTTTTTTCACCTTCAATCCTGTTAGACCAAGTAAAGAAACACCCATTAGAATCGATTTCTGCTAAAGAGTTGCTAGAGGTAAAATCTATAAACGCATTAATATGTTCCATATTCGCTTGGTTTTTGCTCAGTTTCTCATTTATGTTTAGTATCTCATTAAAATCCCCCATAATTGCCCATGGTAGATTAATTTCTTTGCTCCAATCTGTAATTTTTTCCCAAGTATCCAGTCTAAGCTTAAAGTCATTCGGAGCATGTATAAAAACTAAATAATACGCAAAAGAAAGTTCATTAATAAGGACAATAACAAAGGAACTACAACTGGAAATAACTTGCAATCGCACGTAAGAGTGCCACAAAACCAAGAACCCCCCAGAATGGAAAGCATTTCCAGAGGGTTCTACAAAAAAAGAGTTTTCAAAACCAAGACGAGCCAAAACATTCTGAGAGTCCACTTCTCTCATCATAGTTTCACAAAAAGCCACCACACCAGGTCTAAATTGAGCCACCATCGAGCTTGCTTTGGATAATGTTAAGGGCGCTCGAAGACCCTGAACATTCCAAAAGAGGGTCGTCACTTTGCTTTCGCGGCTTTTTTGGAGTAGCCGCCTCCATTTTTCTTCTCTACTACTTCATCACTTCCTTCCTCCGCATCTTCATACTGGAAATTCATATCGTGATCATCTCCCCCTCCTTCATAATCTTTATCGAAATAATTCTCACTACTCTCGAAATTCCCTTCATCTTCTTCTTCTGGTTCGAATTGCGAGTTGTATTCTTCATTGAGTTTAGATGTATTGTCTATATCACTCTCTTTACTTTTCGAAAAATAAGTACCTTCTTCTCCTTCTTTCTCATTCTCAAGTAAACTGAATTGATTGTTGTTGACAAAGTTCTCAATAGGATCCACTACTCTGAGTTTCTTAAAGTTGCCTGTGACTTTGGAGCTGATCTCTCCACTAGCAGTACCAATACGAATTCCCCTACTATCTCTTCTTCTTTTAACATTTTGTTGGGAGTTGGAAGAAATGTCCATGTTTTGGTCAGTTGTATTGCTTTGATTAGCTGCGTACTTGCCTTTTATCTTCCTCATTTCTTCTTCGAAAGCTAAAAGGGCTGCACGAATGTCTCCCTCATTACCCTCCTCGCCATTTTGTGTGATTCCATGAGTCTTTTTAAAAGCCTCCATCTTAAGCGTTGATTCATGTAGTTCATTGCGAATATCATGCATTTGCTTGTTCCAGTTCTCCCAATCCTGGTTCTCTTTTTCTTTTTCCTCTTCGTTTTGGGAAATATAATTTGTTTTGCTAGTGCCCCCCTTTTTTGTGTAGTTGAATTTACTTAGAGTATCTTCTTCTTCCTCACGGCTCTGTATCCCACGGGTGAGATTATTGTTCCTGACGCTTGAACCTGCATTTTTAGCAAAATTTTCACCATATATAAAATTAGAGAATTCGCCATTAGTTTTAATGTGTAACCCATAGATAGGATTAAAGGGCGGAAACTTCGCCACATTATCTATACTCCACGACGCTTTCCTACGTTCATCAATGTCTTCAATTTGCTTGATGACTTTTACTGGACAGTCACTATATTGGTGACCAATTCTGCCACATCTGAAACATAAAAGTCCTGTGTTTTCGTATTGGAAAAGGACCCAAGCAGCCCCTTCTTCTTGATACAAATAAGCTCCAGGAGGCAAGGGTTGTTTAGTGTTTATCCTTGCTCTAAATCTTAGAACCTTCACATCGCAGTTTTGGGTGGTTGGTAGATCCACAGCTTCAATTCTGATGAAACATACTTCCAGTGCTTTGACAGTGTCAATGTTGTTTTGTTTGAACGCGAGGCCCCTGACCTGAACCCAGATAGAAGAGTAGTCAGTATTGAGATCATTGAAATCAACAGTTAGTGGCCACATTGTCAAGCTGAGATGAAGTTTTTGATATAGGCCTGGCCTCATTTCCCAAACTCTTCTAAATTCTTTTTCATTGAAAACTTCTAGCTTGAACATGTTATTTTTCACATCAGTAAGCCTATAGTGCCCTTGGATTCCCCATCTATCTTCTATATAATTCCTGAGTTGTACTGCGTAGATAGGGGAGACACCTATAGCTTTGATCAAGATGGCTTTCTCTTCCTTCATGCTTTCTGAAAGCCTAGCCTTTGAGCCTATGTTGATAACTCCTAGTTTGCGAGCCTTGTGATCATTGAGAGGGATGATTGGAAGAGCATGATGATCTCTGGAAGCCATTTTAGTTCCTGCACTCCAAAAAAACCACAGCACAGCAGACTAGAAACAAGAAGGGGAAATAAAAGTGTTTAAGGAGTAAAGGATGCAGAGGAAGCAGATGAAAGGCCACAAGATGGAAAGAGTGTAGTAAAAGGGAAAGTAAGATACAAACCTCGAGTAAATACAGGTTATATATAGAGTTTTTTCCTTGTCTTCTTTAGCTTTCTTTCTAAAGGTGTTAGAGAAGAAAATTTGAGTAAAAATTCAATTTTTAATTTAAATAGGTAAATTTATGCAAATTGGCACTTAGACGGGTGCTTGCTCTCATTTAAAAAAATATATAAACAAGTGGTTATGCAAAGCTGTAAACAGGAAAAACAAGTCTTTTGTGCTCAATAGCCTTGTACAGAAATGAACCAAAAGAGAAAACAACTATGCAAATCAAATCAAAATCTAAATAAAATCATAAAAATATAGCATATCATATATGACAGGACAAACAAAATACAGTGTAGACGTAGTAGATAAGAAAATACAATGATCCAAATCAAAGATTGCACAAGATAAAGTAATTAAATCACAATAGTTAACATAGAATCATCGAGCCCATGATACCGAATCAATCTCATCTCTAGCTTTCTTGTATAACTCAAGCCTCTTTGCAGCTTCTAATCTCCTATCCATCAATGCTGGATCTTCATCCAATAGTTCCAATAATTGCTTACCCTGTAACAAAATCAAATCATAAGCAACACAGAATGTACATACATTTAAATAAAATGAATTATATCATACCTCTCTCTTGCCAATGTTTATGTAGAAATAATTTAATAAATTCTGTTTAGCCTCACGAACTTGACAATGAACAACAGCTTTAGGAATAGTATTCCTAAGAATATCAGAGATCATACTAACATACGACGAAACATTCGATGCAATACGCCTAAAATGAGCCTCGGCGTAACGATCAAGATTGTTTGGAGGTGGAGGATTGGGCCCACCACCACCACCTTTAGTATTCGCATTAGGAGCATTCTCAACTTCCTGTGGAAGTTTCCGGAAGAAATCAACCGTCAAGTAAGAAGATTCCATATCAACCAATCGTATCACAGTTTTTTTACTTTCATCTCGAAACTTTTCAAGTGATTCATTAGATGCAGCTGCTATTGCAGTTTGAAGACTAGGAAATCGCTTTAATTCTTGACATTCTCCTATTGATTTTCTCACTAGCTCCTTTAACACAAAGTGAACCTGAAATAGTGGATAATATTAGCTAATATGAGAAGACAATTTTAAAAATAAATAAATGAATTTACTTACAGCATCAGCTGAAGCTTCAGCAGGGCCTCTGAAATAATTCAATGAACTTTCAATAAGACGTCTATACCCTTGTTCAGGTGCAATTAAATGTGGTTGATAACCATCAGCTTCTGAAACTACTTTTTTAACGTTTTGAACTGAAAGGTGACGGTCAAATGGTAATTTACGTAAAGCAGCAGGGAGTTGATTGTCAAATACTCCGTATATTCTATCACCTCCAGCTCTTCCTCCATCAAGATGTTCTTTAAATATCTTGTCAAAAGCACGACAAAGTTCCAAGATTGTGTACAATTGTGCCCCTGCATCTCCAGCTATTGGTCTTCCTAAGTGATCTAATTCACCTTCTAGTTCTTCAATGTTTTTGTTTATTAGTGAAATTATGCTCGGAATTCTTGACCTAATCGCTGACTCCAAATGCTGAAATTGAATGTAACGTAATTAATATATCAATAAACCATTAAAAACAATAGAAAATAGTATTTAAATACCTTGGAAAGAAGTTTAGCAAGATATTCAGAACCCATTTTACTAGCTAAATGACCATAATCAGGGTTAGTAGCAAAATATTCACGTTCTCTTCTTCTAGCAGATAACATATCAACGTTTTTATTAATATCAGCTTGTGAACGATTCACTATTCCAACCCATGGATGTTGTAAACGATATGCTCTTCCTTCAAGAACCTTTTAAAGAAATTAATATAATTAAAATTTAAAACTCGCTAACAAAAAAAAGTATTTTTTTTTTTTTTTTTTTTTTTTTGCTAATAGAGAAATCTTACATCGAGTGCATTAGTTCCTTTATCCATTAAATCCAACTTTGTCATAACCCCAAATGTTCGTTCCCCTGCCATACACATTTCAATTAAAAAAAAATTAATTAACACGTGTACAACATATTATTTAGAAGTAACCACAATACATACCAGTTGGGTCAACTTCTTTTGCAAGTTTTATAGCATCTGAAGTAGCTATATCTTGATTCGCAGGAGATACAGCTAATATGATACAATTAGGCTGCATAATAATAACAATACACAATCATGAACCAATATATATATGAGTATATGACAAATCATCAGTTATCATTACCTTCTCAACATAAGCTCGGACCATTTTTTCAATATCTTCAACTATATTTTCAGATTGACCCTCTGACAAGGATTAAGAGTTGTATAAGATAAAGCTATAAAGAAGAAGATAACAAACAAACATACCAACAGCAACTTTAGTGAGACCAGGCAAGTCAATTAAAGTTAAATTAACCACTGTCCAAACAAAAATAAGATGTTAATTATTGGACACATCTTTGATACGTAACAAGGCTAAAATAGACTCTTACCATTTGGAGAGTAAATACTGAGATGAATAGGAACAGGGGATATTTGCTTTGTCTTCCCTGTAATTCTGTCTGTTTCATCTGCAATTTCTCTGCGAACTTGAGCTACACCACAAGAAAATATGTCAAAATTATATAATTAACTTTAGATGATCAAGGAAAATGTAAAGGAGATAAACCGAACCAAAATCATGAAATTTTTTTCGTGGTATATGCCCAAATTCAGCATATTCTTGTGCTCCATCATCAATCTTCATCAATTGCAAAACCAATGGCCGTCTAGTCACAATTCCTGTTAAAAAAAATCCATAATTATCAGTCTAAATTATTTAAAATTCAAAATCTCAAGCAAGCGTAAGCACAATCAGATCAGAAAATTAATTGATTTACTTACCAGATCCTCGAGGGAGAAAATCCCGACCAACTATGCTCTCCAATACAGATGACTTTCCTGAACTCTATATTTTGCACATAAAAACCTTGAAACTTTCTGGATTTTCGTTTTTAACTCATAACAAAAATAGTCGAAATGTAAGTAAAGTGAAACTGACCTGACCACCGACAACAGCAACTGAAGGAAGAGCGTCCCATAGAGAAGAGAAAGCGTTATCGGTGCCGCCATAGTCTCCAAGCGACGTGCAAGCTCTCTGAATCCTGTTGACTAGCCCTATCAAACTATCCATAGTCGCCGTCATCTTTTACACTTTTTTTTCCGATAGATTCTACTTAATCTCAACTCAGATCTAGAATTTCAAACCAAAATTCAAAAATTTAGAATATTATAATAATAATCAAGATATATTTATTTTTATATATATATATGCAGCAGAAGAAAAGCTTAAAGAGAAAGCAAGCTACAGGATTTAATTTTTGGACTAAAAAGCTACAAGTCTCTCTGGTTTGGTTGTTCAAAAGTTCAAATGTTGAAAATGAATGTAAGAAGAGTATTTTAGGGGAGAGAAATGTCTAATTTTGTCTAGTATATAGTAATAATACGATTTAATTATTTTTCAAATATTTTGCGTTTGAAATATGGATGGCAAAGTTTTTATTTATTTATTTGTTTTTTTTTTTTTTGTTTACATGGGTTCCGGGCTTGCTTGCGCGCACCCTACTAATCCCACGGAGATATACATGCCTCCCCATATATATTCTCATGGTAAATCAGAACTAGGTTACCATGTTCAGGGAGGGTTCGAGCCTTGTACCTCTTAGTTTACACCCGTTAGGAAGGGGATTCGAACGATGGACCTCCCCTTTTAGTGCTGAAAAAATAGCAAGGCTTTGGCCAGTTGAGCTAACCCAACTGGTTAGCAAAGTTTTTATTATTTTGGGAAGTTAAATTTTTTTATTTTTTATTTTAGGTTTGTCGGAATAAACATTTTTGACACCGAACGAAAGATCTCAATCATAAGGAATAACAGTGCGAAAGCACTATCACTCATCCAATATACACACCCGCACCAATAAAGAGGGTCTAGATCTCGAAAGACAAAAGAAACATAAGATTATCGATATATTTACTAATTATTGAAACTTTTGTCATACAAATAAAGATAAGATAGTACATTCAGTTTAAATGAACACTAATTTAATTTTAAAAATCTAAATAAATATCGGTTATGACTGAATTTGACAAGAAAAAAAGTTAGGAAAAATACATAATTTAATTTGGTTTTCTTAATGTTTTTCGGAACCAAAAGTTTCTTAAAAAGAGAATAGTTTTAAAAGTTATGAACAAATCTGATTGTTAAATATTTATTTTATATATTGTTCGTGATTAGTATTTTTTTTATTAGAAATAAGATATATCTAAATTTTAAAAATAAATCTAATCAAATTAAGGACATATAATAATAGAGAAAAATAATAGAAAAAGATTAATATTATATAGTACTATAGTTTTATTATAGGAAAGATACCCACTATTTATAAAAAAATCAAAAATGATAATCTTACTTGCTACCCAAGTTCCTTAATAATCAATTTTTGAAAAAAAAGATTGCCCATAATATATTTTGTTTTAAAATTTCAGTGCAACACTTATTGAATTTTCTTATTTTATCCTTATGTTTTTTTCTTATTAAATTAATATTGATATTCTAATAAACATAATAAAAGATTATATAGTCATTTGCTAATTACATTTTACCTATTAATTAGATCTTATAAAATTTGTACTATCTACACGATTATCATTATGGAATGGAAGTGTTACTTGGAAACTTATCAATTAACTATAACTTTAAACATTTGTATATTTCGTTGTAAAAAAAAAACATTTGTATACAAATGTCAATTGATTATTGTATAGTATTTATTTAATAAAAAACTAATTTATACTTTTTATTTAATTATATTTTAATAAAAAAAAATTCGAATGCTTCATTTAAAAAAACACTTAAAGTACTACATATGTTATTTTTTCTTTTTCGAAATAAGTACTAGATTTGTGGTTCTTATTTTGTGTGATTGTTTATTTCAAAAATCATTTAAAAATGTTTTAGACCTTTAAAAAAACCATTTAGAAAAAAACATATATGTATTTCTTAAATAGTACGTTTAAAATAATTTTAGATTTTAAAACCATTTTTTAATATTTTTTACAGTCATTCTAAGGGCTTGTTTGGAAGTGCTTATTTTAGAGTAAAAAAAAAAGCGCTTTTAGAATAAATTTTAAAATTTTAAAAAATTATTGAAAATAATTTTGAAATCTAAAATTATTTTAAGTGCTTTTTTCAAGAAGCATCAGTTTGGTACTTCTCAAAAAAGTGTTTTTCAGAACCAATAAAACTCTTAAAATGCTAGAAGCACTTTTAAGTGCTTTTCTAGAAAAGCACTTCACAAACGGGCATTAAGTTTTTTGTCATTTAAAAGTAATTTCAACTCTAGAATAAGCAATTCCAAATAAGCCCTAAGAAGCGTGAATACAAAAGAGATTGTACGGATGTTATCTCAGCATTAAAAAATAGTACAAAACAAAAACGTAAGTACAGAGGATCAAATAGCAAAAGCACAAAATTGTTCAAAGATATATGACCCAACCAACCAACATAATATCGATCAGCCGATGAATTATAGTTGTATTTCGACTTTTTGCACAATCCACCTTCCCACCAAGTTGGATATTCTCAAACAACTGAGCTGTAAATGAGAATAGAGTTAGAAAAAATTATGGATAAGCAACTTTATCATCGGCAAAAAAACTCTTAGAACATACATGACTTCTTGAGTCAAAACTTGGAAGGTTAAGGATGACCCATATGTATAGAGTAATGACAGATAGCCGTCCTTTTTATGTCACTTTATTATCACCTCCCATGTGGCATTTACATAGTCTAACAAAATATATCAAGTTAAATATTAATCAATTCATTAGACCATATGAGCGCCACATAAGAGGTGATAAATAGGTCCCAACCTAAATATGGTGATAAAAGTGTGTTACGAAAGGGGTGACTACTACCATTACTCTTTTTCAAAAAGCAAGAAATAGATACCGAGGATCATATAGATAGCACCATACATCACAAAACAACCAAGGGGAAACTCTTTTCGAGTGAGCCAAACTCTTTGAAAAGTGAGGAAATAAGGGATCACCATCCCTGAGGAAGCTTCAAGAAATCAGATTCTTTGTTGGGGAGTCCATCTTATTATTGTTCAACCTTACTCTTGCTGCCTCTCCACAAAGATGTTCATTTGTAAGTGTTATTGTCTATAAAGACTCATGCCCTCATAGATTCTAAGGACATCATTCATATTGAAAACTTGGTTACAAGTCTAGGGATAATAAAATATGACAAATAATCATTTCCTTGATCCATTGTGTACCAACTTCAAATTGTTCAGGAGGATAACAAATTTGTTCTACAAGCACAAATACTCTTGTGAATTGGTTGAAAGAAACTTCAAGATCTCCAAACAACTAGATCTATAAGTAAGCCGTGCAAAGATGTTACGGAGCTACCAACATAGATATCATCAGTTTTTCCCTTGTAGCAATAAATAATATAATCCACCTTACTATTAATAAACTCCCGCTATGTTAAACTTGAGTTGAAGATTATTAATCTGGACATAGTTCCACAAGAAAAACAAGGATACTGATATTGAGTTTAACGATGTAATCATTAAGTTCCAGAGACGAAATCCTAGAGTTGAGAATATCACTGATATCCAAACTTACTCGACAATGTCCCATATTAACCAATACCATTAAAAGGGAGAAAATAATAACTTCGCAATTTCTTTATCAAATATGAAACCAATAATTAACCCTAGATGGGGGTGAAAGGGACCAATGTGTAATTAAAAAATCTAACACTAATGGACTATTAGACTTTATCTAAAAATCCACTCTTTAAGTATATTAGACAGATAAGCTAGAGGTACATAACATATGTGATACGAGAGTGAACCACTCAATCAACTCATAACGTGCATACTCAATGAAAAGAATATTGTCCAATAATCAAAGGGACAATTTAACAAGGTATCGAGCATGGAATAATTTATGCTTAAAGATAAAAGAAAGTATGAGGCAATAAGACAAACAACTGGCATGCAAAAAAGTAAATAGATCAGGGAGAGAAGACAAACATGAGATTTTAGTTTAGTTTGGCTCCCGTAGGCTTAGTCCATCACTCAAGGTCTATACATGCTTAGGATTTCAAGCTACTCGAATAGAATCTACTTGTGTCATCTAAAGGTGAGAGCATTAACCCTTACAACCTAATTAAAATATCCTTCAAAGGGGACCCCGATTATTATAATAGCAAGAATATCATATTATTTGCTAACACATTGAAGTACAAACAATTATCATATTCACTTCTTTTGAATCCAAGACTTAAAACATAATTATCAAAACTTTTATACCATTGCCGAGGCGATTGCTTAAGACCATATAAGAATTTTGAAGTAAACAAAAATAATCCGGTTGTTTTGGGTCAACAAAACCCTCAAGATGCTTCATATAAATTTGAAGTTTCTCTGAAGATGTGTATTTAAAAACTTCAAATTTGGTGTAGAAGGTATCCATTTTTTAGAGTTTTCAAAGCCTCTATTTATAGGAAAATATCCTAATCAGTATGTCAATGTGTCAGTTTCTAATTGGTTGAAAATATTCTTGTAGGATGACCTCTCCCATCTGGTCAGATGGCCAATGGAAAATACTCTTTGTTCTTTCTAATGGCTCCAAAATTTGTACACTAACGACTTTAATCTATTCTTTATAGTCGTTAACTTTTTTTCATCGGCGACCCACCTTAATTGTCTCAAGGTATCCACTTGGAGTCTATTCTTCAAATTTGGCGGTTAAGCAGATTGGGTACCCACCGCCTCAACTTGGTTGTCTCGTCTTTATCTTTCTTGGCTCCTCAACTGATTCTCTTTGGTAGTCCGATAGTCCGGCTTTCTTCGCTTTTGAGGTTCGATCTTATTTTTTTCTCAGCCTTCATGCTCGAATGGATTTGGTCCAACTTTTCTTATGACTCGAAGTTCTTATCTTCAACTCAACATTTCTTCTCGAACGACTTTATGCACTCTGAATTTTCTCATGCCTCAGAGGTTTGAATTTTGCCTTCTTTCGATACACATTCAGTTGGTCTTCTTCGGTTGTCCAATCTTCAACTCTTTCAACCTTATTTCTCGAATGGATATAGGAACTCTGGATTTTCTCATGTCTCGGAGGTCCAAATTCTAGTTTTCTTAAATACGTATTCAGCTAGTCTTCTACGGTTGTTTGATCTACAACTCTTTAGGGGTCTGGTTACCCTATTTCCACATCAACTCCATGTCGGTTTGAACCCGCAAGATTTATACACAATCTCGACACTCTCAGAAGATCGTTTATTTCAATACTAAATGCTTTGTCAACAATAACATCAATCATATTATAGCTTTAGGCACACATTCTCCCCCATTTTGATGATCGCATAACATTACATGGATCGACCAAATAATATATAACATGATTAATTAAAGGGTGATGCTCCCCCAAAATCATATAATAATATAGCCTGAACCCCCCCCCCCCCCTTAATTAGTTATTCTTATATAGTGATTGCATGCATATTTCTCCCTTTTTTGTCAATATCAAAATAACACATATAAAGGATATGATAAAATTCAAGGAAGGAAATAAGATATAGTCGTATTGATAGATGCAAATACAACGACCAAAGAATTGACCAAAAAACCTGATAAGCAAATTACCAAGCAAATAAACTAAAAAACACTAAAACACCAACACTCAATATACTGCCCCATCCTCCATATTTTTCAAGATCTTCTTTCCTTATTTCTTTAGAATTGACTTGGCATCTAATTTATTTCCATATTATCTTTAAATCTTCACACTAAATAAATAATTAAACCCAATATGCTCTAAAAATAATAAATCATTAAATCAAGACTAGAAATAGGAAAGTGTACTAAATCATGATAAAATCGACCTATACTCTAATAAGTACACCTAAAATGATGTCTCCACCTAGGATTAATTCATGACAAACAGGGAGACATCAAGACCCACAACTCAAAGTTGTATCGTCCCGATACAATAAAAATAAAGAATAGTGGGGAAGTCAAGAAGAAGAAGTAGGAGGAGAATAAGAACATAACATAATGAATTATTGATGTCTCCTCCTTAGTGATAGATTTATATTAGGATGAGACATCATTTTTAGTGATTTAGAAGTCATAATAGTCGTTTTTCTTGAGAAATAGTGCAATTTCCTATTTTGAGTCTTGATTTAGTAAAATAATATTTTTAGAGCATATTGGGTTTAATTATTTATTTAGTGTGAAGTTTTAAAGATAATTATGGAGATTAATTAGAGTCCAAGTCAAAGACTACAAGTTATGGAAAGAGATAAGCATGGTAATTGGAGATAAAGGAAAGAAAAGCTAAAAACATGGAAAAGGAAAACCTGCCTTAATCCTGAATTTCTGCACCTACGACCATAAATCAGCTTATATCTCAAAAACGGTGTGGAATTTGGAGAAACGGTCAAGAGCAAAGTTGAAGATCTTTCCGAGACGATAAATTTGGTATATTCATACGCATCAAACGGATGAAAATTGAAGCTGCTAGGACCAAAAGAAAAACGGGTCTTGTTGCATGTTTTTAGGGTTACGAATTTGAGTTGGGCTTAGAGTCCATTACTTAACCTCTCCTTCAAGAAAATGAATTTAGGTCTTCTAAACACCTACAAATACACCCTTATATCACTTGTAAATCATCCTTGCCTCATAGTAATTAGTTCTTAAGGTTTTATTCTTCCAGTTTATCGTAGAGAGCAAGATGATGTCTTTCATTATTTCTTTTAGTTTATTTCCTTCAGGTATGAACTAAACTTCCCATAGCTTGGGTTTTGCATCATGTATAATCTATGAATTCTAATTTCTTTCTATCTAAGTTTCTTTGGGAATTACATGTTTTAAATTGATATTAGCTGCTTACCTTTATATTTGTTTATGTGTTTTGATTTAATGACTGTTTTCCTTGCGGTGCGCAACGTTTAGGATTACCTTAATAGTAGTTAGATGATCACCTTAGATGGGTGTCTAATTATTGAAACACCACATAACGTCTAGTGTCGATATTAGTCCTGACAACACTGATTCTAACTAGATAGTCATTAGGGTATAATTTAATCAGTATTACCATGTATGGAAATTGATTGCTTAGGGCCTTGGTAGCGCTTGATAACCCTATTTGAACCAGCCTCGTGGTGTGTCCGTAGCCCCCTTAGTCGCTCTCAAGGTCTAAGGAATGGGAATTTAGAATCCTGACTAAGTATACTAGAGCTTTCTCCCTTATTAACTAGATCTAATAGAAAGAATTAGAAGGATTAGTGCATACTAGCAAAACCTAAGATATACTTCTCATCTCATATTCTTCGTATTTTATTTTATTGTCTTTATTTTAATACTTTTAATTCTTAATCTCGAAATATATTCCCTTTAATATATTGTCTTTTAATTATTTACTTCTTACTCGTTATTGCTACCCATTCGACTAGCACACTAAGTCCCTGAGAACGAACTTTCTTATCAACTAAAACTTGCATACGTTCTGTAATACTTGCAGTACTGTGCCTGTCTAGGGTGAGAGTGCGTAGTTTTCTAGACTTATTTTATCTTATTTTTATCACACCCTAAGCGACACCAATGATCCTAGAGCACAATATCTAAAAAGTATCATGTGGTAATGCTAAAGAAATAATGCACACATATGCTTAATATACATATAATCAACGATCCAAAAATCCAAGTCAAGATTAATTTTGCAATGCCAGAAGGAGAGGTCTCAACTCAGTTCGTGCTAATGGCTATAGGTTGTTCATAGGTCCTAATATAGCATCCAATGGTCCACTTACCTACTACCTAATAGCTCAATTGCTTCACCATCAAGTAGTTAGAAATCCTAAGGTCTTTGGTTATAACGGGGCTTAGGGACGGTGTGGTATATTTGGATAAATGAAAAGTGAGCTTTTGGCTCTCTCCTCACATTCCATCAACGAATCGCCCTAGAGCTTGAGTTTTCACTCGAAGATGTTCTCACTCAACCCAATTTTTGATGCTTTTGATGTGCATCCCCAATTAATCCCAAATAAAACCTTTTTCATGATGATATACAAATTCCACTTTGCCGGTCCGAATATATATTCTTTTCATATCAATTTTTTCTCTTGTATAACTATGACTCTCTTTTTGATGTTCGAGATATCACGCTATTTTTTTCTCATATATATTTTTTTCTTTTCAAATCTAGCTCGTAGCTTCCTTTTCATTCACTATTACCCCAACAAAGGGTTACAATATTAACTTTTTCGTCATCAGTCAAATCACAATTACAATTTCCCAAACCCAATGTCCCTAATGATGAAACCCACCACCCCAAACTCAAGCTCTAAAAACTACTTGTCTCAGGTTTTGCGATTCGAGTGCGGGTCATATAGATAATTCCTACAAACTAAGGGTATGGATTATAACGTGGTTAAATGAAAGGCTTTAGAAAGGCTCAGAGGGGCTAAGACGGATAAATAATATTAATCAAATAAAAGGGTGAGAAGGTATAAAAAGGCTTCAAGTGGCTTCAATATGAAAGAACTGCCTTATTCATTTTTCTAACTACCGAATTTTGTTACTTTTTCACTACTATTTCATAGATAAGCAGGTTTTCAACTAATATCAAAACTCACGTTCTACACACCAAATAACTCTCCCTATGTTTCAACGTAACTTCTTAGCATTGCTCATTAACTTTTCTATCTTTTATTTCCTGTTTTCATACATGCATGCTAAACATATTTATGACATCTTTCAAAAACATACTACTTACTATCATTGACCTAATTAAAATCATGCTCAATAGGTACATTCCACATATTCTATGCCTATTTCAACCCAAAAAAAATTTAAATTTTATGCAAAAACAAAAAGGAAGATGAGGACAACGAATCCCCACCCCAACTCAAAAATGAGTCGTGTCCCCACGACTCGAAAAAGACTCAAGAAAAATAAAATTTAAAATCAGCATACATATTGCACATGAAGAAATGGTAAGGAAGAAAGAAAACATACTCTTTGAGGCTATTACCCCGCCTTATCGACATCCAAGATAGGATTTTGCTGGATTTTCCTTTAATTGCTCACGGAGTGTTATGATGTACTCCTTTTCTTCTTTTGAAAGTTGCGTAATTACTCTCAAAACTTTAATGATCCAAGCATTGTCAATATTGTTGTTCATCTTAAACTCAAGTGTCTCTTCGTCACCCAAAATCATATTCGCTTTCCGATCAAGACACGTGATCATAGTAGGATATTGCATTAAATAACAACATGGGAGAGACCGAAAATCACATCTCCTCCTCATAGATCAACTGTGCCATATCCTCTTCTTCTCCTCTCAAAATACAATTTACAATTCACAGACCCACCCAATCTTTCTCTAATCTCCACGAAGCTTCTTCTTGTATTCTCCCTTGTCAACTTCTTCTTCAAATTCTTTCTCATAAGAAAAAGGTAGTTCCTTTAATTGTTTCTTTGGAGAAGATATCACGGCCATTGAAGCTTTCTCTTTTTCTTTGGGTGTAGGGCCTTCGATTTGTAGAGGTTGTGTTGTTTTCTTCACTAAAGCTGGAACCTTTTTGCCCATTGAATCAAACACAGCTAGCTGACCTCTCTTCTCTTGAAATTTTTTACCCTTTGTGTTGGAACTAGAACTTTTCTCACTTGATTTCTTGTCAATAGAATCATATACCTTGCTTTTCTTCATCTCCCTTACAGTAGATATTGTTTATATTCTCTTAATCATCTCAATTGACCCCCAACTCAAAGCTTTAACCACTCTTGAAAATTGAAACTCTTGATTATTGGTTGTACAAGCTTTATTTGGGTTAGGAAAGGTGTTTGGATAATAATCCTCTACATGGGTAAGATGGATTCTTCATGTATTGGTATGGATTTAAGAAATTGTTGGATGAATTTCTGAATTTTGGGCTTTTGATTCTTCAATTAATGTGTTTTGGTATGATATGGGTGGTTGAATCTTCTTTGTAATGATGTGGAGAAAGGATTGGATGTGTCTGTATGGTGATTGGGTAGTGTTTTGATGTTTAGGGAAGGTTTGATGAAGCTTTAATGGAGTTGGGAGAGGTTTGGAGAAGAAATGAAGGCTTAAGGAATGAGCAATAATAGCGAGTAGACAGTAATTAATTAAAAGACAGAAAATAAATATGATTGATTGAGAGGATATTAATTGAACTAATGAAAATTAAAGACAATAAAATAAAAGATAAGAAATATGAGATGAGAAGTATAGCTTAGGTTTTGCTAGTATGCACTAATCCTTCTAATTCTTTCTATCAAATTCTAGTTGATAAGGGAGATAATTAGCTCTTAAATACTTAGTCAGGATTCTAAATTCCCTCTCTTAGACCTGAAGAGCGACTAAGGGGGCTACGGACACACTACGAGGCTGGTTTAAATAGGGTTATCAGGCGCTACCAAGGCCCTAAGCAATCAATTCCAAACATGGTGATAGCGGTTAAAATATACCCTAATGACTATCTAGCTAGAATTAGTGTTGTCAAGACCATTATCGACACTAGACGTATGTGGTGTTTCAATAATTAGACAACTAGATAAGGTGATCATCTAACTACTATTAAGGTAATCCTATACGTTGCGCACCGCAAGGAAAACAGACAGTAAATCAAAACACATAAACAAATATATAGGTAAGCAGCTAATATCAGATTAAAACATATAATTCCCAAAGAATCTTAGATAGAAAGAAAATAGAATTCATAGATTATACATCATGCAAAACCCAAGCTATGGGAAAATTAGTTCATACTTGAAGGAAATAAACTAAAAGATTGAATAAAAGATGTCATCTTGCTCTCTACAATAATTCTGATGATAATAAACCTAAGGACTAATTACTATGAGGCAATGATGATTTACAAGTGATATATGGGTGTATTTATAGGTGTAGAGAAGCCCTAATTTGTTTTCTTAAAGGAGAAGGAAAGTATTGGACTCCTAGCCCAACTCAAATTCGTAACCCTAAAATATGGAATTAACCCCGTTTTTGTTTTGGTCCTAACAGCTTCAATTCTTATCCGTTTGACGCGTATGAGTAGTCGATATTCATCGTCTTGGAAAGCTCTTTAACTTTTCTCTTGACCATTCTTCCAAATTCCTCACCGATTTTGAGATACAAGCTCATTTGTGGTCGTGGCTGGTGAAATTCAGATTCCTTTGGCAGCTTTTTCTTTTCATACTTTAGCTTTTGTTTCCTTATCTTCAGTTTCCATGCTTATCTTCTTTCCTTATCTCTTAGTCTTTGACTTGGACTCTAATTAATCTCCATAATTATCTTTAAAGCTTCACATTAAATAAATAATTAAACCAAATATGCTCTAAAAATAATAATTCATTAAATCAAGATTAGAAATAGGAAAGTGTAATAATTCATGAGAAAATCGACTAGAAAGACTTCTAAAACACTAAAAATGATGTCTCATCTTAATATTAAATCATCAAAAATGAGGAGACATCAAGATATTATTCGAATCCCAGTCCAGTCAACTATGGCATAGACTATTTGGGATATCAACCATTGGGTAGTAACTACTACCAAACACCTTATCGACACCCCAAGAAAGAGGATGAAACAATCAATGGGCCGGGAATATTTAACAACCTCCAAGGATACCTCAATTTTACCAATTGAACAAAACGCTTTCAAAAGCCATATAGATGTGCGAAAAATCAATTACAAGACAAACCCTTGGCTTACCGCAGACACCACCAGAGGAGCGTGCTTCCCAACCGTTGGATAAAATGATTGCAATCTTCTTACTGAGTTGCAAAGAGAGAAAGGCAAGAGAAGAGGCTAAAAAATGAAAATTTGAGGACACGTCAAAAATAATACAAGGCCAATTGACCCAAATCTCGAACTACTTGAATTCCTCAAAAGCTTATAACATCACCAAGAATTGTGAAGAACCTATAATGATTCCACTCTTTTGAGGGATGACCATCCTCTTTAATCGATACATGAAATAGATTGTTAGTGATAGAATACACTTGCGTAGGTGATGCGAAAATTTTGCCAAATATAGTTGAAGACCATTATACGGGGTGGGTCTTTTGTTAGCATGATATTTAAAAAGGTAGTTGAACTTATACAAAACAGTAAAGAAATAAATGTTATCCCCATGGAGTTTGTAGGTAATACAAAAAGGGAAGACGAGTTGAACGAAGTGGTTACCAAAGGGAAGGTGATAGTGGAAGTTTAGGTTAATGATGAAGTTGAGGAGGAATTGATCGAGAAGCTACTGGAAGCACCAAGGGTGCGAAAGAAACCAAAAGTTGAACCTCCACCACAAGAAGTTCGCTCACCACCATTACCATCGAGAGTTTTGAAGGAAGATAGAGTGAATCCCGTTGAAGATCGACGAGTTTCAAAAGAATCGACCAACAAATAACAAGGTGTTACACCGTTAAAGTAAAGCATCATGGAGGGGGAGTTCCTACCTTATTACGAAGATGATTGTGTAATCGAAGAGAATAAAGAGCTTATATCGTCCAAGATGGTCATCATAAATCAACGTCTGGGGAAGTTGTTTTGTCATGAGAACAAGTCGGTGGAACGGGGAGGCTACCCAATTCTATTCAAAGACCGATCCTATAAAATAGGTGAGTATTTCCCCAAGTTTTTATTCCAAGTAGGAGGTGAGTTTAAGAGGAGGAGTACCGCAAGGGACTTAAAACAAGTTTCGAGAAAGTTTACATGTCGAGCTTTACAATTTGATAAAAAAAAGTGCTTCTTGGGATGCAACACAAGGTCATAAGGGAATAAACCCCACACTTCTTATTACTTTTATTGAGTTAATGTATAATATTTTCAGTAGTTTAGAGTTTAATTAGTGTATATTACATATAACAAGAAGGGTAAATGGCGTAGATGATAAAATACTAGAAAGTTAGAGCATCCGTTGGTAAATATGAGGGTAATGTGTCAGGAGCACTTTTTCTATTAAAAAGGAAAAAAGTTGTCGAATATTCAAGAAGATATTGAGAAAACAAGAAATCGAATAAATTTTTCACAAGGGGTGCGGTATAATGCATGATAATCAACAAAAATCAATGGTACCAAACATGGACCAAGAGCACCGAATACTGATTAATTAACAACTCAATCCAATTAGCGGGATACCGCAAGCATATTGGATGGAGAAAAATTGATTTTTTTAGAGAGCATAAATTTATGCTCGGTGTCAGAATTGAATGTTTCTCCATCCTAGTTCGCATATTTTTTTTGAGATATATCCAATTTCACAGACCACACTTTGATAGGAACTCTCATAAAAAAGTTATTGCCAGATACTTGAGATTCTTCATACTACCCCAGCTTCACAAAAAAAATGAAAATGACTGGTTAAGAGTATTGGGGAGATCTTCGTACCTATAAATAAATAGAGAAGTCTAGCTTCCAATGCTACAAACCATGCTTCATTTGGATATCGTATAAAAAAGTTATGATCAAAACCATAAGGTACGACACTAAAAATGAAGAAAATTCCTCAATTTTGCATGCCCCTTTGGCTCCAAATCGACCCACAAGGCTGAGAAACTCCACACACATTATAAAGGAACCATAATGGATCGAAAAAGTCAACCCTCACATTATGATAACCCACTACATTAGGGTTAGCACTTAGCATTCTACTACAACACAAAGACTTCCCATGTTTATCAAAGCAAGATTAGATTTTATATAATTAACAATGTTACATTACAAACCACTAAAACAATATTTGGAGGTCAAGGTTTGATGATTCTTGATCTTGTTTAATAAGGTTCTCCATCATTTCATGCTCATCTATGTAGTTATGCCATAGGTTATCTTCATCATTAGCATTATCTCTCAAGTTGATTCTATATTTAGGATAAACTTCTGGGTTTATGCTTTATGAATCATTTGAGTCAAAGAAAATCATTTTACAATCATCATAAGGAGGAAGCAAAACATTTGTCTTGCATATAACCCACAAACTTGCTCTATTATACTGCATCTATAACAAAAAACACCTAAATTTTTTGTATTTAAATTTGACCTATGCAACCTATTTCCTTGTTGAATGCAACAACCAATCTAAAAAGGCATATCCACACATATTTTCATCCTAAATCATAGCTCAGTGATAATTCTATAAGATATTTGACTGGGGTACAATTATTTAATAACCAAATCACATCCTTTGATCATAGATGTTCATCCTTCCCATATATTTGTAGTGTTACTAGCAATTTCAGACTGCTCATTGAATATGCCAATTATAATTAATAAGTCTAGTAAAACACTTTGAATTTCATAGCAACCAAAACCTTTGCCACCATGAATAATTGAGGAACTAGACTAACCATGAGTATTTTTGTCGAGTTTTAGTATGTGAGGTCTTTAGTGTTTTTTTATCATGGATGTTTAAGAGGGAAAGTATGGCAATATCTTTTGGCCATGGAGTTTAGGCAAAAGGTAAGAGAAAAAAGTTTCAGGATTTGAGAGGTTGGAAGGAACTTTTGATTTCCATATACTTCTATTTATACTCCTCATCTTCGTCATATCACACATTTTCGAGTCTCTTAAACTTCCACAGATAGCCATTGCATTACTTTTATTGGCAAAGTAATAACACAGCCCTCACATGATGATAGGCCAATGGGACCGTGTTTATATCAGCACAAGGAACAGAAATAAAAAAAGGAAAGGAAGATCACAGCACAAGGGTGTTTAGGCACTTAAACCAACGAAAATCGAAAATAGAAAATGAAAAGATCAGCGAGAGAGACGATTAAAAGATTTACATAAGTAGAAGAAACCCTAGAATATACTACACCACAAATTTGTAGAAAATGATAACTTGCTATTTTTATATCATGGAATGACCTGTGCACTTGTAATAATTTTAAACCAACGTCTTATACTGTAACAAAACATAACCAGTAACCACAATAAATGCTCAGATATCAACAGAAGAAGATTAATTGACTAAAAAAACAGGAGAAGCTTGAAATCCCAAACAAATTCAAGCTTTCATTATAAGCACACAAAATACAACAAGCAGATACAAGCTATCTGCAAATTAGATAAAGCTATCAAGGTATATGCAATATTATAGAAAATTGGGCTTGCATTTATAAAGGATTGAAAAAGGAAAAGTCGAGTCTAGTTTGAAGTGTAGACTGTAAAGTTAATCAATTAATCATCCTTGTAGATCAAGGTTGTGTATTCAGGGTTCCACATATTGTTCTTCACATACTCCAAAATTTCTTCCTACAAGGAAATAACAAGGAACTGATTGTGAGACACAAAACCATATTCTATTGTATTATTTTCTCGAGTTGAATTTGTTTTGCTAAAATTCGATAATGAAAATATAAGCTAAAAAAATAAAAAAAATAAAAACCTGATTAAGTTTTTGTAACTCCCGAGCATCCATTTCACGGTAACCTTCTGCAAGATCCTCTTCAATAGCTTCCTTAATCACAGCAGCAGCTACCTCCTTTGTAATATCTCGGATGCTAAATGAATAATAATATTCAGTATACAATAACTTAAAGAACAAAACTCAAATGTTTAGTACCTAGATATTGATGGATATATATATCCTTTTAACACCTCTTCCTCTGTCATATATGCAGCTAGCCTGTAAATGTAAAAAAAAAAAAAATTAAAAATTATTATAAATGTAAATGATGAAGAAAATGTCATACCGCTCTGCTGCTGCTTGTAACATGCCATCAGATATAATCCTTGAACCCGATAAAAGAGTACCAAGTCCTATCCTGCAACATAATAATAATATAATAATAAGTAATATTCCAAATTTTCAGAACAAGAAAAAGAATTATATCAAAACAGTACCCTGGGAAAAGGAACATATTATTTGCCTGGTTACAATGGCCCACACGACCATCTCCGAGATCAACATCCTTGAACGGACTACCACTAGAGAATATAATATTGTCACCAACAATTGAAAATGCATCTTCAGGAGTACATTCAGCTGTATCAACATTCAACAATTAATTAATTTATTAATTAATTAAATAAGAAATAACATATTCGATGATTAGTTTACTTACCATTTGCTGTAGGGTTAGACATAGGGAATATTGCAGGTTTAGTGGAAGTTGAACCTTTAAGAGCTTCAAGTACTTCTTTAGAAAAAAGACCACCAACAGCAGATAAACCAAGAAGTACATCCGGTTTAACTTGTCGAACCTAAATGGAAGAGAAAAAGGAATAAAGTGTCGTTTGTTTTTTCATGTAATAAGTACTAAATGCTGATTAAACAGCTGAATATGACTTATTCTGTTAAGAAACAGTGTCTGAATAAATCAGACTTAGTTTGAAATCTTAATGAAACAGACCAATTAAGACACATTCAGATAAAACAAACGGTCTTGTTGTTCCCGTATCTTAATGAACAAGATTCAGACATAAGAAATGAAAGAATCTATATATAGTTATTAATACTAACCACGTCAACTAAACTTGTCCCTTCTTTTAATCCTTGACGATCAGCTTCTTTAACATTTCTAGCAAATGGACGAGCAACAGGGTCAATATTTTCACGTGCCTCAGTAATGAGTCCATTGGCATCCACTACCCAAAATTGACTACGTGCACTTTCGAAAGCAATTTCGGTATTCCCTAACATTCTTGCCATTGTTTTTCTAGCGGCATTAAGAACGCCTATTCCTGCACTGCATTTACAAAGATTCTCATTCATTAGCTTTTCTTGTTTTAGTTATTATTTTTATTATTTTTTAATACCTTCCAGCACCAGCAACTACTATTTTCATCTTTGGGAAATCTATCATTGGCCTTCCTTGTGCTCTTACAGCTCCTAATAGACCAGCTATTGCTACTCCTGCTGTTCCCTGTTTTCAACCAATCATATGCTCTGCTTGCTTAACAACCCCTAAAGGTAAACCTAAATCTAAAGTCCCATTTTGGGCCACTACATTTTACTAATTTCCCCAAATTTGGCCATATTTTTCAGTTTTTCCCAATTTTGGCTTACACATATTTTAATTTTTTTTCCAATACTTACCGTTTTATGGTTTAGATAAATCAAAGTTAATAACGCATTTATCTTCCTATCCCTCCAATCTAATGCTTGTTTACTTTTTCTATCCATAAAAGGGTAAACATCACGAAAAAATGAAATATTTGTGGCCGAAATTGGAAAAAACGAAAAATGTGGACTAAATTGGGGGAAAATGAAAGATGTGACCAAAATTGGGAAAATTGGTCCTCCCTAAGTTCCAAAATAATTTTCCACTAACTATAAATTTAGTTCCAAAATAATTATCCACTTAGAATATAAAAGTACTTTTTGCCAATTTGTTCCCATTCCACTATTACCTATAAAAATATTAGAATTTATGTTTTCCATAAACATTTATAGTTTCAAGACACTTTATAAAGGGTATTCTAGTAATTAAAAATAATAATTACATTTGTTAATTTGTGTGAAAAACTAAGTGGACAATTATTTTGGAACGGAGGGAGTATAAGATAGTGGCTTAAAATGGAGTTTATTCCGTAAAGTCATTGCTTACCTGGACATCATCATTGAACATTCTGTAAGTATTTCTATACCGCTGCAATAGATTAAGAGCCCACTTGCTTTGAAAATCTTCAAACTGAACAATCACATTCGGCCATCTTGTGAACACAGCTTCCATAAACTCATCAATAACTGCTAGATACTTCTCCCCATCAAGTCGGTTTTGTTGCAATCCCAAATCTATAAACAAACAAAATATCAATATTACATCTCAATCAGTTACATATATATGTATATACTTACATAATGGATCTTTGAGAAGTTTTTCATTATTAGTTCCAACATCAATCATAACAGGAAGAACTCTTTGTGGATTAATTCCAGCAGCAGCAACATAAAGATCTAATTTTCCAATAGTAATTCCAATGCCTTGAACTCCAAGATCACCCAATCCAAGAATTCTACTTCCATCAGTTACAACAATCATATCAACTTGATCTGCTGGCCAATTATAAACCATTGACATCATTTCTCCACGATCCTCACTACTGAAATACATCCCTCTTGGACGTCTAAATAATCCACTATACTTTTGGCAAACAAGTCCTACTGTTGGAGTATATACTATAGGTGCATATTCTTCAATATTGTCAATTAGTACCTGTCAATATATCTCACTTACTTTAATCATATAATCATAATCGTAATCATAATTAAGCTTTTACACTCACCTTGTAATACATTGTCTCATTCCTATCATGTAATCGATTAAGAATCCGCCATTTCGCCAATGAATATGGATCTGAAGGTCCATCTCTAGCTTGAACTTGCAGTCTTTTTAAGTCAGCCACTGTTATGTGAATACCAAGGAATGAGAATAGATAGACAAAATATTATAGAAAATAAATAAGAAACTTACTAAATCGGACAATTTGCTGTTCGGAAGACATAACATTTGGAGGTAAAAGCCCACGAAGATTAAGACGATCACGTTCCGTCATTGAGAATGCTGTACCCTGGCATTCATTAATGACTATTATATCCCTCACCATTTTCACTTTTAACATAATTTGCCACAAACAAACTTTTGACTGCTGTATTGTACCTAACTCTTTACTTAATCTGTGAATCTGTATTGATCTCTTTTCGCAACTATCCGAATTATATAAGTTTTAATCCTAAATATGCAATACATTAACATGCTTGTAATCCAAACATGAAAAAAGTTTAAACAGACTTTAATCACCTTAAACCACATAATTAGCCAAATCAGATCACTTCTCCTAACAAATTTATATATTTAATAACGTTGTTATATAGAATCTAAGTTAAATTAATTTGAACTGCATAGCTAGACAAGCAGATACACCGATCACACTTCTCAAGCAATTGATATGCATACATACGAAGCGCACAAATACCTATTTATATGACATAATCAAGTTCAATCGAATTGAACCGCACAATTAGACTAATAAATACAATGATCGCATCATTTCTCAGCGATACAACGTATATATATATATATATGATAAGTAAAAAACTTCAAATTAAGTAAATAATAGAGAGAGAAAATCACATTGAGCAATGGATCAACTTAAAATTAAGTAAAATACCTTGTTAAACCATGGATCGTGAAGAATATCAAGACTGCGTTTGTGAACCAAGGTGGGACGATGACCTTCTGTCGTGGTAAAACTTCTCCAACTATCCATACTTGTTTTCTGCTGCAAACGCTTTAACACAGCCGACGAAAGCCTCATCTGGCTCGTAATATTCGGCATTTTCACACTGCAGAGAAGCGAGAGACACGGCTATATGTATGTATAGATTTGTATGTATGTGCCACTGTATATTTTAATGTGTATGGAGAGAGATATTTATTTATTCTGTTTTTGATAAATATATGTGTCGACTGAAAGCTGAATATATTGTACCTTCTGCTGTACAACTTGTATATTTGGATAAATTATCCTATTTGAGGGAAGCTTGTCATGGTAGTTGGGCGTCGGTCAACGGTTTTATAATCAAAAAGGTGTAGAGGAGATTTGTAAGATCAATACGCTGTCTTTTGATATCTAATCTCAAAGTTAAATAATTTTCAGTAAATAAAGAACTCATAATTTGGGAGAATTTTTATATTACGGGTAAATTCCTTCTTTTTTTTTTTGTCTAAGGGTAAATTCCTTCAATAAGTCATTTTCTATATAGAAAATTCTAAACTTACAAAACACATCCAAATTAGGTTTTATTTATTCAATTTGTTCCCAAATAAGTTAGTTAGTATTTTTCTTATTTAATTGAATGTCTTATATTAAAATGACCATATATTACGTCACACAAGAAATTCTAGAGTTCAGAGGGTGTTTGATAACAGGGACAAGAGGTTCGGCGATGCAGAGGACCAGACTTATTTAAAGAATTGGAACAGGAAAGTTGAGGAGTTGAGAAATGAGATTCATAAGATGTAGGCGAAGAAGATAACAGTGATAATAACATCTTCTTGGTTAATGCTGGTAAAAAGAAGCAAGGGAATAATCAAAACTTCAAAGGTAAGACTTACACAGAGGTTTGAGGAAGAGTATTCGTCCAGTTATGATAACCTAACTAAGAAACAGAAGGTGATCAAGAGAAGGATATAGTTTAGGTAGTGGTTTGTGGAGAAACTCTCAAAAAGAAAGGTTCGCTCTTGATAAGTAATTTTAAGAAGTTATGTGTGGTAGAAGATAGAAAGGGTACTAGTGATGATAGTGTGAGAGTCAAGGTTTCGAATAATATTGAAATTCTAGAGAAGATTGATGACCAATCGGAGAATGACGATGATGCAAAGGGGAAAATGGGTCTTTGAAATAGATGACAAAAACGATGATGGGATTTTCGAGCGAAAGAACGATGATAGTGAGATGAAAGAACGATGACAGTGAGATGTTTTACGTCTACGTCAATATGGAGGATAAGGAAGAACTTAATCCCGACATGATCCAAAAGGGGAGCCGCCAATCCCTTGAAGTGGCCGCCGGGAAAAAATGAGTACACTATTCTGGAACCGTCGAGGGATACATGCTCCTAATGGCGTGCTATAAACCGGGAGTTGCAGTATTTTACGAGACCACGATGAGGGAGGTGGACTAGCATGATACTATTAGATTATCAGGTTTTGATAATCATTTTGTTTTGGACCCCACTTGGAATTCTTTACTTTTTTGATGTTTTTCTTGTTGTCTGGCACTCTTATGTGCATCTGGTGGCTGTTTTTGTAGTCTGCATTTTGTTATCCTTCGTTTTAGTGATATTTCCTTTCCGTATTATATGATTTGTATACACGCTCCTAACGATTTTGATGACAGGTTAAAAACTTGGGAGGAAACAACAGAATGTAGTATTCCTTTTATATTTAGCTAGCACTCTGAGTTAGGAACGTGTGACCGCTGACGGTTTGTGATTTGGAGCTATAACGAAGAAGTTATTTATTTTGCAGCTGCGTGACTCGAACTAGTCCACTCTTGGGAAGGAAAGATTTTTGGGTTGGATTAGGTTATTTAAGTGAAGCCCATGAACCCATATAACGTCCAAGAGCCTATATATATATATATATATATCAGTATTTGACTTTAGAAAATGGTCCTTGCCTTTATTTTTTTCAGAATTTTTGTCAGAGAGAAGAGCAAGTTTACAAAGGAGGAAAACAACAGAAACTGGAGCATCACAACAACACTTATGCGTCATCCCACCGCTACCATTAGGGTAATTTGTATTAGATTAGTAACTTTACTATGTTTCTAATCTTTTTACTCCTTAGTTTTATTTCTGTAATCATGAACTAATCATCCCATAGCTTGGATTTGCATTCTGTACAAACCTTACACTACTATTTTGTTATTTAATTCTATTTGGGAATTCATTTTAATTGATTTGAGCTTGGATTTATAACTGTATTATTTAATGGTTATAATTAAACTTTCTAGAGATTGTACACCTCTAGTTTGAACTAAGTTACCTATATTGTCACCCTGACGGGAGGGTTTAGGGACTGAAACAGTTCATAATCGTCTTGTATGCCGTAATGAGCCTGACGGGATTGCCTAACTAGATAGTCATTACGGTTGGGAATTATTCACCTATCATTGTGTAAGGGATTCTTACCCAAGTCCCCTAGTAGTTTTGAAGTTTCCTTCTAACCTATCCTGATGGGAGTTAGAAGGATTATGAATCCAGACTACTTATAATTTCTCAACTCACCCTTAGACAATGAATAACGATCTAGTAAGATAGGTAAATACTTGAGAACCAAAGTTATATCTCATCTCATTCATAATAGTACTAGTTACTTGTATTCATTAGTTTAATATTTCTTGCATTTAGTTCTTATCATTAAAAACCAAACAAATATCATATTTATATATGTTTTAGTTTAAACAAGTAATTTCATTTACACTTATATCGAATACGAGTTTGAGCTAACCGACTATTCCATGAGAACGAACTTTTACTTTACTTACTATTACTTGTGAATAATCCATACACTTGTGGAGAGTTTCTCGTGGGTTTTCCAAGGCGTGTGTGCTTTTATTATAATTTATTTAGCATACCCTAGGACCCACCATACTTTATGTTCGAATTTTTCTTGACCGGAAGTGCGAGTTATTAGTTAGATAGTCAACCTCCCAATCTAATATTGTGTTGGGACGAGCTTCAAGCTAGGTTACTCGATCGATTTTATCCTCAGAGTATGCGACTGAAGGATCAAATGGAGCTTACAAGAAGCTGTGGAGAGTGTAGGCGAAGCATGGACGAGATTCTAATAAAAGTTGGTGAAGTGTCTATTACATGGATACATGCCCGAGTTACAACTAGCCATATTTTACAAAGGACTCGATGCGAGTTTAAGATTGAGAGTAGATAATATCAGTGGTGGTTGTTTTATCTCGATGGATCCTAATGAATCGAATGTTGGTATGGATAAGATTGTCGAGACCGAAAGAAGTTGGCCATTTTCGAGAGCCATAATTTTTAAAGGTACGTCATGAGTAGATGATAATATGTTTAGATTCTAAGTTCTCTATTTTAGAAGATAAAATGAAGCAAATTTCTTTAAATATTGATGATTGCATTAAGAGTAGAAAGTCCCAGGTTAATGGTGTTAAAGAGATGTATGGTTGTTCAAATTTTGGGGTGTATGATCATTGTTGGGAAGAATGTGCGAATAATCTGGAATCGGTTTTCTTTGTGTCGAATCAAGGTACTTACCATTCGGGTGGTCCAAGCTATGTTCAAGGAAATAGAAACCGTTCTGGTTACCAACCATCAAATCTAAGTGTGGTCGCTTATCAAGGTAATTCATATTAACCTCGACCTCAAGGGAATGTGTATCAACCTCGATCTCAAAAAGGAGGTATGAGTTATGGATTTAAGCTCTACCACATCCCGCGTATTATCCATATGCGACGACTTTCATGAAACAAGTGCCTCCATCTCATCCACAAAAATACTCCATGAGTGAGCTTTAACAAACATTATTTGCATTTATAAGGATGAAGGGAGAGAATTTGAAGGCGAATAATACAAGGATGAATGGTCTTATCTTTCTTCTCCGAATCCATATGGAAATCACTCAGCTCTTGTAGAAGTTCAGTATTCATCTTTGAAATAATTTCTTTAGAGTGTATGTTAGGAACAAATTGCTTACATGCCTCCTCCAAAGCTTCAACAACTTCCTTGTAAGACATAGAAAACGCGTTGAATTTCAAAACGACATTGTGAAAAGCCCGACGGTATGGTTTAGAAGCATTGGGAAAGAAGGCGGGATAGAGCAAATATTTTCTCTCTATCATGTACCTCTTCTCTCTTTACCATAAAAACCAATGAGTTTCCCTTTTCCAATTAATCTTTTTTTTTCTAATAATACTTCCATTAATAAAAATGTTAGGAACTGCTTCTGAATTTATGAGATTTTCTAATTGGTAGGGCATGGATTTAACCAATTATAAATAAGTTTCCTAAGAGAGTATTCTTGGCTACCCAATCATCTACCAAATTTATATCTCTTTTAACAAAGGAGAAGATAGGTTCACATAATTAGAAACAAAGTAGATATTTCTAACAATATTACGAACACTAGGATTACTAATAAGAGTATTGTTTGTTAATGGTTCCATGACAACTGATTGTCATTATCAATTATACAATGTTTGTCCTTTTGATCTCTAGATAAAAGATAAGCTTTGAATATTTTAAGGGCTTCAGATTCAATTGGAGTTTCAATTGCAATCTCCAATGCTTTGAGTTGCACCATCATACATGTGTTGTCCCTAATAACACATGAAAATGATTTACTATCTTTATAAGAGGCACCAGTTAATTTTAAGATAATTGTTAGGGGGAGGAGTCCATTTATAAATTGTTTCCTTTCTTTTCTTATGTGATTCACCTAAACCGATTTTGAACAAAGGGTTTTTCCTTACCATAAACTTGATATTCTTTGATACTGATCCCTTTAGATCAATGGATAATAGAGATGATATCTTTCATTGGTACTAAAGTTATTGCATTGTTATCTTTATTAATATCCAACATATTATCCTTCAGAATAAGCTATATCGTCATTAAGATTATTTATATTTTTTTTGTTCATCCCACAGTTTTAGTGCTTTATCAAGTGTGATTTTAGGGGAAAAAGGGACACCATTATGAATAAAGGCATTGGTATGTTTCCATATCTTCCAAGCATACATACTTGTTAATAGTCATATAATATTTTTCATAAGTTTCATTAAATTCTTTTCTGACTTTTGCTATCCATAGATCTACTTTAACAGTAAATAGGTTGCATGTCATAAGATTTAGATGGTAGGAAAACCACACATCTTTTGCCCAAGGACAAGCGAAAAGAAGATGCTCAATATTTTCCACTCCATTATTACATATACTACAACATTTAGTATTAAATACTTTTCATAAGAACAGGTTCATAGTCGGAGGTAGGAGGTAGGAGGTTTTTAATATCTCTTCACATGAAGTTTCCGACTTTTGGTGATCTTTTCATATTCCATTATCATTTTCCACACTTCAGGGAAGATGATGTGTGATGATGAAGTCTTGTTGTTACTTTTATTATTTTCTATCTTTTCTTGTTCCATTTTAGAGTATTGGTAAGCCTTCTTCACCGAGTATGTACCTTCATCATTAAGGGACCAGATTACTCCATCTCTACGAGGAGATATAAGTATAAATGGGTCTAGAATTTTAGTAGCATACTCCCGAGAAAAGTTATTATAAATCAATTCAGTATTATATTTTCTAGATTCTTAATCATAAGGTCAGTGACCTTTTCCAAATTCAAATGTATAGGTTTTTTAATACCATTATAATTTGTGATACATTTATCACTTTGTAAGTTAATATTTAAGCCATCACCTACCTTCAATTTAGTATGTTTTTCCATCAAATCTCTTCCTACCATGAGACTTATCCAATCCTGTGAGGTTGAATTTCCCAACTTGGTTACAAAAAATGAGCAAGAGTGAAAATATTTTCCTTTTAAAATTTTGTAGAGTAAAGATACAGTGTTGGAGATTAAATTCCAAGCTTGTTATTCAAGCATTGTTAGATTCATGAGATTCAAATCCCTGGACCATAATCCACCAATAAACTTGCTTTCGTAAGGGAAGGCCAATCATCCTCAATGAAGTTTATTAATATTTCTTCTTTATTTAGTAGCTACTTGGAAAAGGGATGTACTTTTATCTCCTCTTTTCAACCAGGTATTTTTAGACATGAAAGCCCATAAATTTTTTTCTCTTTTCCAAATGAATTTAATTTATTTAACAATGTTATTGTAATTTTCTGTATTGTTATTATAATTGTTGTTACATTTGTAATAACTTTAAGTTTATCCATCAACAAAACAATTTTTTCCTACTATTATCAAATTTCTTTTTTACTACATATTGTTAATAATCTCTTACACTGGTTTAAGTTCATAATAAAGATGTTTTTAGTAGTACCATGTATTGTTTTCTTTTTCTCCCCGACTTTTATAGGAAACAAAACCACTCAAGCATTAAGGAAAAGTAAGGCCCCGTTTGGTTCGTGAAAATAATAGGTATTTTCTGTTTTTATTTTCTATATTTTCTAAAATGCTAATGAAAACTTGTTTGGCTAAAGAAAATGAAAACAGTTTTCTGGAAAATAAAATGAAAACAATGCTATATTAGAGAACGTGAAATCGACGTTTTCCATATTTTCTAAAAATATTGAAACTGAAAACGAAAATCATTTTCTGAAAATATATTCTGAAAACAAAAACAGAAAACGTTTTCATAAACCAAACAAGGCCTAAGTCCATTTTTTATTACAAAGGCATCCATCAAGTAGTGTTTTGATGATGCTATCTCCTTCTCTTTCTATTAGACCAAGAGAGGGTGCAACCTTTACTAACAAGTTCTTCCAACTTTTTGTGTTTAATAAACCCATTAAATCTCTTCATACAATTTTTAAAGTTCCGATCTCCTCCCATTTTGTCTTGAATGTATATAATATTATTAAAATCACCTATTAAATTTTAGGACACTTTCTTAGTAGGGGAACACTTGTTAACTTTATCAAGGGATATAATTTTATCTTTTTCATAAGGAAATACATATACATAGGTAGTATGGAATATTTTATCATTAAAATTATCTGTAATGCAGTGAATATAATTTTTATTTTTCTCAATTACTTTAATATTAGGCTGGTTTTTACTAAATAACGCCAAACCCCAACTCATACCAATTGGTTCAACCGTAATAATAAAATCTATTTTAATAGTTTTAGCCAATTTCATAAGTATAGGAAAATAATGTTTTGTTTCTGAAAGGAATAATACTTGAGGTAGACATCTCACACGAATATCAATCAGGGTCAAGATTGCCCTGATAGTTCCAGGCGACTTGTATCATTGATCGACGAGGGATTGAATCCAGTTGATCCTGCAAATCTCACTGGTTACATTCGTCGCACTTACTTCCTTATTCGCTTCACCTTTTCCCTTACCTACAGACCCATAAACCCTAATAAAATTGTCTTCTTGACTAAACTTCTATGTAACCAGATTTTTCCTTGCCTCTTCACCTTCTCCTGAGTTTTGTAAACTCTTGGGTTACTTTTGAATCTTTTCCTACTGACTGCCTACCCGCCACCATCTCGTCATCTTCATAAAAAATAGAGTATTATGTTTGGGATTGATATGTTGGTGAATTAAATTAAATTCATATGGTTGTGTTGGATAAATTTTGGGGTTTTGTGAAGGGGTGATGGTTTAAATTTGGTCGGTGGAGAAGGAGAGAGGAGAGGTCTTTGCTCGAGTAGATTAAGGCGGGTTCAGAGATAAAATGTATATAGGTTTAAGGTTAGGTGTTGTTTCAAAAAGGGAGGACGAGAATAGTTTGATTTGTGATGAAGAGGAATTAAGCTTAGTGTTAACCCCCGATGTAGGTTTAGAAGGTCAATTTGGTTTAAGAATGGATATATGCCGAATATGATAACTCCAACAAGTGGAAGTGGGGTCTAAAGCATTTTAACCATGTCAACTACCAACATAACAAATATTTCTTATTTTTTTTCCCTTTATATCTACCTTATCTTCATCATACGAGACTGGTGCAAATTTCACCATTATACCCACTTTAGTACCTTTTTTGTCTCTAATCTCTCCACTATCTTTAGTAACCTTAAATTCAAAAAATTATTCTGACTTATTCTATACAACAATCGTATTATTATCGTTAACACTCGTCATTGTACCTTCTCTATTAATAGTGAAATGACTGAGTTGGATTTGGTGATTTTGGTGTTCCAACTTAATTTGAAACTCTTCTTTTCACTATTAACAAAAATTTTAGTACTATGAGTATTGATTGAGATGGTCCATGTATAGTCCATATATATTAGTTTATATGTTTACTAATTTAGATGGTTAGTTGATGAAATAAATTATATATAAAATATAATATCAAATAAAAAATAAGCATGTAAATAAATGTATTAGGATTATATAAAATATTAATTTGACAAATAAATTAAGGAAAAGGAAGAAAACAAATAGTATATGCAATAACACCCAATCGTTACCTCCCATGTCCGATACCGTGACCTTAGCCACACTCACCAATTCCGTAAAACATTACTTAATATAGTATATATATTTTTAAAATAAATTACTACCAAAATGAAAGAAGATAGGACCAGCCGTAAATTCAAAGTAGCTGATGTAAAGGTTGTTATATTCAACATTTAAATGTATGACACATACATATTTTGATGACTAGGGGGTGTTTGCTTGTATTTAATGAGATCTTAATCTGGTTCGTTAAGACACTAGATCAATAAAACTGTTTGTTTTTGCTGTCCAATTCAGATCTGAATGGCTCTTAACGGGTCTGTTTCATTAAGATTTCAAACTAAGTCTGAATCATTCTTAACAGAATAAGTCCTATTGAGTTGTTTATTCAGCATTCAACACTTATTACTTAAAAAAACAAATGTCACCTAAACCTATTGACCACATATCTATATAATAAAATAAGATACACCTAACTTTTTCTATTAATATTCAAATTTCTCTATTTTTCTCATAATTCCTCCATTCTTCTCATAGTTTCTCATTCTTCTCATTCTTTCATTTATTATATATACACCCATTAAATAATATCTAATCCACTTAACCTTCATATAAATAAAATTATAAAAATTCAAATTAACTTACCTATAAATAAGATTTATTCATTTTTATTAAAATTTACAAAGTAATAAAAAACTTAAGAATTTATTATAAGAAAAGTTCAACTAGATACAATATAAAATTAAAAAAAACCACTTTACATTACAATATTTAAACAATTTTTTTAATTTTATATTCATTGTCAAAATATGTATAATTTTGAAAGAAATCATTTCAACTTTATAAAAACAAACTTTTCAAGACAAGAAATATATCGATTCATCCAATTAAAATTATAGAATATTAGAAAGTCAAGATGGAATTCATAGGATGATAAATATATATGTCTATCATATATAAATTTAAAATTAATAAATACTTAAGGATGATTAATAATTAGAATTATCTGATAATTGACCATTAACTTTCATTATATATCTATCTCTATATAATAAAATACTTTTTTAAACGAGTTGGACCCACTACAAAAAAGACGAGCATGATCGTCTTTGGTCCCTTAATTTATTTCTTCACATTAATTGCATTAATTTTTTTCTAATAAAAACTTAATTGTCCCTTGTCCTCCATTAGACATCTAAAAGTTCCGTATTTGATCAACGCTGACCGCAAACCTCTAACCTTAACCCAAATTATTAACCGTAACCTAAACCTTAATTTAACCTTAACATCAAATTCAACCTCAACCTTTGAATTAAACTTAACATCAACCTCTAACTTAAATTTAACCTTAACATTAACCTTAAACTTTAGCCTTAGCCTTAGCGTTAGCATTAGCCTTAGCCTTGGCCTTAGACTAAGAATTAGCCTTAGCCTTGGCCTTACCCTTAGCCTTAGCCTAAGCCATAGCCTTAGCCTTATCCTTAGTCTTAGCCATAGCCTTAGCCTTAGCCTTAGTCTTCGTCTTTGCCTTAGCCTTAGCCTTAGCCTTCGCCTTAACATTAAACTTATCCCTAGCCTTAGTCTTAGCCTTAGCCTTAACATTAACCTTAAACTTAACCCTTAACCCGTAAACCCTTAACCGATTATCCCCTTAACCTTAACCTTAACCTCAACCTCAACTTTTTAACTAATAACCTTAACCTCAACCTCAACTTTTTAACTAATAACCTTAACCATATCCTTAACCCTAACCTAACATTAACCTTAACCTTACTTAAACTTAAACATAAACTTCAACTTACATTTAAAATTAAACTTAAACATAAACTTAAACTTAACCTTATTGTTAACGTTAACCTTACCCCCACCCTAACCCTTAACCTTAACAATAATATTAACCTTAAATTTAACCTTAAACTCAACCATAACCTTAGATATTACACCCTAAACCTAAACCTTAAACTTTAAACCATAAACCTTAATCTTTACCTTCACCTTAACCTCAACCTTAACTTTAAACTTAAACCTTAAAAATTTGCCTTAACCTTAACCTTAATCCTTAAACTTTAAACCTCAAACCTTAACCTTTACCTTAACCTTAAACCTTAAACCTTAAACCTTAAATTTAACTTTCACCTTCACCTTCATGTATACTTTTTTAACCTTTATCTTAACCTTAAAGTTAAAACTTAACTTTAACCAGTTATAAAATTAATCTTAACCTGAACCATGAACCTTAAACCTTCAACCTTAAACCTTAAACCTTAAACCTTAAACCTTAAACCTTAAACCTTAAACCTTAAACCTTAACCTTAACCTTAACTTTAACCATAACCATAACCTTAATATTTAACGTTAAACCTTAAACCTTAAACCTTAAATCTTAAAACTTAAACCTTAACCTTAAATCTTACACCTTAACCTTAACCTTAAACAATTACTATAACCTTCACCTTCACCTTCATCTTAACTTTTATAACCATTATCTTAACCTTAAAGTTAAAACTTAACCTTAACCTGAATGTTAAACCTTAACTTTTACCTTGAACCTTAAACCTTAAACCTTTAACCTTAAACCTAAACCTTAACCTTAACCATAACCATAACCTTAACCTTAACATTTAACCTAAAACATTACCTTTAACCTTAACCTTAACTTTTATCTTAACCTTAACCAATTGAATATTTATAGTGTTAATATTCGACCTTAAACCTTATATCTTAATAAACCTTAACCTTAAACCTTATTATTTACATCTTAAACCTTAACTCTAACCATAACCTTAACCTTAAAATTAACCCTTAACTTTAATTTTAACCATAACCTTAACCTTAACCATATTCTTACACTTAACCTTAACCTTAATCTTAACCTTGACTTTCACCCATCAAATCTGGGTTCGATTCCTGTCAATGGAACAAAAAAATTCTTGAGTGTCTTCACACGGGTTTTACCTAGTCTATATATATGATATTTAAAATTTAACGTAGAAAGTTGTCGCTCCTATATTAAAAATCAACATTAAAGAAAAAAACGATTAAGATAAGTGTACGAGTCTTCCAAATATACACGACTCCTCAAGCATACTCTCATTTAATCATAACTAGGTTACCCATGTTTAGGGAGGGGACTCGAACCTTGCACCTCTTGCTTACCCCCTTTAAGGGATCAAGAAATGAAAAGGCTGAGGGGATTTGAACCTTGTACCTCCTAGATAAAAGACAGGGTCCTGGCCATTGAGCTAGTCCCAATGTTTTTTCCACAAACAAACCAAAAAATATATTAATTTTCTCCATAGGGATTGCTAGGTAAGACATATGTGTATAAATGATAAATAGAATTAATTGTGGTACAAAATATATGAAAGATAAATAGATGTTTGTTTGGTTTTTGAATATAAAAAGACTAGACGCAAGAATATTAATTAACTAAGATTAAAACAATATGAAAATAAAGACTAAAGGTTTAGACGCAGATATGAAAAGTATACTTGAGTCTTCCTAGGGATCCACCTAAGTTCATACAATTAGTGTTTTCGTTTAAGGGACAAGTTTGTAATTCTATATTAGTCGAGACTCTACAATCTCCTAACTCCCGTCAGGGTAGACTTAAGAGCTATCATAGGATTACGAACCCCGTCAGGGCAATTATAAAGTACGTTAAGATGATAAGTGAATTACCCAATCAGCTATGCGATTCGTTAATATTGTCAGGATCAATGACGAACACCACACGTTCATTAACTAGTTCAGTAATTAAACCCTGCCTTCCGGATGATCACCACTAGTGAATAACCTAATTACTATAACCTAATTCTAATTCCTGGCTCAATTAAAACTAGTAGACACGCATGAACTAATAAACAATATGAAAAACCTTTTTTTTTTTATCATCAAATCAAACTTTTCATTAAAAGAACAACTTCATAGTCATTACAAACATATGTGGCATTTACAAGCATAAGGCCCAACATGGGAACTTATACCTTGTAAGCCCACTACCTTAAAAAAAACATTACAAAAACTTTTTAAAATTAAAACATTACATCGGCCCACATTAGTGGGCTACTTCTATCAAACTATTACAAAGATACGACTACTACTATAACAAGTTAAAAACATATCAAAGTAATAACACTAACTTCTCAACTATTCCACTAACTACACTTTTCTTCAATCTCCTTTCTTTAATCTTCATTTTAGTCATATCGCATATTCGCCCAAACATTTGTTCTTCATTCAAAATTGCACCTCCATGCTCATTTTCATTCCTAAGCCACCATATATTATAGATATAAGTAGTAATTAGTAAACTGACTAGCATCTTCTTCTCCTTACACTTCATTTCCATCAATTTATCATTGAGTTCATCAAACTCTCTCGGAATCCATGTAATATCACAAATTCTCAAAATTCTACTAAGTAATCTTTTAGAAAAAGAACATAAGAAGAATAAATGTATATTATCTTCATTACCTGCTTTACATAATCTACATAATGGGTTAATTTGAGAACCCCATTCTAGCATCCTTTGCTTAGTATTAAGCCTGTTTTGTATGGCTAACCAAGAGATGAAAGAACATCTTGATATATTTGCTTTACCCCAAATCATACTACTCCATTTAACATCTTCTATACTTGTAATATTGTTGATATGAAACAGAGTCTTTCTAAAAGAAAAACCTCTTTTATCACTTTCACTCCATACTATATGATCACTTCCATTTCTAAGTTTAAAATCACTTAATTGAGGTAGAATCTTACCTACACATGGAGGTAGCCTCCACCTATCTTTTCCATAGCAATCACAGATTGTTTTATCACTATTTAAATTATCTTTTTCCAACTGTATACCCAAAATTTCTTGAATACACTTACCATTAAGCCATCTATCCCATATGAGGTAAGTATTCTTACCATTGTATACTTTATGAGTAATAAAATCATACGCAAAACTTCTAACCTTCATTAACTTTCTCCAAATCCAAGTATAGCCCTGTTTTTCCTCCATACTCCAGATACATTTGCCTTTAACTATATTGTAGTTCACCCACCTGCTCCACAAGTTATTTTCTTGTGAATACATTCTCCAGAATGTAAATAAGAGACATACAAGATTTAATTTTTCTAAACTAGGTATGCCTAAACCTCCTTTTTCTTTACTCTTACAAACATTTTCCCAAGCAATTTTGGCACCCTGTGCCCCTTCCATATTACCTTTCCATAGAAAGCTGTTCATAAGTTGGTTGAGCTTGTAAATAACTTGTTTGGGTAGAAGGAACACTCTACACCAGTAGAGAATTTTGTTTATAATTATACTCTTTATCAATTCAATTCTACCCGAGTAAGACAGTTTTTTTGAAGTCCACTAATTGATTGTACTGTATATTTTATCCACTAGCTTGTTACCTTCCTCTACACTTAGTTTTTTAGAGTGTAGAGGTACCCCTAAGTATCTAACTGGCAATTTGCCAATTTTGATGTTTAGAATCTGAGATATTCTTTCTTCAATCATTGCATTATTCCCACTTATATAAATTTCACTCTTCTGATTGTTAATTTGTAACCCTGAGAGTCTAGAAAATAAATTTAGTCCTTCTCTTACAATCTCTGCAATTTCAATCTTAGCCTTGAAGAACACTAACAGATCATCTGCAAAGATGATGTGGTTAAGCTTCATAATCTCACACTTTTGATGATAGTTAAACTCTCTCTTCCTAGCCATGTGTGTGAACAATCCTGTAAAAACCTCCATACACATTGCAAATAAATAGGGTGAGAGGGGGTCCCCCTGTCTCAACCCCCTCTTCCCTTCAAATAATCCACATGCCTCTCCATTCACACACACTGAATAGGTAGGTGAACAAACACACATCTTAATCTACTTTATAAACTTTGTTGGGAAATTGAAAGCTTCAAGAATATTAAGTAAGTAATTCCAGTTTACACTATCATAAGCCTTTTGAAGGTCTAAATTGATAGTGCAATTTGAGTTTGCACTTCTTTTATCATATCCCAACATTACATCTTGCGCAACCAAAATATTATCTCCTATATGTCTCCCTTCCACATAAGCTGCTTGGTTCAAAGAAATAATAGAATTCATAATTTTCTTTAACCTTTTACTCATAATCTTAGCCAAAGTCTTATAAGTGGTGTTGGTACACGATATGGGCCTGAACTTCTTTACATTAGAAGGCTTTTTCTCTTTAGGTATCAATACAATATTTGTTGCATTGACCTGTTTAAGTAACTTACAATTCTCAAAGCTTTGTTTTATTGCCTTAGTAAAATCTTCACCAATTGTTTCCCATGATTCTTTGTAAAAAGTTGAGTTTAAACCATCTGGTCTAGGGCTCTTCTTGGGATTAATTGAAAATAAAGCATTCTTTATCTCTATATTAGTAATGGGAGCAATAAGTGATTCTTGTTGATCCTCACTTAGTTGTTTCCCAATTAACAGTTTAAGTATATTACTTGAGCAAATTTCTTCTTTCTCATCTCTCGTCCCCAATAATTGTTTGTAGAAATTAACAAACTCTTCTTTAATCTGATTTGGATCTTCAATTATCTCACCATCCTCTTTTATCAAAAGAGATATATTATTCCTCGCAATTCTTCCCTTAATGATTCTGTGATAATAAGAGGTATTACTATCCATCTCATTATTAAATATAACTTTAGCCTTTTGTCTTAAGATTTTATGCTGAGTTAACATAGCTTCCTACAGTTCTGTACTAAGTATTCTTTCTTCATTAATAATACTTGAATCAAATGTGCCACTCATTATCTTCATCTGTACTATATTCAGCTGATCTTTAATAAGTTCATTATTTGTTGAAATTCTTCTAAAATACATATTATTAAATTTCTTTAAAGCAGTTTTTGTATTCTTTTGCTTCATACATAAGGAGAACATATAGTTCCCATCTACTTTAATACTCCATGCTTGTTTCACTATATCAGTATATTTATCATGTTGAACCCAAGCATCAAAAAACTTGAATTGACTTGCAACCATTCTCTTTTTACCTGCTAAGTTTAATTTGATTGGGCAATGATCAGAGGTTGAAGGTGAGTGTATCATTACAGTTGTGGTCAGGGTATCTAACCACTTTGCATTTATAAAGACTCTATCTATCTTGCTTACTCTTATATTAAGTGCATCCCTCTTATTTGTCCAAGTAAAATAGTGTCCTCCATATCCATGTTCTAATAATTCAGTATCCTCAATACATTCATTGAATTCAGTGGCTCCTTTATCTAAAACTGTACAATTTAGTCTATCTTGTATCTTGAGTATTTCATTGAAGTCACCCATGATGCATAACCTGTCTTTCTCAAATTTTTTACTCCAATCTTTCATGTCCTGCCATAATTTCTTCCTTTCTCCACTATCATTACTCGCATACACCATAGCTATGTATAGTTCCTCTTGATTTTCAATAATTTTCATTTGCACCAGAATAGCTTGAGAAGACTGTGAAATAACTTTAATATCCACAAACTTATTATCCCATAGTAGCCAAATCCTTCCACTAACATCATAACTATAATTATGAATCATTTCCATAGTAGGGAAATGTTTATTTACTATCTCAGAGTAGTTGTTAACTCTAACTTTTGTTTCAAGTAACCCAACTACTCTAATCTTATTTTCAATTATAAAATCCTTGACATCTAACTGTCTTATTACATTATTGAGACCTCTGACATTCCAAGCAAGGCAGTTCATATATTTGGAGGTCTTGTTATTTCTTCTCCCCCATTGTGATTAGTGATAAATTCCATTACATCTTGATTAATCACTTCCTCATTAATTTTATGCAACTCATTAAACTGATTAGTATTTGTAACTGAGCTTGATTCTCCATTTTGCCTGTTACTTCTACTATTTCCTCTAACAACATTCCATTCCTCCACAACCTTTTTCCCTTTATCATTCTTTGTACCATTTTCATCAGTGTTATTGACTCTTTTTGGTAACCATACCTTCTGGATGTTATTACATTTACTCTCCACATGTCCAAATCTCTTACACTTTGTACATATTATAGGCCTCCATTCATATTCAACCTTGACAGTTTGCAATTCTTCAAGCCCATTATCAACTAATAAATCATCTGGTAGCTCTTCATTTGTGTCCACTTCAACACAGACTCTAGCATATCCTATCCTTGTTTTTGATTCAGTAATGGAATCCATTTGTAAGGGAATTCCAATACCACTTGCTACATACCCAAGCCCTCTCTGTGTCCATAAATTCATTGGAACATTTAGTAGTTTAACCCATATTAGAACCTTTGAAACATCAATATTATCAAACTGCATCTCTGGTTTCCATGGCCTAAGTAATAGTGGTTTACCATTAATATTCCATATCTGCTCAAGCGCCTTGTTATAATATTGTTGATTTTCAAATCGAAAAACCACAATACCTTTAGAACTCGATTTTATGTCTACTTTCCCTAACTTACTCCATTGAAATTTCACAAAATTAGCAATAGCATAAAACGGTGGAGGGTTATCGAGAAATTGCCCCACTAAACTATTTGACCATTGTTCTGCTCCTTCATCTAATACATCCTGAGGCGGTTTGATTAGCTTCTTACCTTTAAAACTTGAAGGAGAGTGATGTTCAAGCTTCATAGACCCACTTGTACAACTACCAAACAAATTTGACCACGGTACATCTTTCTTATTAGTAGGTACACTTTCCGATTCAGTTGATACGACTCGATCTACATTAGCAATCACTTCTTCTACTACTTTCGTCACTGATTTCTCTGAAACAACAGTAGTTTCCATTTGCTCCTCTTCACCTTTGTAAGATTCCGGAGTATTGAGAAGATTAGGGCTCGGACTCGGAGTCAACATTTCGCTCGTTATGTTTCTATACTTCGTTTTAGTCTTCGGATTTGAACTGCTCACTTGATTTACTTTGCTCGATTTTAACACTTTCGTCATGTTTGGGAGATGAACACGATGTAGAGGTTAAGGGTGAGGGTGTGGTATATTTGGGGGTGGTGGTCGGTTGAAAAGATAAGATGAATGGGTAATATTTTTTATGTTGACTTGATGATAGATCCCAGATTTTGGGATAAACACCAAATCAGCAAAAGAAATAAGCAAAAATGGGTGAAAAGTGGATAAAAAGGTGAGAAAAAACAAAAATTGTATGGAATAAAAGTTAGGTTAGATGAATGGCTAGAGAGGATTTTTCTTTGTGTTGACTCTCATTTGACCAATATTGGATTAACAATATGAAAAAACTAACTTGAATTAAATTAAGACAATCCCAAATTCGAAAATACTAAATTAAATAAACTAGGGCTTAACCCATTATGCGATTCTCAAGTATTCGGAAGTTTAGCTTATACTGAAATAAAATACTGAAAAGAAATTAAAATTACACATATTCCTAATAACGGATATAAAATAAGAACCTAAATAGGAGAATGACTTGAGTTGTTGGTTGAAGACAAGACTTTCTCCACCTTCTGCTCTTGCCTCTGCCTTGTTCTCTCTCAGAAAATTAGAATAAATTTAAGCGTATGTGAAAGGTATTGAATAATGAGGTTTAGGAAGTCTTATATAGAGCTAAAAATGGATTAGGCCCCTATTAGACTTAATTAAATGACTTAGGACCTAAGTCCGTTTTACAATTTCAGCAACTGCTGAACACACTTTAGTAAAACAGGTGTAAATTTCACACCATAGGTCCAAATCACCTGATTCCACTTCTGAAATTTCGCTAACTTAGAGATGAACCTTTTTCATTTGAACCACCAGGTCTTAATTTGCACCATTTGGGCTTGTGGAGACCTAGAAGTGACGACTTTCCAGTTTCGAATGTTCCTCCTACTTCACTAAAGTGATATCTTTCTCTCTTTTGACACTTCCTCTTGCTCTTGGACTTTAAACTTCACTTATTCTCTTCAAATTAATGCCTTCTACCATCCATGTACCTAATAACTTCACACTAAACAAGCAAATTAACGCACAAAAGCTCTAAAAGTAACAAGAATACAAATCCAAAGGAAAAAAGTGTGATATATCAAAATATGCTTATAAATCAACTAAGTCCAATTTCTACCTAAAATGATGTCTCCAAAATGGATTTATCTATCATAAACATGGAGACATCAAGACCCCAAACTCAAACCTTTGTCGGGTCCCGACAACGTAAAGCACAAAAGTATAGGTCTAAGGTAAGAAGCAAATGCAGAATCTAAAGAATGATACCTAAAGAAAAACTTAAAATAAATATCATATAGTACAACCTAAGAAATAATGCACACATACACCTATCATACAATATCAAACACATAAACAATATCAACCCAAAATTAATTCCACAATGTTAGAAGGTTACACTTGATACTTAGCTCGAGATGGTGGCTATAGAGTGTTCATCAATCTTTACTCGCTTTGAACGCTCCACTTCTTTTTTTGAACAGGTAAGTAAATTTTATTGCTCAAATATTACCTCGTTACAATGTTAAAGAAATGACAAAGTCATCTTCATGTTTTTCCAAACTATCTAGGAAGAAAATTAAAAAAAAACTAGACAGTTAGGTGTAAAAAAACTATTACATTTGAATTTATAGGGACTAATGTGCAAATTGTTATAACTTTGGCAAGTGATATATCAAATTTGTCTTCCAGCATGCTAAACTACAGAAACATTAATTTCGTTTGTGTTGTTGTGTTACTCCTTGGAGTCCCCAGTTTTGAGCGATGATTTGGTTGTGGATTGACGGTTTAAAAGAGCAATTGAACCATAGCTTGGCCTGAACATCCCTTCGAATTTGATGAAGTACAACATCAAACTTCTCAAGTTGGTTTTGGTGAAGTTTTTTGTTCCTAGTATACCAGATGTTGTAGAGAAAACTTTGGAAGTTTATGATAAAGACCAAGTCTTTGAGGTTATTTCTTTTACTTCTCAATGTAATCCACTTGACTTTGTCAATCCAATTGGAGGTATTGTCTTGACAGCCATGATACTTGCAACATTCCTTCAATATTTTCTTTGAGTAGAGGCAATCCATGAAGAGATGATCACGCGTTTCATTATCAGCGTTGCAAAGAACTCATACCTTATCAGTGTTGATTCCCCATTGTTCAATTCGATCTCGAGTAGGTAGTCTATTTAGAAATGCCAACCAAGTAAGAAATTGATGTTTAGGTATAGTTTGTTTATGTCAAACTGCAGAGATCCATTGTAATATTTCTCAAGGAGTATGAAGATCATTGAGGAGTAGTTTCGATGAGAAATTTTATGAACCACCACATTTCCAAATAAATTGATCATCTACCTCATTGAGTACAATTTGTTCAAGGTAAGGTTTGATCCCAATCAAGTATGTGGGAAGTCTCCACCTCTGATTTCCAAAATACTGAGCAATATTTGTGTGCTTGTATTTATATAAAGTATGAGTTTCAAATTGATAGAGATATCGAGTCTGTGAGCCTTGTATCCATCTGTCTTCTGTGATGAAAGTGTTTTTACCATTACCAACAATATGGTGTATATATTTTTGAGCCAACACTCTGATCTGTAGCATTTTTCTCCATGTCCATGGTATGACTTGAGTTGATTCAATACTCCAAACACACATTTTCCACCCAGTCACTTCTTTTTCACAACCCATATATTATCCTCTGTCTCATAAAATCTCCAAAAAGCTTTTAAAGTTGCTATCTCATTAAAATGTTTGAGGCTAGCCACTCCTAGTCCTCCTTCTTTTTGATTTTTACAAAGAAGCTTCCATGAAACCTTAGTACCTCTGTAGTCTGTTGTGTTACCTTACCATAAAAATCTTGAGAAGTTACTTTGAAGATTCTTTATTACTTTTTTTGGCAGGATCATAACTGAGCACCAAAATCTCACTTTGCTTGGTAACATAGTCTTAATTAGATGAAGCCTTCCTGCAAATGTGAGGAATTTATGTATCCAATTGTCAATACTTGAGAAAATATTCTTAACAAGATTGTGACAAGCTGTAGCATTAGGAGCTTTTGTTGTTAGCGGAGTACCAAGATATCCGACTGGTAGTTGGACTTGCTTCACTTGAAGTATATTGCAGATCGTTGAGAAAAGCTGTTGTTCATTTCCACTAAAGTATAGTTCACGCTTGTCTGCACTTATCTTGAGTCCTGATAGTCTTGAGAAGAGGTTGAGTCCTTCTTTAAGTTCAATAGCTGAGTTAATATCCCCATTTAAGAAGAGAAGACAATCATCAACAAAGATGAGATGATTGAGCTTAATTTTATAACATCTTGGATGATAAGTGAAGTTTTCTGAATTGCCTACTCTGTTGAGGATTGCACTTAGAGCTTGCATACAGATGACAAATAGGTAGGGTGATAGAGGATCACCCCGCCTCAGTCCTCTTTTTATATGACAATAAAAATCAAAATCAAGAAATAGATGTAGTAAAAATGCAACAACAGAGAAATTTTCCGATCCGATGGAAGTACGTTGAAACCGCCATGAAAGCTCAAGTAGACTAATCATGGCTATGGAACCGAAGGTTCGGGCACTTCAACTTTCACGGGTTAAAGATTCTCCATCAGAAAAATATGATAAAAAATCTACCAGTCATCCAAGTGAATAACGACGTGTGCGAGAGATGCCTAGAAGGAAAACAACATTGAAAGCCATTCCCTTCAGGCGAAGCATGGAGAGCCAAACACGTGTTAGAGCTGATCTATACAGACGTATGCGGACAATGGGGACTCCAACATTTGAAAATAATAGTCACTTCATCCTTTTCATTGATGACTATACTAGAATGACTTGGGTCTACTTCATGCGAGAAAGTAAGAAGTATTCAATATATTCAAGAAACTCAAGAATCTTGACGAGAACCAAAGTGGTCGACGAATTAAAGTAATTCGAAGTGACCGAGGAAAGGATTATACATCAAAGGAGTTCCACAAATTTTGCAATGATGAAGGAGTCAAACACCAGCTAACTGTCGGCTACGCTCCAGAGCAGAATGGCGTGTCAGAAAGGAAGAACAGAAGAGTCATGGAGATGGAAAGGACTATGCTAGTAGAGAAAGGAATGCCAAAGGAATTCTGGGCAGAAGAAGTATACACCGCAGTCTACCTTCTCATCAGATGTCCAACAAAGGTCGTACAAAACAAAACACCAATTGAAGCATGGGGTGGAAGGAAGCCGTCAGCACAACATCTCAGAGTCTTCGGAAGAATCTGCTACGTGCATATCCCAAAAGATAAATGACACAAATTAGAAGTGAAGACAGAGAAAGGAATATTCCTCGGCTATAGCTCAGAATTAAAAGGCTATAGAATCTACAATATAAAAAAAACTTATTGTTAGCCGTGATGTCGAGTTTGACGATGGAGTAGGAAAGATGGAATGACAAAGGGTGCGCAATGTGGATAATACCGCCGAAGAAGGTCCACAGGATAATCAGGAACCCACATCACCAAGACCTCCAAGATCATCTTCATCTTCATCCAGTGATGATGAGTCATCTCCAGAAACACCAGGCAAGACAAGGTCACTTAGAGACATATATCAAACATGCAATTTCGTGACTTTGGAACCCGAAAGTTTTGAAGCAGCATCAAAACAAAAAGAATGGGTAAACTCAATGGAGGAAGAAATCAAAATGATCGAGAAAAACAAAACATGGGAGTTGGTAGATCGACCAACAAATAAAGAAGTCATCGGAGTCAAGTGGGTCTACAAGACAAAGCTCAACCCAGATGGCTCAATCCAAAAACATAAAGCAAGACTGGTTGCTAAATGGTACTCAAAGCTACCAGGTATTGACTACAACGAGACATTTGCTCCAGTTGCACATTTAGACATTATAAGAGCACTTATTGCAGTAGCTTCTCAAAAGCAATGGAAAATATATCAACTAGATGTGAATTTAGCGTTCTTCAATGGCTACCTAGAAGATGAAATATATGTCGAGCAACCTCAAGGGTTCATAGAGAAAGGCCAAGAAGATCAAGTTTTAAGACTACAAAAAGCACTATACGGACTCAAGCAAGCTCCTCGGGCGTGGTATAGTCGAATAGACAATTACTTCACTGATCGAGGATTCACGAGAAGTCAAAACGAGCCTACTCTCTACATTAAAAACCAAGGTGATGATAACAGACTCAGTGTCTCTCTTTATGTTAATGATCTCATATATACAGGAAACAATGAGAAAATGATCAATGAATTCAAAGAAGACATGATAAAAACCTTCAAGATGACGGATCTCGGGTAATGCACTACTTTCTCGGCATTGAGGTGAGACAAGATATGAAAGGAATGTTCATCTCACTGAAGAAATATACAGAGTATTTACTAAAAAAGTTCAAGACGTATGGATGCAAGACTGTTGCTACTCCTCTGGTCACCAACGAAAAACTAACTAAAGAAGACGGCTCAGTTAAGATAGTTACAGCAACTTACAGAAGTCTCATTGGAAGTTTGCTATATCTTACTGCTACGAGACCCAATATCATGTACGCATCTAGTCTACTATCAAGGTTCATGCATAGTCCAAGTCAAGTTCACTATGGAGTAGGAAAAAGTATATTAAGATACTTACAAGGTATAAATGACTATGGCATTTGGTACGAGCCTAGCACTGACTCAAGACTGACTGACTACACAGACAGCGATTGGGCTGGATCAGTAGATGCGTGCCCAATTCCGGCCTCACCTAATTCCGGCCTCACCTTCCCACCTTTTTTTCTTTTATTATTTCGCCTTTTCATTCACCTATTTCCAGCTTTTATTTTTATTCATTTCCTTATCTTTTCTTTCGTTTTTCAGAGTTGATGCGTGCAATAATGGTGTTATCCACCTTGGATCTCGTGTATTGACTTCTATGCAAAATTTGAATCCTCATTCTTGCTATTTTGGACCTCATTTTCCCCACAAAATCTTCCTTTTCAGCTTTTTTCTAACCTCCCTCCTCTGCTTCGTCTTTCTCACTTTTCTCCCTCATTTATCATCCTTTCCTATTGATTTTTTCTCCTTTATCTTGCTTTTTGAATTCTCCACATTTTGAGTACCATGCCTCCTAAGGGACGAAAAAGCGCATCACGTTACAAAAAGGTTGAAGATACGCAGCTGGATGTTGTGAAATACATCCCAATCTCACCCACCATTGTTGTTAGCAACAACTTGCTTTAAAAACTATGCCAGTAAGCAATTATAATGGTAATGAGTTGGGTAAATGTGTTCTTAAAATCGCCAGTGAATCTATCGAATCCATCTCACATGTACAAGAAGAAAACAGGGCTTTGAGTCCTATCGATTCAGAAGTTGAAATTGTTCCTGAAACTGCTCTTGAATCGATGACCCAACATTTTATTGAAGATTTAAATGGTATAAAAGATGCACCCAATCAAGATGTGCCAATTTGGGCAATTTTTTTGCCAACTTTGTTAAGGAAGACTTGAAGCTTCCAAAGTTTAAGCCTGAAATGGTGAATGGAAAAATAATGGTAAAACCACCCAAAGAAGTGTCCAAAGCAGGAGAAAACACATGGAAGAACTGTCTTGTTGGCCAATTTTTTGGTGAATCTCTAGATTTCTAAATGATACAAAATATGGTAAGTTTTCAATGGAAACATATGGCAAAGTGGATATCATCTAAGTTTTATCAAACGTGTTTTTTTTTTCAAATTTCAGTCGGAAAATGAACTTGAGATAGCTTTACAACACATGTGGCATGTGGGTGGTCACATAATGGTTCTAAAAAATGGACATCCAACATGAAATTGGATGAATTTGAGGTTAGTAAAATGCCTATGTCGGTCAAGCTCAGAATGATACCACTACAGTTATGGACACAAGAAAGACCTGGTTATGTTAACATTGCTATATGTGTTCCTATTCAAATGGAATCAATAACAAATATGACAAATCGTCTTAATTATGATCGCGTTTGTATTGAAGTGGTACTTCACAGGAAATGCTCATAGATATTCCAGTGGATCTTGATGAAGACGGAGTCCACACCATTGAGGTTACTTATTAATGGTATCCTCCTAAAAGTGTTGTGTGTAAGGCTTTCAATCATAGTGACAATCAATGCCCAAAAAAACTACTCAGAAGCAAGTTTGGAGGCAAAAAGTTGTAGACAAAGGCAATTTTTTTTCTCATAATGAAAAAAAAGAAGAAGAGACTCAAGTCAAAACAAAAAAAAAGCTATCAGAGATCTCAATTCCTCCTAGATGAAACCAACCACTTAACAACAACCAAAGTGCACAAGTTCCACCTGAAGCCATACCGTGGCTCACCCAACCTAACGAAAATAGGCCATTCTGTTTACCACCTTTGGGACTTCGCCCACCCGCAATTCAAGAAGTGAGATTCGAACCAGATGCAGGTATGATCAACCAGTTCATCAATATTGGTCAATACAGTAGAGCTGCACGGGGAGATCCTATTCGAGCCATGTACAAATTGATGCAAATTTGTGATGCATATATCACTCCAGGAGTTACCCAGGAACAAATGTACTTCGCTATGTTCCCATTCTTCCTTAAAAGAGGAGCTAGTGAGTGGTATGATCAACAACAACATGAGGAATCGCTACTTGTGATCAATTGCAAACTGCATTTTTCGATAGATATTATCCTCAGAGTGGCAGATGGAGTGGACAACTTGATTTAGCAGGTTTACTCAGAGCGTCTTTGGTATTTGTAATAGGAGCTCGCGACTCAGGCCAACTCCTTTCCACTTCAACTATTTGTGCCATACCAGCTGCAACTTCTATAGGATCCACGGACACAAAACCTCCTCTTCAAAAATTATCTAATTTCAATTCTACCTCGACATTGACGCCTTGATAGAACATCGCTAATTGAAGCGCTGGAGTGTAACCATGAAATGGAGATCTAGACAATTTTTGTCGAAACCTTGTCAATGCCTCTCCTACACTTTTGTCATTCTCTTGGCGAAAACTTGCAAGTACTATTTGATCCTTCATTCTCATACTTTGCGAATAATAGCGATCAAATAACTTGACATGTAGTTCGTCCCATGATGCAATCGAATCTGATAGTTGACAACCCAACCACTCACTAGCACCACCGGTCAAGAAAAATGGAAACATAAAGTAATACAGCTACTTGAGCGTAATGCCCTGAGTAATGTACGCATCACAAATCCGCATAAAGTTCTAAAATTGACCTCACCGGATCTTGATGTGATGCACTACTATAGTTTCCAATGCTAAAAAATTGACTAAGCATACCTTGATCGGGCTTGAATCGGGAGGCTTGGATCACTAGAGGGCGAATCCCTGTTGGTTGTACTCGAAAAGTGATGTCTCCTCTTTTTTTCTATATTTATATGCTTAGGAGACATCAAATTAGGTGATTATCTGACTATTTTGATATACTTTTGGACTAAATATGCAATAATTCGATTTTCCTCTTTAATTTCTAGTAATTTTAATTTATTAAACTTTTGCGCGTAATATTGTGTATTTTAGTGAAAAGTTTGTAGGTTTTGAATACTAGCTAGGAGAGGAGTTCGAGAATAAAGTCAAAGATCGTGATATGAAGTCAAAGCATGAAGACAAATCCCGAAAGAATTGAGATTTTAGAGCTGCAAATCTGGAAAGTTGCCAAAGATTGCTGATTTCGAGCCACCTAACATTATATTTAGCCGCTGAATTGTGAAGAGAAAACGTGCCCCATTGAGTTACGGAACTTTAGAAACTGGAATGAGGTCAATCCGAGTTGAAACGAGTCGGTTAGAGCTGTTTAAGTCGAGGTGCTGCAGCAGTTACGGGATTTTGGGCTAAGATAATATACTTGGGTCTTTATTATTTCATTTAAACTTAAGCCTAAGGTCCAATTCCGAATTTTTTTAAGTATAAATAAGGGTTTTGACTTCTATTTTTCACACAATTCATTATTTACAAAGTCAGACAAGAAGAAAAGAAGCAGAAGCAAGGAAAAGAAGAAGCTTGGAGCTGGAGACTGTCTATATCTCCACATTGCAGCCGAATCATCTTCCTAATTAGGTTTCTTATTTCTATTTTTGTAAAACAATTATGAATTCCTTTCAATTTATTTTCTTAGTTTTTACAATTATGAGCTAATTTCATTTGGTACTTGAGAACGCGTGGGTTGAACCCCAATCTATTCCATTCCATGTCTTTGAATTTGGGATTATTTTAATTGAAATCGAATTGGGTATTTAATATTTTTCTTTAATTTACATTTATTGACTATTATTGAAGTAATTAATCAATTTTAGAAATTAGTACTTAGGCTATTCCAATTAGTGGCAATTGGATCACCTTGACGGAGGGTCTAGGTACGGAACTAATTAATGAATGTAGGATATAAATTATTTGACCTTGACAGGCTTAATTAATTCTACGGCCAATTGGGTAGTTAGACTTTAATCATTCGAAGGTGGACTATATTCACCCTGACGGGGTTTGTAGCACCTGAGAAGAGCTCCTTAGTCCACCCTGACGGGGGGTAAGGAGATAATTGAATCCCGACCAATATTATTTACCAAATTCATCCCTTAAACAAATACATGGAATGATTAGATTTAGGTAAAACCCTAGCGTTACTCGAGTACTACCTCTCATATCTCGCGGCCAACTATTTTTACTTGCGTCTAGCTTACATTTGCATTAATTTAGTCTTTTAATTATTTGTCTTAGTTATTAGAAAAACAAACAATCAATCTTAAAATCATTTACTTGCTTTACGTGCAATTAATCACTATCTGATAAACATTAGAGTCAACCAATCTGTCCCTGAACGAATCTGTTTATCACTATTATTACTTGGGACAACCGTACACTTGCAGTTGTGGTTCTCTTTTCTTATTGCATTTATTTTAGAACACACTAAGGACCACCAAGTTTTGGTGCTGCTGCCGGGGACGGTAGCGTGTGACCCCGATGTTTATCCTTTAGTGTTAGTTGCATTTTTATTTTTCAGTTTTACGCTTTGTTTGTTCATCTTTTTCAGGTTTTTAGGTTTGGTGTATGCGAAGGAGACTCTTTAAGGATCTTGAGACATTACCTCCGATCCTTGATAATCCTGAATCATTAGTCAGACTTGCTAACAAGAGAAGGAAAGAACAATAGGCACAAGAAGTAGAAAGACTAGCGAACGAAATGGATAATCTTAATCTTCACAATCAAAATGAACCAGTAATTCAGCTAGACGCTAATGGTCAGCCAATAGCGCCACCAGTTGTTCCTAATCCTCCGGTCCAAATCCAAGTAGCCAAACCATGGTTCCTTACCGGTCCAACACAAGAACCATTCCTTGCTCCTCCTCTTGAAATTGGCTCAGCTAATATCAATGTTCCGAGATTTCGTCCAGATTCGGGTATGTTAGCTCAGTTTCAGAATTTCAGAAATTTTCGTGGCAAGCCCGGAGAAGATCCAATTCGCGCAGTACAAATATTTATGCAAATCTGCGATTCGTACATCACTCAAGGGGTAACAAAAGAGCAAATGTATTTTGCTACAGACCCCCAACTCAAAGTTGTATCGTCCCGATACAATAAAGATAAAAACAAAGGGAAGTCTCTAAATACACACCTAGGTCAACTAAGCATAGAGGGACGAAGATAGCAGAATATGGAGAATAGACTCAAAGCAACTACTCATAAAATTTCATGTAATAATATTTAAAAACTACATACCTGTACACTTCTTATATCCGCAGTCAACACGGTTTGAATTCAATATTAGATTAGCTTCGCAATGTAAGAAGGAGAGGAACTTTACTCAGTTCACCAAGGAAGCTATAGATTGTTCATCGAACTGTACTAGTATCCAAAGATCCACTTAACTACTCACTATTGGCTCAATCACTTCTCGATTACATAGCAAAGAATCAAAAGGTCTTTAAGGTTGTAATTTAGGCTTAGGGACGGTATGATAGGTATATTTGGATAATTTAGAGTGAGCTTTTGGCTCTCTCCTCACTAGCCATCAACGAATCGCCCTAGAGCTTGAGTTACTCTCATAAAACGTTTCTCACTCAACCCAATGATTTTCTTTGATGCAAAAAGTAGCATCCCCAATAACCCAATTAAAGCATAAAGATGTTCACATAAAATTCCTCTTTGCCGGTCCGAATATATATTCTTTTCAATTCAAGTTCTACAGCTATGATTCTCTTTTTAATGTTGAGATATCACGCTATTTTTTCATATATATATATTTTTTTTTCTTTTTATGCCCTTGTTGGCAATTTTAGCTCGTAGCTTCTTTTTCATTCACTATTACCTCGGCAAAGGGTTTCAATATAGACCTGTGAATCATCATCAATATAATAACAAAGCACAATTAATAAGCTCAAAAATCCCAACCCAATAAAAATTCCCATAATGGTGGATCCACCACCCCAAACTCAAGTTCTAAAACAATTGTCTATGCATCACGATTCGAGTGCGGGTCATATGGAAAAGTCCTATAATCTAAAGGGATACGGCTTATAATGTGGTTGAATAAAAAGGCTTTAGAAAGGCTAGATAGGGCTGAGAAGGATATAACATATTAAATCAAATAACAAGGTGAGAAGGTATAAAAAGGATTTAAGTGGCTTCAATATGAATGAACTGCCTTAATCACTTTCTACACCATGTAATTTAGTTATTTTCTTACCTTTAGCACTTTCATCAAATGGGTTCGTCAACTGGCTTGGATCTCACGGCCTACAAACCACTCAAGGCTCCCTGAGATCGAACATACTTTCTATCGCATTGCTTACTAATCTTTTCTTTACTATCAATGTGTGTTTTCCTGCAAATACTTCAAAGCATACAAAATAAAATAGCTCCTAAACATACTACTTTCTATCATTAACTTACTGAGCTTATGCTTTCAAGCTATTAAACACACTCTACTTACATCTAATCCTTCAAAAATTTTAATTTTACCTAAAAAAACAATAAAACACATAAAAATGGAGATGAGAGACAACGAATCCCCACACCCCAAACTCAAAAATGAGTCGTGTCCCCACGACTCGAAAAGACTCAAAAATAAAATAAATGAAAAATAAAATTTTACAGATATTGCACATAAAGAAAAGGTAAGGAAGAAAGAAAACATACTCTTCGAGGCTTATTTACCTTGCCTGATTAATACCCGGAATAGGGTGCAGTGCTTTCCATGTACGTAAATTTCATGTATCACCAATTTCGCTTTACCTTACATCTTCTTATGCTCCATCCCAATCAATCTCACTCTAGAAATCTTTTATTAATCTTCTTCCAACTTTGCTCTCGAATACTCTCTCATGTGACGGTGTTCATCCAGGAACATGTTTTGAACACATCTACTAGCGTTCCAGAAACTTTTGTTCATCTTGGGTTAAAGGACTATCGATTGTAGAGGTTGTGGTGTCTTCCTTATGAAAGTTTAAACCTTTTTGCTCTTTGAATTCACCACAACTATCTTTTCTCTATTCTCTTGATCCGATTTACCTTGTAGTTATTCCCGAACTCGTACCCATCTCAATTGAAATCTTATTGATCTTACCCAATACCTTGCTTTGATTCTTCATATCCCTTAACACTTGATAATATCTCTATTCTTTTCATCATCTGTTTTGACCCCCAACTCAAAGCCTTGAGCACTCTTGAAATTTGTAACTCTTGATCATAGGTGGAACAAGCTTTATTTGGCTTAGGAAAGGTGTTAGGATGACTATTATCTATGTGGGTATGATGGAATCAGGCTTTAATGATGAGGGTTTAAGGAATTTTGGAAAAAGATTTTGAAATTCATGGTTTTCATTCTTGGATTCTAGGTGTTTTGATATGATTTGGGTGCTTGAATCTTCTTGGTAATGATGTAGGGAAGGATTTGGATGTGAATTCATGGTGATTTGGTCGTGTTTTGATGTTGGGTGAAGGTTTGTTGAAGCTTTAATGGAGTTGGGAGAGGTTTGGAGAAGAAAGTGAGGCTTAAGGGTTGAGAAATTCGGATTAGAACTCACTTCTTACTCTTTATAACCTAACAAACGCAATAATTTTTTATCTCCAGCGGCATCGGGCGGTATACCGGAGGTGAGGCCCGGTATACCGGAGCTTCTGGTCCATCAGATCCAAGCTTCGTCAAAAAACCCGTGTTGCGAACCCGTGGGCTTGGGTTTTTGTCCTGTCTGGTATACCTGAGATATGGCCCGGTATACCGGAGCTGCTTGCTTTTGAATTTTACCTCTCGGCATAGAACCCGTGACCAGTACCCGTGGCCTCGGGTTTTCTGACCTGCGGTATACCGGAGGCAGGTCAGAATACTCCTAAAAAATTTCGTTTTTGCTTCCCAACTCGATTTCTTTAATACCTAACATCCAAAAACACTAATACCTTTCTCAAATACGCAATATCAACTAAAAACAACTAAACTAAACTAAAATATAACAACATAAATTACTATGGGATGTCTCCCAAAGGGCACTTTTGTTTAACGTCTTTCAAAGTTAGACGAGTTACCTCGGTTATTTCTTTTTATAGCCTTCTCAGCAGTGAGTGAGATGATTAACACTTACCAATCTGAGCTTGCAACCCTTGATAGCTTTTATTTCGACCACTCCTTCTGAGATGATTTGCGTGATAATATAGGGCCCCTTCCAAGAACTGCTATGTTTGGGGTTGGGAGGTTTTCATCCCACCTCGTCTCCTACCCCAAACTCAATCTTTTTCTCCATGGTTTCTTGGGGGCTTACAGGTTCTAGCTTCTTGGTTACAACTCTGATTGGATATAGTTCTTTTGACTCATTTTTCTTTTTCTTCTTCCCCGAAACATAGAACGTTTCAGACTTATCTTCAATACGGAGAGTCACGGTTCCTTCATTCACATTCACTATAGTATCGCTGGTGGCTAGGAATGGACGCCCAAGAATGAACGGGACGTTCTTATATGCTTTATAGTCAAGAATAATAAAGTCCATGGGAATAACAAGGTTACCTACTTGGACGAGCACGTCCTCAATTACTCCCCACGGCTTTGCTGTTGATTGATCCGCAAGTTGTAAGGTTACGGATGTCGGTTTCGCATCACTAATTCCAATCTTCTTGAATATACTTTTGGGCATGATATTCACACTTGCCCCTAAATCACACATGGCTTTTCCATGAAATATGCCACCTATTTTGATTGGGAGGTTGAAACCTCCAGGATCTTTAAGCTTCGGTGGTAGTCTTTGCTGAACTTGTGCTGATATCCCTTCATTGAGTGTCACAGATTTGGATCTTGTGAACCTTTCTTTATTGGAGAGTGCCTCCATAAATAAATTATCATAGTTTCGCCTTCCTTCCATAGCTTTAAGTAAAGGGACGTTAATTTTCACTTGTTTTAACGCCTCTATACACTTTTGTTGTTGCTTCTTTGGATAAGCGGGATAGTGGCAATGTATGGGTGGTTGTCTTGCTCTACGTCTCTCTTCAATTCTTGATTCATCAACCACTCTTGGCTTCCCACTTTTATCGTGTTCAAATTCTTCAACCCAATCTTCAACAATTATCTCATCTAAGTGCATCCGACTTACGTTTGACTTGTTTGGTAGAACATCCCCTTTTGATGGAGATGGTAGCGCTTCGGTGATTATCTCACCGTGTTCTTTTATCTTTTGAGCTTGAAGAATAATAGTCTTAACCTTGTCGTCAACGTATTGGATCTTCTTCATGTTAGTAGTTGTATCTTGGGTCAATTGTAGGAGTTGACTTTGCATTTGTTCTATGATTGTAGTGAGCCGCATTACATTCTTCTCTAACAGTTGATTATGTTGTTTTAAATCTTGATTTTGTTGTTGCAGGCTTTGCACTACAGATGCATCGATCTTTGATTCAAGTATGCTCATATTATCCTTTGAGAAGTTAATGAATTGACTAATAGTCTCTTTTAACTCAGTGATTTCTTCTTGAGGACGTGATTGAGTCTGACTTACATTATGCACATTGCAGCTCGGTGGTTGATTAGCTTGATTTTCATAGGCTTGTTCTTGTAGGTATAACTGTTGAGGTGGATTTGGGATGCTTTTCTTAACTGTTATAGCGAGCTGTTGTATTTGATCTTGCAAGCTTGAAATCCTCGCTTCTTCTTCTTTGTTAGTGGTAGGAGTTTTTTCTTGTGGACAACTCATGTTGTTCTCAATGATTGTTTCGATACCACTCTTTGCTTCTTTTGGATCCATAGAGAAAAATTACCACGACCCATATTATCTGCTCTCAGCCTTGACTCTCTATTGAGTTCATTATAGAACATGAATAATTGTAATTGTGGCGTGTATCCATGTAGTGGACTTCTTGCCAACATCTTTTGAATTCTCGTCCATGCTTCGCCAACATTCTCTCCGGCTTCTTGTAAGAAATTCATAAGCTCCAATAGTTCCTTCACTCGCATACTTGTAGGATAAAATTTATCAAGGAATCTTTCTTGAAGCTTGTCCCAATTGGTTATTAGCTCGGGAGGTTGATCATCTAACCAATCGCTTGCTTTCCCGGTCAAAAAATTGAAACATTAAATAATACATCTGTTCTTGCGTAACACCTTCATTAATGTAGGCATCACAGAAGTGCATGAATTTCTGAACAGATCTGACCGGATCTTGATTTGTATCACCACTAAATTTCCCATAGCTCGCGAATTGATTAATTAAATCAGGATCAGGCTTAAATCTCACGGCTTGGATAGTTGGGATACGAATCCTAATGCGTTGAACTCGAAATTGGCTAGGTAAACCTAGCTCTAACCGTTGACTAGCCATCTAAAATCCTGAGAAAGACTAAAACAAAAAGAAAGCGTAAAAACTGAAAAAAATAAAAACTTCTACACTAAATAAACACAAGATAGATTTAATTTAAAGATAATTCCCCGGCAGCGGCGCCAAAAACTTGGTGGGGGCAAAGGTGTGATAAAATAATAGATAAATAAAGATAATAATAAAGAGCACACACCCTTGAGAACCACGGAACTCACTGCAAGTATCACAGATCGTTTGCAAGTTTTAATGATAAGTCAAGTTCGTTCACAGGGATTTCATCCGTTAGATCTACTTATGTTTAACAAGCGTAGATGAATTTATATGTTTAGAATAAAATATAAAAAGATAAAATAATATGAATAACTATCTGATGAGAAATAATAAATAAGATTAATAAATATGGATGTAAGTCTAATAGATTAGGGTTACTAATATGAGTCTTATTTTACTAAGTTGTTATTCTAACTTGTCACAGATTAAGCATTATATATTAACCAGGATTCTAAATTCTACCTAGCCTCTATTAGGCTTAGGAGCAACCTCTCCACTACCAAGGATTCCTAAGTAATGATTGGTGATTAAATCAAACCCTTATGGCTATCTAGTTAGGCAAAGGATCAAAACTAGACGATTATGTGGTGTTGTCAATAACTAAGAATAATCCTAAGATTGGCCAAATCTAAGGTTGTAACAATAAGTCAAAACACATAATAACAATGTACGCCAAGCTCAAATCAATTAAAATAACAAATAGTATTAATGAATGTAAAGACAAAATAATAACCCAACAATTAAAAGTAAAACTTACAGAATAAAAGCTTAGAAATATGGTGAAGCCACAATCTATAGCTAATTACCCTAGATATAGAGAAGGTGAGATGTAGAAGAGGAGTTTGTCACTCTCCAACTTCTTCTTCTTGTCTTCCTCTATAGGTCAGCTTGCTTCTTGGATGAATAACTTGATTCTAAGGATGAATAATTAATTAAAGGACTAAGCTATTATTTAAAACTGAGAAAATACAAGTAAGGACTAAGCCTAAGCTTGAAACTGAGCAAGGACATGTTTACAATGGTATAAGGGTGTATTTATAGGTGTTTAGGAACCCTAATTCGTTTTCTTGAAGGAGAAGGTAAGTAGTGGACTCCAAGCCCAACTCAAATTCGTAACCCTAAAACATGAAATCCGGCCCGTTTTTGTTTTGGTCCTAGCAGCTTTAATACTCATCCGTTTGATGCGTATGAGTAGTCGAAATTCATCGTCTCGGAAATATCGTCAACTTTTCTCTTGACCGTTTCTCCGAATTCCACACTGATTTTGAGATATAAGCTGATTTATGGTCGTAGGTGCTGGAATTCAGATTTATGACAGCTTTTCCTTTTCCATATTTTAGCTTTTCTTTCCTTATCTCCAATTACCATACTTATCTTCGTTCCTTATTTCTTAGTCTTTGACTTGGAATATAATTAATCTCCATAATTATCTTTAAAGCTTCACACTAAATAAATAATTAAACCCAATATGCTCTAAAAATAATAATTTACTAAATCAAGACTCAAAATAGGAAAGCGTAACATTTCTCAAGAAAATCGATTAGAGGACTTCCTAAAACACTAAAAATGATGTCTCCAACTACTATTAATTCATCACAAATAGGGAGACATCAGCTACATTCAGATTTTTCTTGATAGATAGAGCGAGTGATTGGCATGATTCACAAGAGCCGGGAAAGATTACTAATTGGGAACAGTTACAGGCTGCGTTTTTCGATAGGTATTATCCGTCCAACATGAGGTTAGATGCTCAACTCGAGTTAACACATTTCCGACAAGAATATGATGAAGCATTGGGTAGAAGTTGGTCGAGACTTCAGAATTGCTTACGAAGAGTCCCCAATCATGGCCTTTCAGATCAACATCAATTAAAAAATTTCTATAACGGTCTTGATGGGAGTTAACGAAAAGATTTAGATTTATTATGTGGTGGTGCATTCTTACGAGTTCAACCCGTTCATGCAAGAATCATTTTGGATAGAACAATCGACAATGAAGTGGGGTGGAATACCGTGAGAACACCAGCTAAAGGGGGAGTTAATAATGTCAACATGGAAGAGAAGTTCACCGCCTTAGAGAACAAAATTCAAACCACTTTAGAACAACAATTGAAACAACTCACGTTAGCCGTGAAAGAAGGTTTTTCAAGTAAAAAGGTTGAAGTGAATGCTACGCAAGAAGTATATGGATGTTCGAATTGTGGTGTTCAAGACCATGATTGGGAACATTGTGAGTATAATACCGAAGCCATGATGTTCGTTTTTTATAGGGGAAATTATAACTCGAATGGACAAGGATATCAACCCAACAGAAACCATCCGGGTAACCAAATTCTGATTTACCTGAAAGTACGCATGGTGAGGCATGCATATTCCCCATGAGATTAGTTGTAGTGTGCATAAGCTGGCCTGGACCACCCACGTACCCAAAAAAAAGATGCAAATTCATGTAGTTACTTATTTACAAACAAATGGTACAACACATGGGACCATCACTATCAAATTTGGATGCTAATTTATATCTAAACAAAAAATATCTACCATTGTATGTGTTATTACAGATTTATGGTTATTTTGTTATGGAACCGTTTGGTAATTTTGTGTAGAATTTGATCAAGAATTTGGAATGATTGGGATTGAAAATACGATGTTGGTGGCCAAAAGCTACCCAAACTTTCAATATATGTTGGACAGTGATTGCGGCAATATCATGATCTCTCTACTTTGTAATAGGCTAGTCAAAAATAGAAATTTAATTTTTTTGATGATATTAAGAATGAGTTGTAATAATTCTATACAATTATTTTCCATTAGTAGAAAAGAAAACCGAGTCCGTCTTGTAGGAATTCTTGGAACCCCTTTCTATAGGAAATAAAATCTTATAGAGAGAGGTCCCAAGAATTTTATTTCAAGAGAAATGTTTATATTTTTACAAAATTAGGATAGAAATTATTAGTTAAAATCTCCGAATTTCCAAGACAGTCTTTGCATTCTATAAATAGCCTTTACTAACCAGCAAGGGATTTTTTTGTCAAGTTTGAGATATTCATTAAAACCAGTTGAGGAAAACAGTACACAAAAAGAAAGGAAAACAAGCAAAATAAAAAAGAGGGGCCGATACTAATCAATAAACTGACACCACTACATTAATCAGTGTACATAGGAAACTAAGACTTTTAGAGATAGATTTATCCAACCAGTTGGATAAATCAATGTTATAACGAGCACACTTAGAAAGAATATGATCGACCATGTTGTTCGATCAACCGATGTGGAAAACTTTCCATGAGGGATACTTGCATAACCATCGGTAGATCTCACATATGTATGGATCCAATTAGTATGAGACATCTTGGTAATACCTTGGATCAATTTCAGGTTATCCGAGTAAAAGGAGTTACTCATTGTGTTAAATTTGGTTGCTAGTTTGATTGCCCTCAGGAGAGATGTACATTCTGATTCAACAACCATCTTGGCCAAAAATTTTGATATATAATTTTGCGCATCAGAAGACATTATCGCTAGGCTGGAAAGTTGACATGAATTAACAAATAATTCATCGCATAATTATGAAATTCCATTTTTTTCATTCCTTTGCCTAGACAAATTTCTAGGAGAAATCCTCCTTTGATTTTGTGAGCGGTTTATTCTCTTTCATCATTTTTCTCGTTAAACATTTTGCTAATCATTTTATTTGTTTTTGAAAGAAATTGTTTGGGTGGGTTCCATAATGGGTTAGTCCAACCCATCTTGTGTTAGTTATTATGTGAATAACTACATATAAACATTTTCAAACAAATTATTTCATAAGATATAACACATAACTTCTTTTTCCAAAATATGCTTACCCTCACTAATTATTGAGAAACAAAACATTGAGGTTCTCACAAAATATGTTCAGCATATATTAGAAGATTCACAATCATTTATGTTGTGAAATTAAAAATTTCTTTGTTATGTAAGTGGATTCAACATCGGAACATTTCAATTAGTAATTCCGCATTAGAGATTTGTCTGGAACTCTCTTTAAATTTTTTACAACTGGTATCAGAGCCTTGTGCTTGTTTTTTGAAATGCTATTTGTAAAATATATGTTATGTTTGCATCCGTACATATAAGATCTGATAGAAAATTTTAAAGTATAAGATTTCATAGGTGTTGTTTAAAATAAATAAAAGTTATAAATATATGTTCTATTCGAAATAACAAATTTAACGGTGAAAGTTTCATCAAATTTAGATTTAAAATGATGAAGATATGATTTTTTGAAAGTATTTAATGGAGTTTTTGCTATTGGGCTGAAAAATGGAGAAGACGCCTAAAACCACGTCGTTTTGTCATTTTGGGCTTGTAAAAGAAATATTGACAATTTTTATGGTTCCAACTACCAACCTCTAGCAAATTAGAGTCATGACTACAATAAACACTTGGCTAGGAATCATTTTGTTTTATTATATCACGCCAAATATTTAAATCGTCATTAATTTTAGAAATGATGGAGTAACATTATTGTTTTTTTCTTTTTGGTTTTTGAATTAGAAAAAAAAATAAACATAAGTATATGTGATTCAAACCATGACCAAATGCATAGCTATGCTATATTAACCAGTGGGCTAAAACCAATTTTTAATTATATTATTAAAGAGAGTATGAGTATGTTATTTTGTTTGGTTATTTGTGGTTGAGATGGCTAGAACATGACCAATTAAGGTCTGTATGGTCTTAGTCAAGAACAGTAATCGCTATGTTACCTCAAATTTGGTTATACTATTAGACAAAGTTATAACTATAGTGTTTTGTACATGTACTTTGTACGAGTAAGAGAAATAATGTTTTGAGTTTGTAATGATATTTAAATTCATATCTATTCTTTGTCGAGAATATGAATAACCACTAAATCATATATTTCGTTCATGTTCACCATTGATTCCATTAACTATGTGTTTAATTTTTTTGACTGTTTAGAATAGAATAAAATATTTTGATAGTTAATGTTGACCATACTTTCATGTAACCAAATCAAGATGTAAACCTCCAAGATATATGTTTTGTGGGTTAATCAATATATCATAAATATGTTTGATATATGACTTGCTGGTTAATATATTATGTTTTGTCTACTGTATATGTATATATTAAAACTTGGGTAATTTTATGGATAAGTTTGATTCCATAACCACTAAACTATGCGTGTCTAGTATATTCAATCTTAATTGACTGTGTTGGAATAGTAAGAATTCTGCAGAGAACTTAATATCTTTTCTTGATGAAATTGAGTTATAATTAGATAAACAAAAGTATAGTGATTCAAGATTGGCAACTTAGTAAACTTTCCATTTCACTTCTTTTGTTTTCTGTGTATGAGTTCAATTTGTATTTTAAAACAATAATATCATTGAATAAATTTTATATATTAATAAAAGTATCTATATATACTATAAAATGTCTATGAGTAACATCTTTATGTACTTGAGAAACTAGAATTTGAGGTTGTTACAAATATGATGGTTGAGCTTGGTTAAGGTTTCACATTTCATCACATGAGGAATATAGATACTTATAAACTTTGGTGGTATAAGAACTCTACTGTTTTAGGAATATTTATAAGTTAAATGGATCCTACTACTCATGAGATGTGGGAACAATCTTATGGAGAGGATCAAGGATACTACCATGGCGATGTTGCGTTAGTGAAGTTGAAGGATTATACTCATAAAAGGACACCTGGTAATGGTATTTAATACATCCGATAGCGATATTTAAAGTGACTAGTCCGTCAAGAAATATGGTGATATACTCAATAATGAACAATAAATTCAAGTAATCATCAATCTCTTTCAAATAACTTTGAGTATTCAAAAGTGAACGTGACTCGTAATAACATCAATATGTTTGATGATTCTACTTGTGTTGTATTAAAGAATGTGTCTGAGGCTTTTGGTCTCTTAGTTAGACATATATTAATGATTCTAACTTTGAAATAAAATTGCGTTATAGAGCAAGAGAATTGAAAGAAAAAGGGTGATGTATTTGGTTTTAAGGAGATCAATAGTCACAAGAAAATAAATTATGATCGTAAGAAAGAAAAAAGTAAGATGAGATACTACATCTATGACAAGTTGTGTCACTTAGCTCGTGAGCCCAATATGGTAGCACTACATTTTGATTATGATTTTTTTCATATGTTGCTAGCACCATGTGTCTAATTGATCTTATCCTCTGTGGATTGTGGATTTGGAGCAATAGATCTCTAACATGATATTAGGAGACATATATAGTGTACCATGTATCAAATCCAAGTTAAAGTAATATGGATATATGTATCTAACAACAACAAGGTTGAAGTCAAGGGCTTGGAACAAGTAGTCGAGATTTATATTTGGTCAGACCTTGTATCTACATGATTTAGGTTTACAAATTTTTGGCACAATTTGGTCTCAATCATTGTTCTTCTGGATTTAAGTTTAGTACTCATATGCATGATAAACAATAAGTGTATATTACACTACTAAATAATATGGATCTGTCTTTAGAACACTTAGTTCTGTGGTATTTGGCAGAGGTTGACTACAAGAACTATTATTCTAATAGTAGTTGATTTTCTATGAATGTCTTTTATAGTACTAAATACATTGGAAAATATTATGAAATGTTAGGCTATATCATAATAATTATGACCTAAAAAAAATTGTTGGTGAAGGTTATTTATTTTATTCACTCGATGAAATCCTTTGGTCAACCTGCGAATACAGCCTAGCGATGAAAGTAATATGTCTTTCTTTAAGAACTTTAAAAGAAATGTGAATTTATTCATTATTACATTTATAGACTCATTATGTTAACAAGATGTGGGGTATACTAATTTCAATACCCTATAGATGATTTCACTGGTTTTAGCTATGTCTATCATATTTCTTGCAAATTAGATACAATGAGATGCTTCACAAATTTGTTTATTAGTAATTGAGAATCAAATAGAGAGCAAGGGAAAAACCTTGAGAAGAAAACATGATCATGAATATCTATTTGATTGTTTTAAAAAGGATGTGATGGAAATGGGATTGTAAATAAACTCATGATTCTTCACATGCCACAGCATGAAATAGTGGTTAAAAGGAAGAATGTAGCACTCCTATAAATGATTAAGGTGTATGATGGCTCAAATCAATCTCTCGATATATGTTTGAGGAATGGTCGCTCCTAGAGTGTGATATAAATCAACACTAAATAGGAGGAGCAACTAACGCAAGTGTACGGGTCGTCCAAGTAATAAGTGAGTAAAAACAGGATTATCGTCTCCACAGAGATTGCGAGGTAAGATTAATATGTTAGATTGAGAAATGGAATTAACTGCAGAATTAAATAAAGCAGATGTTTCTTTTGGTTTTTGAATAGTAAATGATAAATGCAAGAATGTAAACTATACTAGAGATTAAAAACTATAGTAAAGTAAGCTAAACTACTAAAAGGATTACGCAAAGATGAGAGATATACTTGAGTCTCTATAGGAAATCACCTAAGTTCATATAATTAATGCTTTTGTTTAAGGATATAATTGGTATTTTATATTACTCGGGACTCTAATATCCTCCTAACTCCTTGGGTAGACTTAGGAGGCGATCCTCCGGTATTAATGACCCCATCAGGGTGACACTAAAGTTATCATCAGATGATTAATAAATTAACCCAATTGGCTACGTGTTTGTTAAGGCCGCCAAGCTCAATAACGAATACCACACGTCATTAATCTAGTTTAGTAATCAAACCCCCACCCCCCTTTTTGGATGATCGTCGCCGTTAACGAAAGCCTAATTACTAAGGGCTATACTTAATTGATTAGAGAAGATATAGTATTTAAAGTAAGAATATAGTCAATATAGAAATACACAACTTTAATTAAATTGAAACAATCCTAAATTCAAAAAAACATTAAATTAAATAAACTAGGGTTTAATCCATATAGCGATTCTCAAGAATTTAGAATTTAGGTCATAATTGAAATATAAACAGAAAGGAAATTAATAGAATAAATAATTCCTAAAACATATATAAAACTAGAAAGAACCTAATTGGAATGACTTAAGTTGTTGTTGAACAAGAAGGACTTCTCCACCTTCTGCCTTTTGCTTCCAAGTGCTTATACTTTCTCCTATCTTAGAATTTAAGTATAAAATTAAGCATCCTGAATTAAGAGGTCTAAAAACCCTTATATAGAGCTGAAAAACGGATTAGGTTCACCTTTGGGCTTAATTAAATGATTAAGGGTCCAAATCCGTTTTATTAATCCCGCACTTCTATACACCACTCCAGTAAAAAGGTTGTAACTTTCGTATCCTAAGTCCAAATCGACTGAAACCATATCTAAAATTTCGCTAACTCAAAGGGACATCTATTTCATTTGAATCACCAAGTCAGAACCTGCACCGTTTGGGCTCAGGAAGAGCTACAAGTGACGACTTTCTAATTTCTAGGATTCCTCCACCTTCATTAAAGTGATGTTTTTCATACCTTTAACTCTTTCTCTTGATCTTGAACTTTAAACTTAACTTCTTATATTAATCTTGGTGCCTCGTAGCGACCATGCACCTAAGAAATTCACACTAAACAAGTCAATTAACGCACAAAAGCTCTACAAGTAACAATATTTGAATCTGAAGGAAGAAAGTGAAATATAGAAAAATATGACTATAAATCTTGAACTAAGTCTGAATTCAACCTAAAATAATGTGTCCAAAGGGGATTTATCTATCAAAAAATGGGAGAAATCATGGAGATAGTTTTATTAATTTACTCATATACTTATTCGAGTTCCCACAAAAGTAGTTCTTTCAACTCCTTACGAACTATTGACAATAGAAATACGACCTCTCATACTTGATATCCTGGGGGTTGGTATGTTCATGACTTATTAATGAGTATGAAAAGTCGGGTCACAGAGGTAATAATTATTTCTTTGAAATACATTCAAAACACTTTAAAGAGTATGTGTTCAAGGTTGAACATAATTGTAGAAGTTGTTAAGACTGAGTTAAACGATGTTACATTCAGATAGTAATGTTTTCCTACATAAAGGTGTATTTATTGAAAATCTCATTTTACATGAATTAAATGAGGTTGAATAAGATGTATGTAATTAAACATTTTTCTAGATTAGGTAACACATGCACGAGGAAGGCAAGACTGCCTCAATTCTTGGATTGAAGAAATGATTGCATCATTTAGTGAGTTGTTCCATAATAACTTCACATAGAAGGAGTCATAGCAAGAAAATTTCCTACTGTCGATTTAAGATCCAAGGAGAAATATTTATGATATCTTCATAAGACGAAAAAAGATATTTAGAGAGTACACAAAATTCTTCATGTCATACTAGGAAAAATGGAGACTCTGAAGAGAAACCGTTTTGAAAAATGTTTAATATTCTCAGCGGAATAAAGTGATTAAAAATAAATTGTTCTTAACAATGAAAATAAAACTAGACACATCATTTCAGAGGTATAAATCTCTGTTAATGGAAAAAAGGCTATATCTCAAGGAAGAAATTGTTTTTTTTGGGAGAAACATTTTTTCTCTTGTTAAGAGATTTACCTCATTTGGTTATATACTATCTATTGTGGTGCATCTGATTAGGATTTGCAGTAGATAGGTGTCGAAACTACATTTATCAATGGAGAATAAAAGGGGTAACTTTATTGGAACAATATATAGGATAATGATGTGAAAGACCAAGAAATTACAGTGTGTAGATTAAAGACGCCAATCTATGTCCTTAAACAAGCCCAATACGTTGATATTTGATTATCATAAGTCATTTCAATAAGTAGGTTTTGAAATGATATGTAATGATCACTTTGTCTACATATTAAAAGTTCCACCAGAAAGTTTGTGAATTTATCTCTTTTAGTAGATGGTATCCTACAAGTTAGAAATGCCATGCGATTTATCAAAATTAAGGAGGAGTTATTATCTTTCAATTTTTTGTTGATATAAGAGGTATGAGAAGTGTGAGTATATTCTTAATGTTATGATTCATAAAGAATGTTTAAATTTATGTTGTCCCTATCTCAAGCATTATACATCAAGAAGATGTGTGAACGCTTTTACATGACAGACTTTAATGTCATTAACACTCCAATAGTTAAGAGCATAAAATCTAATATTCTTAAATATCCTAGTACTCCATCGGTGAACTAGAGAGGTAAAAAAAATTCATATTATTAATTAAAATACCGGTAATAGTACTATGTATGTCATGATATGTACAAGGCCAAAAAATTTGTTATGTCTTGGGGTTTAGTTATCCATTTGTCGACGATGTTTACTCAACCAGATATTGGTTACGTCGTAGGTTTAGCTAGTCCATTTTAAATAAAATTATGGGCATGAGCATTGAAAAACTGAAATATGAGAAATGAGTTGCCTTAAAAGGATTAGGGTTCATGCTATATGCTTTCAAGGATAAAATTTACACCAAAAGTATATCCTTATGTCAATTGGTTTAATGAGATGGATGAGTGTAAATGTCTCTAGGTTGTGTATTCTTTCTAAAATTTTGTGCTATATCCATGGAGTAGCAAGAAACAAACCTATATTGCTTTGTCTAGTATAATTGTTGAATTTGTGGTTTACTGATGTCTCCCTAAATGTTCTAATTTTATGCCCTTGGGAGACATCATTTTTTTGTGTTTATTCGACTATTTAGATAGACTTTTGGTGTTAATATGCAATGAATCGATTTTCCTCTTTTAATTCTAGTATTTTTCATTTATTAAACTTTTGCGCGTAATATGGTTTGTTTGAGTGAAAAGTTGTAGGTTTTGAATACTAGCTAGGAGAGGAATCCAAAAATAAAGTCAAAGATCGTGTAATGAAGTCAAAGCAAGAAAAAATATCCCGAATTTTTGGGTTAGGATCTACGTACTCGCAGGGATACAAAACACTCTAGAGGCGATTCAGATTTTTGGAGACTTCATTGCAGAGGTAATTGAGGTGGATCATCCAATGATTGATCTCGATAACCTCAACTTCATAAGGTTTAGGGTTAAGATCAGAACTTTAGAGCCGTTGAAGACCGGTGTTGTTCTTGAACAACTGGACGACAAAGCTTGGGTGTCGTTCATCTACGAAAACGTATGACTTTTCTGCTTTAATTGTGAAGCCATCGGCCATAACAAGAGTGTTTGCCCAACATCCATGGTGCGTCCAAAATGGACTGATGATGCCGCTAGGTACTGTAACTTGCATAAGTAGATGAACATTCGGAGTGAAGACAAGGTGTTCCATGTTATCCAAAAGGAAGACCGATGGGGACACTTTGACGAAGTGGTTTGTTTTTACCCTTTTCGTAGATTTGAAGGTGATGGAGAAGACAGCAGTAGAAACCCTAGTCAAGAAGGTCTCGCTGCAACAACAAGGATGGTGCAACTAGGTGGTGGTCAGGTTGGTCAAAACACACGTGGGAAGGTTGATGAAAAGCAAGATAGCGTTAATTCGGGAGTGAATCGAACAAAAGAAAGAGGGAAAATTCCGAACTATTGGAGGACATGTTCAAAAACTTGCACAATATCGATGGGCCAATAGAAATCTCTGAAAAAACGATTTCCAGGATTGTACAAAGTCTTCAAAAGGGAGCTTGGAGATATAGGTATGAGTATAATAGTTTCGAATAAAACTATTACAGAGATACTAAACGCTCAAAATATAAATGTGGAAGAGATGTACAATAACTTCAAATCAAGCGTGGAGAATGGTGATGGCTATTGGAGAGATGTTGTTGGTAAATCGGTTGATTTGGGAAAGACAGTGCATGATATTAACATCAATGTTGGTAACAATATGTCAATGGTGGCAAATGATCATTTCTGGAATACTAGGTATGAAGTTGGTGGAACATCAAAGGGTAGAAATATGCAGGAGAAGGAGGTTAGTGATGGAAAAAGGAAAGGTATTATTGAAGGTGGAGACTCGTTTGAACCGGAAGAAGAATCCCCAAATTCACAATCCATACATATTAGTCAACACCCAAGAGAAACTCCAGAGAATAAGGCTGACCCAAGAGAGGAGATCGATGAAGGTGTTTAAAGCAAAAACAAGTTCACATGGCCTAAGACTCTCAAGAGAAAAGCTGCTCCCAGTGGATGCCCAGGAAACGCGAAAGTGCAGAAATTCATAAAGGGGGACTTCAATGATCTTGAAAAACGAATCAATGATATACAAGGGTTTATTAGTGAGATAAGCAACAGCTTTTATGAGGTTCGAGGGCAGATGAAGAACGAGGAGAAGACCTGTGATGGAATTCGAACTAAGAATGTGGATGATGGATATGAGGAAGGAGGAGAAAGGTTGTTCTTATACAAGGGTGATGATTGCGCGGGACACATTGAGTATTATCCAAGCAGTATTGAGGAGACAGAGGACTTTGATGGGACCCCGGCTAGTACCGTGAAGTCCAGCAAAGTCAGGAACCTCTTGGAGGATGGCGGCCGGTCCCTTATCCAGGCTGGGTTTGATGGATAGTTATTATGTGTGGAATTGTCAAGGTGCAAGGGCGCCCTTGACAAAAAAGTCCTTTAAGTCGTTAGTTAATAAATGTAATCTTTCTTTTGTATGTTTGTGTGAGTCAAAGCTGAGGAGGAAAGACATTCGTCGTTGTTCTTGGTGGGGGAAAAGGTGTGATAAAATAATAGATAAATAAAGATAATAATAAAGAGCACACACCCTTGAGAACCACGGAACTCACTGCAAGTATCACAGATCGTTTGCAAGTTTTATTGATAAGTCAAGTTCGTTCGCAGGGATTGTATCCGTTGTATCTACTTATATTTAACCAGCGTAGATGAATTTAAATGTTTATAATAAAAGATGAAATAATATGAATAATAATCTGATGAGAAATAATAAATAAGATTGCAGATAAATAAATATGAATGTAAGTCTAATAGATTAGGGTCACTAATATGAGTCTATTTTACTAAGTTGTTATTCTAACCTGTCACAGATTAAGCATTAAATATTAACCAGGATTCTAAATTCTACCTAGCCTTTTCTGGGCTTAGGAGAAACCTCTCTACTACCAAGGATTCCTGAGTAATGATTGGTGATTAAATCAAACCTTTATGGCTATCTAGTTAGGCAAGGGATCAAAACTAGACGATTATGTGGTGTTGTCAATAACTAAGATTAATCCTAAGATTGGCCAAATCTAGGGTTGTAACAATAAGTAAAACACATAATAACAATATACGCCAAGCTCAATCAATTAAAATAACAAATAGTATTATGAAATTTAAAGACAAAATAATAACCCAACAATTAAAAGTAAAACTTACAGAATAATAGCTTAGAAATATGGTTGAGCATAAATCTATAGCTAATTACCCTAAATATAGAGAAGGTGAGATGTAGAAGAGGAGTTTGTCACTCTCCAACTTCGTGCTTCTTGTCTTCCTCTATAGGTCAGCTTGCTCCTTGGATGAATAGCTTGATACTAAGGATGAATATTAAATATAAAGACTAAGCTATTGTTTAAAACTGAGAAAAGACAAGTAAGGACTAAGCCTAAGATTGAAACTGAGCAAGGACATGTTTACAATGGTTTAAGGGTGTATTTATAGGTGTTTAGGAAGACCTAATTCGTTTTCTTGAAGGAGAAGTAAGTGGTGGACTCCAAGCCCAACTCTAATTCGTATGGAAATAAAGATAATTACTGCTGACTTGTTTTAATCATATCTTCTTCGTTGTTGGTCGGTTATTAGCCCATAAGATGCCAAAAGAATCCTCACGGAATTATCTACGCCCCTATGAAAGTAATCTTCCAAAATCGGCTCGGTTTTGGATTTATCACCACTTCTTTAGACGTAGGTGCAGAAATTCAGATTTATTTGACAGCTTTTTCTTTTCCTAATTGAACTCTGTTTCCTTCTATCTCATATTACCATGCTTATCTCTTTACATATCTCTTAGTCTTTGACTTGGAATCTAATTAATCTCCATAATTATCTTTAAAGCTTCACACTAAATAAATAATTAAACCCAAGATGCTCTAAAAATAACAATTTACTAAATCAAGACTCAAAATAGGAAAGTGTAACATTTCTCAAGAAAATTGATTAGAAAGACTTATAAATCACTAAAAATGATGTCTCCAACTAATATTAATTCATTACAAATAGGGAGACATCAGTTCTCAGTTTAGTAATTTTAATAATTTTCATGTAGTCGACCCCAGAGGAAGAGCCTATATGTCTGGGGGTATGGTTTTGATGTGGAAAAATGATGTCTCGATTGATATTGTTTTTTCAAGTTCAAAGGTGGTAGTGTAAGATTAATGAAAATGATGGTTCTTGTTGGTTTTTGTTTTGTGTTCATGCACCATGTGATATAGATAGTAGATACAAGACTTCCGAAACAATAACAAAATGGATAAATAAGCTAAATGGAGCCTCGATCATCTTGGGTGATTTTAATGAAATAAGCAAGTACTCGGAAAAGATTGGTAATGTCCAACCTAACTTGGATAGAATTATAAGATTTAACGAGTTTATAAATGATAACCACCTAATCGACATACCAAGAAAAAGTTGTTTTTTCACTTGGTCAAACCATAGAGAGGGTGAAGAGAATGTAAAGGAAAGGCTTGATAGAGGCCTGGCTAGTCTTGAATGGTGCTCGAAGTTTATCAATGCGAACATCATAGTCCCTCCCGCTATTGGGTCCGACCACTCACTGTTGATTCTTCAACCGCAGGTTACCAAGGAGAATAATGAAAGATATTTTAATTTTGAAACAAGATGGCTAGAACATGAGCAGTGCAGAGAGATTGTGGAAAATGCTTGGGATAAAAATGAAACGGTAGATAGCTTGTATGAATTTTGCAACAAGAAAGAAGCAACATGCTTAGCCTTAAAAGGATGGAGCAAGTCTACTTTCTATAATAATAGGAAAAAGCTTACTAATCTCTACAAAGAACTTGAAGATCTTCAAAATAAGGGTGGTAACGAAAAGAGTAAAGCAAATGAAATAGAAATAAAAAGAAAAATTGAAAAATGTTGGGATGAGGAGGAACTTTATTGGGCTGACAGAGCTAGAGACCTAAATATTAAAGAGGGTGATAAGAATTCAAAATATTTTTTTGCTAAAATGATACAAAGGAGAAAGATAAATAAAATTAAGGTTTTAAAATGCGAAGGGGAGGATTGGTGTGAGAATAAAGAGAAAATAAAAACACGATCAGAAATTACTACATTGATCTTTTTAAAAAGCAAGAGGTAACAAATATACATGAGGTGACAAAACATATCCCGAGTAAGGTGAGCTTTCAAACCAATGATATAATAACGAGGATACCAGATTAGAAAGAGATTTAAGAGGCTGTATTCAAAATTGATGGCTCAAAAGCACCGGGTCCGGATGGACTACCAGGAAAATTTTATCACGATTTTTGGGAAATAATCAAGGGGGATATTGTACGAATCGTGGTGGATTTCTTTACTAACAATACACTATTAAATATGATAAATGATACATTAATCACGCTTGTACCAAAAGGAGAAAAACAAGAAAAAGTTAAAGATTATAGACCAATCTCCTGTGTTAATTTTTTCTATAAGATTATTTCAAAGATCATGGCCCTTAGACTACAACCGTTTATGAATGAAATAATCTCACAAACTCAATCAACATTTATTAAAGGTCGAAGTATTCAGGACAACGTGTTGATAGCGCAAGAGGTGTCGTATTTCCTAAATACAAAGAGGAAATCAAAGAATAACTACGCGGAAGTCAAAATTGATATGGAGAAAGCTTACGATCAGGTCAACTGGGAATTCTTATTCGAGACGATGAAAGCTCTTGGGTTTGCGGATAAATGGGTTCAATGGGTTAGAAATTGCGTTACAACAGTTTCTATGCAGATAAAAGTCAATGGTCAAAGACTAAAATAATTTAAACCGGAACAAGGCCTTAGACAAGGAGACCCTCTATCTCCACTTCTGTTCTCACTACTTACAATGAGCTTAATTGAACTTATTAATAAGCAGTGTAGGGAAGGAAACATTAATGGCATATCTATTACAAGAAAATGCCCGAAACTGACGCACCTATTCTTTGTTGATGATGCGCTTTTCTTCATTAAAATTAGCGATCTGGAAGTGGAGGCGTTTACCGAGACAATAAAAGCATATTGTCAAGCATCTGGTCAAAAGGTCAATTTAGCTAAGTCAGCAATTCTATTCAGCAAAGATACACCGGAGCAGGTGAGAGAAAGAGTCTCTTCGATGCTTAATATTAAATCCACGGACTCACTGGGCAAATACTTGGGATTGCCGCTAACGTTGAAAAGGTCAAAAATGGAAAACCTAAATTACATCAAAGATAGACTTTTAAATAAGTCAGCAAGTTGGACGGCCTCCTTATTATCCGAAGGTGGAAAGGAAACCCTGATCAAAGCGGTTCCGCAAGCTATACCAAACTACGCGATGTCGATTTTTGAATTTCCAAATACACTCTCCAAAAAACTTACGTCGCTGATAGCTAATTTCTGGTGGGACGCAAAAGAGAAAAAGAAGGTTCATTGGTGCACATGGAGTAAAATGGCGACATCAAAGAAAAGTGGAGGTGTTGGTTTTAGAGGCTTCCAAAAAATGAATCTAGCTATGTTAGCAAACCAAGCATGGAGAATCATTGACAACAAAGACTCTTTAGTCTACAAAGTCCTAAAATGAATATATTCACCTGATGAGAGCTTGCGGGATACAAAATTAAAAAACAAAAGATCTTGGAGCTGGGCCAGCATTTACAAAGGTATACAAATGTTAAAAAAATCATGCGATTTGGCAAATAGGGGATGGTAAAAGGGTGGAAATTTGGAATCACAAGTGGTTGGCTGGGAGATACCAACTTGCAAATAATCAATCGTCAAACCTCAAATGGGTTCATGAATTAATGGATAGCGAATCTACCGGGTGGAATGTTAATCTTATAAAACGAACTTTTGACCCAATTGTTGCCAACGAGATACTGAAAATCCCAATAACACGTGTTGCTAGAGAAGACAAATTAATATGTCCCCTAACAAAAGATGGAAACTACACTACAAAATCCGGGTACCACACGTTAGTTAACCATGAGAATAAACCACAATCTTCAATCAGTGGGGAAAAAGAAAATAATATATCATTGTGGAATCAAATTTGGCAGGCTAATGTACCGTAAAAAATAAGGAATTTTGAATAGAGAGTGTGCAATGATTTGCTTCCATCAAAACAGAATTTGAAGAAAATGAAGTGCAAAGATGAGGCTATATGTGAATGGTGTGAAGCGGAAATCGAAAATACGGAGCACATTATCCTAAGATGCCCATTTAGTATCCAAGAATGGGCTGAATCCACGCTTCAAATAAGAATTGATAAAGGAGGCAATGAATCGTTTACGGAGTGATTTCAAAACATCATTTTAAATTTCTCAAACAATTGGTGGGAAAAGAGGAAAGTGATTGCTATAGTGCTCACAACAACACGGAACATCTGAAAAGAAAGAATGAAAGGTTTCTTTGATAAAAAAGAATGGGCGGTTAGGAATATCACGTGCAACACAAATGAAATTATTGACAAACTTTTTGAAGTAAAAAGAAAGAAAGAAAGTACACGAGGGCGAGAAAACAAGAGGAGGATAAATGACGAGAATCCAATCGTCGAGGATACGGCAGAAATTATTTGGTGTAGCGATGCATCCTTTACCAAAGAATGGGAATCGGCAGCTATTGCAGCAATTGGAGTAAATTCAAAGAGAATTATTTCGCAAAGAAAAGCTATTAGATGTAGAATCAAATCGAGTCTCGAGGGGGAAGCCTGGGCCCTTCTTTTGGCCCTCAGGACAGCAGGAGAGAACAAGATTCAGAGTAACTCGTTCTACTCTGACAACCTTGAATTAGTTCAAGGAATCTGCAACCAGGGAGGACTTCACTGAAGTCTAAACCCTATCATTGAGGAAATAAAGGGTTGGTTCAATGAATTCCCCTTATGGAAGATCACGTATATTAATAGAGAACATAACTCAATTGCTGATTCTTTCGCTAAATGTGTTAGGAGGAACATTAATCTTACAGGATGGACATACTTCTCAATTATCGGAACGTTTAATTACTTGTCGAGACTCTGTAATTAATTGTAATTTTCTGTTTTGTTTCTATGTCAAAAAAAAAAACATGAAAATTGCAAAACCAAAAAAAAGAAAAGTAATAATATGATTATTGAACGGTGTCATGAAAGTTTTAATTCTTTTTTTTTTTTTTTGTCAAAATGAAAGTTTTAATTCTAAATAAAGAGATATTATAAGAATGTCAAACATTTCCACTGTTTTCTCTTTAAAAAAGAAACATATTTGATGCATTCTAAATGTCATCTTGGTCACTTCCCACAAAAATTCAACTTTAATTTTTAAAATCTAAATCATTATAAAAAATGCCATTAGCTCTAAGATGACCCCACCATCATTAACAATTTGCCCACTATTTCTCTCTCCTAAATTAAAAAGTCTCACCACCCCCTTCCTCCAATAGCTCTTCCTCTCTGTCAACTCCTTTTTCTCTCCCTCTTACTCTCTCTCTCTCTCTAAAAAACAATAGAAGACAAACCTCGTTCCTTTCTTTTCATCATTTAAATCATCCTTCGATTTTTCTCAGATATGTCGCAGGTTCTTATTTCTATGAGTATAATCGTGGTCTCTTTCTATTCTTCCCAATCACACTGTTAAATTTATACACACAATTTAGAAGTAGAAATGAGGTGTAAAAAACATTTAGCAGACTTTAGTAGCTCCGTTGGTGTATGTTCTTCTTGTCTCCGTGAACGTCTTATTGCTCTTATAGCAGTCCAAATTCAGGCCCAATCTCGAGTCCAAAGCCTTACACAAGTCCAAGATGATCGCCGTCCTCCGCCTTTGATTTTCCCCCGATCTGTTTCTCCTTATATTTCCCGCCGGAAATCCGACATAGCCACCAACACGTGGCACCACCACCAAAATCCCACCTTGCCAGATCAGAAATTTTTTAGTACCCCTCAACTGGGTCCAACCGGAACAATAATCACACCGAACAATTATAAGAAGAAGTATAGCAGTAAGTTTTCTTTTATATCAAAGTTTTTTAGATCCAAATCCATGAAACCGGGAATAGAAATGGATCCTAGGGTATCAGATTCTGGAGAAACGGCTACAGCTTCATCTTCTTCATCGTCATGGTTCTCTACAATTCTTCCTCGGCAGAGTAAAAGGCGGATGAAAACATTTTCTCTAGATGATACGTTGACCAAAGGGCATCGGAAAGTTTGCCGGAACCTGGATCGTGGAATGTCACCGGCGATGTACTCCGATGATGAAGAGGACAACGAGCATTGCCAACCTGGATCAAGCGGATACTCATCGGAGTCATCGCAAGGTCCAAAACAAACACCAAAAAGAACTCCAGCAAATACGCGGCGTGGAGGAGGACGACCAAGTCTTAATCGAAACGTGTCGGGAATTGCATTTTGTTTGAGCCCGTTGGTTCGTGCTAGTCCAAGCCGATTATGGAATCAGAAAGGAGTGCCGCCTGATGTGGTGGTTCCTGGAGAGACTAGACCGCCCGTGAAGCCTCAGGTCACCGGTGGGATGTCATTCTGCAAAAACAGGTCAAGAAAGCTTGCTGATTTCGGCAGATTTAATCGTAACCATTAACTTTTTGACGGTGGAACTCTCCCAGAAAAAAGAAAAAAACAATACGCTTGCCTTGTTAATTACCTTTTTAATCTTTTTCTCTTTTATTTTTATTTTTTACTTACTGTACACTTTTATTAGATACCTACCAGTATAATTACCAACCAACGATATTTTGTTTTCTTTTGTGACTTATCATTAATGTGTATGTGGAGTTTGACAATTTAGATTAAAAAATATGTTTGACTTCGACAATTTTACCGTTATTATTTGTACTCAAAAATACCATTATTAGAAGCCTACTTGATATAAAATATTACCCGATCCGGAGGATTTGATATCAAAAAATTAGAATTTCGCTAATTACGGAAGGGAAAAATCATCCAATGACTAAACAAATCTAACCATTAAAGAAAAAATAATACTACATAAATTTTTATAATAAAAATCTAACAAAATAAATTATTGCATAATATTCTCTCTTTTTTTAAAACTCGATTTTAAAGTAATAGTCTTACTCAAACAACAAAATTAAGTGGATGATGGGTGTATTTTTAGGGCTTCAATGGACAAGGTTGTAATGTGGGCCAATTAAGATATTAGGTCAATGCTTCTTTTCAATTAAGTAATACATTACTTTTCCACATGAAAAAAAAAATGGAAGGTAGTCTTTATTTGATATTAGAATTATGAACCATTATTAAAACTTTACATTAGGATAGCGGTATAGCTCTCGAAACTTATCTTTAATCATCTTCTTTCTCAATTGTTCAACAAGCCTTCAATAATCTTTTAACATAACTAGAGAAATCGGAAGCCAAAAGACTAATATCCACGGTAGAGTATGCAATTCAAATAACAAACAGATTCATAAGAGCAAACATGAGTGAAACTTCGAATGGGTACCATAAACAATCTCATGAGCAAGAACACCAATGGAAGAATTATGGAAATCGTAATAACAACTATTATATCTCGATACACAGAAATATAGAGGAGTTAGATACCATGAATCACAACAGACATAGAAGGTACGACGCAGTCATGACACGAAGAGGAATCAGAAAAGGGTTTTGAAGTATTGACTGGAAGATAAGAGATAAACGAATACTCAACATAAGATCAATGACAAAGAAGAAGCAAGGACTACAGGTACGGTTCTACCATGTTTCTTTTTTACCTCAGACTTATGTGGTGTATGATGTTTATAATATGTATGATCTTAATATAGCTAGGTTTAATATTATACATAAACAATATAACAAAACAATTTTTATTTAATAAAGGGGTTAATAACATATAGGGGATATCATATAATGAAAAGAGTCATTTTTACATATATAAGTATAACAGACCAATATGTTGGCAAAAAACTAATATATTAAATATAGAATATAGGATCGGGTTATTCAGTAATAAAGTTAGGAGAATTAACTTTTGGAATACTAAGGTTACTAGGAAGAGTACAGAAGATTCGATAAGATTTTATTCAAATAGTGGAAATTCCATGTGGAATACATGCAACACTTATGGTCTTAATCAGGAAAGTTGGCATGTGGATAAGAGAAGTAGAGAGAGAGGAGTATGAGAAGTAGACCAATGAGAATATATGCAGAAGGTTTAGTGGGATTCTACTGTTGAAAGTTTAGGTTATTTATGCAGGAGGGGTTTTGAGAATTGTGATACAGAAAAGCCTTGCTTTCACTACCATTGTATACATTCAAATTAGTGATGTCGTCCTGTTAAAGTCTTACTAAATGTGCATTTACTTCTTGTAGTTATTTTAGTAGCAATATTCGTAATATTAGTAGTCAGATCGTGTTAGTCTTCGCTGTCATAGGTGTTATTTTACTCTAAAAAATTCTCTAAACTATCAAAAATTTAGAATGACAACTAGGGAACGACATGCACTCACTATTGTCTCGTTAACTAATAGGAATGAAAAGGAGTTAATGGTTGTTAATATTTGGGTCAAGGTTCGCAGTATTCAACAGAAAATAAAAGTTATATTTTGCTGCTAGAAGTTATAGGTAAAGTTGTGATTAATATCAAAGGTTTTCATAAACATATTTTAGATAAGTGGGGTCTTCATGGTGAGTTTAGTTGTTTGGAGATTGGTGAAAGATAAAACAAGCTTATTATTGAAGATGAGGAGGAATTTGCCAAAATCTGGAAAGCACAACCTGGGATATTCTTAGGGTTGCGCATCAATTTCAACAAGTTCCCTGATGCTTTTAATTATCGCGACTTAACTTTGGAGTATTCATCAGCGTGGGCCCAAGTCACTGGAATTGCGTATGTCCAGAGCACCCTCGAAACCCTTATTGCACTAATCCATAGCTTCGCAGAGCCCAAGAGGCGGATTTTTTGGATGAAGTGGTGGAAGACATCGTGTTGTTACGTTTCTAAGTTAGAATTCACATCAAATAAGCCTTACCAACTGGATTTTATCTACATAAGGAGGAAGGGGCGGGTTGGGCTCTGTTCAAATATGAACATGTAGGATTGTTTTGTTTTCTATGTGGGAAGCTCGGCCATAGGGGTGGCAAATGTCCAAAACCAGCGAAAGGCAATATCACTGATCCAGCTGAAATCCAAAAGGTAACATGGTCATTAGAAAAAACAATTCCAAAGGCTAAACAAAGAGCCTTTAAGCTCTTGTTTAGCCACCCAATTAGCACATAAATTTTTGGATCTCCTAGCATAGGAGATCTTAATATTACACAAAAATTTGCATCTCAGAATATTCTTAACCAACACTAAAATATTACAAAACAACTTTCACCCTTTCTGATTTGGTTAATCAAATTTAAACAGTCATTCTCTATCTCTACCAAGTGTTTTGGGTAATTTGAAGCCAGCACACAAGCTCCAAAAAGTCCTCTAATGTTGGTTAAGAATATTCAGAGAATTTTATATAAAGTTAATAGGGCACAGTTTGGTTTTTGCATAGTAAATTAAACCGGAATATTCAGTTTTTGAAAATAAAACCTTTGATCTAAATAACTGATTTTTCGATTTTTGATATTTTTGTTTTGAGATTTTTTTATTTTTGTTTTGGTTTGGTTTGGTTTTAATGGTTTTTATTTGCTTATTTCTACATCTAATAACAATTAACTAGTTCGGTAAATTAATTACAGAGCCGGTCCTGAGGGGAGGCCAAGGAGGCCACCGCCTTGGCCCCCCCTCAATTCTTATCATTTTTAGGGCCTCAAATGTCTTTTTTGTATTATAGTATAATTTTTTTCTTATTTAAAAAGGTTCAATTTTAACCCAACTTAAAACAAAAATTATAGTCCAGTCTTTTTTATCTTTTAAAAAAATTGTTTAATTAAACTAAATAAAAAAAATTCATTTGTAATACAGCTAAGATTTTTTTAGGGGCTTATAATTTAATGTTTGCTTTGGGCCTCCAAAATGTCAGGATCGGTCCTGATTAATTATAGTATATATTTTATACAAAACACCGTACATTTGGGTTAGATAAATTATTTTCTTAGGAATTTAGTTATTGTTAGGTTTGAATTTGTTTACTATTTTTGTTTCACATTCTTTAAACAACGTTATTTCACTTTAAAAAAATGAACAACTTAGTCTTTTTACTAGAATTACTAATTATTATTGTGTGATGAATTAAAATGAATTAAAATGAATTAAAATTGAGTAGGTAAGAATATATCAATGGGCTTGTTCAAGAGTTCCGTATTATATGAAAAACATTAGACCAAAAAAAAAAAAAAGTTCCGTATTATAAAAGGTACTCACTTTTCATTTTTTGGGTACCTACACATCTATTCATGAGATGAGAAATAGGACCCCACTAATTGAAGGCAGTGGGAGATGTTTGTATACAGTTTACGCAGGAACAGTAAATACTAGGTACCCACACACCACCATCAATTGTGAGTGTGATGAATGCAGTAATGAATAGTTTTCAGTAGGACTGCACAGGTTTGACCCAAAACCCGCGCATCCGAGCTACCCGACCCAATCCTACCCGAAGTAAACCGAACCGAAGTCATATCCGATCCGCTAGGGTTTTTTTATATTTTTTTTTACATTTTGGATCGGATACCGGATTGGGCTGAGCCCAAATCTCGGATATCCAATCCGATCCGATAAATTGGGCCAGACTCTAATTTTTTTTTTTTTTTTTATATAACCCCACAATAAGTCCAAAATGTGGACTTAGCTGAAACAAAAGATATGGCCTTTGGCCTTTTAATCCCGTGAAAGGTCAAGCGTACTTTGTACGCCACTCTCATTCTCATTCTCTCTCTCAAAAGTGGTCTGACCTCTGATTTTCTCCATCTCTCTCTCACGTAAACCCTAAGCCATAGCCTCCAACATGTCTCTTCTTCTCCATTTCAGTCTAATCCCGCCGGTAAAACAGGGCGGGAGAGTAAGCCGCATTAAATACCCTCACCTAAATAAGTGGGTCGCATTTATTATCCTTCTGATTGCTCTGTTCAATAGCTACCGTGGTTGATATACTAAACCATGGTTTAGGTGTTGTGGGGTTTAGTTGCTTGGATACTGATTAAAATGGAGGTTAGAAGAGGCCTATAAAAGGCTCGACTATGGTTATGTAATTTCAAAAACCCCTTTTCAGGTAATTTTTAATTTGAAACCCTAATATTTGATTTTATTTAATACGCTGGTTTTGTAAATCGATTCATTATTCTCTGAGTTAGTTCTGATTTTTGAATGTTGTTTTATTTCATGAATTCGTAAATACGAGGAGGAATATGAGTTTGGTTGCTTAATCCTTTGATTTATAATACAATTTCAGGTAAATAATACTAGAATATTTATTTTTTCAGTTACAAATTGATTCATGTTTACTTTCTAATATGTTGTTGTTTCTGTGTTGTAGATTTATGATGGACACTGATATTGAGAAGCAGTTAGAAACTGAACTTACACCTCCAACTCAAACTCAAAATCAAACTCAGGGTACATCTCCTAACCCTACACATCCACCCCCATCAGGTAACAAACCACCAGTAGCTAAGAAAACCAAAATCATAGATGATTGTTGGACTGTCTTTGAACCATACTTTGATGAATTAAATGTTAGGAGAGGGATGTGTAAATATTGTGAAGTAACTTATGCAGCAGATTCTAAAAGACATGGTACTTCTAATATGCTAAATCATGTTAATCATAGGAGATGTAAAAAATATCCTTTCTATCCTCCTCCTGAGGATGGTCAAACTGAACTTATGTTTTCAAAAAATGTGGGTGTTGTGACTTATACTTTTTCTGTTGAAGAATGTACCAAAGCCTTAGCTGAAATGGTAATTCTAGATGAGTTGTCCTTTAGGTTTGTGGAGGGCATTGGTTTTAAACGTTTCTGTAATGTTATGCAACCTAAATATGTGAAAATACCCTCTAGGATGACAATTATGAGGAAATGTATGTCCCTTTATGCCGAGGAAAAGATTAAGTTAAAAAAAGTAATGAAGGGTTTGCGAATTAGTATGACCACTGATTGTTGGACTTCAAACCAAAATTTAAATTATATGTGTTTAACAGCACATTTTATAGACTCGGAATGGAAATTACAAAAAAGGATTATAGGATTTTGTATGGTAGAGGATCATAAAGGCGAAACCATAGGTAAAGTTGTTGAAACTATTCTTAGGGATTGGGAACTTGATTCTTATTTAACATTAACAGTTGATAATGCCTCTTCTAACACTGTTACGATTAAGTACTTGATTAAAGCCTCAGGAACTAAACCAAAAACCATCTTGAATCATGATTTCTCCATGTGAGGTGTTGCGCTCATATATTGAATTTGATTGTGCGAGAAGGTATGCTTGAATTAGATTACTCAATTAAAAATATTCGTGAGGCCGTGAGGTATGTAAGGTCTTCTCCAGCTCGTACTACTTCATTCAAAGATACTATGCACACTTGTAGTATTAAGTCTAAGGCCCTTTTAAGTCTTGATGTGCCCACTAGATGGAACTCCACTTACAAAATGCTTGAATCTGCTATTAAGTTTGAGACTGTGTTTGATTTGATGAGTGAACATGATGAAAATTATAAGACATTCTTTACTTCTGAATCTTTTAGACCCTTACCTACCTTTATTGATTGGCAAAATGCTTGTTGCTTTGTTGAGTTTCTGAAATTGTTTTATGACTCCACAAAAAAGTTTTCTGGAACTTTATTTGTTACTACAAATCTTTTCTTTGATGAAATTGTTATTATATGGGAGAAAATTGAAGAGTTATGCAACTCTGATAATGAGGTTTTAAAAGCGATGGCTTTAAAAATGAAGACTAAGTTTCTGAAATATTGGGGAATAAAAAGTATAAACATACTACTGTATGTTGCAGTTGTACTAGATCCTAGGAAGAAATTGCAGTATTTGACTTGTTACTTCAGTTTTATGTATACTCCTACACAGGCTACTCAATTACTTGCAAAGGTTAGTGATGCATTAACAAGGATTTTTGCAGTTTATAATGATACAGCTGCTCCTAGTACTGGTACTTCAACCAGTTCTGGTCCTGAAGTGGCTACAAATCAGTCATTGCTTGGGTGTAGGTTCCAATCCTTTATGGCTGAAAAAAATAGTTCAAAAGGGAATGAACTTGAAAGGTATCTTAAGGAAGATGTTGAGGAAATGACACATTCATTTGATATTCTTACTTGGTGGAAATCAAATACTATGAGGTTTAAGTGCTTGTCTGAAATGGCAAGGCATGTATTGGCTGTCCCTGTTTCAACAGTTGCATCAGAATCTGCCTTTTCCACAAGTGGAAGGGTTCTTGATCAGTTTAGAAGCTCTTTATCTCCTTCAACAGTTGAGGCTCTGATTTGTACACAAAATTGGTTAAAGTATTCACTACCTATTGATCTTAATTGCTCTAAAGATTTAGTTGAACATTTGGAAGCTGAATTAGGTAATAAACTGTTTTTTGTTACCTGGAAATTTATTTTAAATGTTAGTCCCTAACTAACTAGTATATTATTTCATCTATTTTGCAGGTTATGCAGGCTTGGATGAGTTAAGTGTGACTTCAATAGAGTCCACTACAACTGATTTGTAGCCCATAACCTAAGGTATAAAGGCTATCTATTTTAATCCACAACCTACTGTATTTTACATTACAATATTGACTTTGCATCTCCCATTCAAATCCAATTGTAGATGATTACTTAATACATAATACATATTGAAATTAACTTGTATGATACAATTGTACAACAAAGGATTGAATGGTTGAGTTGGCAACAATATTTGATGTGTTTATGGTTAATTGCGAGATTAAATAACTGTCCCTTGTCCCTAAGTTTTAAATGGCCAATGATGAAAGTAATCTGAGGCTAATTCTAATGATCCTCTCCTCCTTTGTATTTTGTAGTGACAATTTGCAGGAAATATAACACTTTTGGGCTTTTGGATGCAAACATTTCAAGGATATGCACCCAATTCTGTACAAGTATGCTACTTTGCACAGGAGAGGTTGCAATTTTGATATTTCACATTACCTACTATGAATCTTGAAATGTATTGTAATCACTATAAAGTTAAGCTTGGTTGTAAATTGTAATTCATTTGAGTTGCTTGTTTCAGAATTTGTGATTCATTTGAGTTGTAATTGAGACTATAGACTTGTAATTGCTTTGGTTTTGGTTTGTACTTTGTATTATTGGTTCTGCAGATTGTCATTTTTTGAACCTTACTATATTTGGTAAGGTTATATTTTGAGAAAGTTACTACAAATGGAAAATTTAACTTTGAATTGGAGATTTTTTTTTATTTTTGCTTGTTGACTTTTTATTGACCAAAATCCGAACCCAACCCAAATCCGACCCAAACCGAAATGACCCAACCCGTAATATCTAATTAAAATTTATAGGGTTAGGGTTTTAATTATGCAAATCCGAGTAACTCGGATTGGGTAAAGGGTTTAGCACTTCGGGTCGGTTAACCGACCCGTGTGCACCCCTAGTTTTCAGTAGTAATTGATGGTCACATATATGTATTTAGGTCTATATCTTACGTATGATAGTAGTATGCATGAGGCCATGGTTACTCTTCGTTACAATAGGATCACTAGGTATATATCTTCGGGTATTATCTTGTGTTTATTGAAAACCATTTCCAATAACTATATCACTATCCTAGATTTTTATTTATCATTAATCCTAGATATGGGTTTGGGGTTCATCCATAGATTTAGCTACGGTATCAATTCATCCCTTAGAGTTATAGGTGAGGTGGGTTTCTAGATGGGTTTTGTTGTTGATTTAAGTAACAAAGACAAACTTTGGTTGGCTAGTAGTTCCACCTACGCTGACTTGGCTAATTCGTTAATTTTTTTTCTTTTTCAAAGGCATAATATTGATAGATAAAAATAAAACGGTTATAAAGTTTAGCTTACTCCTATAAACTCGGTATGATAACGTAAAATAGTGGTCAACTGAAGAGAGATACAGGTGTCCCACTTGCCAAACAATGTACTAAACAACTTTTTTTTGGCAACTCAGTCGACTGTCTTACTTCTACCCTTAGGAATAAGAGTAAAAAAAGGGGAAGATAATTCAGCAAAATAATAAATATTACAAACAACATTTTTTATTGAATAACTCGAAATGTGTAGTCCTGAAGAAAGGGGTTTCATGATAGTCTCGGCGTCATTCTCGATGATAACTCCCAAAAAGAAACTCTGAAGGCATTTCAGTAGCTCTCAAGATTTATGTGGCTTCTGCTTCTAATACCGAATCTGCTACAATTTTCCAACTTTTACCTGATACAAATTCACCATTAGAGTTTCTTACGAAGCATGCAAATGTTGCTCCTTTATCCGAGAAAGCTGGCTCAGAATTAATTTTATATCTATTCGGAGGAGATTTGTTCTATTTATATTTGAATTTGATATTATCATTATGATTATTGTAGTTGTGTTTATTTCCACTACTATTAGTTACTCCTATATGAGCTGTATCATTATCACAAACCTCTTTATTCAAAAAGTTAACGTCATTAGGGTTTGATATTTTACAGTATTCTTCCAATTATCTATGGATTTATTAATTGCACCAATTGGTTCAATTTTTTTTACTATTATAGATGAACTTATTTATATCCTTCCAAATTTGCCAAATAATTGTGCAAATAAGCTCAAGTATTCCATTAAAAAAGAATCACATTTCTTGTATGTGTTTTAATATCAGTTGATCTAGTCTAGATGTTGTTTCTTTTTCAGTTTTGATATTTAGTGGACTAGCAAACCAAACAGTTTTAGCCAACAGGCATCTAAAAAGTATATGTTACTATTTCTATATAGTTATTACATATTTTGCATATATTACTATTACTACATTTACGTTTTACTAAGTTTTTCTCAGTAGATAAAAAATTTCTTACAACTCTCCACACAAATTTTCTAATTTTAGGGTGGTGGGGGCAAAGGTGTGATAAAATAATAGATAAATAAAGATAATAATAAAGAGCACACACCCTTGGAAACCACGGAACTCACTGAAAGTATCATAGATCGTTTGCAAGTTTTAATGATAAGTCAAGTTCGTTCGCAGGGATTTAATCTGTTAGATCTACTTGTATTAAATAAGCGTAGATGAATTTAGATGTTTAGAATAAAATATAAAATAAGATGACTAGTTATCTAACGTGATAGAAATGTAAGTCAAATAAATTAGGGTTACTAATATGAGTCTATTACTAAATTGTTATTCTAATTTGTCACACATTGAGCATTATATATTAACCGGGATTCTAAATAATGACTGATGGTTAAATCAAACCTTTATGGCTATCTAGTTAGGCAAAGGATCAAAACTAGACGATTATGTGGTGTTGTCAATAACTAAGAATAATCCTAAGATTGGCCAAATCTAGGGTTGTAACAATAAGTCAAAACACATAATAACAATATACGCCAAGCTCAAATAAATTAAAATAACAAATAGTAATATGAAATTTAAGACAAAATAATAACCCAACAATAAAAAGTAAAACTTACAGAATAAAAGCTTAGAAATATGGTTGAGCATAAATCTATAGCTAAATACCCTAAATATAGAGAAGGTGAGATGTAGAAGAGGAGTTTGTCACTCTCCAACTTCGTGCTTCTTGTCTTCCTCTATAGGCCAGCTTGCTTCTTGGATGAATAGCTTGATACTAAGGATGAATAATAAATTAAAGGTCTAAGCTATTATTTAAAACTGAGAGCAAGGACTAAGCCTATACTTGGAACTGAACAAGGACATGTTTACAATGGTTTAAGGGTGTATTTATAGGTGTCTTAGAAGCCCTAATTCGTTTTCTTGAAGGAGAAGGTAAGTAATGGACTCCTAGCCCAACTCAAATTCGTAACCCTAAAATATAGAATCAACCCCGTTTTTGTTTTGGCCATAAAAGCTTCAATACTTATCCGTTTGACGAGTATAAATAGTAAAAAATTCATCGTCTCGGAAAGACCTTTAACTTTGCTTTTGACCATTCTTCCAAATTTCTCACCGATTTTGAGATATAAGCCCTTTTGTGGTCGTAGGTGCTGGAATTCAGATTTATTTGGCAACTTTATCTTTCCATATTTTAGCTTTTGTTTCCTTATCTCCAATTTCCATGTATATCTTCTTTCCTTTATCTCTTAGAATTGACTTGGCATCTAATTAATCTCCATATATATCTTTAAAGCTTCACACTAAATAAATAATTAAACCTAATATGCTCTAAAAATAATAATTCATTAAATCAAGACTAGAAATAGGAAAGTGTAATAATTAATGGGAAAATCGACTCGAAGACTTCCTAAATCACTAAAAATGATGTCTCCAACTAATATTAAATCATCACAAATGAGGAGACATCAAGACCCCAAACTCAAAGTTGTATCGTCCCGATACAAGAAAGATAAAAACAAGGAGAAGTCTCTAAATACACACCTAGGTCAATTAAGCACATATGGAAGAAGATAGCAGAATATGGAGAATATACTCAAAGCAACTACTCTGAAAATTTCATGTAATTATATTCACAAACTACATACCTGTACACTTCTCATATCCACAATCAACACGGCTTGAATTCAAGATTAGATTAGCTTCGCAATGTAAGAAGGAGAGGATCTTTACTCAGTTCACCAAGGAAGATATAGATTGTTCATCGAACTTTACTAGTATCCAAAGATCCACTTAACTACTCTCTATTGGATTAATTACTTCTAGATTACATATCAAAGAATCAAAAGGTCTTTAAGGTTGTAATTTCGGCTTAGGGACGGTATGATAAGTATATTTGGATAATTTAGAGTGAGCTTTTGGCTCTCTCCTCATTAGCCATCAACGAATCGCCCTAGAGCTTGAGTTACTCTCATAAAACGTTTCTCACTCAATCCAATGATTTCTTGATGCACAAAGTAGCATCCCCAATAACCCAATTAAAGCATAAGATGTTCACATAAAAATTCCACTTTGCCGGTCCAAATATATATATATATTCTTTTCAAAGCAATATTTTCTTGTATAGCTATGACTCTCTTTTTGATGTTGAGATATCACACTATTTTTCTCATAGATTTTTTCCTTTTCTTTACATGCTTTTTAGCTTTTTTCATTTACTATTACCCCGGCAAAGGGTTACAATATAAACATGTGAATCAACATCAATATAAAGCACAACGCACAATTAATAAGCTAAAAAATTCCAACCCAATAACAATTCCCATAATGGTGGACCCACCACCCCAAACTCAAGCTCTAAAACAATTATCTATGCATCTCGATTAGAGTGTGTGTCATATGGAAAATTCCTATAATCTAAAGGGATATGGCTTATAATGTGGTTAAATAAAAATGCTTTAGAAAGGCTAGAAGGGACTGAGAAGGATATAAAATATTAATTCAAATAATAGGGTGAGAAAGTTAAAAGGCTTCAAGTGGCTTCAATATGAAAGAACTGCCTTAATCATTTTCTACACCATGCAATTTCGTTATTCTATTACCTTTAGCATGTTCATCAAATAGGTTTGTCAACTAGCTTGAATCTCACGACCTACAAACCACTCAAGGCTCCCTGAGATCGAACATACTTTCTATCGTATTGCTAATAAATCTTTTCTTTACTATTAATGTGTGTTTTCCAGCAAATACTCAAAGCATACAAAATATAATAGCTCATAAACATACTACTTTCTATCATTAACTTACTAATCTTATGCTTTCAAACTATTAAACACACTCTACATACATCTAATCCTTCAAAAAAAAATTAATTTTACCTAAAACAGAATGGAGATGACGGACAACGAATCCCCACACCCCAAACTCAAAAATGACTCGTGTCCCCACGACTCGAAAAGACTCAAAAATAAAAAATTAAAATTTTACAGATATTGCACATAAAGAAATGGTAAGGAAGAAAGAAAACATACTCTTCGAGGGTATTACCTCGCCTGAGCAATACCCGAAATAGGGTGTAATTCTTTCTATGTATGCAAACTTCATGTATCACCAATTTCGCTTTCCCTTACATCCTCTTATGCTCCATCCAATCACTCACACTCTAGAAATCTCTTGTTTATCTTCTTCCGACTTGGCCCTCGAATACTCTCTCATGTGACGGTGTTCATCCAGGAATATGTTTTTGCGGAAGCTAACAAGGCCCTTTGAAGCTTCATTAATCTCGGGTAAAGGACTATCGATTGTAGAGGTTGTGGTGTCTTCCTTATGAAAGTTTAAACCTTTTTGCTCTTTGAATTTACCACAGCTAGCTTTCCTCTATTCTCTTGATTCGATTTACCTTGTAGTTATTCCTGAACTAGTACCCATCTCAATTGAAATCTTCTTGATCTTACCCAACACCTTGCTTTGATTCTTCATATCCCTTAACATTTGATAATACCTCTGTTCTTTTCATCATCTCTTTTGACCCCCAACTCAAAGCTTTGAGCACTCTTGAAATTTGTAACTCTTGATCATAGGTGGAACAAGCTTTAATTGGGTTAGGAAAGGTGTTAGGATGACAATTCTCTATGTGGGAATGATGGAATCAAGCTTTGATGATATGGGTTTAAGGAATTGTTGGATGAATTTTGAAAATTTAGGCTCTTGATTCATGGATTCTAGGTGTTTTGATATGATTTGACTGGTTGAATCTTCTTTGTAATGATGTAGGGAAGGATTTGGTTGTGAATTTATGGTGATTTGGTAGTGTTTTGATCTTAGGTGAAGGTTTGTTGAAGCTTTAATAGAGTTGGGAGAGGTTTGGAGAAGAAAGTGAGGCTTAGGGATTGAGAAATTCGGACTAGAACTCACCTCTTTCTCTTTATAACCTAAAAAACGCAAAAAAAAAAATTCTCCAGCGGCTCTGGGCGGTATACCGGAGCTGCTGTTCCTTGAAATCCCTGTTATGACAAAATACACGAGTTGTAAACACGTGGGCTCGGGTTTTGGTCTGTCCGGTATACCGGAGTGATGGCCCGGTATACCGGTGCTATCAGTTTTTGAAAGTCAAATTTCTGTAATGAACACGTGACTGGTACCCATGGGCTCGTATTTCTGACCTGTGGTATACCGCCGGTAAGGCCCGGTATACCGGTGGCAGGTCATAACATGCCCAAAAAAATTTCGTTTTTCTCCCAAACTCGATTTCTTTACTACCTGAACATCAAAAACACTAATACCTTTTTCAAATACGCAATATCAACTAAAAAACAAAATCTAAACTAAAATATAACAACATAAATTACTATGGGATGTCTCCCAAAGGGCACTTTTGTTTAACGTCTTTCAAAGTTGGACGAGTTACCTCGGTTATTTCTTTTTATAGCCTCCCCAGCTGTGAGTGAGGTGATTAACACTTACCAACTTGAGCTTGCAACCCACTATAGCTTTTATTTCGACCACTCCTTCTGAGATGATTTGCGTGATAATGTATGGCCCTATCCAAGAACTGTTATGTTTGGGAAAGGGAGGTTTCCATGCCACCTCGTCTCCTACCCCAAACTCATTTTTTTCTCCATGGTTTCTTGGGGGCTTACAAGTTCTGGCTTCTTGGTTACAACTCTGATTGGATATAGTTATTTTGACTCATTTTTCTTTTTCTTCTTCCCCAAAACATAGAATGTTTCAGAGTTATCTTCAATACGAAGAGTCACGGTTCCCTCATTCACATTCACTATGGTATCGCTGGTGGCTAGGAATGGACGCCCAAGAATGAATGGGACGTTCTTATCTGCTTTATAGTCAAAAATAATAAAGTCCGTGGGAATAACAAGGTTACCTACTTGGACGAGCACGTCCTCGATTACTCCCTACGGCTTTGCTATTGATTGATCAGCAAGTTGTAAGATTACGGATGTCGGTTTCGCATCACTAATACCAATCTTCTTGAATATATTTTTGGGCATGATATTCACACTTGCCCCTAAATCACACATGGATTTTCCATGAAATATTCCACCTATTTTGGTTGGGAGGTTGAAACCTCCAGGATCTTTAAACTTCGGTGGTAATCTTTGCTGAACTTGTGCTGATATCCCTTCAGTGAGTGTCAAAATCTGTATCTTGTGAACCTTTCTTTATTGGAGAGTGCCTCTATAAAGAATCGATCATAGTTTCCCCGTCATTTCATAGCTTCGAGTAAAGGGATGTTAATTTTCACTTGTTTTAACACCTCTATACACTTATGTTGTTGCTCCTTTGGATAAGCGGGATAGTGGCAATGTATAGGTGGCTGCCTTGCTCTACTTTTCTCTTAAATTCTTGGTTCATCAGCCACTCTTGGCTTATTACTTTTATCGTGTTTAACTTCTTCAACCCAATCTTCAAAAATTATCTCATCCAAGTTCATCCGCTTTACGTTTGACTTGTTTGGTAGAACATCCCCTTTTAAGGGAGATGGTAGCGCTTCAACGAGTATCTCGTCGTGTTCTTTCATCTTTTGAGCTTGAAGACTAATAGTCTTAACCTTGTCGTCAACGTCTTGGATCTTCTTCATGTTAGAAGTTGTATCTTGGGTCAATTTCAAAAGTTGACTTTGCATTTGTTCTATGATTTTAGTGAGCCGCATCACATTCTTCTCTAAAAGTTGATTATGCTATTACAGATCTTGATTCCGTTGTTGCAGGCTTTTCACTATTGATGCATCGATCTTTGATTCAAGTATGCTCATATTATCCTTCGAGAAGTTGATGAATTGACTAATAGTCTCTTTTAACTCAGTGATTTCTTCTTGAGGACATGATGGATCTTGACTTCCATTGTGCACATTGCAGCCCGACGGATGATTAGCTTGGTTTTCATAGGCTTTTTCTTGCAGGTATAACTGTTGAGGTGGTACTTGGTTGCTTTCCTTAACTGTTATAGCGAGTTGTTGTATTTGATCTTATAAGCTTGAAAACCTCGCTTCTGTTTCTTCGTTAGTGGTAGGAGTATGTTTTTGTGGCCAACTTATGTCGGTCTCAATGATTGTTTCCGTACCACTCTTTGCTTCTTTTGGATCCATAGAGACAAAACTACCACGACCCATATCATCTACTCACAGCCTTGACTCTCTATTAAGTCCATTATAGAACATGGATAATTGTAATTCTGGCGTGTATCCATGTATTGTACATCTTGCCAACATCTTTTGAAATCTCGTCCATGCTTCGCCAACACTCTCTCTGGCTTCTTGTAAGAAATTCATAAGCTCCAATAGTTCCTTCACTCGCATACTTGTAGGATAAAATTGATCAAGTAACCTTTCTTGAAGCTTGTCCCAATTTGTTATTAGCTCGGGAGGTTGATCATCTAAGCAATCGCTTGCTTTTCCGGTCAAGAAAAATCGAAACATTAAATAATACATCTGTTCTTGCGTAACACCTTCATTAATGTAGGTGTCACAGAATTGCATGCATTTCTGAACAGATCGGACCAGATCTTGATGTGTATTACCACTATATTTCCCATAGCTCGCGAATTGATTAATTAGGTAAGGGTCGGGCTTGAATCGAACGACTTGAATAGTTGGGATGCGAATCCCAATGGGTTTCACTCGAAATTTACTAGGAAAACCTAGCACCAACAATTGATTAGCCATCTAATTCTTGAGAAAGACAAAAACAAAAAGAACGCGTAAAACTGAAAACAAATAAAAACTTCTACACTAATAAACATAAATTAGATTTAACTTAAAGATAAATCCCCGGCAGCGGCGCCAAAAATTTGGTGGGGGCAAAGGTGTGACAAAATAATAGATAAATAAAGATAATAATAAAGAGCACACACCCTTGAGAACCATGGAACTCACTACGAGTATCACAGATCGTTTGCAAGTTTTAATGATAAGTCAAGTTCGTTTGTAGGGATTTAATCTGTTAGATCTACTTGTATTAAATAAGCGTAGATGAATTTAGATGTTTAGAATAAAATATAAGATAAGATGACTAATTATCTAACGCTAATAAATAAATAAATATGAATGTAAGTCAAATAAATTAGGGTTACTAATATGAGTCTATTACTAAAGTGTTATTCTAATTTGTCACACATTGAACATTATATATTAACCGGGATTCTAAATAATGATTGATGGTTAAATCAAACCTTTATGGCTATCTAGTTAGGCAAAGGATCAAAACTAGACGATTATGTGGTGTTGTCAATAACTAAGAATAATCCTAAGATTGGCCAAATCTAGGGTTGTAACAATAAGTCAAAACAAATAATAACAATATACGCCAAGCTCAAATAAATTAAAATAACAAATAGTAATATGAAATTTAAGACAAAATAATAACCCAACAATAAAAAGTAAAACTTACAGAATAAAAGTTTAGAAATATGGTTGAGCATAAATCTATAGCTAAATACCCTAAATATAGAGAATATGAGATGTAGAAGAGGAGTTTGTCACTCAATAACTTCATGCTTCTTGTCTTCCTCTATAGGTCAGCTTGCTTCTTGGATGAATAGCTTGATACTAAGGATGACTAATAAATTAAAGGTCTAAGCTATTATTTAAAACTGAGAGCAAGGACTAAGCCTATACTTAGAAATGAGTAAGGACATGTTTACAATGGTTTAAGGGTGTATTTATAGGTGTCTTGGAAGACCTAATTCGTTTTCTTGAAGGAGAAGGTAAGTAATGGACTCCTAGCCCAACTCAAATTCGTAACCCTAAAATATAGAATCAGCCCCGTTTTTTGTTTTGGCCATAACAGCTTCAATACTTATCCGTTTGATGCGTATAAATAGTCGAAATTCATAGTCTCGAAAAGACCTTTAACTTTTCTCTTGACCATTCTTCCAAATTTCTCACCGATTTTGAGATAGGAGCCCTTTTTTGGTCGTAGGTGTTAGAATTCAGATTTATTTGACAACTTTATCTTTCCATATTTTAGCTTTTGTTTCCTTATCTCCAATTTCCATGTACATCTTCTTTCCTTTATCTTAGAATTCACTTGGCATCTAATTAATCTCCATATATATCTTTAAAACTTCACACTAAATAAATAATTAAACCCAATATGCTATAAAAATAATAATTCATTAAATCAAGACTAGAAATAGGAAAGTGTAATAATTAATGGAAAAATCAACTAGAAGACTTCCTAAATCACTAAAAATGATGTCTCCAACTAATATTAAAGCATCACAAATGAGGAGACATTATTAGGGGAGTTCCCATTTTCCATATTAAATTCTATAACTGATTTTCATTGGTTTATTTTTTGATTTTTGATTAAATGGTTATTAAAGTCTTTTTTTTTTTAAAATTTATGATATGCTTTTTTTACCTGTAAATATCTTTTTTTTATAGTAATCAATACACATTTGGTCTTCATAGTTAAAGTTAGGTATTATCATTTTTTTCTATTTTTTCTCTAATATTACTAGGATAAAGATTGTTTAAGAGGTCTAAATTTCAAGTATTATTTTTTTAATGAGTTGATTTACCCAAAGGATCCCAGAAGTTTAGGGTTTTATATTTTGTATATTATTACAAATCCACTTATAATCATGAATTTTTATATTTTTTCCATTTCCCATTTTCCTTTATATATTATTATGAAATATCTCTCTACCCATGAGGATACTTTTTCCATTCCCATGAGGGGAAACTTTCTAGCTTAGCATCTAGAAAGTTATTGTTATGGAAATATTTACCTTTTAACAATTTATGTATTAGAGAATCTTATTTATTAGCAACATTATATACTTGTTTTCATAATAGAGCTTTGTTCATAAGGTGCATGTTTCTAAACCAAAGACCACATTCATATTTTGAATTAGTAAGTAGGTCCCATGATACCCAGTGGATCACCCAACCAGAATCTAGCAATAATAGAGTGTATTTTGTTGATTATATGCTTGGATAGTGTAAAGTTAGACATAATATAATTTGGTAAGCTTTGTAAAACTGCTTTTATAAGAATTTCTTTTCCCCCTTTTGATCAAAAAAGTATTTTTCAATTCTCATTTTTTTGTAGAATCCTATCAATTATAAATTGTAGATCCTTTGATTTTGTTCTTCCCCATTCGGTTGGGAGTCCAAGGTAGTTACCTAGGTTATTTATTTTTTACATATTTAATTTTTTAGCCATGATATACTGAATAAATGTTGGTGTGTAAGGGCTAAAAATCATCCCACATTTATTAAGGTTTAGAAACAAACACATGCTATTTTTATATTTATTCATGATATCATTGAAAGCTTGGAATTCAAGATTATCAGCTTTTAAAAAGAATAGGTTGTCATCCGCAAATAGTAGATGAGTGATTTCCATACATTATTTCCTATTTTTATGCCTTGTAAACGCTGCTTTTCTTTTTTATCTTTAATTAAATCACTAAGAGTTTGAGAGGTTTGACAAAAAATAAGAGGAGAGAGAGGGTCTCCTTGTCTAATGCCTCTTGTGGGTTTGTGAGTTGGAATTGTCATGTTGGTCGAAATTGTTGTGAGATGCTAAGAATTCATCCGGAATTTGAGATACATTGTGTTTACCGGGAAGCAAACATGTGTGCGCATTTATTGGCTAAACACGGCGCGGATTAGAATGGCGACCCCTGCGTATTGGAAGATCCTCCAGATTATTTATGGTAAAATATTATTAGAGATAGGAGCGGTTGTACGGTTCCTAGGCTAGTATTTTATTTTATTTTGACGTTAAAACATAATTTAGATTAATGAAAATACAAATACAATAAGTTAAGTTTGTTCTTAGCCAATGCCCTCTATTACAAAATCCAATTCACGGAGCTTAATCAAGTGTGGAGGTTGATTATGAACCCAATTATCCGGAAGGGTCTTGAGTCTTCCCTTCTTTGCGATGAGATCCACCGCTTTGTTGAATTTCTGTGATACGAATTGGAAATTTATATCAATGTTGAGTGCCAAACTTTGAATATCTTTAAATAAGTGAGCTAAGTGACGATTTTCAAACTTCCTACCCTTCATTAGAGGCTTCATGATACTAAGACAATCATTACGCAAAATAAAACTTCTAGATGGATGATTTGAAGCTTATTCTATAGCATTTCTAATCCCAATTGCTTCCGCTTCTTCTGGAGAATATGCCGTGTAATTCCATGATCTTCCTCCCAAAAATTGGCCTTTTATATCACAAAAACACAAGCAGAAGAAGCACTATTATTTTTTTGTAAGTAAGATGCATCAACATTAATAAAAGTATTAAGATAAGTATTAGCTTTCCTGTTTTGAAAGATGATTTTGTTTTTGGTGGTTGATTTCCAGTTTCCATATCCAGACCAGTATCAAATTTTCGATTAGCCTCGGAAGTAGTATTTTTATACTTTAAGAATTCGTCATAGGCTTTATACGCGTTCTTTGCACTTACAATGGGGCAAATAGGATGATTTTCAAAGATATATTTGTTTCTAGATTTCCAAATATACCACATAAGCCAAATTGCCATCTCAACCTTTGGTCTTTCTCCTTCATCATTTGGTAGTTTCATATCAATGATATTTTGTAACCATTGATTTAAGTTTTTATTATAATCATGTGAGAATATTTGACCAAATGAAGTTGCAAATCAAGTTGCTCTCGCACTTGGGCAAAAAAACATAAGATGTTCAAGATTTTCCACTTCATTTCCACACACATTACAAATATTATTCAAAGCACATTTACGAGTGGATTTATTATGCTCAGTAGGTATTGCATTAGATAAGACTCTCCAAGTAAATTTTTTTAACTTTGGTGGAATGTTTAAGTTCCAAATTTTATCCCAAGAAATTGATCTTGAGTTAAACGAGGAAGATTGTAAGAGAATATCTTGTTTCAAAGTACCCTCTATATTCTTTTCAGTGATAAAATTGTGCATTTTATTAGCAGTAACATTTCCATTTCTTGAATGATTCCAAACTCGTGTATCATTAGCTTTAGAGATACTAATGTTTAGAGTTTTTGCTAAGTTAGCTTTTTCATTTCCAAGAGTATTTATAAGATCATGCTCTTTCCACTTATTATTATCATCAAGTAAAGTGTTTACTGTAATAATAGGTAGATTAGAGCAATTTTCAGGTTTTTTACAATAAGGAATCCAATTATCATGCCAAACATAGGTGTTTTTACCATTGCCTATGACCATTTTTGTATCCTTTATATAAGTGTTTCTGCCTTTTAAAAGACTTTTCCAAGCCCATGAAGGGTTATAACCAAGAGTAGTAGATTCAAAGTGGGGCATTTTCTACTAAGTTTAATGCCCTGTATAAGGCCTTTTTGGACTTTATCATTAATCAAAGAGGTAAGGGCCTGAGTAGCAATACAAAATAGAAAAGGGGACAAAGGGTCCCCTTGTCTAAGCCCTTTTGTTGGGTTTTTAAGATGGATAGGGTTACCATTTAATAAGATAGAATAAGTAACAGTTTTAACACACATCTCCATCCAATTAATCCAAATATTTGAGAAGCCAAGAGCTTTCATAGTATCGAATAGGAAATCCCATTCAATACTTTCAAATGCTTTTGATATATCAGCTTTAATGATAGCTGAATAGTTATTAGAGGTTCTTTTATTCTTTAAGTAATGAACAACTTCATGTGCTATCAAGATATTGTTAGTAATGCTTCTATTTTTAATAAAGGCAGATTGTTCATGTGAGATAATTTTGTTCATAAAAGGTTTAAGTCTTTTGACCAAAATAGCTGCTATGATCTTGTATAAGAAGTTTGGGCAGCTAATAGGCCTCAACTGAGATATAGTGGCAGGAGTTTTTACCTTAGGAATAAGAGTGATATATGTTTTATTAATAGAGGCTAAATTTCCTTTGTTCCATAAGAAATCTGAGATGCACTTCATTAAATCAAATTTAATGATATTCCAATTTTTCTTAAAGAAATAATCAGTGAAGCCATCAGGGCCTGGGGATTTATTTTTCCCTAGGTCCCAAACTGCTTCTTTAATCTCATGGATAGAGATAGGGGCTTCAAAGGAATTGTTCATCTCAGAGGTAACAGTAGGTTTAATCTTTTGTAAAATGTAGTGATAATTTCTAGGGCCCTTGGTGGTATATATATTATTATAATGATGCTTAATGTGATTTTCAATATCCTCAGTTTTGTCCAACCAAATGTTATCATGGTTTAAAATTCTAAGAATTTTGTTATGCCTTCTTCTAGTTTTAGTGGCATTATGAAAGAATGTGGCGTTTTTATCACCAAAGTTTACCCATTGTATTCTAGATTTTTCCCTCCAATAAATTTCTTCTTTATTCCAGTAATCTTCAATTTGGGCAGTGATAAAATTATTTTCATCTCTACTAGAATAAGTATTATTGTTAATATTTTCCAATTTTTTCATAAGGTTTTTGATGATGTTCCTGTTATTTCTTCTTTTAGCCTTATTCCATTTGGTAATGACATGAGATATGTTATGAAGTTTAGAGCCAAACTTTATAATTCCTCTTTGAAGAATATTAGTATAAGCATTCTAGTGATTTTTATATGATATTAATCACTTCAATTTCATTGTTCCAGTCTTTTCTATAAATAAATCTGTCAATTTTTTTATAAGGTGTATTATTACAATGAAGAATAAGAAGGCTATGGTCTGATCCTATGGGAGGTAATATAGCAATCCAGGCTTCAGGGTAGAGTTCATCCCAAGATATATTAGCCATGCCTCTATCAAGCTTTTCTTTAATGAATTTGTTACCATTTCTTCTATTATTCCAAGTGAAATAGCAACCTTTGCTAGAGGTTTCAGTGAGATTATTATTATCAATGAAGCAATTAAGGAGGTTATTCTCAGTATCATAATTTTCATTGCCCCCAATTTTTTCAAAGCTGAATCTAATCATATTTAGGTCTCCTATAATAAACCAGGGTTCATGATGTTTATTATGCATAAGCTTTTCAATATCTTTAAAGTTTTTATCTTTTTCACTATCATGAGAAGAAATGTATGTATAAGTATAGTAAGCAGATATTCCATTTTTATCCGTGATATAACAGTGGATAAAGTTTTTATTAGCTGTGATGAGTGTAATATCAAGGTCTGATTTGGCCATGACCACCAAGTCTCCGGCTTTTCCAATAGGTTCAATAGAGGCAATGTTTTTCATATTAAGAATTTTTATAAGATCATTCGTTTTTTCCTTGCAATTAAGAGTTTCGATAAGAAAAATTACCTCAGGTTGATGGGTTTTGACCGCATCCTTGAGTGTTAGAATTGTCAAGGGTGTACCAATCCCTTGACAATTCCAACAGAATTGTATCATAAACCCCCGTGGGTTTGATCTAGGTCAAACCCGGAAACCTCTTCAGTAGTAGCTTTATCTTTAGTAGCCATGGTTGCGTCCTCTTCGTGTTTTATAGCTTGAGTTGATGCAGAATTGACTTGATTTATTTCTTCAAGAGTTGATTGGTTGTTGTTGTTGCTTTCCTTCCATCGTGTCTCCCATAGTTTATCAAACCTCGAAATTTTTCTCTAACCGAGCTTTTGAGATGAAGAGCGGATTTGTAGTCTTGAAGACGATGATGGTCTGGAGTTTCAATTTCTTCATATAGAGTGATAGGGATTGAATCGAGTTGTTGAGTAGGTGGTGGATTTGTTGTTTGATTTTCAGTTTCAATAGGATTATTCTCGTGGTGAGGGGATTGATCTGAACTAGGGATTTGATTTTGATAGGGTTTTGTGTTGTCGAATGGAAGATAGTGTTTGGGTGTAATAAGAATGGGTGTTTTGTTTGATCCGAATGTAAGAGATTTTGGGGTGTTTGGGCCAAGATTATTTTTAATCAGTGTAGTTGGGCTATTAAAAAGGTTGGTTTGGAGGCTTTGCTGAATTTCAGCCCAAGTCTTTATAGGCCCATTAAAAGGTGTGGTGTTATATTTGGGCTTTGAAAGTCTTTCTTTTACTGCTGACAAGTCCAGGCCTATTTCTTTCACGTTTTGATGATAAGGGACTGCAACATTCATTTTAGCTTCGGAAACATTTCCTTCTATGGCCATTTCAATATCCGATGCTTTAAAGATGTGGGGTTTTGTCAGATCGATTTTGAAATTGGTCCAAGGAATCTAGGGTTTGAAGGATTTTGGGCGGGATTTTGCTGGTGGTCATTTGTAGGGTGGGTTGGAGAGGTGTGTTGACTCGGAAGCATTTCGTGACTCGGGTTTTGGGGCTGAGTTTGAAGCGAATTTTTTTGGTGTTTGTTGATTGGATAGCTAATTCGATGGTTTTTTTCTTAGGATTTTTGGTTCAAACCCGAAAATTCTTTTGGTGAGTTTGATTTTCAATTTTGTTTTGTTTTTGCAATCCTTTTCCTCGTGATCTAACATACCACAGAGATAGCAGAGATCACATAATTTTTCAAATTTAAGCATACCTCGAATCTTTTGGCCATTTCCGAGATTGATATTGTAGTGACTTGTAATTGGCTTGAAGATGTTCTAATCAACCCGGACTCGAATAGCGCTGAAGTCTTTGAAGGTTTCAATAGCAGGTAGATAATTTCTTCCACATTTCCTAGTTGAGATCCCATCTTTCTAGCATTATCTTCATTTATAAGTGTTGGTGGAACATCATGAATTTGTATGATAAATGAAGTAGTAGTGAGTTGAATATCGGGCTGAGTTTTTGCAACATCCCATTTTTGAAGTAAAACATGTTTTCCAACTAAGTTCCATGGTCTGTTTTTCCAAACTTGTTGCAGGTCTTGCTCGGAATCAAAGGTGATGATGAAAGTGTTGAAGCCTCTTTTCTCCGTGTGAACCTTTCCTTCCACGTCCCAGGAGTTGATGATATTTTTCTTAAGTAATTGAAACTCACAGCTTTGTCAGCAATGATTTTTGCATACAATTTTGGACCTTCAAATTGAGCATAGATGGAGTTAGGATCTACTGTCAGAATGAGGGCTTCATCTGCTGAGTTAGCATTTTGTCGAGTATAGAATTCCATTGTAATTAAAGCTAAAGAAGATGTAATAAATGTAGAGTAATAAAGAGAGGAGGTTGTAGGTAGGTGAGTTAGAATATAAGAGTGATAGTGAATTTGATGAAGAAATCAATGTTAATGTGTAGGTAGGTAATTTTTGCAATGTGTAAGAAAATAAGATTGAAGGAAATTGTTAGGTTTTTGAATTTTTTGGTGGTGGAGATGGTGGTGGTGGTGGTGGTGGTGGTGGTGGTGGTGAGGACTCAAACTCAGCTATTTTTTGAGGAATGTGCCTGAGAGAGATGTGTTTTAATTCCTGGTTCCTAGGCTAGTATTAAACCCTCGATGAGAGATTAATTGATGTATTTAGTCAAGTAGTCAACTTCAGCTTAAAGCTTCAGATTATGAAAAAAAAATTATGTTTGTGTGACTCTCAAATTTATTACAAAGAACATATTCTAGAAAATAATTCAAAGGAGCACTTAGTTCATCGTTGGTCAAAAAAGTTGGTCATGTAAATATAGTATTAGCAAGGATTGTATCCTCACTCCGGTAGTTGGTTTAGAAGCGAAAGTAATACGAAAAATCAATCTAGTTTGCTTTTAAGCTACATATTGTTTGGTGTGGTGATATTGATTTTTTTTTTTTGGAAAAAGTGATGATGATTTTAAACACGGTTATTATTGTTTGTAGTGGCTTGTTTTTTAAGAATACAACCAAGCGGATTTTTTCGGTCGATTAACCAAGAGGATAAATGAAAAAAGAAAGTGGTTGTTTTGGTTTGATGTTAAAGGAAGTCATATCAATTATAAATAGTGCAATTATAACTTTATGTCGATCTAATAAGCTATTTTTCTTTTTCTGTTCATGCCGATAAATTAATAAAATATGTAGAAGCGAGACAGTCTTTCACACACCAAGTGTATGTGTAATAAAAATATAAAAAAATTAAAGTAGTTTAATACCCTTAGATATGACAAAACTGTGTGTAATTCAAGATAATTTCGTCATAAAATAGGTTTTGAGTTTGAATTAATTAGAAGTTCTGTTCTAAACAATTTATTTACTTTAAGTTTTCTCGTTCCAATAGTTTTGATATTAATACTTTCAGAAAGAGTAGTGTTGCTTTTTATTATGAATAATGTATTTATATGGAACATCTATCGTTTTAGGGTTAGTTTTCTTCAAATATTTCGAACATAGATCTCTTATCTTAAATCACTTATATTTTGATTTAATTTAATGAAACAAAATATTGAAAAAAATTATGCATGCATTTGTGACTTGTTTTTTCAAGTCAATTTTTTCCTCTCTCTCTCTCCCTCTCTCTCTCTCTCTCTCTCTCTCTCTCTCCTCTCCCTCCCTCCCTCCCCTCTCTCTCTCTCTCTCTCTCTCTCTCTCTCTCTCTCTCTCTCTCTCTCTCTCTCTCTCTCTCTCTCTCTCTTCTCTCCTCTCTCTCTCTCTCTCTCTCTCTCTCTCTCTCTCTCTCTCTCTCTCTCTCTTCTCTCTCTCTCTCTCTCTCTCTCTCTCTCTCTCTCTCTCTCTCCCCCTCTCTCTCTCTCTCTCCCCCCCTCTCTCTCTCTCTCCCCCCCCCTCTCTCTCTCTCTAAGTTTTTTGTAGAAACATCATTGAAGAGGTTGTAGAGGTGCTTTAGTAATGTTCACCGAACACTCCCCGTCTCGCGTTCTCTTCTCTCCATTGAAACAAACTGTAGAACATTACTGAGGGGCTCTAAAAGTGTTTAAGGAAGTTACCACGAAGAACAATTGGTAGCAATGGCAAAAAAAAAGCAATGGCAAGGATCAAAAAGTGGAAAGAGGTATGTTTTTTAAAACAAAGACCCAACTGTATTTTTAGTGTAATTCTGTTTTTATGAGTTTTGTGATTGAGAGATTGGGTATTTATTGTATATTTGGTGTGAATATAAATATTTTTTGTCGATATCGTGGGATTTGGGATATGTGGGTAGGTTCTAGGGTTTAGTAATTGGTTTTGCGGTTTTAGGGTTTTTATTTTATTTCATTTATTATTTCATATCTTACGGGTTTCTTGGTTTTTGGGTTTCTTGGTTTTTGGGTTTCATGGTTTTTGGCTTCGTGTTTACGATTTTCTAGGAGAAAAACGGGTATTTTGGGTTTGTTTTTTGTCTAGGGTTAAGTTTAATTTTTTTTCTTTTTTTGATCGGCAAATCAAAATTTATTATAAAGGTCAAACACAATTATCTTTCACAAATACTAACCATGAAAGTTAGTAAAATAATACATAATGACCTAATAAAACATTAACTAAAAAACTAGGGACTAATGCACAATTACAATAAAGTAAATAAAAGAGTCATTAGTCCGCTATCTTCAAATCCATTTAGCAGTTATATTAAAGCTTTTTTCTCATTAAAGATCTGTTTTTCAATTTAATCGAGATGAGAGAGTAGATACAGTTGATAATTTGTTCCTCATTCAAAGATCCATCATGATGCAGCCTTCCATTGCGCTCAGTCCAAATACAGGTGATGAAATTGGTGAGACACAAACCAACAACAAGAGTCATTTCTTTACCCGAGCAACTCTTACTAACATCATTTACTAATGCATTCAATTCTTAGGATTAGATTTGATAGAGCAGAAATGAAATACCTCCTTAAGATACATATTTGAGAAAGGACAATTAACCATTAAATGGTTAAGGTCTTCAGCATTAATAGAATAGGACTCGCAAATTGGGTTGATAGTGAAACCCCATTCTACCATATCTGCTTTGTAGAAAGCCTGTTATGGCATGCAAGTCAAGAGATAAAAAGAACAACAAGGTACACGACTCTTAGCCCAAACAAATTTGCTCCAGTAAACTAATTTATTTTCTGAGTAAATACCTTGTTTACCCCCCTAAAGTTTGACAGTCATGACAGTTTGCTAATTTCTTCTCTACTCATTTAGATCTCATGTTCTACACACCACTCATTCTTACCAAGTACAAGCTTGCTTATTTTGCATTGTTCATTAATTTTTCCTATCAATCATCTAGTGTTTGCATGCATTCAAGTTGCTGTGTACATTAACTCTAAGGTCTACTATTTTCTATAATTAATTTACAAAAAGTATGCTTATGGGGACATTCAACAAACTCTACAGTCAAATCATTCCTTAAACTAATTTTTATTTGATTTTTAATTATTTTGAAAAACAGTAAAAACACATAACACATAAAATTGGGATGATGCAACGAACCCCACCCCAAACTCAAAGATTTGTCGTGTCCCCAAGACTCGAAAAGACTCAAAAAAGCGAATAAAAATAATATACACTAATGAATGAGACAAGGGAGAAGGAAACATATCTGGATAGGCTCTAAGCCGATTACATGTAGTATTGCATCGAGGTTGTGAAATCTTCTTATTCACGATGTAAAGATCATACTCCGTGGCATTCATCTTCTTGTAAAGTGCGTTTCATCAACTCGTACTCATATTTGCCTTAGTTAATCATCTCCTCATGAACCTCTAAATCTCATCCTCCTCGAAAATCCTTCCTCAACACCAAACTCTCTTTTCTCTTTATGTTCTTCTTAACTTCTCCAACCATCATGTCATCTCGAATCGACCCCAAACTCAATTTTTCACCTACTTAAAGATTACTTGCAAAATATATAATGGTAGGCTCAAACAATGCACAGTTCCTCCAATAAATAACAGATTGGACATGGAATTTGTGATGATTTAATACCTTGCACTTGCAATCTCCAACCTTCAAAGTAAAAAAGCTATTGATGAAATTTGTGTCCTTGGATGTTGTTGAAGGTGGCACAGTAGTGAAAATGGTGGGTTTAATTGAGATAGGTAGTCACTATTTATGGTGTTGGAGAGGTTTAAAGGATATAATATAAGTTTAGGTGAAAAAAATTTGGATTAAAAGTTGAATTTCTTGGTGTTTTTGGAAAGATTTGTGATCGATTATGTGTTGGGTGATGTTTAGAAGGATGGGTTCATGATATTTTGGTGTTTTGATGGTGGTTTGCAGGTAATTTTGGAGTTTGGTTTGTTTACAATGTAGTTTAATGTGTAGGAGGCTAAAGAAGAAGAAAGAAAATAGGTTTAATAAGGTTTAGGTTAGAAATCGCTGCTCTGACCGGCATACCGGACTTCTCACCGGCTAACGGTTAATCCTATTCCTTTTTCTCCTACACGCATACCCATGCGTTCATGAATTAGTTTTAAATGGTTTTCGCCCGAGAGCCTGACTGGTATGTCGGTCGCGCAATGTGATTTTTCGATTACGCAATATAAAGTTGTGCGTTTACTTGGCCAACATACAGTAGGCTTCGGCCGGTAAACCGGTCATATGATCGGCTATCCGGTGCGGCTGGCTTATTTTATCACTTAGACATTAATAAAATTCCGGCTTACAAATGTTTAAACCCAAACTCAAGGATTTAACACCTGCAAATAATAAAAAACAATACACCCTTCTCATTTATTAAGATTATACACTAATAAAATCAATTACTCTAATATACACTACGAATTTAAAGACATGAAAGCAATTTAAAACATGGGTCGTCTCCCAAGAAGCACTTTTGTTTTATTACGTCTTTAAGTTCGACGCATTACCTTCCCTGAAGATAGTTTTGAGGGCATTTGTGGTTCTCTTCCACTTAAACTCACCTCTTCCTTGATATGAAACTTGTGGTACTTCCCCACCTAAAATTTGATTTAAGCGATCTTTGAAAGGGGGTGGGTAAGTACCTCGTTTTGCCCTTCTTACTTTCACGACAAAACTCAATTTCCACCGCATGATAGTAGATGACTGTCCTCAACGGTATAAGCTTATTTTTATTCTTTTCAATCTCGCATTCATCTTTAAAATGTGGTGGGTAGGTGCTCCTCCTTTCCGCTTTACTCTCGCGGTGTGCACCTTGCTTGTGTAGCACATGTTGATCATTTTTATTGGTGGAGGTGGTACCAATTTTTCAACTCTAATCTCATTCATGAATCTTGATGGGGCTGATGATGGGTGAACTTTTTGTGGTGGAGATTCAATTTCTATTTTATCGTGAACCTTGAATTCTTCAATTGATTCCTCAACCACTTCATATTCTTCGCTTTCAACCCAATCTTCCATTATTACTCTCGCCATATTCTTGCTTTGGAATTTCTATAACCTCGATCACCACCTCTTCTTGTTTGCGTTCTACGTCTTGATCATGTGCATGTGCCATAGGAATAGCAATCTCAGTTTCAATTTCCAGAATTTTCGTTGCTACTTGGTGTCTCCTTGTGTGTTCTAAATAAACACACCTAAAAAGGCAAGACACGTACTGCCAGTGTACGGGTCGTCCAAGTAATATCCGGTAAACGGATTTCGATCTCAGGGACGGATTAGGTATGACTTAAGATGTTATGATATAAGTGTAGCTAATTGTTATGTAATGCGGAAAATAAATGATATAAATATTTTGTTTTGGTTTTTGGATTAAGAAACTAAGACGCAATTAAATTAAAATACTAAATTAACTAAAGAATTAAAATGCAAATAAGTAAATAAAGGTTGGCCGCAAATATGAGAGGTAGTACTTGACTTACGCAAGGGTTTCGCTTATATCTACTTAACTAGTGTTTCGTTTAAGGGTCAAATTGGTGATTAACATTATTCGGGATACAATACTCTCCTAACCCCCGTCAGGGTGGACTTAGAAGCTATTCTAGGGTAATACAAACCCCGTCACGGCGATCATAATCTACCTTTGAATGATAAGATCCTTTTACCCAATTGGCTATAAGATTAAATAAGTCCGTCAGGATCAATAACTTTTATCTTACATCTATTATCTATTTCCGTACATAAACCCCCCGTCAAGGTGATCCATACGCCACTATATGGAATAGCCTAGATACTAAATTCTATTACTGGTTAATTATGTCACTAATAGTCAATAAGCTCAAAATAATATAAATTGTTTAACTACCCAATTCGAATTAAATCATACAATCCCAAAATTGAAAACACTTAATTAAATAAATAGGGTTCAACCCATAAATGCGTTCATCAAGTACTTAAAGAATTTAGCTCATATTAATGTTTAAAATAACTGAAATAAAATAAAAGAGGTTCATAATGAATTACAGAAATAAGAAAAACCTAATTAAAGGGTTGAGGATTGCTGTTTTGAAGAAGGAATTCTCCAGCTTCAACTTTTCTCTCTCCTTTTTGCCTCTCTAACTTCTGCCAAGCGTTGCCTCTTCACTAATATGAATTGTGTGTGTAAAAACTGAGGTTAAAGGCATATTTATAGTGGGAAAAACGGATTGGGCTATAAGGGTTAGGGTTTAGGTTAATTAGAATAAAAGCCTAATCCATTTAATAAAATCCCGTCACTGGTGACCAGCTGTTACTAAAACAGCTGTAACTTTTGCGTCCGGACTCGGAATTACTTCGTTAAACTTGGAAAATTTTCCTGACTTCAAGCTCTAGCTACCTCATTTTATGCTCCAGAGCTGAATCAGTGGCTAAGATGCTCGAAAACAATGATTTGTAACAGCATTCCAGATTTCATTCTCCACTAATTACTTCTTCGAATCAATTATTCTCGCCTTTGACTTCAACGCTTCATCCAAGACTTTACTTCCCGTTTCTTCTCCTTGTCTTTATATTCCATCAAATCATAAAACTAAGAACTTTGCACTAAAAATAGACGAATTAACGCATAAAAGCTCTAAAACACAAATAATCCAAATTCAAGGGAAGAAATCGTAATATGACCAAATAAGCTTATGAGTCTAGTAAATAAGTCAATTAATCACGTAATTTGATGTCTCCTAAGGGTATATAATTAGAACAAAAAGGGAGACATCAAGACCCCAAACTCAAACCTTTGTCGTCCCGACAAAGCAAAATAAAAACAAGGGTTCAAGGTGATACACAAAAAGGTAGAGTCTAATGAATAACACCCAAAGCATAACGTAAAATAAATCTCATATAGTATGATCCTAGGAATTAATATACACATACAAATGTCATGCAAAATCAAACACAAATAATCAATTAAAAATTAACTTCACAATGCTAGAAGGTTACGCTTGTACTTATCTCAAGATGATGGTTATAGCGTGTTCATCGATCCTCACTAACTTTGAACGCTCCACTTAGCATACTCCCTATTAGCTAAATTAAAAATCCACTACATAACTAGGAATCACGAGGACTTTATGGTTATAGCGTAGGCTTATGGACAGGTATGGAATGTATATTTGGTAAATTTGAAGTGAGCTTTTGGCTCTCCTCACTTACCATCAACAAACTGTGCTTGAGCTTGAGTTACACTCGTATATCGTTCTCACTCAACCCTTTTGACACACTAAGCACTAAAGATGATTTCTAAAATTCCACTTTGCCAGTCCGAATATATATATTCTTTTCAAATCATTTATTCAATTTTTTTTCTTTTTGTATAGCTATGACTCGCTTTGATGTTGAGATATCACGCTATTTTTCATAAGTTATGCCTTTTCATAACTTTAGCTCGTAGCTTCTTTTTCATTCACTATTACCCCGGCAAAGGGTTACAATTAATATATCATCAACAATTGCGCATGAACACAAATGCCTATAATTCCCTCCCAATGTAATCTCCCAATAATGAAACCCATCACCCCAAACTCAAGCTCAAGACAGGAAGTCTCAGGATTGTGATTCAAGTGCGGGTCATATGGTAATGCCTAATAATGTAAAGGGATATGGGCTTATATTATGGTGACAAAAGAAGGCTTAAAGGCTAAAAATGGGGCTAAGACGGATAATATTATATTAAAGGACAGAAGGCTAAGAAGGCTCAAAGGGCTAACAAATAACTGCCTCTATCATCTTCCTAATTACATAGCTTGCCTCTAGTTCATACCTAAGTGGGTTCTCTATCACTTTGGATCTCGCGTTCTACACACCAAACATTTTCCTTAAGTACAAGTTTACTTCTTTTGCATTGTTCATTAATTCTACCTATTAATTACCTATGTTTGCATGCAATCTAAATGCGTTTTATACTAACTCCTAAAGTCTACTATTTTCTATCATAAATTCATAAAAAGTTTGCTTAATGGGGACATTTAAAATTCTCTACAGTCAAACGCAACCCTAAAATTAATTTATTGAAAGCAAATAAAACAAATAACACATAAAAATTGGGATGAGGCAACGAACCCCACCCCAAACTCAAAAACGAGTCGTGTCCCCACGACTCGAAAAGACTCAATAAAGCAAATACACTATTATACACTACTAAATGAGAAAGTTAGGGAAACGTACCTGAACCAGCACTAGGCTGGTTTTCGGTGTTGCGTCCACGTAAGACTTCCTTCGTGAGTACAGAATAGGTGGCATGTTGTATGGTGCTCACCCCAAGTAGCATAGTTCTGAGGAGGTCTAACTCTTTTGTCACGCTTCCTAAAGTAGCAATCATCTTCTCTTGGTTCGCCTCTAACACTCGAATCTTAGCTTCCAACTCAGTATTGTTATTCACCTTTTTCGTTGGTGGAGGGATTCCAAGAGTCCTCCATGCTTCAAACTCTTCATACCATTGACGACCTCTCTTCGGGCTTTCAATACCCTTTGCTGGAATTACTCCATTAATGTTAGGATTCACCCTTTCTCTTCGGTTATAGCTCAAGGAATCAGCTATGTTCGTCATCTTCAAGGAACCCCAAACTCAAAACTTCAAAAATTCAAAAACTAGAGAAAAAGTTTTGAACTTTGATGTTTTGAGGTTTAAGAAAGATGTTTTAAGGTGTTGTATTATATGGGTAATGAATGTTTAAAGGAGAAGATGAGGTTTAATGGGTGAGAGTGAAGAATTGATGAAAGAAAAGTGAATGATTTTGGTGTTTGGTGGAAGGATTTGATGATGATTATATGTTAGGATGTGTTTAGAGAGAAGGATTTAATGTGTCTTGGTGTTTTGATGATGAATAGAAGGTATATAATGGGTTAGGAGTCGTGCATAATGGTATCTTGCGGAGGAGTCTAGGTCAAAAGAAAGAATAAGGTTTTTATTAGGGTTTTGGGAAAATTCCCGCTGGTCGGGCCGGTATACCGGCCGGATGGTCGGCTAGCCGGTCCCAAACCATGTCGGTTTTTCCCCTCTCGGCAAAATACCCGAGGCTAGACCCCGTGCCCACGCGTTTTTTTCTTTTCGCGAACAGCAGCTCTCGCCTTTGGCCGGCATGCCGATCAGCTGACCAGCTAGCTGGCAGGCTTTTCTCCACAACTTGTTCCTCTCGGCAAGAGACACGAGCCTTCTACCCGTGGCCTCGGGTTTACTTCTGCCGGCAATGCCGGTCAGATGACCGGCTAGCCGGCGGCGCGAATGGATTTTTCGAAGACGCACTGCATAGATGCGTGTAATGATCTTCGTTTGACCCTCGTTGGCCGGCATGCCTGTCAGTGACCGGCTAGCCGGTGCGAGTGGTTAACCTTATGACCAAAACACGTTTTTCTCGCATTTAACACCTGTTAATCCCAAACTCATGGGTTTAAATACCTGTAATCATCAAAACACCAGACCTTTCTCATTTCTTTTTAATAATATACACTAGTACTAACTTAACCGCTACGAAATAAAAGACATGAAAGCACTTTAAAGTAATATACAATTGAAGTGGCTTTTGTTTAACGTCGTTAAGCTCGACGAATTACCTCATGCGTCATTTCTTAACATAACCTCCCCAGCAGTGAGTGAGGTTATCAACGTGAGCTATTCGAAACTTGCATCCTTTGGATTTGATTCCAACTAGTTTCTCCGAGATAATCTGCATTACAGTGAATAGTGCATTCCAAGGACCTTTAGATTTACGCGTTTTTGGAGGAGGTTCAGGGCTTTTTTAATGAGACTTCATCTCCCACTCTTATCTTCTCTTTCTTCTTTTCTTTCTTCGCTTTTTCTTTTGGAACTTTGGTACGTTCCTTAGCTTTCTTCCTTGCGCGATTAAGGTGTTGGTTTTCTTTAGGATTTGGAGGAGGTTCATTAGGTGGTTTCTTTCTTAGCTTTTTCTCCCCCTCTCCAAAGATTTCCACTACCTTGGTTGGTTCTTTTCCTTCTTGTTCAATCACATCCATTCGGAAACACTCCTCTTTGGAGTCTGGAAACTTCATAGGCCTAAACACGTTGAATTTCACTTCCTCGTCTTGGATACGCATAGTCAATTCTCCGTTTTCTACATCAATCAAAGTACGCCCCGTGGCTTGGAATGGTCTTCCCAAAATCTTGGGAACATTCCTATCCGCATCGTAGTCAAGTATAACAAAATCAACTGGAAAAATTAAAGTACCTGCCCTGACGAGGACATTTTCTATTCTCCCTCCGGATGCACGAGGGATCTATCAGCCATTTGCAAGACCATAGAGGTTGGTCTTGCGTCTCCTATTTTCAACTTCTCAAAAATTGATCTAGGCATAAGATTAATACTTGCTCCTAAATCGCATAAGGCTTTACCTTGCCACTCGTTACCAATAGAGATAGTAATAGTAAAACTCCCAGGATCAAGCAACTTAGGTGGTAACTTACTCTGGCATATCGCACTGCATTCTTCAGGTAAGCCTATCATTTCATTCTCGAGATACTTGCGTTTGTTTGTGAGAGCTCTCTTCAGAAATTTCAAATATTTTGGTACCCCCTTGATGGCCTCTAAGAAGGGTATATTAATATTGAGCTTACTCACCATATTCATGAATCTTTCGTATTCAGCCGTATCTCCTTTCTTCTAAACTCTGGAAGAGAATGGTGGAGGAGGACGGGTTTCTACAATATCTTTCTGGTTTGGCTTTTCCGGCATCTTCTACACTTCTACCACTTCAGAATCTTCATTTTTCTCTTCCACCTCCTCCAACGGTTTTTCTTTTCTAGTTACTTCCTTTTCTTTCATAACCGGGAAAGGTGGTGGTTGCAATTTCTTACCACTTCTAGTAGTGATCGCGTTACACTCTTCATATTGTCTCGGTTCTTCAGTGTTACTTGGGAGTTGTCCTTTGGGACGCTGATTTATTTGTTTTGACAACTGGGACACTTGTTGTTCAAGAATTTTAAACGCGACTGCTTGTTCATTTACCTTTATATTGCTCTCTTGCTGCGCTTGATTACTACTCTTTGTTATGTTTACGAGTGCCTGTAAGTAATCTTGGGTACATTTCATTTGTTCCTCTACCCTAGTTGAAAACTGATTCCATTGGAGAGCTAACTCATTTGTCGTTGCACCTTCTTGAGGATGAGCAGAGAGTGCTTTCTGAGCAAGAGTTTCTGTATAAGCATCATGTTGGACTTGACCTCCCTGATATTGATTATGCTGTTTAGATTAATAATTGTTTCCTTGGGGCCTCGATTGATAAGTTCCTGGATTAGCAGCCCCTTGCGGATTTGAGTATTGAAGCCTGGATGATTCTTATACTGATTACCATATACTTGACCATTTGAATAATTGTTACCTCGATTATTGATGAAGCATACTGATCTTGGATTATGAGGACAATCTTCCCACGTATGATTAATTGCATCACACTTGGGACATAATTCTGGGTTGTGCATCATATGAACATAGCTCTCGGTTCAGAAACGGATAGTTGTTTAATATTGTTCTCTAGAGCGGCAATTTTAGCGTTCAAAGCAGCTTCTGCGTCTACATTCAAAGTACCTTTTTCTGAAACTCGAACAGGTGATCTTGATTTCCAACTCATCTCGTTTTTCAAAATTCTATCCATCACGGCCAAATATTGATTCACCGTAACCATCATAAGACCCCCTTGACACATAGTATCTACCTTCTCTTTTGCGGCTTCATCTAAACTTCGATAAAATATACCTAGCTGCAACTCAAGTGAATACCCATGTAATGGGCATTTTCGTAATAAAGATTGGAAACGAGTCCAAGCAACTCCTACAGTTTCTCCTTGTTCCTGGCGGAAAGTTACAACATCAAGTTGCCCACTAAGTCTAACACTTTGAGGATAGTACCTATCGAAAAATGCCGTCTGAAGTTGATCCCAAGTCAAAATCTCATTGTGTTGTTGCTGATCATACCACTCACTCGCTCCTCCGGTGAGGAAAAAGGGAAACATATGAAAGTACATCTGTTCTTGGGTTACTCCAGGAGTGACATATGCATCACAGATTTGCATAAATTTGTACATGGCTCGAATAAGATCTTCTTTTGCTACACCACTATACTGTCCAATATTATTAAACTGATTAATCATACCCGCATCTGGTCTGAATCGGATTCCTTGAATTGCAGGGGGACGGAGTCCTAGTGGAAGATTCGGTTGGAAGATTCGCGGCCCATCATCTTGAATTTCTACACCATTATTGTTAAGTGGTCGTTGTCCTCCCGGAGGAATCGGTAATTGAGCATTTTGGACTCCCACCGGTGTAATTGGTAATACTGGTTGAACAATTGGAAGACCATTCTCATCCAACTGAATCACGGGATTCTCAACTAACTCTGCAATTACTTCTTCTAACCTTGCTTGTTCTCTTGCTTCTTTATCTCTTTTGTTTTTCTCTCGAATTAACCTCTCTGGGTTTGAGTATATGCACCAAACCTGTGAACCTGAGAAGAAACAAAACAAAGACAAGCATAAAACTGAAAAATAAAACAAAAATAAAAATAACAACTAAAAACACTTACGGATAACACCATGGTCAAACGCTCCGTCCCCGGCAGCGGCGCCAAAAACTTGGTGTCTCCTTGTGTGTTCTAAATAAACACACCTAAAAAGGCAAGACACGTACCGCAAGTGTATGGGTCGTCCAAGTAATATCTGGTAAACGGGATTTCGATCTCAGGGACGGATTAGGTATGACTTAAGATGTTATGATATAAGTGTAGCTAATTGTTATGTAATGCGGAAAATAAATGATATAAATATTTGTTTTGGTTTTTGGATTAAGAACTAAGACGCAATTAAATTAAAATACTAAATTAACTAAAGAATTAAAATGCAAATAAGTAAATAAAGGTTGGACGCAAATATGAGAGGTAGTACTTGACTTACGCAAGGGTTTCGCTTATATCTATTTAACTAGTGTTTTGTTTAAGGGTCAAATTGGTAATTAACAATAGTCGGGATACAATACTCTCCTAACCTCCGTCAGGGTGGACTTAGAAGCTATTCTAGGGTAATACAAACCCCGTCACGGCGATCATAATCTACCTTTGAATGATAAGCTTTTTTTTACCCAATTGGCTATAAGATTAATTAAGTCCTTCAGGATCAATAAATTTTATCTTACATCTATTATCTATTTCCGTACCTAAACCCCCCGTCAAGGTGATCCATACGCCACTATATGGAATAGCCTAGATACTAAATTCTATTACTGGTTAATTACGTCACTAATAGTCAATAAGCTCAAAATAATAGAAATTGCTTAACTACCCAATTCGAATTAAATCATACAATCCCAAAATTGAAAACTCTTAATTAAATAAATAGGGTTCAACCCATAAATGCGTTCATCAAGTACTTAAAGAATTTAGCTCATACTAATGTTTAAAATAACTGAAATAAAATAAAAGAGGTTCATAATGAATTACAGAATTAAGAAAAACCTAATTAAAGGGTTGAGGATTGTTGTTGTTGAAGAAGGAATTCTCCAGCTTCAGCTCTTCTCTCTCCTTTTTGCTTCTCTAACTTCTGCTAAGCGTTGCCTCTTCACTAATATGAGTTGTGTGTATAAAAACTGAGGTTAAAGGCATATTTATAGTGGGAAAACGGATTGGGCTATAAGGGTTAGGTTTTAGGTTAATTAGAATAAAATCCCAATCCATTCAATAAAATCCCGTCACTGGTGACCAGCCGTTACTAAAACAGCTATAACTTTTGCGTCCAGACTCGGAATCACTTCGTTCAACTTGGAAATATTCCTGACTTCAAGCTCTAGCTACCTCATTTTATGCTCCAGGGCTGAATCAGTGGCTAAGATGCTCGAAAACAATGATTTGTAACAGCATTCCAGATTTCATTCTCCACTAATTACTTCTTCGAATAAATTATTCCCGCCTTTGACATCAACGCTTCATCCAAGACTTTACTTCCCGTTTCTTCTCCTTGTCTTGATATTCCATCAAATAATAAACCTAAGAACTTTGCACTAAAAATAGACGAATTAACGCATAAAAGCTCTACAACACAAATAATCCAAATTCGAGGGAAGAAATCGTAATATGACCAAATAAGCTTAAAAGTCTAGTAAATAAGTCAATTAATCACCTAATTTGATGTCTCCTAAGGGCATATAATTAGAACAAAAAGGGAGACATCACTACTCCTTCTTCCACCATGCTAACAAGATCCTCAACAACATGGTGGTCTCCATTTATAATCGACACGGTGGTCATATCACTATCAATAATATCTTCTTCAACACCTCCTCCTCAACTACTTCTTCATAAGACTTGTTACCAAATTTGGCTAAGTTTCGGGCAACCATTTTGTCTATCATTTGTTGTATGCTTGCACGGGTGGCTCTGCTTTCCTCTTCTCTTGCCTTGCGCTCTTGATCTCTTGCTTCGATTTCCTCGCCTAGGCGCTTGATTCGAGAAAGTTTTTAGTCTAGTGTCTCTTGCTGATAGTGATGAGGTGGAAAGTGTTGAATGTTTTCAACCCACTGGTTTGCCTCGCTTTCCTTGCCCAGGCGCTTGATTCTAGAAAGTGTCTCATTTAGTGTCTCTTGCTAATAGTGATGAGGTGGAGAGTGTTGAATATTTTCAACCCACTGGTTGTTCGATCCTTGATCCCGTGGATAGTGATATGATGATTGTTGTTGATTATTCCCAATCCATTGATTGTTCTATCCTTGCTCTTGCGGGTATTGATAAGGTTGTTGGTAGAAGTTACTACCTCATTGTTGTTGTCCCGAAGAGTCTTCCCAATAGTCAAATGGACCGGGATTAGGGTAATGTCCTCCACACATCTCTAATTGAATCTCTTGATGATTACCTGAATATAAGAACCTGCAAAATAAAACAAAACAAAGACAATCGTAAAACGCGAAAAAATAAACAATTAAAACTACTTAGGCATTAAACACCGGGGTCACACTCTGCAATCCCTGGCAGCGGCGCCAAAAAATTGGTGGGTCCTGGGGTGTGATCAATTAAAACAATAAAATAAGAATCCACAAACCGCAAGTGTACGAATCGTCCAAGTAATAATCCGATAATCGGGTTTCGTTCTCAGGGATTGGACTGGTATAACCCAAGTGTTCAATAGATAAGTAATAGTAATTGCTAATACAGAAAAAATAATATGAAAGATATTTGTTTGGTTTTGCTTATAAGCTACTAAACGCAAGAAAATAAAATAAAGACTGAAATAAAGACTAAAAGATTAGATGCAGATAAAAGGTATACTTGAGTCTCGCTAGGGAATCGGCTAAATTAACAATCTAATGCTTTCATTTTATGGGTAAGGCGGTAATTTATATTAGTCGGGACTCTACAATCTCCTAACTCCCGTCAGGGTAGACTTAGGAGCTATCCTATAGTATTACAAACCCCTTCAGGGTGATTATAAGATACATTCATATGATTAAGATCTATACCCAATTGGCTACGTGGTTAGTTAAGCCCGTCAGGATCTTTGACGAACACCACACGTTTCTATCCTAGTTCTGTAATGAACCCCTACCCCCCCCCCCCCCCCCCTCCCCCCCCCCCCCCCACCCCCGTCAAGGTGATCACCGCCATATCTACCCCTGATTCGCGACGTCAATGATAGTAAATAAATATAAAGATAGAATCAATATGTAATTACATGACTTAATTGAAATTAAACATAATTCCAAATTAGAAAGACAGTAAATTAGAAATTAGGGTTCATCCCCAAAATACGAGTCTCAAGTAATTTAAGTTTAGCTCATAATTAAATACAGAAAAGAAAAGAAACTAGAATTATACAAGTTTCTTAAAAAATAAATAAAAATAGGAAGAACCTAATTAGGAGAATGACTTGAGCTGTTGTTGGAAGAATAGGATTCTCCAGCTCCTGCTCTTGCTTCTGCCTCTAGACGCTCTCTCTAATGATGATTTAATTTGAAGAAAATATGAGATATGCTGAATAATGAAGTCTAAAGGCCTATTTACAATGGAGAAATCAGATTGGGCTTTTAACTTAAGAGGATTAGATTAAATGAATAGAAGCCCAGTCCAAATATGAAATCCCGTAACTGGTGTACAACTGTTAGAAAAATGACTGTAACTTTTGCGTCTCAACTCCAAATCACCTCATTTTAGTTGCAAATATTCCTGACTAAAAAATGAATCTTCCTTATTTCACAACCCAAAGGCTGAATCAGTGTCTA